>OX424443.1:8732133-9932133 GCA_949152495.1 Lasius fuliginosus | reverse complement strand
AAACATTAATTTTTATTAAGTTATATATCTGTTCCACAATTATTCAATTTATTTCTTCTAACTGCAAGGATTTATGAGAATGTGATATTTCCCACAATTTTGTTTTTCTTTTCTGTGACAATTTCTTTTCTTTTCGAAACGTTGAAATAAATTTGCTTGAATAACGCGTTACTCTGCGTATATTGAGTATAATCATGTTCGTCAAGTGATTTTCTGCGATATTCTCAGACTGAAACGTACGCTATTTATATTTATGATGCACATTTTAGATTTACAATAAAGTATATGCGCTCTAGTTACTGCGCTTGGCTCTTATTGTCATTTTTTTATCTCGATTTAATTCTTTTCTTTTTATTTTCTCATATGCAAATTACTTTCCCAAGAATTGTTACAGACACAGTGTGACCAAATAAAATTTTCTTTCTAATTAGTTGGATGGATTCTTTTTCTAATTGGCTGGATCAAATTAATTCACGTTCGTACTTACATCGTAATTAGAAAAAACGGTTAATTCTCGATCGTATTTGCGCGTGCGCCAAATTTGATTCTCGTCGGTTTTCTCCGGAAAATGGGAATACCTCGCGTTGGATTGACAACCCTCGGTTTCCCCGGGTTGCGAAATTTCGAGGAGGTGAAGGACCGTGGATTACTCGATTGTTCGAATGTGAATAGTTATGTTAGTTTCGCATGGCAATTTTTTAACAGTCAGGGCAATGTAATATTTGAGGATATTTGCCTTGCTTTCGATAGAGAAAAACTGAGAATTTTCGGTATCAATAAAACTCGAAAAGTTTGTTGCTTTATTGAATCTACGAAGCCTATTAATTGGTTAGAATAATCAATTATCCTGCGATTTCATAATATAATGATGAAAAATGTTTTACATATACTTGTTTATCATTTCTAAGATTTTTCTTGCAAGATTTAAAGTAGAATAATCTTCGATTCTCGTTTGAATAGGATCAATTTTAGTCCGAGAAACATATGATCCATTATACATCTTAACAAAATTAAGACAATTGTTTTGAGTGTCAATATAAAATATTAAAATAGGAGAGACAGGAGAGAGAATGAAGAGAGAGAAGTTTGTTGGAACTTTCTAAATATAGTAGAGATTTTGTCTTAAAAAAATAACACAAATATCGATATATGGTATTATTTCTTCAAGTGTTAATGTTATACATTACTATTTTTGACGATGATTATAAAATACAATATATATTTTTCCATCAAAAAAATAGATAGCAAAAATTGGTAACTTATCTAGAATGGAAGTGGCAAACGTGTCGGTAGATTTCAGTCAATTATCGGTTTTCCGAGTATCGATATTACATTGCAATAACTAGTTGCATTAGCGTCGACGGATCCGTTCGCCGTCATGACGGTGATATACGTCGCGTGGCTGACGTTTTTCTCAAGGAAAAGTACGCGCTGACGGAAACTCGGATCTCGAATCGCCACAACTCGGCAGAGAGGGAGACAAAAAGAGAGAGAAAGAGAGAGAGGTTGCGATAAAAATATCTGCGCACCCGTCACAACCAAAATATTTTTAGTGAGCCGATAAATATATTTTGTTTTTCTTTACACGCGCCGGCTTATGTGCGTACGTGCGTGTGTATGTTTGTATACGTATGGATGTATATACGTATGTGTTTGATCAAGGAGACGCTCTGCCATTAATTTAGAATGACTATACGCAATTATTTTAATTAAAGCCGTTGAACGTAAATGTCCTGTTATACCAGCAGAGACGAGTCTTTTCTTCAATGATCATACACTCTAATTTATCAATTAGAATAATTTTTTTTTCTATGCACGGTGTCCAGATTTCACGAAAATGAGAGTTGCAATCGTGTATAATAGAATTTTTAATTTAATTTATATCATTCTCCCTCTCTCGTATGACAAAATAGGATGTCTTTTTTTAATACGCAAGCTTTTTAATATGAATTATTATGCACGTCTGGAAATAACTATTTATTTTCACTGGCGCATTACGCTCGAAAGCGGCGCATGTGCCAATTAGCTAGGCGAGCCAAAACAGCAATATAATAAGTATTTAGGTTTCGAGAGATTATAATTTATTAGAATCTATTATATATAGAGAGTATATGTATAAATATTTAAAATTTTCGACTATATTTTTATACTATTTGATATCTCACAGTTTCTTCGGGCGTATGTAGATTTTCGCCACACTGCGTTGATAACGCGTATTGTGTGCCGCGTGCAAAGTCGACGCGATTATCTATTACAGTCATTAAGAAACTGCTGTAATTCTTGGATGACGTTTGTCTTTGGTATGCCGTCTGTTCGTTTTCCTCGAGTCGCAGCAAAAGCCGCGCGTTGCTTGCGCGAAACACAACATTCTGTTAAACACTATACAAATATATGACAAATGGAGTTATTGCTAATTTATAGTACTTCTAGCATTTCTTCGTACGAAAATAAATTCTTGCAAACGTCACAAGTGAATTAACATTAGCGTTCAATTATCTTATATAAATTGAAAGCGTTATATATTAAAGAGAAACATTCGAACATTTTTTTCATCAGTTTAATCGAGAATACAGACACGACACTACAGGGAGAAATAATTTTCAGGCTCATCCTTTCGGACTCCGTTTGTATATACTAGATTTAAGATAACGTATGTATATGAGCTGGATTATTACGGCCAATTGAGTTGACCGATTTGAAATATTATGTTCCAGAGGTGGCAACGGTCTCGTTAGGAAGTGTCGAAGCTGGCGTTTGCGGCGGAGAAGTCAGCTGTGGTCTGGCTCTGATTCCGGTGGTAGTGGCGGAAGCGGAAGCCGCGAAGGCAATAGCGAAGGCAGTAGTAGGCAAGGAGGTGGGGCCGGGAGAAGCTGCTGGTAGCTCCGATTTTGTTAGAAGACGGTGCAAACTTCATCCTCATTCCCACTTTCATCTACCTCTTCTTCGTTCACCTCGCATCTTGGCTTACGGAAGTGATAAACTCGGAAGCGTTCGCCAGCGGCCACCAGGAGGACTATCGACGGCGTGACACCGGCCCCGCGATCGGCCTTTCTCCCGCAGAGGAGTAAGCGCCGCACAGACAGGAGTCACCGCCATTCGTCATCGTAGAAATTATATTCCGTGAGCCCTCTCCGAGGCGAAACGACAGGAGAGAGCTTCCTCAGCCTCCCCCTTGCGCGCGCGACATCCCAGTATCTCGGCCCCGCTAACAGGCGCTCATAAGCCTCGCGCGTCATCTGCCAGACACCATGAACGAGCTCGACAGTCTTCGTCAGGAGGCGGAGACGCTGAAAAATTCCATCCGGGTAAGTACCCGCTTCCTTACTTCAAGATTGTTTCTTCTATTTTTTTTATCCATTATATATGAAAGATTTGTATTTTCTTAAAAACATATATAATTCTTTCGCGATTTTCGTGAAAGATATCTTTAATAAAAGTTACAAAGGAAACACTGCTAATAAATAATTTTATATTTTATTATGATATCTCTAATTGCATTTGTTTAAGTAAAAGGTAGATTTCTTATGTGCAATTATGATATACTAAAGCAAATTTATTAGACCGATGCGACAATTTAACTCTATAACATTAAATTACTTAATTCTATAAAAAAAAAAATCAACAAATTGACTTATTTTTATATGCCAGATTTTCCAATTTTATATAACTCTCTTCCGTCTCTTCTTTATTCTTGTCGTTATCATAAATTTTCACCGATAAAAGATATATTCATCTGTTTCTTCTTCTTTTACCTCGTTTATATGGCGAATGATTTTCCGTATAGTTGTGAGAATATGGAGCTGGTTAGGTGGTGGTAGTGTGGTGGTGGTAGGGCGCGGCATAACCGTCGCTTCTCTGATCAATACGCCACCATCCCTCTCTCTCTCACTTTATGTCTTGTTTCTTCTCTCGATGTATTCGTCTCTCTTTCTTCTATGCGTTCCCCTCATCCCTGCCTTTCCCTCTTATACATGCATAAAATGCACGCGCTCGCACGGTATGCGCGGAAATATGCGCTTACGATAAAAGGACTACGCTATCGGTCTTGTCTGCTAATTATTTATGACGCGTGCAGCAATGTTGTTTAGCAAATAAAATTGCCAATGTACATCGCGCAATAACATATATGCGTATACCATAAATGTTGAAATATTTCCTTTAATTGCGCATAACAATTTTTTAATAATGATTGAAATTTTGTATGATTAATATTTTTGATATTGTCTTTATCATTGATATTTTTTGGATATTTCTTATCAAATTTTTAAATTTATATCAAATTGTTTTATTGAAAATTATTATCAATGAAGTAGTATACGGTAAGTTACAATTACAATTATAACTTATTTGCAAAAGGAAATTGCAGATTTAGCGTGCGCAGTTTTACTATAGAAATTAATAATTATCTTGAAATATAGAAATTAATAATATTGTTACTACGAAGGTAAGAAGTTATATCCAACTATTAAGTCACTTTAAATGTACTACTGCATTATGATCCGATCTTAAAGGTCAACTGAAAGGCAAAATTGCGGCATAATATCGGACTAAAGACACGCGAGCACCGTCGACAATTCACCGGAATCCTTTTTCTCGTTCCGTAACTTCCTTTTTCTAATTCCTTGAAATTCACGGGAATTTTCAGCATTCTGTTCAGCAGCATGTTCGGTCGTTTGACCTTTTGTGCTGAATTCGTATATACATGGGCATGAAATTGAATGAAGTTTTTACGTGCAATTTATTAAATTTTTACGATGGCGATATGCATTACTAGTCGGCATCTTCTGATTAGAATGTTACTTCAAGCCTTAATTATCGTTGAATGTATTAGCAGTGTGGATAAGATTTCTCGTCATATTTTTCGCGATTAACAGTAATGATTTAAATGTTTATTGCGGACATTACCTACGTGCGTTAGAGATGAAATTCGAAAAATAGATCCCGGATGTAAGTTTACAAATTTGCATATGATCTCATGCCGCAGGATGCCAGGAAAGCAGCATGCGACACGACCTTGGCCCAGGCCACATCGGGCATGGAACCTATCGGTCGCATACAAATGCGCACGAGACGTACGCTTCGCGGTCACTTAGCTAAGATTTATGCGATGCATTGGGGAAGTGACTCCAGGTATGATGTTAGATGCGGATGATTAGATGATGATACATTGGCGTCTGTGAAAATCTCAACGTAAATGAAATTTTATTTGTGAATTCTATGTGAAAAACAAGATTCGAGAAAACAAGAAACGTACATATTTATAACTACTGATATTTATAACTATTGATTAGATATATATTTTTTTTACACCATGAAACTTTGAAATTTGAAAAGTTATGGGAAAGCTATTAAGATAGAGAAAGACTTCTCCCTCCCTCTCATTTTTATATTACGTTTTCATCAGGATTTTTTGTACTTTTCATATATAGGAATCTAGTCTCCGCATCGCAAGACGGCAAACTGATCGTTTGGGACAGTTATACCACCAATAAGGTTCACGCAATCCCATTGCGGTCCTCATGGGTAATGACTTGTGCATACGCGCCCTCGGGTAGTTACGTAGCGTGCGGTGGGCTGGACAATATCTGTTCCATCTATAGCCTTAAAACTAGGGAAGGTAACGTGCGGGTGAGCAGAGAGCTGCCGGGTCATACTGGATATTTGTCCTGCTGTCGATTCTACGACGACAACCAGATTGTTACCAGTTCCGGCGACATGTCTTGGTAAGCAAGTCTAGAAATTTACTGAAGATGGTAATTGTTGTAATAAAATTCCATGTATATTTTAAATAACTTTAATATATAAAATTCAATTAAATTGCATATTTTTATTTATTTTACTTGCAGTTCTTATAATTTGAAAGCACACATTAAGAGATCATGAATATATTTATATAGAAAAAATAAATCTCTATTAGCTATTTAAAAAAAAAGTACGAAGCGTTTATGATGAGTGAAACAAGAGCTCAAAAAAATATACAGAAACCCGTAAGAAAAACCTAATTTCTTCCTACTCCTTATCCCAAATTTTTTCCATCATTAAGTGCAATCCTGAAGATTCCTGAAGATTCCTGAAGACTCCTGAAGATTGTTTATGCGGCGCAAACTAGAACGCTGAATTGTTCTGATTCAGTGCTCTTTGGGATATCGAGACCGGCCAGCAGTGCACCTCGTTCATCGGACACACCGGCGATGTGATGTCCCTGTCGTTGGCGCCAGATACACGCACTTTCGTATCCGGCGCGTGCGACGCCAGCGCGAAGTTATGGGATATTCGCGAAGGATCCTGCAAGCAGACCTTTCCGGGTCACGAGAGTGACATAAACGCCGTAACGGTAAGATACTTTTCATTAAGCGAATAAATAATTATCTTCTCGTGGCGTCACTACTAATATATTTTCGAAAAAGATATTATTATTTTTGACGGTTTGATTTATTATTATTTACAGTTCTTCCCGAACGGATACGCTTTCGCGACAGGCTCGGATGATGCGACCTGCAGACTCTTCGATATTAGGGCAGATCAGGAACTCGCAATGTACAGTCACGACAATATCATTTGCGGTATCACCAGTGTAGCTTTCAGCAAGAGCGGTAGATTATTGCTGGCGGGCTACGACGATTTCAATTGCAATGTTTGGGATTCCATGAAGACGGAACGAGCTGGTAAGTTGAACTGATATCTCGCGAATGATAGTCTCTTCAAGAGAGAAGAGAGATTTCATTTGAGGTCCTTCTCTCGATGATGACTTTTTTTTCATTACGTTTATTATTTCCAATAACTGTAATTAGATAACATTGTTATATCACTACTTTATTAAAATATATTTTTCGGAAACTCTATTTTCTAGGAATTCTTGCTGGGCATGATAATCGCGTGTCTTGCCTTGGCGTTACGGAAGACGGCATGGCAGTAGCGACGGGTTCTTGGGATTCGTTCCTACGCATTTGGAATTAACTTGGGGCTCTTCCCAGGACGTTCCTTCAAAGAACCAACTACAGTCAACCAGCATACAGCATAAGAATCAAGTATCACCATCTGACCACTGAGCAAATCGGCGTGCCAGCGGTCACGACGCTGGCGAATAACCCGCCAGGTTCACCGGAGTTGACGCTGATTAGAAACTTTGGATACCCGATTAGTAGCAGCAGCAGCGGCAGAAGCAACAACAATTTCGATCGTAGGAAGGCCCGCGGTAACAGCAGCGAATATAAGAATGTTTTGGATTGTGGTGGTAAAAAAGACTCCCGCAACAGGCGCATCGTAGTTGACTTGACCTGGCGACATAGTAAAGTTGGCGACAAGGACCACGAATATCAACGCTTCTAGGAAGAATCTAAACTCCAATTGGGTTGAATACGAAAATACATTGTTGCCAAAAAATGCGCGGCAGAGGACACGAATCGAGAACAAGCGCCGACAACAAGACCGACAGCCAAGAACTTCTTGCGGCATCGGGCACGCATTTTCTTTTTCTCCTCCCCTTTCTCAAGGACTTTCTTCGAGAGGCACGTGCTGTTCTATGGCTTTGATAGTTCTTTTCCCACGGGGTATTTCCAGTCGAGGATTCCAAAGTTCGAAGGACGGACGACAATCTCGTGTCGTCGAGAGATTTCCATCTCAAATCGAGGTTTATTACCGAGAAGGCACCGTTATTCTGCTGCTCCGGCCGTTGGCTGCGAGTTACTTTTTCCCATACACGATTGTATTGGGCGGGATGGGATTTGCAACCATGAATATTGCGTAGCAATCCGGAAATAAAAGACGAGCCAGTCAAAGGTCATGATAGTCCTGCAATGTTGCGTTCGAGTCATTCGACGCACACTGAACGCACACGTGTATGGAGATTCACAAAGACACGAATTGCATATACTTGCACACAAAAGCGAGTAATCGAGTAAAATATAGGGAAGATGCGGATCGTTCACCAGCAGCCTCGAAATACATCCAAGTCGCACACACTTGTCACGTAAGCTTTGCCCTCGTGCACGAGCATCGAGCGGCCGAGCGAGGAAAAAAGAATAATGAGATGATCACTTTTTTTAACACGATAATACGCCGCCTTCGCACCGCTACTACTATTATTACTACTATTATCACGATCCCCTTGATGAATTTCGTAGATGTATCGTTATTTATTTTGTATAGACTTCTGCCATAGGCCGCCCTGCGCCTGCGTCTTTTGCGAGTGCGAGAGCGATTGAGCATGTAGTAAAAGAGAGTGAACGGGAATTGTGAGAGCGTGAAAACGAGAGGCGTGCGGCTCATTGCCAATCAAAAAAAGAGGAACGAGACACGAGATGCGCGGATAAAGCGGATGTTGAATACAGAGGACGCTCCTTTGATAAATAATTCGCAACACGATGGTTTGGTACGTGAAAACGTCGACAGATCATGTTCGTAGAAGATCACTAGAAGACGAGAAGTGACGGATCAGTGAGCGAGAAAGCAGACCAGGTATTGAATTTCGTCTGGTTTTTTTTATTGCGATAGAGTTACGAACGCGTAAAGCGACGGGCCAGCGTAACGTGTCAAGTAACGTTTAATGTAACGTGTATTTGTTTAGTTCATAGTGTCTATACCTTAACCTTTCCCCCTACCCTCGCTCCAATTATCCCTGATTGTGGCAACAGCGGGAAGGAGAAAAAGAATTAATCTTCGACTATCGTCCCTCGACGAAGTCCCGTATCTCTTCCCACTATCGATTCAGCGCCAATTAATCCTCGTGCACGAGGCAGGCACGTGCTCTCGATCGAAAGAGTCGTGCTAAAAATTTCCTTGAAATAGGACCCAAAGAATCAGAGGTTGAATGAAAGGACCGCGAGACTAAACTCTTTCCCTCCCCCTTCCTCGCCTTTCTACCGTCATTATTTTTTTTTTTCTACACCTCGCTCATCACGCGTTTTGTTTATCCTTTTTCGTAAACTCGTATTTGTACTTTTTCGATAACTTTTAAGCTCACTTTATATCCCTCCTTTTTCTGCGAAATATCTTTCCATCACTTTCCTCTCCCTCCCCTGCCTGTTCTGTCCTTTTTTGTCGGAAATAGATGTTGAAACTGTGTATGCATTTAAAAATAATATAATGATAACGATTATATAATATTAATATTAACGACGATTGTAATTTATAATTATTAATATTTAATATATAAGTATATAAGGTCGATGGTTCTTCAGTATCGCAGGATATATCGCAATATGGTCCAATCGCCTTCCGGCAACCACGCTCATAGCTATTACGCGCGCGTTATTTTTTTATATTTTTTCTTTTTTTAATGAATTTTATATATTTGTATTGAATGTAGCGTTTATAATCGCATGCCATCGCGTCCTGTTTTTAGTTTGGGAAACAAATATCTCAGATTGATGGGAATCCTGTGCATTTTTGTTGTAATAGATGAAAATAATGTAATTTGTATATGTTAGAAGTCGTTGCGTATCATGAGAAAAATTTTGAAAGATATATCGAGTGCCGGTTGGCTAAAATCATGAGAATTGAAGGAAACAAGCGTGGATTCCGGAAAGCGACTATTTCTTCGAAAGATTCTTCAAAAAACTTCTTTCCCCAGTGGAACTAACCATGTAATTTGGCTAGCGGAGCAAGCGAGTACCAATGAAGACTTTCGAGAGACGTTGCAAATTTTCTCGAACATTTGACACATTTCGTAAAATCGGTTCTTTTTTTTATACACACATATAACTCTTCGCGACTAATCTCGCTTACATAATGCTTTATACATGTTGGATGTCAAACGGGCAAAAAATCTTTCTCCGTCTCGAAAGAGAAGATCCTTGTTCCTTCGATTCTTTGTATTATTAAGAATTCTTCCAAAGTTCGATTCGAAAGGTGAGAGACAAAAGCATGATTAAAATGGTCGCTTTTCGGTCTTTCTGGCGTAACTTCAAAACGATATCCGTGCGAAAAGGAACAATCTTAGAGCAGAGAATTATGAAGGAAGAGGAGACTTTAATAAGCAGATTAATGGAAACAGATCTGTGCTTATTGCATTTCGCGATTCCGTGGATTCCCTCCAAGAGGAATCCTCTCTCAATCTTTTTGTACCTCTTGAAGCCTTGAAACGATATGGTTTCTTATCCTTGGTACGAATAAGAAAAAGTAGTTCTATCGACGAGTAATGCAAAATTGACAAGTTATTAAGCCTCTAGTCATATTAACAGCACGCGCGCAAATAAAAGAATGCAAAAGAAGAACAGCAAGTAAAACTTTGTAAGCAGAAACCTTTTTCTAAAACTTCTTTCTTGTCTCCTTGTTTGCGCGAACAAGATTATGAAAGCCGACTTTAATTTGTTTTCCTTTCTAAAAAAAATATGACACATACGATAGATTAATTGCGACGCAGGACGAAAGATAACGACGAGAAAATAACTGATGAAATCAGCCTTTTCTTTTTTTGAGCCTTTAAGAGTATATATAAGATGAATAAAAATATTTGGGAAAAAAATCAAACGTGTGGCGTTTCCGTTATTTTTTTATCGCTTCTTCGCTTTCTGTTCCCTCCCTCCGTAAGCGACATACTTGCGCACTTTATAGTTTCACTCATCCCGATAATTTTTTTATGTTTTGATTTTGAACGCGCGTATAATTTATTTTCGCTAAATACATCGTTGATTTCATAAAGCAACACCCTGCTAAGGCGAATTAATCTACGGGATTATGTGATGTTGGGTCCTATTTCAATTATGGAATAATCGTCACTCTAGTATACATGTAGTTAATAAAAAGGGGAAAAGGAGGAAAGAAAGGGAAGAAACGTGAAAAATGTGCCGACGACACTTTCGTGACTTGTTTTAAGATGGACGACGAGAAGCCGTCAGGAATACTGCCTCTTTCAAGTTATGCACAAAAAAAAGAATAAATTACGATATGTAGTACGTGTATTATACATAAAAAAAAAAAATACATTAAATAACCGTGCAAACCGCTGTTAAAGTTTAAAAAGAAAGAACGCGCAAGAGGACGTGGCCGTGCGACGTGCAAGATGACTAAAGACGTGGAGTGAAAAGTGCATCGATGAAGATCGAGTGCAAAGTATATCGGTGAACATTAATCTCGGGAGAGGAACGTACATTCACTCAGTAACTGAGAGCAAAACACGTCTTCACTGTTAAATGGTAGATAGTTACAAAGAGATTTCATCACTTTTTTATATATAAAAAGATTATATATACGTATATAAAAATAATGATAAATAATTAATCACTATTGACAGTTAGCCTAGGTCATTTCGCCTATAGTCACTTGCTATGGAGGATATTTCTACGAGGCATGCGAAAATTCCTAGAATCGAATTCAATTGGCTATATTTTTCTGTAATATAAACACAGACTAATTTATTAATTAAATAAATAAATTAAATAAATAAGTTTTTTTTTACGATATAATTGTCATATCTTGAAGACCTCGTGGATGTGTCCCTGTCGCGGAATTCATCGTCATTCGCATGATGTTAGGAAGAATTGTTTCGGAAAAGAATTAAACAATCTGTTCACGGATAATACGAAGAAAGACGCGAATTTCGTCGAGTTACAGCGATGGATAATTATTGTATTCGAATAATTGGAATCAAATTTCAAAGTTTTTCTTTCTCCTTATATCGAGTCATTCCATTCTATATAAATGTTTTTAATATAAAGATATCTATACACACACACATACACACACACTTATATATGCATTATTTCTACTGCAATAAGCTATGCTGGCTTTCGATATCTGTTTATACCTACATTTTCACAGAAAATTTATCAGAATATAATGTAATGTCCGATAACATTCCGCAATAGAGAGAAGTTTACGCGAAATATAATCTGGAAATGATTCTTTCGAGCACACGAAAGTCATCTGTCCGTATTCATTGATCATCAGATAGATCGTCTATGTAGAAAACTGAGAACGACATAGCCCGTCTAAATATGATAATCGCAATTAAGGATGCATGGTTCATAATTAGTATCATGATATCGTCATCTCACAGAGCATCATATTGTATCTATATCTCCCGTCGCGGTTTTTAAAATGACGCGAAATAAAAATCGTGCCAGACGGACGATCGAATAATTATTTCATTTCACGAAACTGCGCAATTTGCATGTGCGTGAAAGAGACTGCAGTACGCGAGAACTGCTTAGTTCTTTCGTGTATCTTTCTCTGTGTATATTTAAGAGATTGCGACGTAAATAAAGTATAAACTTGATAAATGCGTTTCGGCAGAAATATTTCAGTAAATCTGCAATAAAAGTAAAAGCTGTGCGAAAATATACTTCATTAATCGCAAAAGGAGAAAAATACTAATTACATATTTATTTACATCTCACACATTGTAATTATTTCATTACGCATCCAATTGCGTAACGCTTATTAAATATGCCCAGAGAAACGTCATCGCAAATGTCACACATGTCAAAAAGACGACGAGCGTACGAAGATCACGTTTGCATAGTGTTCGATAATAATATCTTTCGATTTCAATGTCGTATCCTAAGTCATTTATAGTCATCGACGAGTTTTTTTTTAACACACACACATACGTAAATGTACCTAAGAGGGTGTACAAACGAAGTGCGTAGCTTTCTAAGCGAATCGCGAATTTGAAACACGAGCTTTTGTTACTACTTGTAAACTCGATTCCTTCGCAGCATTTCTCATTAACATTAATACGTGATTCGTGATATAATAATGAGCCGAAATTCTAATAAGGAAACGGCATTTTTATGAACTTCATTATCTAGACATGGTTTATGGTTTTGTAAAGTTTCCTTTAGACGCGCCTTGAATCGTCTAACGATTTTTACGTGATTTTATTGTAAACTTACAAGTTACTTAGTGCTACGAAGGTCTGGTGCGTTCGATCTGCAATCATGAAGAAGAAAAACGGGAAATTGATGAACTCATATTTTTATGCCCTTTAACTTTTTCACGTTTCTTAATTGAACAATTGATATAACGGTAACTATGTTTAAGATAAAAAAAAATATTTTAGCAAGTTTTTGATATCAGATAGACATATAATGTTATTCGCGATGATATTGGTTGGAACATATCTTTGAACTAAAAAAAATTTATTCGTACATTCTTTCAACATAAATTCGGTATATTGCTTTACTTATTTCTTTTTAACTCAGTTTTTCGCGATATTAAAATGACAATCTTAATTACGAAATAATTATCGAAGTACAAAGCTTATCAGAATTTATCGGCGAGAACGCTCATTAATCGCGCTCTTTTAAGAAATAAGAATGTATCGCTTTAGTTATTAACTCACGACGAAGCTTCGTCTGAAACGGGAACAAAAGTAAGGGAACGGTGGGAGAAGATTTATTTTTATTGCATCAGAGCAAAAGACTGACGCGCGTTTTTTTAATGTCAAAGTGATATGAGATTGAGATGATTAATCTCTTATATAATAAAAGCCAAACTGTAAAAGAAAAAAAAACAGAGAACGTGACAGGTGTGACAAAGTTCTGTTGCTTCTACTTCGTGATTGCAAATTAGGATAGCCGGAATTATATGTCTGAAGAACAATTGCTTCTTTTATATATGCCGTTGAGAAACAAAACGGAAAATAAGAAGCATCTTTTCTGACAAAGGCGCCGTTCGATTTTGATATCGACGAAACTGTACGTAATCGACTATGAGAAGTCGATTGTGGCCCTACGATAAGGGACAAAAAAAAAGAGAAACCAAAGCGGCGGACTTCCCGACTTTTTGAAAAGAGAAACTTAGTGCGTAAGATACTCTCTGTATAACGTAAGTCATAAGTCGTAAAGTGTAAGGGCTGTAACGCATCAACTAATCATTAACCGCGACGGAAACAACCACAACAACTATTATCACGATAACGATACGATAGTACGAGGAGATAAGAGCCCAAAGAGACGTACAGGGTGTCGATGAAGCGTTCGATGAACGTGACGAAAATCACGCGTTCGAATCAAAGGAAACCTCTTCGCGAGAACTCGTCCCGATTTTCTCAGTCTCGATCATCGATCGTTCTTTATCGACGCTCTCGATACGTTCTTAAGAATAACTTACAATTAAGGAGCAAACGAGAGTGCGAGCGAGAGAGAAAAGAATTATCTATGAGAGAACACAAGTAAACTACGTAAGAATGAGTGAGAAAAAGAAAACAAAGATACATACAAGGAAAAAAAAGAAAAAAAAAACAGAATACCAAATTTTATTTCTGCGTGCCTGTGCGGAGAGGAGAGCGAGGTGATATATACGTGCATATTTATAAATCTATTACTATAAACGATCTTAGCGGAAGGTATGTAATCCGTACTCTTGTGTTTGACAGAAGGAGAGGGGATACACGTTCCTTATTATTCCCTACACAGATATGTTGTAAACAAAACGAGGGAGACGATGTGAAAAGACGGGGGTTGTGCATGGACAGGGGTTGGGGGAGGGACAATTTCGTTATATGCGCGCGGCATCACACTCTATATAAATATAGTATAATATCAAGAGCTTTTTGCCAAGTGACAAGGTGGTAGCTTCTGCAGGTATAAACGATCCATCTGAGATCTGTCTGGAGGCCACAGGCTGAATATAAGAGAGGAAAGGGTACAGAGATAATATATTTAAACGTGACAAACTATCGTTTCTTTCGCGTGCGACCGATTATCATTGCGCATATATAATTACGGATTAATTATTATTACTATTATTAATTACGGCCCATTGAGAGAGAGAGAGAGAGAGAGAGAGACATCACCGCCATCGCGTCTCATTATTATGATTATTATTATTATATAATTGATGTGAGTGTGGAACACAAAAATAAAGTGTACGTAGTAGAAGGTCGATCTGTTCCACCACCTGTCTCGTTTCTTTCTCGTTTCGTAGTCCTCGAATTCACAAAATCAATCTTGCGATGGTAACGCATTTATTTCAGATAGAAGAATAGGAAAAGCTTGGATTGAACATTCTACAAACTTAAACTAACGAACGTAGCTTCATCTACAACAAATCGTGTAAAGACACTTGCTTTCCTAAATATAGAATTTCTGTCAGTTTTACAGTTTATCCGATTAACGTACATGAAGCACGAATTAACTGCGATTATTGATTTATCGAGAATAATATAGTGAAAGATTAATTTGTTCTAGTTTTCTTGCGCAACTTGCATTTCTATACTCTTTTTCATATTCATCGTGGTAGATTCGCGTTTCTCCTTTGGTAATACACGTTCTTCTTTGCATTCTGTATTGTCTAATGTACGCGACGTTGAAAACATTTCGACCTTTATTCCCTCTGTCAAGTTAATTACGCTTTCTTGATTAATATCATTTTCAGAATCGTCAGATATCGTAGTCGTCTCCTCGACCAGCCTGAAGACAACCTGCTAAGGTAATATTACAAAATAATATTAATAAGATTTAATGAGGTATTTATATTTATATAATCGAAAAGTTTTAAAGAAAAGCGCAAAAAAATATATAATTTTTATAGATATATCATGCGCAATTGTTTTTTGTTACATACTAACATCTTTTTGACGATAATCGAAAACACTTTGAGAAGTATGCAATTTTTCTTTAATTTCTTTTTGTTCCATAATTTGTTCAGAATCCTTAAAAATTGCAGGATTTTCAGAAATCACTTCAATCAGTGGTTTAACTGATTCATCGTCAGGTAACTTTTCTTTTGATTCTTCTTTTTTATCCATCGTGAAATCTGACTTAATCAGCAGTTTCTTTTCGCTTTCTAATTTGTGCAGATGGTCACAAAATTCTTTGTAAAGCGATACGTCGGCATTTATGGCCGATGATTGCGACTCATAGATGCTTTCAGACTGCCGTAAAAGATTGGCAAGTGACTGAATATCTGAAACATATTTTTATATTAGTAAATAATTTATAATATATTTTTTTAATTATATGTTATATTATTTTAATTAATTATTTTTTTATATTTATTTATATACTCTTACCAGTATCATTAACTGATACTGAATCTTTGGCACATTCTGAATTGACTGTTTGCTTTACTTCTTGTTTTCCAGACTGTACGCTTGTAATATTATTAGATTTGTTGTCATATTTATCGCGCCAATTGTTTCGTTCGCCAGAATTACCCGCAGGTTTATTAAGATCCATTTTCGAAACGAAACCGGATGGCAAATATTCTCCGAGACTTCGTCGATCGTATTTATGATATTGCAATTTTCCGTCTACATTTTCTGCATCTTTTATCAGATTCGTTATGCATTTATCGATCAACGGCGATACTTTCTTCGCGAATTTCTTCGTCTCTTGTATCACGTGCTGTCTGCATTTTTCAGAGATTTGACTGCGAGATTTGCGTTCTTCCGACTTTCTTCCGGAGTTTATTTTCTCCATGAAAAAGGTTTTCTTATTATTAACTTCGACGTCTTCGGCTTCGCGAGTTCTTTTGCCAGTCAGTCTCGAAGGCTGCTGATTCATTCTTCCCAGAGTTAAGCGATCTATCGCTCGGACGAGCGATTCCATTTGAGAATTAGATTCCTCGGTATCAGTTGATAATTTCTGCTCGCTGTTTAACATCTCTATTTTAGCAGAAGATTTTTCTATCTTACCAATGATTTTTTTGTTCTCGCAAATTAGGTCATTGTGCTCTTCGTTTGAAATTATTTTCTCGCAACAGTCTAGATCAACATTTTCATTCTTACTGATATCGATAATTTTATCACAGTTATCTTCTTTGCTGGACAATTTTAGAATTTCTGATGACCCTTGATTGCTTTCCAAAATTTGCGAGTCTTCTGGAAGAGACGTTGCTGTCTTAAAAGAATCGTCGTCGGATTCGTCGACGTTTTTCTTCACTTCTGAAGATTTCAGTAGAAGATTATTAAACTTGTCTTCCAAATCTTCGATTTTTGGAGAGTTCTCGTTCATTTCTATTTTTTTACATTCTGAGGACTGTTCGGCGGAATCAACAAGATCTGTCATAATTTTAGGGAGACCTTTTTGCATCGTGTCGGTTGTTGATTTTTCAGAATCCAATTTTTCCTCCAGAATCATCAATTCGCTTGAAACTTTCTGTTTGCTTATTTTTTTAATATTGTTTCGATTTCTTAATTCGGCAAAGAGACTGCTGAATATTCCGCATGATTTTTCTCGTTGTTCCTTTGCAGATTGCTCGCATGTATAATTTTCTGTATCTTTTACAGAGTATGTTTCTTCTTTTGCATTCGGAAGACAGCTCGGGCAAGTCTTCATCGTCATTAAATCGTACACATCTTGAAAATTGTCCGTAGTATTGACTGCCTGTTTTCTATCTTCTAATAAAGAGCAATCGGAATTATTGCTCGTCGCAGCATCTTTAATCTCTTTGTTTTTTCTCGCTTCGTCCTCTCGTTGTCTTATAATCTCCTTGACCTTCAGTTTTCTCTCCTTAGTACTCCACCATCGCAATTTATCTTCCTTGCTCGTGGAAACCGTCTCGATTTCTTGGATCTCGCTATCATCAATAGAATTAGTCTTCAGATTCTCGTCCATCTTTCTCTCACCCCAGAATCCCTCCACCTCGCCGTTTTTGAACACAATCTTGTTTTCGTCAAGAAACTTGTCCATACTGTTGCAGAATTCTCTCATCTCTTCACGGATACTGCTAAGTTTAGAACCGAACGGATATTCTTTGCTTTTTCTTTGATAGCTCTTGATATTTTTGCTCGATGCATCGTCTCTCATGCCAGTGGCTGCTTTCGTGAGTTTCTGATTCTCTTCTAACGTCTGCTTTAGATCCGATGTGTCGCTCGATACGGAGCAGGTAGATGTTTTCTCGTTTTTGCGATCTATGAAAAACGGTTTTAAAATTGCCAAGTTATCAGTGTGAAAATAATTTTTCAATTATGGTATATAATGATTTCATTTTTTTTACATTTTTTTACATTGTTGAAAAATTAATTAATTAACACGTAAGCTCTGCTTACCGTTTGTTTCATTATCGATATCATCGATCGGTTTTTGTAAATTTGATATTTCTTTTTTTTCAATACAACCCTCGAGTGGATCATGTGTAATCTTACGATTGTCCAAAATCTGTTTTCCGTCCCATTTTCTCTCGGCAATATATTCTTTGGACTCCGATACTTCTTCGACCAGCCTTCGCGATTGAATTTTTTCTCGAACCTAATCACGAGGAATAGATGAGTAACTTTTTATTCTTGTTTTTAAATTTGTATTCGTTAGAAAAAGATAAGGATCGCATACCTCGGCTTTCCAGGGCAACAGAAGCTCCCCGTTGCTTTCATCGGAGACTTTTCTCTCTTCCTCCGCCATTGGCCTCCTTCCGTCACTTTCCTCGCCTCCTTTTTGCCGCTCACGTTCGTTTTCTTCGTCGCTCACGAGCTCTTCGCCCGACGACGATGAGGAATCGAGGAAGGATCGCCCCTCGGACTTTTTCTTTCTCTCCAGGTCGAGCTTTAGAATGTTCATCGTGGCCGGCATTACGGGGCATACAGGGAGATGTGGGGGTTTCACGGTGGTGAATGATTAAATAGTCGACGGGACCGATGGATGTTGATATTATTCGAAGCACGAATTCTGTACCAGACCTTGACGAAACTAGTTCTTACCAGACCGTGGCTCCTCGTTGCAGTGTGCGCGCTTGACTTGGCGGCAACTTCTTCGTCCTTTTCCTTCTCCTTCTCTTCCTTCTTCTTCTCGTTTTCGGACGTCTCGACCGGTTTGCACAGCTTCCTTTTGTTTATCAGGGCTTTCGAGGGCGGACACGGCAATCGACAGGTAAACAAAGACCGAGATTCAAGGAACAGGTGAAAGGAGTCAAAGGGAACCAAGAGCGGCCATTTCGAGTCCGCCTTTGAGAGTAATCGAGAAGAATATTCTTTACTCACCCATGACGCTGTCGTTGATCTTCTTCTGTTCCGCCTGGATCCACCGGTTCCTTTCGGCCATCTCCTCGTCGACACCGCCGCGCATCCTGGACCCAGAGATATTTTAAGGATAACGATACCCGTTTCGCCGATACTCGTTTTTGCTGATAGATTTACCAAGCCTCGGCGCAGGCACGATCGCGCGGAAACACCGGCCGATCGTCCAGGTACTGCAGATTCTCACACTTCAGAATCATAGTCTTGCGGTACATCTTTATCTGCTTCAGCACCGGATTGCCGGTTAACGTTACGACGCGCAGCGACTTCATGTCTCCCAGAATCTAAACAATCCAGCCCATGCTCGCTCTTTCGACGAACGTGATATCTCTAAGGTATGACTCACAAAGATATTTGGTAACACGATACATGTGAAAGTGAAGTTTTATTTTTTGCATAGTTAAATTCGAAAAGAATTAAGTGAAAAATTCAAATTTTGTGAATGCAATTGTAACACGATAATATCGTGTTAATAATCTTTTAATTATCGACACGATATCTCGGTTTGGACAAAATTAGAGGGGTGAGTTTTATAATAAAATTGTTTACGTTCATGTACGGAAATTCGCTTGTGTAGTGTCACCTGCTGTTTCGAAAATATACTCCGATTATGCATCTCGCGTGCGACGCGCGTAATTATCGACTTACGTCAACGACGTCGCAGGTGTCGATCTTGTTGTGAGAGATATCCAAGATCGAGAGCGCGTGCAGCAGACGGAGATGCTCGATGTCAGCGGTTTCTCGCAGATAATTGTGCGACAGGTTCAGGTTGTTCAGGAACTTGAGGCTGTCTGAAAAGCAGAGGCACGTCAAGGTCAAGGTCACCCGGGATAATACTCGCTTCGACTAGGACTAGAGTCACCGAGATTCTCGATCTTCCGTATCGTGTTGTGCGAAAGATTCAGGGTGTCGAGCTTTGTCAGATAGTCGAGATTCTCGATCTTGCTGATAAGGTTGTGATGCAGGTACAGGCACCTGAGTTCACTCTGATTTTCCAAATTGGCAATCTCGCGTATACCGTTGTTCTCCAGCCACAGACACTTGAGACCTGTATATCTCTCGAGACTCTCGATAAAGGAGAATCCTGAAAAAAAGAGTAGAAAATTTTTTTGTTGTCAGTACGATTAACTCTATCATACGTACCTTTGTAATGCAAATACAGGACGTCGTTCAAATGCGGCGTCTGATATAATTTCTGTTCCTTGCAGTGCTTCATGATCAGTTCCTCCGTCATTCTAAAATAATTATTATTTGAAATGATATTATTGAAAATATGTGACAAATTATTTTGTAGACTCACCTAACTCCGTGCTTTTTCTCGTCGAAATCATATACCTTCCCCTTGATGTACGTTCTTTCCGGTTTCTTCAAATCTTCCGAAAAGGAGTCATCAGATTCCGAATCGACTTCGATTGTTGTATCAGTTATCATTCCAGACATTTCATTCAATTTGTCGCTTATATTTTCGTCATTCCTAGATTGATTTGCAGTTTCTTTGTCGTTTTCTTCGTCGTTAGAAATTTGCCTATATTCTGATTCTAAAGTCGCTTGCTGAATCTCTTCTAAATCCGTAACAATGATCTTTTGATATTCATCCATTAGTTTCTTGTGCTCCTCCAGCTCATTCGCAAGCTCCTTTTCCAATTCCTCGATTTTTAAATTCTTGACTATTTCGGCCTTCGTTAGAGGAACCTCGATATTTTCATCAATCTGAAAATCATCGAGACTGTCGGAATCGTCGGCGAAATTCTCTGGAATTTTAAATCCAGAAAGTTCTTTATCAGATGTATAAGAAATATCATAACGATCAGCGATGAACTTGTCAATCTCTTCTAATTTCTTCGATAGTATTTCCAACGACTTTTTCTTTCGATCTTCTATTTTTCTTTTTTCTTCCGCTATCTTCTCCAAAGTTTCGTGAATCTCTATATGCGATCTAGGACGATCTGAACACGTGATTTCAGCTAATTTTTGCAGATTGCTGTCAACATTCGATTCCGAGACGACGACTTTCTCAATTTCCACATTTGCTAAATTCATCCCAGTATCTTTGTTCTCAACAAAATTATTTTCTTCCTTATTCACTGTTTTGTACTCTTCATCATTTTTTACCTCTCTTGTAAATCTTTCCGGCGAATTATCTCTATCGTAATTCTCATTAACGCTTGTCTCTTTCGACATGTCACTATACGGATTGTCAGTTAGTATTTTTTCCGCCTCCTTGATAGTTTTTAGTATATCCTCTTTCGCTATGGCAGTATCAGAAACATCGCGACAATGCGAGAAAAGTTTGTCTCCTCGAAATTTCTTAATCATGTATTCGCTACTCGATTCTTCGAGATCGGGAGTCGAATTTTTGCGTATCGACAATTGTTGCTGAAAATCTATGGAAACATTGGAACAGCTTTCAATTATCTTTCGCATCACGTCATCATGATCGCTTTCCATTTCTGCAGATAAATTCTCTATCATTCGTTCTTCCACCGAATCGTGTTGTTCGTCATCGTTTGTATACAAAAGATTCTTGATTATCTTATCCATTTCTTTTATTTCTGTAATTGTTCCTTCTATACTGTCTTCTTCAATGCTTAATGTGTGCTTCGTGTTCTCTCCCGTACATTTCAAAAGATCAACGGCATCTTTAAGATAACTCTTGTTACTATCTATATAATAATTGTTGGATTCTATACTTGAAACAGCTATATTCTCTATATCTAGTTCTTCTCGAAGAGGAATTTCAATGTCGTTTATGCATGTAACATTCTGTTTGAGTCTCGTTTCTTTATCTTCAATCTCTTTCTCAATATTCTTCCATGGAACGCTTTTCTCAGCCTCAATCCACGAATCAACATAACTATCAATAACTTGTCGAACAATTTTATCATTATTTTCCTCTACATTTATACTATTTAAAGAAATCCCTGAATCGACAAATTTCTCTCCACTATGCTTCGTTCGACATATATTTTCGTACGCCGAATCGATACTGCCGAGATCTTTTGACGAATCTACGAAACTACTCAAAGAATTTGCGTATCGATTATCTAGCAGGAACTCCTCTTTAATTGTCTTTTCACTGTCTTCGGAATCTTCTGCCTGGATTGTCGTGTCGTTGTATTCGAGATCGTCGCTCGTGAAAACAACGTCGCAATCGCTTGTCATACTAGAATTACAATAAGATGGATTTTCATAATTTAAATCGAACATGTGATCATAATTTAAGGAAACTCTTGGAGCATCGTCTTCATTGACGTCGTTTGTTGCTTCTATTTTCTCACTTCCGCATAAATTTTCGTATTTCTCTATTTCAGATTGCGCCTTCGCGACGAGATCTGCCGTGATTGAGTCTGAAACCTCGAACTTTGCCGGACAATCCCTGACGATCTTTACAAACACGAAATTCATTAATTCGCTTCATTTACAGGCGCATAATTTTGCAAGAAATGAAATAGAAATGTTTAACATTTTTTCCTGATAACATAAGCGGCACTATATCATAAAAAAGGCAAAAAAGATATAGATAAAATAAAGATTATGTGAAACATCTTCCTCTCTCACTTTTTCCAAATATTATGTAATATATAAAAAGATATTTTTTGAAGTGTAATTTACCTTGTTTCCAGATATAGAAGAGGCATTCTTACAAGTAATAGAAACTTCACTTTTATCCTCTATTAGAGAATTAAACGAGAGATCACAGGAGTCATTCAACGCATTATCATCGTGTTTGAATGTGTTCATGATGGAGAACAGTTTCTTGCGATCGAACCTTTTTCTTCAGAATCTACGAAAACGTGAAATGTAAATTGCAAACTGTGAGTTGACGTGAGTAAAATCACTGAAAACAAGAGCGTGGCGTCATGGGCACCGTCAGTTATCGGTTGTTTAATCGATAGGGTTGACCACCTTCGCGCTCTTCGAGGCACACGTCACAGTTTACACTCATAAAGAGTGTATGTAAAAATCATATTTCAATTTATTAGTCAGTCTTTAATATAGAGAGAGAAAATATACGTAACTTCCGAATGTATGTATGTAACAAATAAGAGGCATGAAAATTAAACGCGAAATTTTTTATCGATTCTTGCGATTCGATCTTGCGTTTGCGAGACCGCGTTACGTCCAATCTATCATCAGGTCAGTCGTCTTCGCGCTTTTCACGCGATGGAAACCTTGCGTCGCGTCGCATTCGCATCTTAATGCGCGACTTCGAGAAAACACCAACGAGCAGATTGGCATAGAATGCATAGATGATCGATCACCGCGCGGCGGTATGCAAGCACAATGTTAGGCGTTTACGGGGTGTCTCGTCCGCGATATCTATTCATCAGCGATCTTCTCTCGCTTTGTTTTCGTTGCGTCTGCGGATGCACAACACACATGGGTGCCGCTTGTTTTTCCTCTCTTCGGTTTCAGATACCGCGCTCGCCCCTCGTCATCGTCGTCGTCGGCTCGTCGCTAGTCGGCGAGAACGATGATGTTCCCCATCAACATAATCCAGCGGAAAAGAGACGCACGGTGGCGATTCGCAAATGTGCCGCGCCGCAGATCACGGGATGGACAGCTCTGGGGATCGTGATAGCGGGAAATCGCGACGCACACACACACACACATACACACGTGGCTCTTCTTGTGCATGTCCATGCGAATTGTTCTCTTTCTCTCGCGCGCGCATAGATTCTCCTCTTTTATTTTTCCCCCTCGTGACGCGACGCACGGTCGTCTATTTTGCGGAGACGCGTCTTTCTGCGCAGCAAAACTGCGACTCCGCGTGTCCAAAGAGTAGAAAAAAATCATGTAGAAAAAATGAAAACCAAAAAAATTGCATCGACTTCATAGTTGTGGTCGATACCAATGTTGGCGACCGAAGCTTGCTGCAACGGTTTCGATTGCATCAATCAGTGTTGCAATTAATTAATTCTAGTTAGCTATCTTTTTGGGACTAGATTTGTGTGTGGCAATCTTATTTAATTATATAATCTTTCCTATAAGACCATATAGCCTTATTTATAGTATTGTATGTACGCAGATCTTGAAAAAAAAAATTATGTCTTTCAATCTAGATCGCGCACGATCGCTATCACTTACTTTGGTCTAGTTAGATTTTCTCGATGTTTCTCGATCGAGCATGCAATCGTTTGATCGGTACAATAACGCGTGTCTTACGTCACAGTGGAATGCACTTTTTCGCGGGTCGACTCGGTGGTGAACGGTCCGGTTTCGTTTGCAATGCACATTCGTGCATTATTGCGCGAATAGACGTCATGCGCTGGATAGACGACAGTTGAAATCGTTAGATAGTCATAGGACGGAAAATTCTAGTCCTTGCTCTAATTATGAAAGTTTAAGGCCATGTAACAGTCGGTTATAGAATGCCAAAGCGATATCGCAATGTAGTGTTATCTCGCTCCCTCGAAAGAGAGCTTCGATTAGCAATTTAGTCGGCCGATTGGTGACATTATACGCATAGACATTATAATTTTTATCCTGATTATTTGCTGATACAGAAACGCGAGAAGCTTACATGGAAGTTACACGTATACTTGACATCGCGTAATACGATCTTGATTTCGATGATTGCCACACGAATAGTATTATGTTCCGGATACGCGTATCAATATATTTTAATGTTGAATATTATTTAAATATTATTTAAGCAAATGGAGTGAAAAGTTACTGCAATATGCGCGCATAAAAAATAACCCGATACTCTCTTGCATTCCGAAAATTAATCGACATTTCCTCGGTTGCTGTATAATTTTAATCGCGTATATCGCGTACATGCATCGATTCTTTAAAGGATATTTAAATGCGGCGAGATGCATTCGCGATATTCGATTGATAATTAAATAGGATGTTATGGACCAATATTTTTTCATATTTTATAATTGTGATTCCAAAGAATATTGGGAAATCTTATATTGCCGGGGAATTTTTTAAGAAACTTATTAGGTCATTTTATTAAATAATTATTTATTTGAAAAAAATCAAAATTCTGTGTTTATTAAATCAGATTGTATTTAATAATTAAGTCATACCGAATCACCCCCCGTTCACTTGACGCTTAAGAGCACGATACATGAAGATAGACGGTCGATCTTCAATCTCGTTGGGCTTTTTTTGCAGGGCTTCTCCGACTTTCATTGTCGGCTAAAAATACATCCCGCAACGCGATCGAAGATCACAGTGACAGATTTCAATTTTTGGCACCGGTCGAGAGCTACACCTTTCGTGAGACATTTCGTGACCGTGACCTCGAGGATTCTTCATAGCGGCGAACACGGTCGCGGACATATCAGTACGTACTGGGTGTACCATTGAATTTTCATACAGATAAATTTTACATGAGAACATAAACTGATAAACTTCATGAATAAACTTCAATTAAGATGCAGAGAAAATTGATTTCAGTATTCATTGTCTTTTTCTTTTAAAGAATTTATGTACTTATCATAACTGATAACTTATCATAAATTCTTCAAGAATTATATAATCTTGGAGTACATAAATGTTGGCATCTTATGAGAAATTTTAAAATGTCAGCTCAATATTGTTTTTTGAAAGTTTCATAGACTTGTAAGACTCGATTTGAAATTGCATAGAAATTTAATAAAGATATTTATTGTGCCCTCGTGTTTATGTGAAGTTCGCGACACTCCTTATGTCGAGACAAGCGTACATCACGCGTACTGGCACGCTCTTACAGGACTGGGATTGCGATTCGAATGTATTATGTAATTGACGACGATCTTCGGTGCGGGAGCCTCTCCGTGCCGGCTTTATGAAAAGCAAAGTAGCCGTGGGTGGCCATCTCCTTCTCCTTGCGAATGCAGAATCGCGCGCTGAGGGTGGAGGAGGTGGAATCGTATTTGAATACGCTTTGAATCGACGATCGGGCGTGAATGTCTAGACGTCACGCATGAAATTTGTCGATTTAAAGACCGCCGAAGCAGGAAGATTCACGCGACCGCGGTTAAGGATTATAAAGTGTAATCGTTCTCTCGTGTCAGCTGATTACCGCCGAGTTGTCAATGTAATCGATCATCGATGTTCAAAAAGAGCGTAATTTAACGTTTTTGCTTCCTCATAGAGGAAGCTTTGTTTTTTATTTGTTTTTGGTTATCACTGATAATCAAAAGATCACAAATATTTCATATTAAAATATATATACATCACATGCAATGAATGCTAGAATACATTTTTGAATTAATAAGGAATTTTTATGGAAAAATAAAGGCATTATTTTCATATTTATTATAAAAAATATTTATTCTTTTTTTTTTTATAAAATTTTTATAATCAGATCATACGAGAAATTTAAAATCCTATTTTATCGTATTTCTTCCTGTGGTATGTAATCTAAAAGTATGGTATGTAACCTAAGATAACCTAAGACGTGTTATGAAAGACTTGTTACAAAGTCGCTGATCTTCAATTTCGAAAATTACGAGGACAAAGTAAGCATTACCAAGTACAATTTATCATTGAATGGCCTAGGATAATGTGCCATTGTACTTCATTGAACTTTACCTGCGGACCAAAAAGCCAACTTCATACAAGAAGTTCGTACAGTATGGACCAAAATGCTTTACGGTCCTCAGGAAGAATAAAATTTCTGATATAATTAGAATAAAAGCAGATATACAAAACAAATAAAAAATAATCTACAAAATAAAAAATTATTACATATATACGAAATAATGATATAACGATTTATATAATATGATTCTTAATGATAGAGATAAGAAGATTAATCGTTTCTTTTTAACTAAAAATTTATTAAAAAATATATATTATTAAAAACCAAAATATCGTATAGAGAAATTACAAAATCAAAATCAATGGATTCATTTAAACATCGATTCCACGCTCGAATACGATGTTTGCAACAGACTGATGCCGGAGTCGTCGACATTCCACGCGTGGCGGGAAAACGTGTCTGTACTGCAAGAAAAGCGTTTATTATCCCGACGCCATCAAGCATCGAGAGGGAATGAGGGAATTTGATGTTGACGTAGAAGAAACCGAGATAAGAAACATCGACTCGTTGTCATCCTCGAATACTCGAACGAGATTTAAACCGCATGTGTAAGTCACCTCAATTTGTAACGGGTAACATAAAGTTGTGAATCTTTCTAGGTCATCGAACAGGAATCGGCAAGAAAAGACCGTTGATAAAAAAACGGAACGCGTGCGAAAGAGCGACTGTATATTCTAGAATAAAGCAAATGCAAATTTTAGCGCTAGTAACAAATAATGCATTGCACTTGATAATTCGCTAAAGACTTTAGAGAATTGGAGAAACTTATTATGATTTATCATTTTAATGTTATTACATCATGCTCTGAAAATGTAATGAAATAAGAGAACTGACAGCTTTTAATAATGCGCTACCGTTCTTACCATAATCGACACTGATATCGACACGAGACGAAGAAATAATTACAGAATATTCTGTCTTGTCAGGCAATTCTCTCTCGAGACATTCTTGAAATATTCTTCTTCTCAACAAAATCAAAAACTATTCTTTGCTTTCGACTGTACTAAGCGGACAATTATTGAATATTTAAGAAAACAATATTTATTTTTTAGTTAGAAGAATAAATATTTATTGGAATCTTTTCTTACGTATTTTGTGAAAAATAACAATCTATTCTTCTTGAAAGAAGTCTAAGGTTGTTTTAATTTCCATTTGAGAATTCATATGAAAATTAGATATTAAGTTAAAAGAATTACAAATTTTTATTTTTATTTTTTTTATTTATCGTTTTGACAAATTTTCAATAGAAATAGATTTTTTTTAAAATCCTTCTCGCAAGATTATTCTTCCCTCGAGAGAGAGAGAATGTGTTTTCACCTCGCGCTGATACTGAACGCGTACATCTGGACTCGTATAAAAGCCTTGTTGGTCATCTTGTTGGCTATGCTGTTTTTACAACCGAATACCAGCGAGTCTAATGCCGCTGCAGCCGATCCGTCTGTTCCTCTAACGTTCTATGGTGCGATGCACGACAAGACCGCTCCGCGGAAAATTCATAAATAATTGATAGACGGGAGGCGCGCGGCGCAGATGCCGCGGCTCGTCCCTGAGACTGACGGAGATTCGCGTTTATTGTTTATATAGGTATTTTCTCCGATTCTCCACGACGATATAGGTAACCATAAGTTGCATCGCCATCACTACACATGCGCCAGCTTTTCTTTCCATAAATTTGAATAACATTCTCACTTCCTGCGCCACCAACCACCGTCGCGCGTCTCTAATGCCTCTGTGACCTCGCCCTTAGAAGGAGGGATTCTGCATTTGATTGAATTGAATCGCGCATAATATTATCGGCTGCCGCGCATCCATTCTCCACAAGTGTCTTTCCATATCCTCGCGTTCACCACCTATTGAGTTGCGTCGACAGGAGATTAGAATCCGAAATCTCTTGTAAAACTTTTTTTTTAAATGCAATTTTAGTATGCTTTGGATATAATTTAATTCGTCATTTTTGTATAATAAATTAAGAATTTAATTTTCAAAACGTGACAAGAAAAGGGGAAGGACATTTAAATTTATTTTTGAAATTTCACTACGTTTCTCTAGGATTAAAACACGCAAAATCCAGATTACTGATATCAAAAGATTTTCTATTAATTATTGCCGTTCTCGCGATTAATTTTCATTTCCTATAATTGATGCTGTCTTTCTAGAGTTAGCGGAAACCAGGCGCGCGCGTAGTATTTCCGTTACATCATTATACGATTCGGCGCTTTCCGATCCCATCGATAAGCGTATTTTGTCGCGGCGACGTTTCGCGGAAATCTCACGGAAGAAATCATAAGCCTCGACGTCCCGTTTCGCATTTTAATGGACCCCTTGACGAAATTCTATGGCGCATCGGGCCGATTTGAAAGTCGATCGACGAGAAAAATCTGCAAAACACGTGGATCACCTTTTACACGTTCCCTTCTCCGTTCCCGATCCCCGGCGGTTTCGCCCCTCTATGCTGATTCTCTCACGCCATTTGTCTTTCTTCGTAATTTACGACACATGAGATGATTCGATTTCGACGAATCGCGAAATATGCATCTTGCATTAAATCATTTAATTTCTTTGTAAATTTAGTCAATCATTAAATAAAATTTATTACAACGAATCGGAGGATGCGGATGTTGTTACATCGACAATATGTACGTTTCTTGATATACGCGTATTTAAGGATGAATTACAGAAATAAATTGTGAAATCGCAAAAAACGTAGTACCGTAGATTTGCACGCCGATTTGCATTCCAATAACTTCCAGGACCAGTCCATCGCAAGTCTAGTCCTTCGTCCGATACAAGGAAGGCGACCGAGAAATCAGGTCACCAAAACAAACCGATCAGTCTGGACTCGATTCGGCGAAATGGATTTAGCATGTATAAGAAACACTTTGCGCGTCTCACTTTTCTGGGTACGTCCCCGTTTGTGGAAGTCACGAAAGCCATTCATCGCGACCCGTTACTGATGAATTTGAATGTCCATTTCTGCCGAATCGATAAATTGCTACATTAATTTCGCTGCACACACAGCGCTATCATATCTTCCTCTTCTTAACGTGCATGTTACTGATGTCGGCTTATTTTTTCCTTACAGGAAAGATAACAGAGCCGCTTATCTTGTCGGAAGCGATGGATTAGGATGATACTTGACCCTCTCGTATATCCCTTACAAGGCGGAATAATATCCGTGTCGCTATCTACGAGACGCCCTGTTTGTGTTCCCAGCGGTGCGTCACTGTGAAACGAAAAGAAAGTACCGCTATTCTTAGGTCCCGCGCGATCCTCTTATCAGCGGCTTCTTCTACATTGGTAATTTTCTTTTACGTCGAATTCGACGAGCACGCCGGAAACCTGTGGGCTTCTGGAAAACGAGAGCACGTGTCGACCTTTGCCGCCAGCTACAACATCCTGGATGCGTCTCATATCCCGAAACTTTCGGCGAAAGTTCAACTACATCTTTCGAATCTCTACGAAGTGTTCCAGGTGACAAACATTAAGTAACACACTAGATAAGCTAGCGAAACAAAAATGAGTAAATATTTCATTCCACATTAATTTTTATATCAACATTAATCTGCATCGCCAGGATGTTTAACTAGCATTTTTTTTACCGGCGAACAATAATTCTCGCATCTCACTTGTACCATCTTTCTTCTTCTCCGCCAGAAGAAAATGAATAGTGCAAGTGAGATCCGCGAACGTGTCCGTCGAATGAAAGAAGTCACCGGGATGACTGGTGGTCGCGTGTTAATTTTAGAATCAACGCGTCGATTTTCGCCGCGGCATCACGTGCATAGTTGCACCACGTGTTCCGAGTCTCTTGCTTGCACGTGTGTGTCACAAGATGCGCTCACGTCCATCCATTCCGACAGCGGTATACATACGGATCGAGAGAGGATACCACGAATATCTATTTATTGGTTCAGAGTTTCATGTTGAAAGAACAGGATACTAGAATATGGATCCGCGCGATTGATGGATCGAACATGGAACGCGATAGCTCATTAGAGAGCGGTAACTGCATTAGGTATATATGTAGCTTTAATACATCTCAAATCCCTTTGAAGCGCGACATTTCTATTCTAATCCGATCCATTTTTTGAACGACCTATTCACTTGACGTTAATGTATATCTCGAACGTTAATAAGTCAATGGATTTTACATAACTTGTAAAACGAGATCACCGGAATAAACTATTGAACTTTGAACAAATCGAAACGAGACAAGTCGTAAATCTAGCGACTTAGAACCCCGCCAATCGTTGCTTTTGCGCGACGAAGTGAAAGAGAAAGTGATGCTGACCACATTGAACGGCCTCGTTTAAGCGCGAGAGAAAAAGATCCCACTCGAAATGCAACAAAGTTGCATCGCGTATTTTCGCAGATAACGAAAGTCGTGCCGATTACGTGTCTTATCTATAAAGCCGGAGCTTTCTAAGGAAACGCGTTGTGTTTACAATCCAGAAATGAAGGAGAAAGTATTGCCAACGCATAATGAATGTAACTCAGAATCGTATTTTTTTCTGCTACGTCTTCTCGCGCGAGTGTACTTCGACGAGATTTGCGAGAAAAATCGTTCATCTCTATCGATTGAGTTTTTTCCATTTTTTTTTGCCTGTAATATAAATCCCTTTAGAATAGTAAATATTTGCAATAAAAAATAAATTCTTGTATGCGTTCACAACTCCGAGTCAAAATCGAATACAAATTCGGTTGAGTTAACACAAATGTGTGTAAATTGCTATCGTGAAATATTGATTTGTTTTTTTTTTTTCATATGTCGCTTACATATATCATTGTCTTCGTTAAGTTGTACCCTAATGCTTTTTCTTTACTGTACTTGTTAGGTTGTTATTTTCGAATATATTTTAATAAATAAATAAATAAATTTATAATGAAAGAAGTGGATGAACAAAGTATCGTGTTAGAACGAGCAACAGCCTAATATGTGTATCTAATCAGTGAAGAAATTCGTTGTCCTGCGCGCACGAATCGGCGAGCGGAGCGACTTAATTGAAATCGATTCGCGCGAGAACTATTAAATGGAACGCGCCGCTCGTAGAAACCAATTATAGCAAACCGATAAACGGAGTCACCTACTAAATTCTCAATCCGATTACAAATCGCATTCGTGCGTCAGCCGCGCGTATCTATTCGCGAATACGGGTCTATGTGCGCGCGTCTGACACGATTCATCCGTCACCCCGAGCGCGTATTCTAAATACCTTAAAAACGTCATTGGATCGGAATACGAAACTGCGCAAAAATGTTTTCGATATATCTGACGCGTAATATTGTGAAATCTTGCATTGAACTTCTGCGCGCGCATTCGACACTTCTATTCTCCGAAAGAGAGCGACCGTCAGTAGTAGAGGTTTAAAATAAAACTAGGAGCGAGAGTATAATATATACGCGACTTTTAACGAACAAGTTCATTCTTGCGAATTTACTATTATGTTTTATTATATTCTGAAATATTTCAGTTTTCCAGTGACTAAATGTTCGTGATGATGTTTCTGTATTCATCAAACTTCTTTTCGATTCGCCTAAATTTTCGCGTGTCATCGAGATATGCCGAGCAACCGTCCGCGAACATTTTTGCGGACTGCAAAACGGGGTGAAAAATGCGCAGCTATCCATTATGCGATCGAATCAAGTTGGCGATATACAATGGAGCATCCCCCGACCCCTTTGTGTCAAAAAACACAATTTCCCCGCCGATGATCTAATTCGCTCGCTGCAACAGGCGGTCCCGATCGGGTCCTGATTTCGAGATTTTTCGTGCAATTGACTCGCGCAATCGGGTGCGGCAATTTCGCGCGCGTTTTCCGCAAGATCGGATTTCTCGAGACTTTCACCTGGTATACCAGGCGCGCGCGTGTTCTCCAACGTTCTCCGCAATGACGTGTTCGGTCGGTCGTTTCTCATTATGTGCGAAACCGAGACCCCGAGACCTAGTTTGCCGTGCGACCCGGCGCGCTCTATTAATAGGTGAAATGTTTTCTGCGTATCGCGGATCCGCTGATAAGCCACCGCCACCATCATCGAGCGGCGCACTTCGATCGTGATCCAGAAAGGTGGAGGTGGCGTTTCGAGGTAAAGCGCGAGCCGCTACCTGATTCGCGCGCACGTCATGTAAGCCTATCGGAAAGTCGTCAAACATCATAAAAAAAAGTCAATCCGTTAATTTTGATTGTGCGTATACTTGACACATATTTCAAGTACTGTTTGTCAATGATATTCGTATTATCAGTCTTTGATATTTCAGTCGCGCTGACATTGCAACGATTAAAGGTTTACATGATTAGGTAATTTATTGTATTTATTAATTATTGTAATTTAAATTTTACATCATTCTAAGGAATATTGACGAATATATTGTATTACGACTACGAAAATTATTTAGTCATATATAGATAAAATATAAATATTGCAACACTTCATCGTGAATCACGATTCATTCCATCTTTAATTTCTCGTCGATCCAACTCCTACTTCATTAGTCTCTGTATTCCAAAGGAGCCACTCGCGCTCTTACGACACGGTTAATCCATGTTTTCGAGACCCATCGACGAAACTCCGACGCCTGTGCAACATTACCGCGGCGATATTTAAGGAATCGCCGTCGTCGAACGACTCCGGGCGATTCTCGATAGCTCGTTCAGCCCCCTTATTTTTGCGCATCTCAGAAGCCGAATGACAGCGCAGATGGGGTCTTTCTCTCTCAATCTCTCTCTCTCTCTCTCTCTCTCTTTCTCGCACGGCCATTAACTCGCCGTGCGTGCATAAATAAATCATGCGTTATCATCCCGTGGGGTAGCGAGGACCGGGCGATTTTCGATTGGGGGACTGGTTTTTTTCGACGGTCCCCCCGAACTTGCGACGCGCGAAGCGAAACGACGCGAGAAGAGCAGCAAGAATAAGGTATGCAGATGCGGTAGCCGTGCCCGCGGCTCGAATTGCAACAAAGTTTTACACGTCGCCTGTTGAATATGCAAGCGCATCTGGCTAGGTCAAGGGTGTGGGAAGAGGACGACGATGGCGAAGAAGAAAGGTACGAACGCGCATCTCGTACGCCCGAGAGAACCCGTACCCCGTCCTGTTAGATTCCTCCCGCGGGGCCCCCGCCCCCCGGTATCCCTCGCTGCCTAAAATCCATGTCAGGATACACCTGATGCTCATAATATGGCGATTAAGGCTAAGGCAGACGCATAAAAATGCGGACGACCGAGAGACCGAGTTACGAGAATGCAACTAAGTAAACACTTGCCCTTCTCGGAGCTACCGCCATTGAATATTCAAGGACGAACCAGGAGAAGCCGTCCGCATCTCTCCGGATCGCCGGCCGGCGTTTACTCGGAGGAGGGAGGAAGGACGGGTGTCTTCCTTCGTCGCGCGGGACGAAGGACGAAGCGCGCGACTGCATCTCTCCGGCGAGGGAGAATGGAGGGGTAACCGCGATAAAAAGGGGTACCGCTCAGAAATTTATGGGGCTCAAACTCGTTCTCGTATGAATGACACTGGCCGTCCGGCCAGCGTTGGCTATCTTATTAGAAGGTATCGATACCATGGGCGATACGCGAGAAAACAGGTGAAAGAATATTCTTAGAATATTCACAGCGCGCGCGTTTACATCATAATATCTTCGGAAGATATTCTCTCAAAATATTCTCATTTTCAGAGAATGAATAAATTTTCATATTATTTAGTAATACGATCTATAGTAATCTAATAATGTGTCACTTTCCCTTCGGTTTAATTTTTCAGCGAAGCTGCTTTTCTGGAGCACTCTGAAATCACGTTGCTTCAACATCGGTTATTCCGGCGTTCTAAAGACGACCGAAAACGAGCCTCGACTTTGGTTTCCCTTTTATCCGGCACGAGTGAAAGAAACAGGAAAGGGGATGCCTGGTTAAATTACTTTTATCGCTTCCACGTGACCCCGCATTTATCACAGTGAATCCATGTAAATCAATAAATGCCCACGCGCGCGTACACACACATACACACATGCACACGCGCGAATACGGGTATGCGCGTGTTTGACTTTACCAGTCGGATATGTATGCAAGTCGGGATTTCATTATGCATGGATTGACCCCAGCTCATGCTTCAATACTACATCAACATAGATTGGAATCGAATCGGAGTTTTTTGGATGATTCTTTTTTTTTTGGCCCCGTCAGTATGCGCGGCATAATCAGGTCGCCGATAACACATCGCACGTCTCGGTCATCCTTCCTTCTCGCAAACGGTTCCTATAATCAGGAGATTATAGGAACCTCTTGCTAGTGACCAGAAACTTTTCCGATCATGCTGGAATTATCCATCTCGAACTCGCGTAACGTCTGTCTCTAACTTCTGTCAATATTCAAAAAGTTTAGATAGTCCGATGATTGTGGCAGTTTTAAGGCAATGTTCTTTTTATTTTACTGTCGATTAATATAAAAAAAAAGTTATCCGAAAATAGTTTTGTACTCTGTCAAAAAAAGTGATAGAGTACGCGCGAAGATGTACAGTTTATCATCGCCTGGATGAAAAGTCACGACAAATGGATCACGGCTAATTGCAATGATGTTTCTAAGCGCACGCGTGTATTCATCACGGCACGAGAATCGACGGAAATCATCATCGAAAAAGGCGCGTTCGTCACGCGACGACAAATTTTGTTATTGGCGCGATCGCAAGAGGAACGTGGGAAAAGCGCGGGCCGCTTATCGTTGTCAGCATGCAAATTGGCGGACGCGTCAGCAAAAGTCAATGACATCGTTGATACATGATGATGCTGCACTCTGCAGTCGTAAACCTGTCTTCGTCGGTGGCGTAACAGGTTTCGGTGAAATTTGTACCGACATAATGCGCGCGCGCGCTCCTGAACGGAGAGGAAATCTACCACCCGTGGACGACCTGGAAGCGAATTACGTCAGAATCGAGCTTGGGTCCATCGAACCCAGATTCCTCGGGTTTTACTGCTTTCCGGCACGGCGACGGAAGAATATAACGAGTCGTGAGACCGCGAGGAAAGTAATGAACCGACTTGGACCTACATCAGTCTAAAGGAGAGTTAAGGAGGCAGAGAACAAATGGCATTATGTTGATTCAACTATTGTACGAAATTTTTGCAGAAAAACATCTTTATCATAATTTCATTCTTGCAGAAAAAATATCTTAATTATAATTCCTTGAATGTGAAAAAAAGACTTATATTCTCTCCTTATTGAATTTACTCCTTGATAGATTTTCTTTTATTAAAAGAAAAAAATGTGCCACACATTTATTTTCGCATACTTTGTTAAGGATAACTTATTAAACATATAGCAAAATTAATTATAAATTAAATATAATAATAAATAGTGATTTATTAAATCTTTTATAACAATCGCACTTAAATAATCGATGATATATTTTGTAAAATAATACTTGTATCATGCGTCTGTGATTTTTCTGATTGAATCTATATATACATATATATCTGTGTCACAATTATTTACAACTTGTAGGCGACATTCCAGAGATCGCTTTTTCGGCTCGGGGTCGACAGTTATAGAAAGTATACGAAAAACAGCGAAAGAAAAACGCGAAAGATCGCGAGCGCAAAATATATTGCCGTGTTTGTTGTTGCTTAAAACTTGAGCAAGGAAGTCTCTGAAGTACTGCCTGACCCAGACGATCGGGGGACTCGTTCATCCCTACTCCATCTTCCTGGTCGGTCAAGGCCAACATCATCGCCTGCATCTCATTAATCCTTTTTGTACTCAGCTATATATGTATTTCTGATATTAATTAATCTATCTTTGCTCTTCTGATCAAATCGCACATTCGAAATACAACATTGTTTGTTAATAAGATTGCGAAAAAATGTTGAAAAACGAGAGGGCGTCGTGTGATTGAATCTTAGTAGAAGAAAAATTTCTGAGTCTTCGATTAGGTTTTTACTTTGTTTCATTCACCGATGTATTTATTATCGAGCATTCGGTGTGCCATTAACTTGCAATGTTCCAATTACTCGGTTAAATTAAACGAATTTGCGAAAGAGAGCGTGTGTATAAGGCTCTTTTATCACATTGAAAATTATTTCTGTATCATTATAAATAGCGCTGACACGAGGGAAGGAAACGTCATCGAACTACGTGTGTCGGAATGCTCGACGTAAGATCATAAATAGCTCGATTTAGCCACATGGCGAACAGGTACTAATTTCTTACCATAAAACCCGTAGGAACCTCCGTTCAGAAGCCGACGAATGTCAAGGCCAGCATTCTCGTTCCCATTGACCGTGGCGGCCGTTACCCCGGAAGAGAGCTCTCGCTAGATCAATCGGCTTCGATTGATCACATGTATAATAGGCGAAGAGAGCAAATATCGTAAACGAAAAAAGTGATAATAAAAAGTCAATCTTTGGCATCGAAGCTGAAATACTAGAGATTGTTGGTACCCGCGTTGTTGCCCGTTTGTTTAGAGCTATTTCTGTAGCCAGTATCATTACATTTCAGAAATTTGAGAAACCGTGATGTCGAGGACATATTGCATACATTTCTCTTTTTTTTTTTTTTTTTTTTTTTATTTTTTAGCTAACAACAATTGACCTGACATTAGTTGCACGGAGACTCTCCGAAGGTGATACTTTAAATTTCGAGAATCTTTCACATTGTATGACGCAAGTAATGAGAAACTCGCTTCTTTAACGCGAGAAATCTACCGGTGCTCCGAAGATTCCAGTTACAGCTTGTAAGCTGGCGAGGGAATCCGGTAGTGATTCATCGGCGCCACCAAGGAAGAAATCTCTCTTTCTCTCTTTCGCTTATGCAACTACCTGATGCAACGGGCGTTTCGTACGACGTAGGGCGCTAACGAAATCGCCGTTCATGCGTCACACTCGCTCTCTCGTGGTAAGCGGTAACTTATTTATTTGCCTGCCGAAACTCGGTCACAGGCTATTCCAGAACACCGTACGACGTCCGTGTTCATGCATTGGACTCGTGCCCCGACTACGCTATTCGAGAAGTCGGCGGAAGAGACGAAATGTATCTCGGATCATCGAATCATCTCATTAACATCAAATGAAATTGTCTCAACGAATGTGACCATTGATTCCTTCATTTCTTTTTCTTAGAGTTTTTTTTTCACAGGTAAAAATTTCCATTATTTAAACATTTCGTATCTTCAAAAATATTAATTTTAAGAAGAAAGATTTAAAATATAAGCATTACGCGGATAAAAGAGATATTTTTTTTCTGACATTAGCTGTTTTCGAGGAATAAAAATGATCAGTTTCTGTGAAATGCAATGCGATTGCTTTTTTGAAGGAAAAAGAAATAAGATTGTCGGATGGGAAGAGAGAGAAAAAGATGCACTATCGAGAATGCTCTATTGCTTCTCTCTCGCGATGTTCAGTTGACGCTTCGATAGAAGTTAATCCGACGTACGAGAGTTGTCGCACTATCGTAGGAATATAAATCGCGTTTAGTATATAAAGTCGCGCTCAAAGACTGGATTCCTGACTAATGTTGCCAGAGCGCGACTAGATAGATGCACGACTCTCCTACTAAATACATGTCTCCGCCGGGATTCCGCCGATCGATGCCAGGGAAAATAGAACCTACGTTCCTTAATGCGATCCCCCCTGTTCTTCTCTGTGCGTGTAATTCTCGACCCTGCGATCAGCCATTTACAACGGATAAGGCGGATAAGGCCGAGTCAGCCTTCGTGCGAAGCGTATCCTTGCTACCTTTCGCGTAAACATCCTCCGAGAAGTTCATCTCGAAAAACATGTCGGTAGACACGATAATAATTCTTGCAATCGAAATACAGGTTCTACATAAGTTCGCATGTTAAACAGATATTCTTTCGTCCTACGAGATGAACCTTGTATGAACATGATCTATCCTTCAACATCGATATCCGGCATCGGTTATTATATATTCACTTTCACGATTTTTAAACAATTTTTTTCATTCGAATTTTAATCTTGAGATTTGAAAACATTTCCGCATTTCCTCTAAAATTATTATCGAATTTTCTTTTAGCTAATTTCATTTTCGAGAATTTTATTTTAGAGAATCTTATTTTTTTACTAATGGAGAGAATGACGCAATGTCGATTTTCGTCGCTTACTGATTTCCGCCAGATTGTGGCGCAGACCGTTAGCTTTCCTTGTTGATATTAACATTGCAAAGTCACAAACAAGACGCTTACATATATCGAGGATCAGGATTGTCAGTCCGCGGACACATCCTCGCTCCGCGCGTGGCTGATCTCCTTTTTTTTTAACAGGTCGCAGCGAGGTCAGATCGGTCGGATCGGTTAAAAATTCGGGTCGTATTTTCAGCACATAGCCTCCGTCATCGCTCTGCAGCCATCTGCGGGGTGGTTACGGGGTATCCTGTAATTCAGATTCGACCTCCCGCGCATCAGGACCTGCAGATTTATGTGCATTTTGATAACGCGGCGATAGAGAGGTGGGCGGCACCGCCGCGCATTTCGATGTCCTGAACACGAAAGCGTAATGTGTCATGTCATGTACATTTCGGCTTGCCACTAGTTGCATATCGCCGACTACCATCGAACACCCACGTCAAGGTGTCCTCTGTCCGCGCGATGCGTTATCAATCGACATCGCCCTCTTATCCTGTAACTCTGGCTGATTCTCGATGCTTTCAATTTTTTCACTTTTCATCAAAAAATTATATATATATTTTTTTAGATAATTTGATCTTGCGAAAGACAGACGGTTGCTATGGATTAACTATCAACCCATAAGAATTGTCGCTGGTTTACGAGAATTATAGTAGAATAGAAAAGATTTTTTTCTGTGTTTCGGCTATAGGCAAATTTTAATTTAATTTCTATATTTATATAATGATTTCGTGTTGCTTCTATCTATATGTAAATAGTTTCCATTCGTAAAAAATTTTTATGAGGGACATAGATCATAGATTCTGTCGAACGCTCTACGCACTGTTTGAATAGCACTGTCCGATTATACGCTGTCATCCGTCACTGACCCGGTTTTGTAGCGTCGAAATTGCAACGGATAGGCATTTCAATTAATTATCGAGCGCCGATGTGTCAGTTAGAGTGACTCGGAATATCGCTATTTCTATCAGTGCACCGAGAGCAGATGCAATTCGACTGCATCCGTTTTAAAACTGCACGTCAGATGCAATCGGGATATTACGCTTAAGTACTCCGATATTAATATCCTGCCAAGAAGGAGTTTGCCCAGATTCGTTTGAAGTCCGATCGTCGTTGTCGACCGCCGTTGTTCTTCAAACGAAAATCCGGTCAACGCTTTAGTTAAATCTGTATGCAATTCTCTTCGATTTTAAAGATTTTTTTTTTATTTTCGAGAATTTATATTTGGGGAATCTTTTGGAAATATTCAATTTAAATTTTACTGTTTCTTTAGGGAAGACTCTACAATTTTTTAATTATTTTACGGTAAAAATTTAATTTTGTACATCAATTTGTGTGAAAGGTCTTTCAATTTTGGAGAACAAAACAAAAGAATCTTCGAGATGGATCATCGTCCGGTGATCGACAATCTTACTCAGATTTTCGTCATCGACGTCATCGTGCCGCGACGAGATGGTGAAATTATACCGAGCGTGTGTCTCGATGCAGTGTTCACTGCGTTATTGATACGCAAGATCGAATGCTAGACCCATCCGAAAGTTAGGCAGATGCACCCGGGCTCTGATTTGAAATCCAAATCGATGTCGCTGCATCAAAATCGCCGGGAACCACAGAGCAACGAATATATTTGTATCGTATCTCCTCGCTCACCTCTTGTCTTCCCCTCCTCCCCTCATGTCTTTTTTTTCCTCTTTTTTCTTACTTTTTGGCACTTTTGACTCTCCGGATTTTGATCGAGAACGGTCCATGGAAATGATATCATGATTACGTTATACGTACGACGTTCACCAATGCTAACCATTGCGCGCCTCGATCTATCGATCTCGGCGCGTTCGCCGGATGCAAATATCTCGCTTGTCGTAGGTTTTGGCCGGTTTCAATGTTACCTTGAAGGAGATCCTCGAGCGCGTTTACGGGCTTCTATGCTTCATGCGTCCTTCAGGACGATCGCGTTAGGCCTTTGCATTGTACATACATTAATGTACATAAAAGAACAGTTTTGTTCTAGGACTGGAACAAGTCGCCAACTGGAGAGTGGATTCTTCTTTTCGTTCTTATATTGCGGTAGGCTAGCTTATTTCATCGCCCTCGCAGACATTTTACGTAAACATTTAATTAAGATCTTGGGGATAAAATTAATTCTTAATGCATTCCACTTGGAAAGGTGAAAATATCAAATACTTATCGCATGTTGATTCCGCAATCTTTTAAGTTTTTTAGTTACAATAATATAAACGCGGATTAGACAAATTATCACACATGTGAAAATTTCATATTTTTCCGAAAAATTATATTGTTTTTCTAATGCACTTTTACTTTATGTCTCTCGGCTAAGCATATCGCTTAGACGGATTCCTAGTAATAAGACGCAAGTTGCCATCGAACGCGTTCTATTCGATACCGCGACTCGTCTAACCTGAACACGAGCTGTTTTTGTTGGAGATCCGCCGCCTAGAAGAGTCTCTACGCAAGACCAGTCCGCCTAGTTTAGAACTCTGGATACATGGTCGTAACCTCGACTTGTTCGATAGACAAGCATGCCGGGAATTTTATACTACTACACATTATCGTATGTTTTAGAGTTTAGAGGAAAGAGGATTCGTTTATACTTCGAATTCAAGTCAAATTTATTAAAATTTTTTAATCTGATTTACAAGTCTTATGTGACAAGATACATGCAGTGAGAGAAAGAGCGATGAGAGAGAGAGAGAGTTTAAATCAAGATTGTCGTGGCAAATTTTTTTATTAAATAAAAAAATTATAGTTTACACTAGAAGAGTATATTAAATTAAGCATATTAAAGCACATAGTTAATCTAATTAATAACTTCTCCATAAAACCGTTAGCAGATAACGCGTTTAGAGTTTTCTGCTCTCAAGCTCTTCTGCCGTCCACGCAGAAGCGTGACCGGTAGGCGACAAAGATGGACATTTAATCGCGCCTGGTTCGGGCGGAGACTAATTTCCCTTTTATCGGACGGCCGTCTGGCCGCGATAATTGGATGCTCGTCGCGAAAGTTCGTCCGCGGGTGAAATTAAACGGTGCAACATTCAAACGTGAGAGAGCACCCGAAAACCGGTTTCGTCGCAATGCATCGCGTCGCAAGACGCGACCGACCGGACGAACGAGAGATAAATCGACGCGGAAGAGTGTCGTAATCGTAAGGGAGGAGGAGAAGGAGGAGAGGACCGGAGAGGAATCGCGGACACCTCACGTGGTGCGTGATACAGGTGCAGGCTCATAAAGTGCCCTCCGTCCCTCTGTTCGCGGAAACGTCATAAATCGATCTAGAGAGTGATAACTTAATTCCCTGAATAGATTTTTAATTCAGCAGCTAATAACTCCTCTTACAAGTAGATCGAAGAAAGGTAATTTTTAAATAAAAATCTACTATTTTGGTTTCTCATTGAAAATATTTATATATGAAAGAGTAACTGCATTACACACATAATTCGTATCTGTTATAATGTTCTAATTAATTTATACTAGAAAAGCACAGTAAATTTTTTGTAGAGAAAAAATTACATTTTTACGGTCAAAGGGTACAGATTGTATGAAAGTATATTCTTCATTTTAATATACCTTTTTATAGAGATCGATTACAGATGAGAAATAATAAGAAAATGAAGTGAATTTGTTAGAAGATTCTAGTATGTGCATCACTCATAGATACAAAGAAAATATATGTGCAATTAGAAATATATATAAGTGCACACATAAATAAAACGATATCCCGTTCTGTCTTCGATAAGAAAGACAAATCGAAAAGTCACAAGCAGCGAGAAATACATGGACTACTTCTTTGTCGTTGTCACTTTTTCTCGTTCCGATTCCCGGCGAAGCTCCGTTACGATGATGTTAATATTCGCGTCGGCTCGATCTAGAACCAAATACTTATTCATTTACTCTGTTACGAGCGAGCTTTGACGTAATGATTCCGTATTCGCGATCGGCGAGCGAGACGCTTCGGTAATGACCTAAGTAGCGACGATATAATCGCGATACTTTGACAAACAGTTATATTATCGCTTTTTATATTATCCAAATTTTTTAACATTAATAGAATTCTACATTGTGAAACTTAATTATGAAGATACATAATTCTGATAATTGGACAGTTTACAGAACACGATCTTAATAACATTTTCAATTAATTATTCTATGTCAATATCCTGAAAATGAATATTGCGAAATTAAATTTTTTGTGACATTTTTTTAGTTAAAAAAACCTGACTTTGAATTTTCTGGCAAAAAGATAAAGTATCAAAAAATCAAAGTGTCAGTCTTTTTCAACGAAAAGCTTTGTTGGCACCGCCAACAAAGCCAAAGTGTCAGATTTTTTTTTTCAGGATCGAAATCGGACACTTTGAATTGCACCGATCCGATTACGCGATTCGTCGAAATTCCGTTCGCGTTCAAAAATGCCTTGGCAGAGCGAAGTGATAAAAATTGGGGAGAAGAATTTCGCCGCGAAACGCGCTGACGCGCGTAAAGAGGAGCTCGAATCTCCCCGTCAATCTATCTATCTCACGCAACGCGATCTAGACGTAAAAAACTTTTACCTTCGATCGGCATCAGCATGTCTAACGTACGTCGTGGTTAACGATTCGCGTGATTCTCGAGAACGGTTAGAGCGCACACGAGACAAGACGAGACGAGAGCAGGGGAATCAGTCGCCTCTCCATAAATGTATCCGTCGCGAATTTTGCAATTGCCAATATTCCATCGACCGGGATATCTGTTCCCGTTCGCCTCGTTTTGCGCGCGTTGCGTTTATCCGCGCTTATGTAAAAGCCGCCTCTCTTGACCGTTAGAGCGCAACGACGACCGCTACATGCAGATCAACGTCAACGGGAGAGACGCGTCTCGGAGAGATATCTCGCGTGCGCGTGGCCCGATTTCGCCCGAGATAGGGGGATGAGGGAGGCCCGTTACATTTTCAATAATTTCTTGCGCAACATTCGCGCCGGCGACTCTCTAAATGCGATTCGGCGCCTGCTAATTTGCATGCGTTTATCTTCCGGCAATTCGTCTTTCTCTCTCTCTCTCTCTCTCTCTCTCTCTCTCTCTCTCTCTCTCTCTCTCTCTCTCTCTCTCTCTCTCTCTCTCTCTCTCTCTCTCTCTCTCTCTCTCTCTCTCTCTCTCTCTCTCACTTGTCTATTATATACTTGCATTATACATCGGACATGCGCTTTTTTCCCCTGGCGAATCTATCGCGTACCCCTGACGTGATAACTCGAATCGTTTTCATCTGGTTGACGACGACAGAATACAATCTTCTGTGTCATCTTACAGATCGAACAAAGATCGTCAAATAATGCGAATCCCCTGTAGACGGCGAATTTGAATTTTCTTTTAGACGATTTATTAAAGAGTTGGACGGGATAAATTTCTCCGTTATAAAGGGAATATGTAGCTCGGATTTAAAAAGACCTTGCTCGAATAGCACGTGGCAGAGTTACGAATAATGCGAAAATTTATTAGACCATGTTTATCTCGTAGCGCCATACGAGATTCTCTCTCAAATAGGATTTACAGATAAATCGGAGACGTGTCGTAATCGGAAGTCGACACTGTGTTCACGCGCGTTAGAGAACAACGAGGAATTTCATCTGCGTTATGTCACGCGCAGAAACGCCGATCATCGATTCTCGGAGGATGGGTGATGATCCTTGGGCTTGGAAGGAACGGATTTTTAAGCGTCCCCAACCCAGTTTTCACGGTGGCGGCGGATCTCGGACCTTCAGAGAGTCGCGCTTCCTCATTGCCCTACAAATCTAGGCTAAAGGACGAGGCGGACGACCATCATTCCGTCACCGATATTATTCATTGCTAATCCGAGTAACCTTGATTTTTCGGTGCCGATCGCCTTCGTTCCCGGCCACCTCGGAATATATCTCTGCCACACTTTTTATCGTCGACACATCTATCTGCCGACCAGAGATCGCCGGTACCACCGATCAAAATCCGTCAAATAAACCTCGCCTGTCAGTCCTGACCCGGCGTCCGTTCCAAGAAAAGGACATTATTAAAGATTTACCGCGATCAACGAAATGACGAAAATAAACGCGATTATACAAGGATGACTTTGTTCAATTTTTTTCATAATAAATTGAAACAATCAGCGGCGCTCGATTTTTTTCATTGAAAAATTAAAAAAAAAAAATTCTTTCACTTTGTGTTGAGAGACTTTTGTCATCAATTATTTAGATGTGTAAGTATAGTAAGCAAAATGGGTTCGTCGAGCAGTGTGTAATCGCGTTATTTCAATTCGTCCTTCATTGCTGTCGAGTACTTGACAAAAGTGTGTCATCGCGTTGCTTTTATCTCACTTTCTTTAACTTTGCATCTTCTCCCGATCTGTAATAATGGGATTATCTGTATGATTGACATCTTGTTTCGACCTTTAGTCTCACAATATTAATTAGTATTAATCAGTTGTATATATTAAATATTTTTTCTTAATTATAAACATAATGTATTAGCGTTAATTAATTATAAATTTTAATTGTTTGAACATACAAATATCACATATTTTTGTATGATAGTAAATACTTCTTGTGAATGTTAGATATTATTTATATAATTTGCGATAAAATTCTTCACTCGTATTCTCACGTTTAGTCACGATCTCAAATTAAAGACTACGATCATACTCGAGGCGAGTGATTACGTTGTGAAATGCGAGAATCGAGACATTTGGTCTCGTCTCATTGCTAATCGAAGTAGCCTCGATTTTTGGTCGACGCGGGTCCTTCGTGAGGTTTGGGCCGGCCCTCACGGAATAATGAATCGAATCGGCCTCACGTACATATGTATATACATCTCGTAGCCCTGTCAGCAATGCAATCTTTCGCCACTACGTGTTTTGTTCGCGACCTCAAGGCGTTCCCTTGGCGTTCCTGAGATTAAAATCAAGCCGATAAAAAGATTGCGCAGAAGAGGCGCTCGTATTCTACGAATTTAACGGTTGATTTCGCACTAGTCAGACTGGCAGCCAAGGGTCGGTGGGTCAAAAATAACGATCGCAATTTTTCGTTTAATTTGACATTAAAGTTTCTGCCGAGGATCTCAAGACACGATGTGATAAAATAACTCGTAAGATAAAACATATTCGCGAAATGCTCGTGTGGAATAATTAAAACGAACTAACGTAAATGCAAAGTCGAGGAGAAAGATCAATTCGAAATTTGTGATTTGTCAGATAAATTGCTCTCTCCTGAATATCCCAACGCGTATGGGAGAGAAACACGGTAAGTGACGTTTGCTTCGAACAGGTTTCTGCGCTAATCGAGCGACAGGGATCCGCGAGAGAGATCGCGTACGAAAGCGAAATGAAAAATCGCCCCGACGACGACGACGACGATGATAACAGCGACGACGCAGCTTCCGGCTGTCGCTCGCAAGGCGAAGAAGAGATGGTTTTCCCGTTACGCGCCTCGTCTCTAGAGTTGATTTGGCGAGCTGATGGCGAGCAGCGGCGGGCAGAGAGACCGATACCGCTAGCTTCCCAGAAATCAACTCTCGATAATACCACTTGATACGGATGAAGTAATCTCTCTACTGTCGCGGCGAGTGAGAGGGAAAAAATCGCGTTGGAGGTGCGGGGTGAACCACGCAAAAGTGCGTGTGTCTGCGCCACGTGGTCCACGGAAGGACCCCCTCCCCCCTTTCGGCGAGAGGAGAGACAGACACATACGCACCCACCACTGTGTTTACTTATGCTTTATTTATTAATTCAAACAAATTCGAAAAATCTTTCTACGTATGCTTCCTCATCCAAATAATTTTTTTGACTGTACTGTGATGTTGAATTCTCATCTAAGCATTCCGTTACTATTATTTCTTTAGAATGTTTTCAACTTTTGCTGTATCCATCTCGATTTCCGTTTGAGAATTGTGACGGAAACGGAATACGAAAATTTAGTATTAAGGTCAGTGCAGGTAATTACGCCACCTTAAGCTTTTGGATTTTTTGGACACTTTGCTGAGGATCGAGTGAAAAAATTAAATGTACCATAATTAAAAGTAATCTTTTGGCTGCCTGAAAAAAAATATTTCAACGCTTTATCTCCTCTTTTTCTTTTTCCACCAATCGTTTAAAAAAAGTGCGTCAAAGTGGCGTATTTATCGACACGTGCAGGTAATTACGCCACCTAATAAAAAATTCATATAAAGTGATTTTGAGGCGGGGCATTACGTGAGAAACCAACTCTTTGCAACTAACATTGTGAATTTTATTCGCAATTCCAAAGCACATAAAAAAGAACGGGGAGACAAACGTGTTTTGTGATTATAAATTTCATTTTTTAAAAATAAGCAAAAATAAGTTTTATTTTTTAACATCAAGTATAAGTTTTATTTTTTATATCGAAAAAACTGCCACAATCAAAAAAAATCTAAATACAAAACATAGAGATCAAATTCATTAGTAATTCTTATGAGTTCTTAAAGTGGCGTAATTACCAGCAGCCTGAAATTTTGTAAATAAATTACTTTTTTTGTACTTACATGAAATGGAATGACAAATACAACTACACTTTCGGAAAAAGCGTCGAATTTGCTACGAAAATAATGCTAGTAAATATTAAAAATGAAATAATTACTGCCGGCAAATTAGCGGCGAGTATGGTGCCAAGTTTATAGTGGCAAATTTTTTGATAACAACTTTTGTTTTAAATGTTACTACAAATCACTGAAAGTACACAACGGCAAAATGTTGATCACAGCTTAGTATCTATGCCTTCACAATTAGCATTCGTCAATTAACGCTATACGTATGTATTAATGAAGAATTAGATAGGTGGCGTAATTAGCTGCTATGACGTAATTACCTGCACTGACCTTAGTAGCAAACAGGTTTTACGAGATCGATGCAAAATGTTTTTTTTGTATGACTAGAAAATGCCGAGATCTTAAATTAAATTTTCCAGACAATTTAATTTTTAATCTTTTCTTATTGACGTTGTTGCGCAAATACATATCGCAAGTGTGTTACTCATTTTCTTAATTATATAAAAGAAATTTTGAAGAATAATTAGATTTGTTTGCTTTTTATATAAATAATGTTTACGGTGATAAACTAAATTAATATGGATGAAAGGAAAAGAAGACATCATTGGAATTGTATATTTCACTTCCTTCTCGTCGAACGAAATGCATTCGCATAGTTGTCTCTCAGTTACATAACGCTATTCAACATCCTGCAGAGACAAATTTCGGATTCAAGATCGATCGATTGATTTTTCCCGATGAGAAAAATCGTTCCAGACGTAAACAAAGTCTGCCGCCCTAAACAAGCGTGATAATATAGAAGGGTTTCAGATAACAAAGATGACGAATGCATATAATCAAGTATTTCTTTTCTTTCTAATATGAAAATGAAATTTAATTAAATATAATTCTTTAAATGCCAAAAATTTTATTTAACTTCCAACGACGCGGTGACAGAATAATTTACGATTCTAATGATACGGACGCGATAAACGTTTAATTTATATGACCGAGCTTTGATGGCACCAAGAAACGCGTCTCTTTAGCCCTTCTCTCTGTTTGTTTCCACGGTGAAAACACAGACAGTCGCATATCTGGTTCCTCTTATTTCTCTCTCGTTGCATCTCCGATGCACATCCATAATCCACCTTCTTGCCGCGCGACTCGGTTCCCGCATACTTATCAAAGCGTTCAGCTGGCACCATTACCGGTCGTATCAGTCGACCGCCTCGCGAAAAACGAAACTTTGTTCTCCGTCCACGTATCCCGCGGTGTAAGCCAAAAGCAAATTACCGTCAATCGCCGATTCCCGATCCGGCCGGCGTCTCATCGCGAGTACGTTCGAGTACACTGAATAATTCCGGTCGAATCGAGCCGAGTCGATTCCGGCGCAGCTGACGCGCGAGTACGCTGCTCGCACACCACCACCTTGGCTGCCAGAAAACTCGATAGCACCTTAAGGAGAGAAGTCGAGGGCAAGAAGCGTCCCTTGCTTTGTCCAGCAAGGACCCAGCAAGGCCCTAACGCGAGAGACGATTTTTCTCCCCACCCTCTTCTCTTCCAACCGCCCCTACTACTTACGGGCTGCTCGCTGCTTCATTGCGCGTTATCCGGGGCCCTTTTCCTCTCTCTCTCTCCCCCCCCCCCTCTCCCTCTCTCTCTCTCTCTCTCTCTCTCTCTCTCTCTCTCTCTCTCTCTCTCCCTCTCTCTCTTCTCCGACGCAGTCTCGCGATCATCCCTCCGCCGGCGCGTCCGCTTCCCTTCGGCTCTTTTCTCTCTCCGTCCTACGGATCCTGCCGCGGACCCTACCAACCCGCATAGTGAGTATGTCTCTCTTCAGGTTTTCTTTGAAATTCATTTCCGTTGCGACAAGAGCAGAGGGATATAGTTCTTGCGATCCGTACAAGAGTGTCCATCTTCTCCATCTCTTTCTCCTTCTCTTTTTCCTCTTCCTCCACCTCCACCTCCACCGTCACCTCCTCCTTCTCTTTCTCCTGCTCGCTGCCCATCTCGTCTCAACACGAATCCATATGTATGGGGTTGAGGCGCACAGTGCTCGACGCAAATGTGCTGACTACATTACGCCCGGCTATATAAGATAGCCGGACAACCATCCTATCCCCACAGACCGAGCCAGATCGGCGGACCGTTCACAGACGGGCCCACAAGGAGCTTGCGTCCTGATCGGTCAGCACGTACGACAGCGTTGATATTTCTCTGGGGAAGTAAGCGAGAGATTGTCCGGGATTAGTATCGAGAAAGCGTCTTGTCGAGAATATTTAAGAGCAGTCGAACCATCAAGATCCACGTGTGTGTCTCGATCCGAAAAAGATTTTATCTTCAAAGACGTTTTCAATCCGGAAAATCGAATAACTCGTCATTATAAGAAGCGCCAAAACATTCTTCCGGTTCATCACAGGAAGGGGAGGAAAGTGGCAGAGAAAGAAACGAAAGCGGGTATTTTTCAGTGAAGAAATTTGTGATTGTGTCGAAGAATGATTTCTATCAGCGTCACGACGTACTTTTTGCTCGCCGTCACTCTTGTGGCTTTGATCTTAATCCTGGTGGATTATATCAGATCGAAGAAGACGCCAAAGAAATTGTATGACGGCGAGGAGCTGTCCGCTCTACTGGATCCACCGGGACCCAAGCCATGGCCGATCCTCGGCTCTCTTCATATCTTGGGACGCTACGATGTGCCTTACAAGGCCTTCGCCGACCTCGTCAGGGTCTACGATAGTCAGGTGATCAAGCTCAAAATGGGCTCCTTACCCTGCGTCGTCGTCAACGGACTGGAGAACATCAAGGAAATCTTGATCGCCAAGGGCCACCACTTCGACTCCCGGCCTAACTTCATCAGATATCATCTTCTCTTCGGCAACAAGGAGAACTGTAAGTATCTTATCTTATGTATCTTCTTTCACGATCAAAAATAACTTTGAAATTAATCTTTATTTGAGGAAAGTATTAAAATTCTAATATTTTAAATCACACACAATAACTCAAATTAATATCTATTAATTGTGAGAAAAATAATAACTAAAATTTTAGCAGTGTAAATAGAAAATATATTTACAAATATATTTTTTAAAACAACAGATAATTTTTTCTTAATTCTCTTTCAATTCTTGCCGAGGATCTGTGTAGCGAAAAATCGCAGGAGAGGTCCGAGATAATTTCGCGTATGAAAATAATTAGAAACTAATGGTGTCAGTTAAAATTCTCGGATCGCTCGTCGAAACAGAGATCGATTACGCTCGTGCAACCGCAACGAATCACTCTCTCAGCGCTTTAGGTCACGGTTAGCCGTTCGCGTGTGTCGTCCGATCGCGCGTTCACCAGGAAGATCAGAAGAAATTCCGGCTGATCATAATTTATCGCTCGTATCCTCCCGCCAATTGTTAATCATTAACCTCGCGCCGATAGAAAATTCCGCGGCTTGTCAACCCTCAACTTCTCGTCAGAAATCCTGAAAAATCGCTCTCCTCATGCTAACGACCTTGCTGCGTGTCGCACGATTCACGCATATACTCACGCATATACTTTACGCATATCGATATTTATTTGTCGCGCACGCATATTTTTCTCGCGCCGTGCGCTTTTGTCCGTTCGCGCCGAAACTCGTGCTAAGGTCAGCGCAAGAAGCGGTACCAAGTGCAGCCGGAAAGGTCACGGTACCACTTTCACGCGTTTCTGATTTACCCGGCAGTCGACAAACAGGATCAAGGCTAATCTATCAAAAACGCTGCCACTGCGATCCAAGATGATCGATCTAACTCTTTTTATTCTATTCGTTCATTCTATCCCGATTATATAGCAAAATAATTCATTTTAATACGATTATCTCTCCAGGACATGTTTCTCATCTATTGCAAAACAAGTATTATTAGCTGCTCAATTTCTTGATTCTTTTCACATCTCACTAAATTAATAAATATCAACAATATATTTTTATGATAATCTATTTTAAGAATCTTTTTTGTATAATATTTTAAAATAAGTCTAGTGCAAAAATGTCTTATACATATTTCTCATTTATCATTAAGAAATTTGGAATATTTCTTCAAGTCACAAAATGTTAAAATGCTACAGTCGAGAAAAAAATGTTTTGAGATGTAACTTCTCTTTAATCCTGATCTGATAATATATTGCCGGATCGTCGTGGAAAAACGAATGGCGCGAGGACGGAGGAGTCGCGGAAAGATCGCTCTTCAGGTTCTCGGGCGGCGTGAAACCGGGTCACTTCCTGCCGTCTTCTCTCCCGCTTCGATTTCATATCAAGCGTATGAGAATCGATGTCGCATCGTAACGCGTTCGCATTACATTTCCGCGTATATAGTGCGCGCAAAGTGGAAAGGGAGCATGCGTCGACAAATTTTTCTCTTGCAAATCGATGACGTTTTGAAACGCATTGTTACGCGCAGTAACAAGGTTCAACGCCGTCGCTTGATTCGGTAATTTGAGCCGCGATGCGTTCGTGGAATAGGTATGTATGTTCGCTATCACGATGACCCGACGTCAGCTGCTTCCGTTGCGAGTTGTTACAAACCGTCATATAACGAAAAGCGAAACTAGTCGAAGAGAATATATGTATAACAGCAAATAAAAATATCTTGAAAAATTATCCTTTTATTTTTTTATATTTTGTGGTATATTCTCTCCGAATATATTCTCAAAATATATTTCAGCGGGACAGATTGGGATGTATGTGCGATTTTTTTTGCCCGCAGCCCTGGCGTTCTGCAACTGGTCGGACGTTCAGAAGACACGAAGAGAGATGCTGCGAGCGCATACCTTTCCGCGTGCCTTTACTACACGATACAACCAATTGAACGGCATCATCGGTGGCGAGTTGGAGTTGATGGTCGATCATCTCAACAGCATCGCCGGCAAAAGCTTGCACGCCAAGTCGCTGATCATGCACACGTGCGCGAACGTCTTCCTCAAGTACTTCTGTTCGCGTAGCTTCCCCCTCGGCGACGTTCCCTTTCGCGTGATGATCGAGAATTTCGACAAGGTGTTCTACGAGGTGAACCAGGGCTATGCCGCGGACTTTATGCCGTTCCTGATGCCGCTGCACCAGAGGAACATGACGAGGATGATTAATTGGACCCACGAAGTCAAACAATTCATGGAGAAGTACATCATCGGGGACCGTCTAGCCAACTGGAAATCGATCATACCCGAAGAAGATTACGTGGACTGTCTGATCAATCACATCAAGACTGACGCCGAGCCTAGGATGACCTGGGACATGGCAATGTTCGCGCTGGAGGACATCGTAGGAGGTCACTCGGCTGTCGGCAATCTCCTCGTCAAGATACTCGGATACCTGGTCACCCGACCGCATGTGCAGAGAACGGCACAGATGGAGATCGACGGAGTCGAGACTCCGGGCAGATTTGTCAGCCTGGAGAACAGGGGAAAAATGCCGTACACGGAGGCTATCATTCTCGAGGCAATCAGATTGATCGCGAGTCCAATCGTGCCGCACGTGGCCAACCAGGATAGTTCCGTGGCCGGTAAATAATTTTCTTTCTCTCTCTTTACTATACGTCATCAAACGTCACGTAGTTTTTCTCGCCTCAATCAATCGCTCTGATAATTTACGAAATCGTAATAAAATTTCCGGATCTCTACCTTTACATCGATGAGTATTTGCGAATTTTATTAATATAACAAAATTTGCGATAATTCTGAGAATTTCGTTGAACTTATTCGAGCCCTTTATTTTAGGCTACAAGATCGAGAAGGACACGTTTATCTTCCTGAACAACTATGATCTGAACATGTCGGAGGAGCTGTGGACATCCCCTAAAGAGTTCATGCCACAAAGATTCGTGCAAAACGGCAAACTCTTGAAACCGGAGCACTTCCTACCGTTCGGTGGCGGCCGGAGATCCTGCATGGGTTACAAGATGGTTCAGTACATCAGCTTCTCAACGATAGCCACTCTTCTGAAGAACTTCAATATACTGCCGGTAGAGAAGGAGAACTACAAGGTCCCCATCGGCAACCTGGCGCTTCCAGAGAAGAGTTTCAACTTCCACTTCGAGAGACGGTAGGCAGAGAATGACGACGACGAAAAGCGAATCCGGTCGGGTGACAATGAAATCGGAATGCGGTTTCGATTTCTCATCGAGTGATCGAGAATGACATTTACATCGACTCGATCACGAGCTGGGCTCCCGAAAATCTCGCCGCCGATCATCGCGGAACATCAACGAGACCGATTGGAGCGTCGCGCGGAATGCAAGGTTGAAAAGACGATATATCGTCAAACGCGATCCGACGTAAGCGTTTCATGCGTCGGCGGAGTTTTCAGTAAATATTACGGAAAACCAGCAGCTAAAAAGAGGCTTTTGATTTGAATGAAGCTTTATTGACGTTAGGAAGGGTTAGATACGAGAACGAGTGGAAGATATTCCGCTAACGGAGCTTTACTGACATTACTAGATCGTTAAGATAGCTAATTGGATCGCTCCTCGACTTCTGCCCTAGTTTCGGGTTTCCTTAATTTTGTTAATTATCTTATATTTTGTGAGAGAGATCTGGATTTAATTGAAAAAGTTACACAATTTAATTAAATTTGAAAAGTATTGTAGATAATAAATAGATTTGAGCGAACATTTAATGTCAGTTTAATTTTGAAATTTTAATCTTGTGTGTTAATTTATTGAGAGATCTTTAATTTCTTATCCTAAGTTGATTGATTAAAAATTGTAGCAATGAATTATCGCAAATGAACTTACAAGATTATTCACAATATTATTGCTGAATCAAGTGATAGATGATCATTAAATCTCGACCACAAACGAAAATAGTTTTGGAGAAATTATCACGTTTCGCTTATTATTTGGCGTGGTCATTTGTAAAATGAGATCTCTTTCGTAGACATGTTAACAAAAAGGATGTCACAACAGAGAGAGAGTGCTAGGGCTAAAGTCCGGACGATTTACGTGCGTATATAACTTCGGTTTAATACTTAAAGATAATCGAAGAAGAAGAAGACTGAACAATAGAGCACCTTCGAGTTTAAATGTGTATTATTACAACTTTTATTCCTTGTCGAAGAATGCGCAGTTTCGTTACGTGCTTTAGAATCTATTCGCAACAATGAATTTTGCGGAAAATTCTGGCTTTGCACTTTTCAATATTCGCAACAATGAATTTTGCGGAAAATTCTGGCTTTGCACTTTTCAACTCGAAAGCCTAAGATTTTATTTTTATTTTTACAATATAGAAGCGCGAATTTTGTATTTTTTACGCACGTAAATTGCGCGTTATACATCGCGTTTTCGTTTCTTCTTCTTCTTGTTTCATATATTGATTTCTAGCGTTATTAAATTATAATACACGTGCACATACTTCTCCATCCTCGTAATATATCGTCGCTTGAAAAATCTCATGACGTAAGGTAGTGTGGAGTAATTTTTATTTAGGAGCACAAAAAAGCAGACAGGGGAGAAAAGTAATTTAAAAGGTCGTGTTAAAGAGTAAAACTGCGAAGATACGACATAGTTTTCTCGAAATGTTCGAATTCTCGACTTTTGACAGATAATATTTCTCTTCCTGTACTACCTCGCAGGTAATAATTTATTTTGATTATTGTGCATCTATTAGAGTATTACGTTAATTATTATATATATTATAATTATTCTATATTATTATTATTATTATTATTATTATTACATATTATATTGCTTACTATTATTATCATCTATTATTATTGTCAGTAATCAGATAATCATCCCATCTCGTCTCGTTTCTCCACCGAATCCCACCTATACTCCACGCTTCATAAAATATAAGTTATCCTGTGTTTGTTATTTAATTATCGTGATTGTTACGCAATTTGTTAATTTATTATTTAAGATTTTAATAATAAAACACGAGAGACATTTATATGTGTATATATGTAATACTTATGTATTTACATCGTCATATGTATTGTATAATACATCTTTAATATAGCTTACATGATTTTGTAAATTTGATTATGAATTGATCTATCCATCAATTGCGAAAATTTTAAATTTGTCAAACTTTAAAATTCTGCAATCGCTTGATTTTTCCGCGCAAAATACTTTGTACGAAAGAAAGTACATAACTCGTTATAAAAGAAAATCGTTACAAAATGATATTCTAATCGCTGAGTAAATTCTGATCGCAACATCAGAAAGCTCTTTAATCTCAAATATGTAAATAACGTTGCATATCTGACGTGATATGCAAATATTTCTATGCTCGTTATCGACCAACGTTTGATTCTTATCACTGTGCCCGTTGGTTTTATCGCGGAGAGAATAAATCAGATTTAACTTGACGTCTACTATAAGAAATGTAAAGATGATTTACGGAAACAAACTAATAATGCGTTATTTGCGCGACTTGTTTGTATTTAGTACTTAGATAAAGGAGCACCCGTGTCTCCGTGCTTTAACTATTTCTTCACAATGTTTTTGATTGTTGAGTAGTATTACGATTTATCACAACGACCAAGTCTTAGATAATTTAATTAATTGCACGTATTATCGACACTTAACGCAATATTATTTTTTAGATCTTCAGCAATACGGTGACACATTAATTTACCTTTCTGCGATGAGAAAGTATTTAACAATATAATGATATTATGAAAGCTTGAACTTTACTTTGAAGATAGCTATTACGCTCAAACTATTAAACGGTGTATATTGAATTTTAATAAAATAATTTGATATGTGTCGTCTTATTTTTCTCGAGATTACACATCTCTTTTATGTGAATCCCAGACTAGTACAAATCTAATCTCTAAGTTTACATAATTTGCGAACACATTTTGCATATAAAACTAAATTTCGATATATAACACTGTTTACGTCATTCTGAAAACTTTTATTGAGATGACAAGAGCTCTTTCGTAAAATGTTTTATTTCTCTTTGTAAACGTTGATATCTCTGCATCTTCTACCGTTTTCAAATCTTTACCAAATATACAACACACTAAGAAGAGATCTCGTATTTAAAATAAATAATGAGTTATCTCATTACTTCAATTTGAAGGAGCTTTTCTTGTTGAATCATTGCATCTCGAAGCATCACAAAACGACGTGACGTTTATTTCATCAACCGCGCAACATTCGTACTGTTGCATGCTTCGATCTCGTCTTCCTCCGGATACCAAATACTAATTACAATCCGTGATTTATTTCTTTCGTCCATATAAGCAATAAATATTCTTAATTTCTTAAAAGACCGACGGCATTCGAAGCTACTCTTTCTTCGACTACTCCTTCCGTCGGTAACTCGAAGACCTTCTTCTTCGAGAACATGTCCTCGATCTCGCGCAGAGTCTTTCCCTTCGTCTCTGGCAGGAATAACAAGATAAATATCACGCCGACGAAAGAGATAATCGCGAAGAAGATAAATACGCCTTGCATGCTCATCAGCCTCAGCATGTCCGGATACGTCTTAACGGTTATCGCGCTGAAGACGTAACCTATAGCGACCGTCAGATTGGACAGTATGTCCTTGACTTTGGGCGGAAATATTTCGCCCACCATGGCGAATGGGATTATCAGGTAACCTAGAGTGCTCATAAAGATGTACAGCATCAGGCACACTACCGGTATCACTCCGTTGTCCGGCATGACAGTTCCATTCTCGGCCAGAAAGAGGTAGAGCGACAGGATGCCCATGAAAATCGTCATCCCGACGCCGGAAATCATCGACGGGATTCGCCGACCGAATTTTCGGGAGATCCCGGCCGTTACAAGACTGACCGTGAAACGGGAGACGCCTATCAGAACGGCGCCGATGTAAGGATCTATCTGGATTCCAGACTTATCCATAATCGCGACGGCGTTGTATATGACAATGAAGATTCCGGAGAATTGCTGAAAGAAGAAGTAGCTGAGCATTATGACGAACGGCACCAGGGAACTTCTCTTCACCAGGTGCTGCAGCAGATTCTGATTCTTCTTCTGCAGCCGCGGCTTCAGCTCAAACAGAAGTTCCGCCGGGGCCGGTTGATCCTTCGGTATGCCGCGGAATTTTTTCATGACCTCCAGCGCTTCCTCCGGTCGATTCTGATCCCGCAGCCATAACGACGACTCGGGTATCACTAGCACAATCAGAGCAATCGCCATCACTGGAAATAGAGCGCACATCAAGGCCACTAGTCGCCAATCGTCCTTTGAAAGAAAAAAAAAGAACCGTAAGGATTATATGCATTGCCATTCGTATTGTGTGGCGCACGTGTGTCGATAATTATATAACTATAGCGATACGCATTTAACTTGTGGCATTTGTAAAACAAGTCTCAGACTTGTTTAAACGAGTAGTTAATTATTATTTTTTTTGAACAAAAATCGTGACAGCAATGAGATACGAGATCGACTTGCGACTGATTTAAATACAAACTCGTGAACGTTTACCTTGAAAATATATCCAAAGATGTAAACTATGAAAACAGCGAAAGCGGTGAAGACGCTGGTCCACGTGACCATCGTGCTTCGCAACTTCGAGCTCGCTATTTCCGCCACGTACACCGTCGTCGGGACCGATGCCATGCCCGTAGCTATACCGGAAATCGCTCTCCCTACCAGAATCTGCTCGTAACTGTTCGACGTGTAAATTGTCAACCAGCCTGCCAGTGAGATTAACGAAGTCGCGAACATGCTGACCTTTCTTCCCCGTCTCATCACGAGGCTCGAGACTAAGCAACCGATAGGCGTACCCAGCGCCGATACAGTAGCTGCGACATAAAGAATAATTCTTGATAAATAACGAAAAAGATGATACACATTTTTCTTTTCTGTAATCGAAAGTCGTAGAGAACCTTTCGACAAATTTTACATCACTAACCCATCCAGTTTGCCTGATCAGCGTCGAGTTGCAAATCGTCCGTTTTTGGAGCTCTCATCGCAGGCTCCGCCACGGCGCTGTAACCGAAACCCATTCCTGGACCCAGTACGGTAACATTGGCACACAAGCCCATCAATACCTGTGGAAGAAACATTGCGAATCAGACAAAAGTGTCAGGTGATATCGAGAGAAATTGCGCGAAAACACGCGATAGTGGTATTACGAAAAAAAAAGCTTTAAAAAAACATTCTCGACAAAATGAAACTAAATTATTTATAGCCGCAGAGCATAACGTGAAAACGCGGTAAACAGATACAGGAGGCATTGCAGATAGTGTACCATGAAAGGCTAAAGTTAACTAAAGCGCGTATCAGCCAGTCATTGAATTTTTTATCAGAATAATTCTCTTATCGCACGCATCTATCGGTATAGTTGTTACGCATGCGAATAATATCAGAACCGGTTTAACGAACGATCGCGGAGACGACAGGAAATGCAGCCGGTAATTAAAAACACGCCTTAAAATCTCGCGAGGAAAAATCATAGAGTTTTACTCGGCTTGAAGCTGATGAGCTGAACGTGATATAATTCGTGCGCGATAGCGCTTCATACATATTTTGAAGGTATTAAAAGTACGTCAGAGAAAACACCTTGTATAATATAGATAGAGTATCTTATCACTCTACTGTGCAATGATATTCTGATCTTGAGATTCGAAATTTTTTGCGATATCGGGGAGTATACAGAGTGTCTGGTAATAATTGCCCCAACCATTGTGTGCAGATGGAGCGGGTTAAACCGAGTAGAAAAGTCCTCTACCGTTTTGCGATCTTCGCAATAATTAATGTCAAATTAATTATAAAAGGTCGGCCAATTCGCGCGAATATAAGCGCGGGGCAAGACGAGACATAAGCGTGTATAATACGAAAATCATTGCCAAATATCATAAATATTGCAACACAATGTCAATCTCATCAATTTAATTAATTGAATGATTTTTATATAACAAGTACAATTCGTTTAATTGCTAACAAGCATGCTACATTATGTGCAGTATGCTCAGAGAATGAAAGCGATTCTGTCACTTGCCAATCTGGACACGATGCGATAAAGTTGCGATCATTTCTCGAAGTAATTTTGATTATTTGATTGAAATAAAGACGATGCGTTGCGTAAAGTTTACAATGCCGATTAAACGCGCATTCACACGCAATTGATTCGCAGCGCAAAACTCTTTAACATCGCAAAACTTTTTAACATCGCAATTTGTCATATAATTATATAAAATTTAATCGACAAATAGTTGTATGAATATTAAAATTGCTATTTAGAAAGGGAATAGAGATGGTAAGATGCAAGCAAGGATTTTCTTAGCATATGTATTAATGTGTATTAATTAATCCGCGCGGAGTTATCGCTTGGTAGTCAAATCATAGTCATTCTATTATTATAGTTCAATAAAAAAATCGTAGTTTGGGAGATGCATTGACACGTCTCACGGTTTATCGGTGGCATGCCGAATTTCCTGACTTAAATACTCCACGCGGACTTCTCAGGCGATGACCAATAATCAAAGTCGCTCGATTCTCTGATCCAATAGAAAAGAGAGATTCGTGTCTTACTGGCGTTCTCGATTTTCTTCTCGTATCCTTCTTTATCCTCCTCGCATCCTTCTCGCGTTATCTCGAATTGTTTTTAAAAGGCACGCTCGAGCGAGCTCTGCTCGTATCCTTCTTTATCCTCCTCGCATCCTTCTCACTCTAATAAGGCATGCTCGGCGAGCACCACTCGAACTCGGTACGCAGAAAAAAAGTAAAACAAAATACTGTTGATACTTTTTTCGACGACCTTCAATTGTTTCGGTGTCGCACATCACATCGAAGGTGTCATAATAATCGTTTAACCGCATGTCCAGCTGTCATCGAGTTTCTTATCGCATGTGATTTATGGCTCAATTTATAGTTACTCACACAAATTTATTTCATACATTTTATTTACTTACACACGCGATTATAATGTCGGTGTAGTTCCATTCATTTCTACGAGCGTAGAAAATAAATGTATATACATCATTTCTCGCTCCGCGCTTATATTCGCGCGGATTTAGCCGATCTTTTTTAATTAATTTCTCATTAAATATTACGAAGATCGCAAAACGGTAGAGAACTTTCCTACTCGGTTTAATCCGCTCTACCTGCACACAATGGATGGGACGATTATTACCGGACACCCTGTATATATATATAATTGCATTGCTTAATTATCCAAGAATCGCAACATCTTATATGAAAAGTCACAAGAAAAACTTAAATAGAACTTTTTGAATGTCGCAGTTTGATTGATGTAAGAAAAAACACACGCTGCTTAAGCCTAGATACATAGTAAGAAATACAAATATGGCGAAAATCATAGCGCAAATAAGAATCACAGCTCGAGTTCGAACTTTTGACGAAGCTGAAATTTTTGTTTGCATATATATATATATATATATCATCTTCTAATCTTCCACCCAATCGCTGCAAGGATAAAGATATTTTTTTTGCAGATTTCTTTTACACTTTATAATTAATCATGTTACTGACATATGTAAATTTTCTAACAATCTGTATAATTTCTCATAAATAGTCGAGTTGACTAGGAAATCCATCCTATTACATATCTTGCTTCTATTTCATCATTTAATTTATATTCTATCTTGCGTATATTTCAATTCCGAAAATACTTTGAACAGACAGGGATGTCATACTATTCACGCAATCGGAAAAACAAATTATTTGAGCAATAAATTAAAGTTAGTTAGTTTAATATTTAATTAATATTTAATACTAATATTAGCTATTCTTTATAATAGATCTCGAGGTAGTATTTTTATCAGCGATGTGCTCATTATTCCACGAAGTCATTTATGTTCACGTGTATGAATGAACATTTGATAAGTGATATTATCGTCCGTGATTATGACGTAATATTTTAGGCCCTTATCTTTGTCTTTTAAGGAAAGTAATGAATTGAAAAAGAATTATGTCATTATCATTACAAGAGTATAAGAAGCTTTAACACATACTTGATAAATTACTCCATCTCGTTCCCACTTTTTCTTTTCGTCAACGCTGGGTTCCATCTGCAAAACAACAAGATTAGAATAGAATTTTTAGATTGCCATCTGTGCATTTCCAAATCTAATTTTTATGTACATCTTTTATAATTTTTTTGTAGTATTTCTTTGTGATTATAAAATCTATGATCCGTATATTAAATCTTAAGATAGAAAACTGTCAAACAATTTTAACAATATCTAAATATAATCCGAATAATATATATCCGAATATAATTATTTTTTACGCGATAGGAGGATGAGTAAATCGCAACGCGCATTAGTGTTTCTCATGATAATGCTCATTTAAATTGTTCGATAACCGACCAATGGAACTTTATGAACTCTGAATTGTTATCACAATGCGGGGAATGACCAACATTCTTTAAAGAATAAATCTTCAATTAAAGAGAAGAAAGAGAATTACAGAAGATAAAAACCTCGAGGATTTTCGCAATTAAAAGCAAACTTGGATAATGAGAAATAATTCAGACAATTTTGACAAATTAATAATTAAGACAAATAGATAAATTTGAAAAAAATAAAGACCATTTTTCTTTGTTACTAATTCTCGAAAAGAATTATTCATGTCGAGAAATTTTTTCAGCAATAACGCCGAAAGAATCGTGAAAAGATTAATGGAGAAAATGAAGAGAAACATGAAGAGCACTGAGATTTAAACACAAAAGACAACTTTCTTAAATTTAGAAAAGAATTTGCAACTTATTGGTGTCATCAAAATCCAGATTTATTGCATTTCATCTAAGATATATGTGTATGTACCTTGTGTATGTTACCATCTAAGATATATATGTACGTACCTTGATCTCGATACATGTCGATATACGTCCATTTATATTGTTAACGTCTGTTCGTCTATTCATAATATTATTAATGTCCGTTAACTCATTCGCGTTATTAACGTCCGTTTGTCTATTTACATTATTAGTGTCTATTATATTCGCCATGATGTTCTTTTCTTTTCAATACACTTGTTTCTCGATTATTAATCAATTAAATAATATAACGACAATAATTTATGTAGTAATTTTTTCGGCTATATCGAGCACAAAAATATGATTTATAATTTTAGAAGATAGTATCAGTCCTTTTTTTATCTTTCAAGTACCACTTCTCTTCTCGCTCTTTCTTTCACGGGTCAATTCTTTATATCTCTTTATAATCTTCAATGAGAGTTTATATATTCGATCATTAGTTCAATATATCACAAAGTACTTTAAATCTCATCAACATTCATCGACTGCTTGCATGCTGACTAATTAATAGACTACTTAACGAAAGCGTCGAGTGATTTGAGATCCGATTACTTAAAAAAAGTTTCGAACAAATTAAAGTTAATTAATTGGGCCAAATTTTATACTGTTGCCGTGTATAATGATCCGCGCGTATTTTAGATACGAGAAGATTTGCGCCAACTCCTACTCTATTTTCAATTTTTTTGCCCAGATATAAAATCGTCACACACATGCATGTACAATAAATATTGACGATTATTTATTCCGCTAGAAACTATCTGTTTGTACTATTCACTCGATAGAGTTCCGCGGAAAATTGCGATCTACTCGCGCGAGATTGTGTACCTTCGATCTTTATATAACAATTACGAACGTGTCTAATCTATTTTCTATGGTTGTTTTCGCGATTCAAGCGAAGAGCGAAGAGCGCGCGTGATATTGCTCCGAGAAATTCTAAGAAACAACTGTCGCGTTTTCCGACTCACGCGATTTCTAGGTCTTAGATATATCTCCGGATCTCAGAAAGCGCGCGCAGAATAATAACTCGCTATTCAGTCCGAGCGATCTCTTTTCACGGTCGTAATAAGGTATTTTATAAATAGGTCTAGGGTATTTTATAAATAGGTCGGGTCTGTTCCGCACAATCGATCTTCTTCGTGCGAGAATCGGGAATATTTCTCCTCGCGGGATAGTTACACTGACATATTCGCGAGCTTCTCGATTAGCGCGAGATGCAGACCGCGGTTGTGACCAACGCTAACCGGGAACTCGTTATTGACTGAAGACGACGCAGGGATTTTATCTGATAGCACCCGGCTGCGTTTCTCCACTCCGAGAGACTATTTGCGTCGCGTGACACTTTGCTGTATCGACGCGGGGCGACGCGCTTACGAATGTCAACTATACAACCACCGTTTCATCTCTATATTGAGACTGATAAAAAAGTGATTAAGTACGTACAAAAAAAAAACAATCGAGAAGAAACTGCTGATGGTTGGCGGCTTGCACACACAATTCTGCATAATAATGTTTGATCAGACACAGTCTAATCGCATTAATAATAACTTCTGTGGAAAAAATATAACTTATCGTCACGTTTCAACATTGTTCTGATCGACAGAGAAGAAGGAAAACATATAATCTAATTATAATTATTATAGATAAAAATAGGAGAATACAATTATACGAGAAATTTATGAGAATATAGATTTAAAGTTTTACACAAAAATGTTGAGTATTTTTTACGATGTGTCATAAGATTGCACATGTGAGTATTTAATCCGAAACACCTGTCTATTTTATCATTGGATCCAATCAGAGTGAAAGGCCAATTAATATTCGTCGATAAAATTTAGTTTGACTTCGTGCTTTGACCGATAAATTCTGCGCTACGGATTTATATTCATATACTCGTAAATTCATTCCGGTTTTTTCGATATCGATTTGCGCAATTTCTTCTAATGAGGTATATTATATTGGATTCCTATCATGTGGATACCCATTAAAAATATATTTTATAGCACTTAAATTATATACATCTGTGAAATTATATATCGTAATTAACAGCCATCTCTTGCACGTGGACAATTTAAATAAATCCTCAGTTTTTTCATATATAGTTTCAGATAAAAATTATGTGATGTATGTAAGTAAATTTTTAATGTTCTTTTCTAGACTTAAATTTATTTATTTTTTATTTTCTACATTTATATACGTAATACATAATTTTATATAATTATATTGTTTCGGGTACTCGAAACGATAAAGACAATACTGGTTTTAATTAGAGCAACAATAACAGTTGTTTTTGGTATCTCTTATAAATAACAGTATCACGAGGCCTCACATAAACAAATAATGCCAACCCTTGCACAACAAAGCTTAGTATAATCACAAGTGTAATAATAATGCGATTAATGTTACTACTTTGCCAAATGTCAGGCACGAACGGCATTTTTATTGCACAAGCTTTGTGTAGATGAATGTAATAAATTTGAGAGTATTGTTTTCTTGAGTTCATTTAATTAATCGACGCAACCTTGGATTTGAATTATTGTCCCGCATGTCATAGCACATTATTAATTTTTATTGGCGATTTAACGTAGCAGATACTACAAGTAAATCCAATTTAACGTAGCAGATACTACAAGTAAATCCCCAAAAATATCTAGATGTCTTCAGAATATTTAAAAAAAGTAAAATTCATTATGTAAAGAACTTACTTTGTAATCTTAATATGCATACGCGTATTTTTTCGATTTTGAGAATATTTGATATCTTTTTGCACAAAATTAATAAAATAAATAAAATATTATATATATATAAATAATATTTTATTATAATATTATATATATATGTATATATATTTAAGAACACATACATATATATTATATATTTATCCAATAACAAATAAATTTGAAAAATAAGTATGTGTTTGGAATAAAAAAATTATCTCTTTTCTTGTCTATTTTATAATTAAAAATTAATTTTAATAATGACAGCGATGATAATGATTATGACAAGGAAATATTAGAAGAAATGCATGCCCAGGGTCGAAGCGTATCTTATACGATGATGTCGGATATCGATGTCGGAGGTCATCGGGTAGCACACGCTTACGAATTAGAAACGATTAAAGACGACTCACAATCAGCCGGATCCGTTATAAGCCTGTGCGTAATAGACATGTGTTATCGCGGAACTCTTAGCGCTTGCGTAAGAAGATTAAACCAGCACAACTATATCGCGCGCACAAAACGATCTCCGAGACTGACCGACAATATGATATTCAAAAGAACCCTGTTGAAGTGTCTCTTAACTCTCTGGCGTGATGAAAAATTCACGCAACTGTAACAAATTTTGCGACATGTTCCGGATCGTGATTGCATACTTGAATTAAGATAGGAAGCCGAAGTTGATTTATTAAGATAATTGTATTGTCATTTTATCACTATCTTGTGACTGAGACTTTATCATTTCGCAATATAATCATTTCAATTAATGAAGCGGATAAGGTCAAAGTCAATTGTAATTTTACGGATCCGAAATTTGAAACATTTCCAAGCTCTATTCTTGAGTATTTATTTATTGGGTAAAGCTCGTTATAGCGATCTAACTGGCAGTAAGATTTTTGATACAATTTTATCTATAATTTTATACATAATACAGATAATATTTGAAGATTTAGGATACATATCTGAATACAGATATATCGGAACGTATGACATTTAAAATTGTAAATAGAAATTAATCGTTAAAATATACTGAAATATATCATCGAAAATAAGCTTAGACAATTATCGTTATTTTACGGAGAATTCGAAATTATTTATAAAGAGACTTGACATTGTGTCTTAATTTTTAGCAATAACATGTATAAATATTTATAAGTAAGTCTTTTGATAAAAAGTACACAGCAACTTGACAGAGTATTATTTTCGATAAAAAGCATCGTATCACAAGCAAAGAAGCGGAATTCGAAAGGTGCCTTGACCTACCTGAATGAAACGACAGCTTTCGTCTGCGAGAGGAAGCATTTTTTTGGACCGCAATAATTGTCGATGCAATGCAAACGAAATCACCTCTTACGCACTGATTTTACAATTGACTAGAAAGTTTTTCTTTATTAAAATTGGTGTATTCCTTAACGATTCATTAGCGATACGTCGCTCTTTTCACAAGATCCATTAGAAACACCCCATTTATCGATAAACGAATACGCAATGATGAATTTGTCGTGTTAATTGCTGATATCAAATTTTGTTCGCTAGAAATAAAAGTATCGTTTACGTTAAAAGACCGCAGAGAGATTGAATATATCTTCAGACACGATTCATCGCTATCGGTATCAATACTGATAAAAATATAGATGGCCCCAAAGTTTCTCGAGATGCCTTGTCATTTTTTTAACGAGTACGCCAAAACTGATTGTTTGATCACTTGCCGATGCTATATATATAAGCGCCACGAGTGAGACTCGTGTTCATTATTCGTTCGAGGTTTGTATTCATTTGGAATAACGATACCGTAAGTGACTCTCATGTTTGTTAGATTTGAACAGTAATTCACGTGACGAGAGTGTGAATTTGCAACATATTAAAGCCGACAGTGTGATTGAAAGAGGAGAATACTTAAATCCTCACGGCGTCTTAAAGTAAAATTCTAAGTAGTATGTTCCATGCTTCTAAAAATAAATGTTTTCAAAACAGCACAAAGAAAAAATCTGTCAAAAAAGTCTTGAAAAGACAGTTCTATTACATTCTTCCTGATTTAATTTTTAATTATATGCGAAGAAATATACATATCTATATGTTTTGTTTATATAAAATTTGCATATATTTATTTTTACTTTGACAGGCAATAACTCTTGCAAATATGACAATTAAAATGATATATGTCATTTGTTTCCTTTCCTTGCTTATCTTATTATTGTATTGAATAAATAATAATTAGTACACAGTAATGAACAAATGTACGTATTATTTGCAGAAGTGCAGTTGATCGCTTGTTTTATCTTGATTAATTAATCCTTTATAAAGTATGAAAAGTTTTTAAAAACTCAAAGCTTAACTCTTCTTACTCTTGTTTGCGGATAAAAAATGGATAAATAATTAAAAATATTAGTTTTACTGCGATAATCTTCTATTTTTATATTTTTAGATGTCTTAGAGGATCGATTAATAATATATGTATATCCAAAAAGGAATCATTCAAAAAAAGAAAATCTAAAAAAGTTGTAAGAGATTTAAAGGAGATCACTGGTTACCGATTGTGTCAACTTTTTTCGTAATGTTAGTTAAGAGTTCGTACACTTTAGTTAACAATATAGTCTCTTTATTGTAATCTTTCTGAAAGTATAACATTCATTAATAATGACTCGCTCTCGATCACGGACGAAAGCTTGGTTTTTTACAACAGTATGCATAGACACACAAGAACAGCGGAACATCACGTGGGCAAGTTTAGTTACTTCTTCACTTAATACTAAGATGTTAAATAAACGTGTATAGGTATATGTGATATAATAGATAGGTACGTAAGTAAATGTGTAAGACGTGTGCGAAAAGATAAACCATAGTTCGGACACTATTTTCAACGACGTAACAACAATCGCTGAAAAATTCAAAATAATTCGCTACTCTTTGACACTTCCTTGGACCTCAGGCCGTTCACCACTTTCATCTTCATCTCGTTCGGCTACATCGTCGTGCAGTTGTATCCAACGATGGTAACCTAAGACAAAGACGCTACCATTTATTGTTACTACATAATATTTCGTTGTAGGCACCTTTTTGTAATGGTTGAGTTATCGGAAACGTGAGAGAAGATGAAAATGCAGATAGAAGAAGCCTTTAGAGGCAAAGTCGAAAATTGACAGTACATATAAAACGAGTGAAACAACAAATGAAAAACATTATACAATAGCTTTATGTAGTTTAATATTTCAACTGACATAGATAGTTATTTGACGATATCCTTCAGAAATAAATTAGCAGTAATTATTGCACATATTAGAATGGATAAAAAAAATTGGAATCCAGTTTCTATGTCCCTCTAGAGCGGCAAAAGAGAAGCTAACAAACTGCTCACAGGGTATATTGCTATCGAGAAACTCGAGGAAGAAATTACATAAGCAACTGCTAACAATCGAATAATTACAAAGAAATATATTTGTATCTCTTTGATAACGCAAATTAGATTTTATTATCTTATAATGAAATTAAAATGTAATATTTTCGTTATTTATAAGAGTGCCTAGATAAATATTTCAATGTAACAGAGTATTATATATTAAGGTCTTTGGATAATCAAGTTACAATATAGGTAAGATAGATGCAAATAATTCTTATCAAAATTAAAAAAAATCTTTTATACAATTAAATAGTATTATTAATATTTCCTAATCTTTTCTGTTCTCTCCTATACAAACCTGTTAAAAATCAGTAAGAGCAAATCAATAATCAATCAGGAAACTAATATTACAAGTATCACTTATAAGTTTTTATTTCGTAATTATATCAAATATATACATATATATATGTACACACAGGGTGTCTTACAATCATCATATAATACATTAATAGAGCGTATTCTGGAGATAAAATAGAGTCGAAAATCTTAAATATAAAAATGTCGAGGACACATTAGTTTTTTTTAAGTTATAAACGATCAAAATTGGCTAATAATATCGCATAAAATTCGCACGCTCAGGCTTGTAATTGCTCCTACATACTACAGAATTGTTCTGTTATTGATTTTCATAAATCAGCTGATATTAATTTTTACCGCACACTTGATTTTGTACAATACCGTGCATGATATGTGTATTGATACAGTATTCGCTACATGATGTATTTGTTTCATATCCGAAGTGTGATATAGGTATGATATATAAATATATATAAATATATATATATATATATATATATATATATAGCATTTAAATTATATCTCAATTGATTGTATCTCAATTAATTTTTAATGTATATGCAAGTGAAAGTTCAAGTATAAGTTTTGTCTAATGCCTGAAAAACATTGATAGACAATGTATATTTTACACCTTGGATATATATTCCCCACTCACACCTCACATATTTTTCTAGTCCGCAAATATCATTTTTTCGCGATTATTTGTTGAGTTGAAAAATATGCAAATACACAGATACGTCAGTGCTTCTGCCACGAATAGATGATTGCTACGAGTGTGTCTAGACTAGTGAAGAGTGCTGCGAGCCTAGACACACTCGTAGCAATAAATTTCATATTTTTCTCGCCTACACTGCTTTAGGGAAGTCAGAGGTTTTATTAAAATAAAAAATCTCGAATTGAGATTTAATTTAATTACTTGGTATTGGACCAAGAAAAATTTGTGCCCTATGCACAACTAATCGTATTAATAAAAAATAATTTTCCTTGAAACTGACGCACTATCATCCATGTCTGACTTTTTCTAGTCCATTGTAATTTAAATTTGTGTATTTCACAATGAGAGCTTTACTACGAGTCTTACTGTTTATATTTTTTTTCTTATAATTGGAGCAAGTTTTTTCTATTTTTTAATTTCGCATATATATATACATTATATTTCGCATACATATATATACATTATGTGTGTATATATATATATATATATTTATACATAATGTATGCAAAATTCAAAAATGGAAAAAACTCGCTCTAATTATAAGAAAAAACAAATATAAAAAGAGAGATGTGCATAAATGTGACTAAATAATAATAATAATTGGTTTCTAAACTTATTACAAATGATTATGTATCAGAAGCAATTTAATAACCTATGTAATAAAAAAAATTAATCGCAATTTAAATCACTACTATATTTATATCACTTATATTCCGAAAATGTAGCAATTCGTCATTCATTCCATTATTACATGTAGTATCATAGACAAACACCAAAATTTAGACTGAAAAAAGTTTTAAAATCCCCTGGTTTTTCCTCACGACATGATTATTTTGCCATAGTGAGAAAAAATATCCTTCGAGAAGGAGAAAAGAGGCTCTAAAGCGTCAGTAAATGCTTCTTTCTATTCAATAAAGGGCAACATCATCATTCGTTCGCCTCGACAAAAATCTTTTTCGTATTAGATGAACACGCATGGTGTTGGTCAACACAATGCATGTTGAGCTTTCTTCAAATCTCTCATTTTTCTTCTTCATTAATTAACTTATTTGCTTTAATTATTTAATTAAAATTTGTATATGCATACAAACGACGAAACAATTATTTTAGCTAGCTATTAAATTAAAATCATTAAAATTAAGACATTATTTACTACATAATTATTAAAATAATAAATATTGTTTATTTATTGTTTTAATAATAAAAATTTTTTAAATACAATATAAAAAACAACCGAAAAGAATTGTACTGTGCAAAATGATCATCGAGTATGAATATTATTTATGAAAATTATTTGAAATAGGTAACAGAAATAATATTTTTGAAAGATATAATAATGTTTTTTAAAAATACTCACATGTAAAATATCTATTTTTAAAATTAATATCTAAATTATTTATATAAGTAATATTCTAAATTTGTTTTTTTCTTACAGATATTATCACAAAAAGATATATAAAATATTTCTTGCAACAATATTGAGTACTCGACAATTACTTTAAGCAATACGATTCCTTCCAATTTTATTTTTAGATTCATTACTTCACTGTTTGAACGCACGGTATTTGATGGACATTCAAACCTTCTTTTTAAAAATTTTTAGGCAATTTAATTATATAAAAATTAGAATTGCTTAAAATATTATTCAAAAAAGAAAAGTCTTGAAAATATATCTGAAAAAAGTCTTGAATGTTTTTTATAAAAATTCTTTCTTATACATCTATATAAGAAACCACGATAAAGTAATTGCGTTTATTATATCGTATACAATACGGAATTTTAAAGTATGTACAGTTTAAAAGCTAAGTTTTTGGTCGCACTGTAAATATAAAACATTGCAAGATTAAAGGTTTATGCACACTATACGTAACATCACTGTCATGTAACATCAAATATTCTTATACGTTTGTACACGATATTTTATAATGCAAAGTATAATTAGAATCATTGCAATAAGCGAAATGGTCTTGTCTTTATAGGAAGACAAAAGGGGCATTTATGTACGAAATCATATGGCAAAATTACCTATTTTTATGTTCCTTTTTCTCAATACTGGGTCCAATATCCGAATAATTTTTTTTCTCATATGTTTGATTACATTTTAATTGATGTTTTTCGCTAAGTAAATTCTCTTTCTGAATTTTTATTACAGTTTGGATAAAGTTAACTTTTTTGGTGATTTTAATTATTCGTAACTTTTGATAAAATTAAAATTTCTTTAAACCGGACGGTAAAATCATAGTTTATTCATTTCTGAACAGTTAAAAAAAATTTATAACAATTGGACCGGTGGTTTCCAAGAAAAAGATATGTGAAGGTCGAAAAATTATATTATATTAATTATATTAATGATTATATAGGACAGTGTTTTAAAGATGTTGACGCTAAATATTTTATCGCTTCTTACATTTTACACATGTACATATTAATATTTTTTAGGCACTTAGATATATTCAAAAATCATTTTATACGGCTTAAAATATTCAGGAAATTATCTTTCTTCTTAAATAATAAAAAGAATTTTGATATTTTAATTATTTAGTCATCATTTCATGTTTCCTCAATAAGAGAAGGGTGCACTCTCTTCTTTAATTTGTCTTCGCGCGCGCTACTAACTATTATTATTCTACTATTATTATCCTTACTTAATTATTCATAAAAATTTCATAACTAAACCTATCTAAATTCTAATGTAAATTATTATGCGTAATTGAGAGGCACAATAGAGAGAGAGAGAGAGAGAGAGAGAGAGAGAGAGAGAGAGAGAGAGAGAGAGAGAGAAGCGACGCAATTCCAGAAAAATTAAGATATTTTCAACTGGATGGCTTGTGTATGGATATACATACTGTCTCTCTCTCTCTGTCTCTCTCTGTCTCTCTGTCTGTCTGTCTGTCTGTCTGTCTGTCTCTCTCTCTCTCTCTCTCTCTCTCTCTCTCTCTCTCTCTCTCTCTCTCTCTCTCTCTCTCTCTCTCTCTCTCTCTCTTTCTTTCTCTCTCTTTTTCTCTGTACTTCTTCTTTTTTTCTTTTCACTGTGTCTCCTTTCTTTCTTTATCTCACTGCTTCATTTTCGTTTTTTGATGCTTCCGGCGACATTATCGCCGTTAGCGATTTTGGATTAAGTAGGGCGATTGGTCTCATGCGAGATGATCGATTGAGATTGCAAAATTGTCTGTTTAATTAGATTAAGATATCGAATTTCGATCTCTTGGAGATTCAGACTTAGCATGAGACATAGATGTCACACATTTCGGTAATTTTTTTATGTATGTGTGACGTACAATTTTGTGCGTGAATTATAAGATCGCGGTTATTATAGTCAGAATTATTGCATCAGAAATTATGTTGCGGATACTAGAATCGGATGATCGTGTTCTGCCGAAAAATGGAATTACACATATAATCTTTCTAACGATTTTCGGTCACGTAATACTTTGTGAATTCGGTGTCGCGTTCCCAAATAATCCTCCTTGACTTCGCAAGAGTTCGCGCCAGCATTAGAGTCCAAACTTTAGAAGGAAATAAAAGTAATGCTTTCAGTCCAAAAAAGACAACATCGAGCTCAGTAAAATAGCGCCCGGCCTGCATATACATATACACATATATAATTATGCGCGTTCTTAGTTCTAAAAATCTAGTTCTAGTTCTAAAATCTATCCTTAAGTATACGTAGTTTGTATTTACTCGAGAGTTCTTTTGAACAATATTGATTGTTATTACCGAAGAACTTTCGTCTATAATCTTAGACTTCTAAATTTTGTTGTTATGAATTCTTTAATAAACTTCATAAATTTCTCTAGCTTTTTAATTCTTAAGGTCTAACTTTTATGTCAGTAGATCTCTCCTTGCTACCTTCTTCCTTCATTTTATATATTTCCTCTTTGATTCGCAAAATCGAGCCCTTTAAAACATTTCGCTTCTTTCACATTTTTATAGAAATCGATTTTTAAAAGCAAGATAGTGATAACTTTCGATTATGCCAAGAAAAGTAAAATCCGAATTATCTTCACTACTTATGAATTTTTGAACGCATATCACGGATTTTAGAATCACGTATCGATTTTCGATCAGCGATTTTACTTTTCGAACTTTGTTACGCTCGATATTATCCAACTCTCGCACTCGCACAACTAGAACGTTCGCGAATCGATTATCAAATAATATTAATCTCGTTACGAACTTTACCATCATCTCGCGACTTTCTTTAATTAAATTAAAGATGATCATTTTGCCCTATGATCATTTTGTGTAATTTCCTGTTGTACATTAAGTGCACTTTATTTTGCATGCGAAGAGATCTCGTCTACTGTGACTAAGTCAGACTATTAAACCGAACTTTACTTTATTATTTCCATCAGCACCTACTTAGTGTGTGTCATTATAAATAATAAATACCAGTAGCAATAACTACGGAATCTTAATTTTTATATGACACACACACAAAAATATATATATACATACACACACACACAAAGGTGTAAATCCGACCAGCTTTTACATGGCACACCTTGGCTAATGCCGGCGGTACCGTAAATTCGATGATTCATAATTCAGAAAGTTCTGAACAAAAAAGGACTTAATCATACCATTTTGAGAATATCTCGACATCAGTTATAAAAACATGCAATAAAAAAATTCCATTTCAAGAATTTGATGTGACTTTGACCTGATTTTGAGAATAGTCGAAATCACAACTGCTAAATAGAACACATCATGTTCTATAAATTTTTGTCTCAAAGGTATTTTTTAAAAATCAATAATCTAAATAATCAAATCACCTATAAAATCAAAGCTTTCTGGAGGGACTTACTTCCTCGTGGTCTGAAGTCGATTTGGACGCACTCTCGAAGTCGTGCCCGTTCCGTCGGCGTACAGGATTCGTTTCCACATTTCTCAGTACCAGTATTGCGGCGTCGGCCTGGGTGGTTGAAAATTCTGCGCCGTATAATGACTGGTGAAAGTGCCATAGGTATGAGGCTGCTGTAAATTAGACGGTGGACTCGGGAGATTTACTCTACCACTGTTGGCGGTGATCGCGAGATTCCATGACGTCGACGTCGCTCCGTGACTGCTCGGTTGCGCTTGCTGCTGTTGTTGTTGCTGTTGCTGCTGAGCGGGCGAAACGGAACTGATCGGAAGATCCGACGAGGTCAATTGATCGGAAGCGGAGTTCGAGTTGCCAGAATTCGGTCCCATCATAGTGATGAGAGGACTCGGGGGTGGCAACTGATGACCGCTCGTTTGCTGGTAGCTGGACGATGTGGAGGTCGCCTGGTGAGCCATGTGGGTCGTCGTAGACGTGGTCGATGGAAGCATCGTGCTAGGATAAGTAACCGGGGTCGGGAAACTGTAAGCCGGAGTAGATCCGATGGACGAAGAAAGCCGTGCCGCGGAATCCGTCGCCAATTGATGAGACATTGGTGCGTGATGGGACGAGTATAATTCTGGAACTTATATGAAGAAGCTTAGAGCATGCAGGGATTACGTCACATTCTTATATTTTTTTACTTTCAAGTAAAATTAAGACAAAATATACTGATACTTAAAGGTCTTGTAAAAATATATTTTTTAATCTCAAAGATGTGTGTGTCTGTCTAAATATTTCAGTTTAAATTTCTGTTATTGTGAGAAAAGAATCTGTCTAAGTATTTCAGTTCAAATTTCTGTTATTCTGAGAAAAGAATCACTATTATATTTCAGCTCACCTTGACCGGAGGCGAACGCCGCGTCTGACAGACCTTGACCAGGATGAGGATGACCCGGTGGCACCGTCGCTCCAGGATGCGGATGAGGCGGTGCTGATGAGTGAAGAACGTACGAGGGGGCCGGATATGCTACGGAACTAAATCCAGTGGAGGTCGAAGAAATATGTTTCCTCAATCTAGCTCTTCTATTGCTGAACCATACTTGAATTCTAGCCTCCGACAGCTTCGTCCTTTGGGCAAGTTCCTCTCTAGTATAAATGTCGGGATATTGAGTTCTCTCGAAAGCTCGTTCCAGCTCGTCCAACTGATGGGCCGTGAAGGTCGTCCTGCTCCGGCGCTGTTTTCTCTTCAATTGAATCCCCGGTTCGCTGTCACAGTCAGACCCGGAACTCGTTTTACCTAAAAGAAATTGCATTACTGAAACAAATATATATATTTATAAGGATTTTTTTTTACGATATCGTCGCAAAATATCCTTGCCGAGCGCGAAATTTACAACTGAAAATCATCACAAAACTCAGATGTCGACGGGTTGAAAATCTTTTATGGTACAATCGCGCAGCTTCCCAATAATTTCGCCAATAATTATCTCAAAATCAAAAGCATATCGAAAATTTCGCTGGGCATATAATCTGCCATCGCAAATTCAATCGCTACAGAAATGAAAATTGTGCTTATCGTAAGATATCCCTCCCGAAATAGAATAAGGTTTATCTGAAATATTTTTCAAATAGTAAATAATTTGAGAGATAATTGCGTGGAAAGATTAAAATGAGAGAAAAAAACACCCTGCATATATATAATATATATCCTACGTATACATATATAATATATCCTTTATATTATATATTTTATACATACATACCTTCCTCTCGAAAGAACTTTTATTAAGCATAACTCTATTTTCCATTTTAATTCACATTATGATTTGCATGTTGTTTGCTACGATTAGAAACTTCCACAAACAATACGATGCTGTAGTTTTACCGAGCTCAAGGTCGGCGAGAAGATTGCGCGATTAGGCCATGAAATAATTACGAAACACTCATTGTCAGTGATTAGCTTTCGAGCGACAAAGAAATTGCATAAAACAATTATACGTGACGTGATGTACGAGTGACAAAACGCAGTTCGCCTCGTTCGACAAAACGACCACACTTCCACCAGCAGTGGGAAGGAAAGGGAAAGGTAAAGGTGTGTCGAGGGAGATCGTGCGGGTGTAAACATGCATGTTGATCCTAAATCGAGTGTGAAATAAGCACCTGGCCCCTAATTCACGCGGTGCTTTTTAACGTTGGCGCGACGTTGGTTCTCCAAAAACAAAAACTGCGAAACCACCAATGAGAAGCTATATTTACGAAAATGCAGGTGAACTCCGTCTGATTGCAAGTAATGGAAAGTCGCGAGAACAATAATGCATTAGAGCGTGGTTTAATTTAATTTCAAAAGTTAAATTTCAAAAATCATTTGAATAATTTTGAAAGAATTATACTACACGAAAATGCTGCGTCTTTTCATACTTTTTATATTACATTGTTATAGCGTAAAAAGACAGATAGCTTCCTAAATTGCAGCGCGCGTATTACATTCATCTAGACGCATCCGATTATATTTCATTTGAGTTCTGGAAATAGGCGTCTCTCTTCGCCTGCATTTCCTTTCATCGCGAGGAACTTGATGCGACGAGCACGTGACGCGCAGACAAGACGATGCCCAAGACAAGACGGAGGAGAACTTTTTGCTTCCGCGAGCGGACCCCGCGATGCGCGATCCGTCGCGATGCACGTCGTCGGTTTCGGGATTCGAGTTTACACGGCGCGCGACTAATCGGGCGACGACGCCTGACGCCGCGACGGCCCGCGTTAATGCAAATTCGACACGGGCTCTATTCCCGGCTCGTCGTCGTGTTCCTTTTCCATCCGCCTTCGCCATCGGATTATTTCGTTTATTCTCTTTCCTCTCTCTCTCTCTCTCTCTCTCTCTCTCTCTCTCTCTCTCTCTCTCTCTCTCTCTCTCTCTCTCTCTCTCATCAAGTTTCACAAATTCACCGACACCTATTCGTATGTGGATGGAAATAGTGCGGACGACGATGTGGTCCAACAGGCTTGATCGTGCCACGTCCACGTGCGATGGACGATCAGAAATAGCCTCGACAATGTACCGCTGCAGGAGCTCGTAGGTAGGTAGATGGGTAATTACTTTCTTCGGAAATACAAAGGCGAAATGGGTATAGTTCGAGCGATAGTGAGTAGAAAAGTGATTGACATCTTGGATCTTTGCAGGTAGTCGCTCAAAAATTTTAGGTTTGAAAAATGTGATATAGTACATTTTACATTGTTTTTTCTTTTTGGCATTTTTCTTGTATATTGTATAGGTATACACTATCTTTACACGATATCATAAAAATACATAGTAGATATTTTTGTGACAAAAGCCCAAATGTATTTTACGGAAAATAACGGAAAAATGTCCTTTTCAAATGCAAACGACGCATTTACGTATATTTATGTTCTAGTACCGGTCGCACCAACCTGGCAATTATTTATCTCGCTAATACTGGGTTCCGAAATCTTGGAGAATCTTCACCAGTCGGCCACGGACGCTTAGCTTCGCGAAGGATATAATTTCTCCTCTGATTTTTGAGATTCGCCTGGATTCACGCGCATCGTCGACAAAAAACGACAACGGCCGCGCAGAAATTTCGCGAGATATCTCTATCGAGCGAGAATTAATTCGTGTGTATACGTAATTAAGGGTGTATATGCCACCCTGACCGCGACGGATCGCAAGCAAAGTTACCAGGTCGATACGAAGATTCGCCCAGAGAATGTTCTCTAAGAAGAAGATTGCATAATCAAATAAAATATATATTGCAGTCAGAAATATGAAATTGTATGAACGTACAACAAAGAAAACAAATTTGACATAGAGAATTCGGAAATTTTCTTCTTCGCCCGAAGACTCCAGATCTAAACCGAAGACTTGGCAATTTTGAGATCGCAAGACCAGTGCGAGAATATAAAGTAAAAAAGATTGAGGGCGTATCTCGAGTTAAATCACATTATAAAATTGCAAAGTAAGATCGATATTTTATTCAATCTATGCCCTTATATTTTAAACACGCGATTAAAAGGCTATTAATTTATCTCTATTTTTGAATTATTTGATCAATTCATCTATGAAGCATTTATCTATTTTATAATAACTATTTTAATAATTTTAATAAATACTGCTATTAGGCCATGTACAATACGCGAGATTAATCATTTATTTTCCTCGACCAATTGGTCCCTCAACTTATACCATGTGACACGTTTCACATATACGAGAAAAACAATCCGACACGTTTGCCAAACAAAGGCGTCACTTCATCTCGACAGCTCTGGTAACTCGACTCGTACACTTCGCGCGCGAGTATTTAATAGACGGTGTCCCTTTTCGTTTCTCACCCCTCTGCGAGGTCGTGTTATTTTTGCCCTGGTTTCTTTATTTTTTTCGACAAGCGCCCGACCGTCAGAACGATCGATTTACAGACGCATGAATCCTCCTTCCTCTCTTTCTAACCACGATCCCTTTTATCTTCGCCGACTTGAGGTCTCTCAAACCATAGAAAAGATCTACGTTAATACACATTTCATTTGTCTTGTCAAGTGAGAAGCAAATCTTTCCTCTCTCCTGCCACTAAGGTGCCAATTTGGATTTCGTGAGAACTTTTCTAAAATATTAGGCGCCGCAATAGCCACAAATGATGCTCATTTAGATTTTTTGCAAGGATGACAAAAATTTATCAACATCTATTTTATTGCTTTCTATAACGACCTAAAGCAGTAGGTTCTGTAGATTTATATTTTGTAAAAAATTTATGAACTTTGTTAACTTTGTTATTCTAGTGTGTGTCTGTTATTTATCCTAACTAATCACAAAAATTTCAAAATTTATATTCCGCTCGACATGTCATTCTCATAAAAACTATATATTTGTTGCATCTGAATCTCGTATGTTTCAGTGCACACAAGATTTATACTCGACATGTTTAAAAGGTTCGACTCAAAAGCACTTAATCTATTTATCTATTACCTAAATTACCTATTATCTATTATCTATTTATCGTCGAATTAGTATGTCAGATACATATATATCTATAAATTTACTAAATCTTTTTAATATTAATTTATTCTCGTAAATGTTCTATTCATCGACATGTATATAAAAGTCTTCAAAATAATGTTTTTCTCGTTTTCAGTTCGCAACCTTGCCACGATCGTGCCGAAAATATGCCGAAGAATCCTGATTCATCCGGTAAGTCGATAGACGTGCGTCCTTCATCGGCCGTCGATTTTCTCGAGGACGATCGACGCTTACACGCGAGTGAGGCCCACATCTCGCACGCGGTCTCCCGTACACACGTGGGCATGTACCGGGCGGCGAGAAAATTACAGAGCCTGGCCGTGCCGGCTATCGGAGGAGAGGCCGATCTGATGGACGGAGTAACCGGTAATTTCCGAGACCGAGAAACGCAGGAGCGGCCGATTAATACGCGAGCATTTAATTTACTCATTCATACCGTTATTCGAACGAGCGTGGGTCCCACACGGTGGTCCGCCACCGTGTGGGCCAGGTGATGAAGCGTTCCGAGAGGTCCTTTCACTGCGCGACAGATCGCCTTCGTATTAGTATTCTAGAACTCCAGTGGGTTCAAATAGGTCAATGGTGGGTGTCTGTTTACACTGACACACGATAGAATGGCAAGTCACAAAACTACAAATAATGTCACAAAAACCATAAATTAAGATTAATGGAACGTATATGTTGTGTTAGAAAGCAATAGACCGGTATAATCGTTTGATGGTACGGTAAGAAAAATGAACCAACCGGGGCTTATGAGCTCCTTTAGCTTTTCATCTTTTTAGCAAGGATATTTGTAGACGATTTCTCTCGCAGAAAATTTTGCAAAAATAAATGCCTTTGAATGACAAATTGTTAACAAATTACACGCTGAGTTTTTCGTCAAAATCTTCAGACTGCAAAATTTAACACAATCTAACACAATAAAAAGGTCTGTCTTTACAATATTCTTTCGTTTCAGAAATAGTGATCCCAAGAAACTCCAAGTATTCTAAAGGGTTACTTAACTTTTACTTAGGTATAGAAATAAATTTAAAAGACAACCTTCTCGAGATCTCCTTGCTCCTCTTGTATGCTTGTCTTGTCTACGATCCCAGTAGCGCGCGATGCAAAATTTTTGCAAAATCTCACGTATCTCTACAGAACGTGGCGCGTACGCAAGAAACGTAAAAAGGAGCTGATTCAATTTTAACAGGCGTCGCGTAACGAGCGGCCGCGGTCCGCTTATGCCCCGATGTCGTTATAATCCAATTCCGTGCAAGGATACTCGGCGTCGGGCTGATTCGCCGATTCGCTCGGCGATCATCAATCTCCGTTAGGACGCGAGCCGCGGGAAGAAACTCGGGCAGTTGAGAGGGAGAGAGGGTGAACTCTCCCCTTCGAGAAACTCGCCGCCGTCGCCATTAGTGTGGCTGATCGGGGAAGTTTCGAAGGAAGAAGTATCTGTGTCGGGGTAGTAAGCAATAGTAACATGAAGAATAAATTATTTTCTGTTTACGTTTTAAAATAGAAATCTCAGCATCATCATCACACACAAGTAAAATACCTTGTATAAAAGATTGGAGATATTCATATGATAATGAATATACTGAAATTAATATACCCGTAACACACAAATTGATTTAAAACTCAAATTCGCATTTCCAAAGACTTAATTTTTAAAACTTTTTACAATAATACTTATTTAACACTTAATTAATTCATCGATAAAAATGCTATAAAAAAAAATAATTTATGCAAAGCTATATAAAATAATGATTTTTTTCTCTCCCTTTCCCGAAAATATATTTTTCGTATCTACTGAGGTAGAAAAGATCCAGATATTAATACACTAAATTTCTTTGTGTAACTGCTACACATTAATAATTATTCGTGTTCTATATTGCATTCTAACCCGTCACAAATGATTCTTCTTTTCGTCCAAGAAGCGAAATAGCAAGACTGCTATTTGGAATCTCTCACCGTCGCCAAGTTTGACGTCGTCTTCGGGATCGCGACCCCTGAGTAGTCGAGAAATCGCGGACACACTCGGCGCGCTGGTCCGGTCACAGATACCCTCCTTGATAAGCCGATCCCTAATTTCCCACGAAAACATACCCGGGTTGTCACGCTTGTACTCTTCAATCCTCGCCTCCACCTCTGGCGTAGCCACGCGAGGTTTGCTGCCACCGATGACACCGGGCCTGATGCTACCAGTTTCCTGATAGCGGTTTAGAATCTTCGACACGCATCCGTGGGACACTCTTAATTGTCTGTCCTCAATGAGATATGATAATAGATTAATTCAATTCTGATATCACTCGCTCAGAATTTCTATTCTACTTTAGAAAAGTATCATGGAAAGAACTATTCAGAAAGATCTCCGATGAAAATTTTCCTACCCCTCTCTTCTCATCATAAGAAAAATAATTTATAATATATATATATATATATATATATATATATATATATAATATAATGATTCGTAAAAAATTAAAAGTATATAATGAATTTTCGGATTTCAGAAACTCTCTTCTCTTTCTTTTTAAAGAAATACATTATTCTTCTCTACCTCGATATAACACAAGGTCTGACTCCCGACGCGGCCATCTCGACAATCTTGAGCCGGATGTGATTAGGTAGCGGTCGTCCATTGATGAAGACCCCGCCGAGCTGATTTACCCTCCCCTGGCCCGGTATCGATCCTAACTCTGCAAAAAGCAACAGCTTATTCCATCCATCGTTTTCTCATTACTGGAAAACCTTTTGCATATATTAATTCGACCGTAATAATAATTGTCATGCTCTCTACGAAATCATTTCTCCTTCTCATTCTGATCGTAGAAGCGTGATTGAGAAATCGCCCTTCGAACAGCTTTGGTTTCCGAACCGACCGGAAGTGGCCGAGCAAGGGGTCGGAGAGACGGGCAGCGATTATTGGACGGCGCATAAAGAGGGCAACCTGGATTTATCGCTGCACTGCGTGCTTGATTCGACTTCTTTCTCTCTTTCTCTCGAAGACGGGAGAAGAGAGAAAAATAGAGAGAGAGAGAGAGAGAGAGAGAGAGAGAGAGAGAGAGAGAGAGAGAAAGAGACAGATTCGAGGGAAGAAGAAAGAGAGAGAGAATTATAAGCGGGGGCGGCTGTGGAATAGAGCGACTATCGATAAGTCCAATAAATCCCGGCGCGGTTTTACGACGCACAACAATGATAGCGTATAATTTGCTTAGCTTATATTTAATTTCGCGTTACACGACGACGACGATCTTGATTATCGATCTAAAGAAAGAGGAACGCGCGCGCTCTAGGAAATAGAGTCGTTGCGATTTTTACTGCTGGCACCAAGCCGCAGTGAACCTTTAATGCAAACTTTAAAAGCGAGATAAGTATGCGATGCATTATATTAATGTGCGTCGCGACTTAAGTTCCGAGATAGTGCGCACTCTGCGCGCTGTAATTAATTCATCGCGATAACGTTTCTATTATTCATAATTCTCGAACGCCGGTATTTTAAGAAATGAACTGCATTCTCGTCAGTTGCAGAGTTTCAGAACAATCAAATTACAATCGCCAAGAATAATGGCTGTAATAACGAATGAGCTGTACGATTAGATGGGCAAAAAAGAGACGCGCAATCGCACGTTCGATGTTTAAAGAAAAACGCGCTTGCTCTTACGAGACGCGATATAATCGACGAAAAAATGGGAATCTCAATGACAGCTCAACGAAAAATCCGATCATCCAGGCGAGACGGCGATCAGCGTTTCCTTCGTAAAGCGGCGATATCTTATTATAGTTACGACATGTGTTAACGTAATCGACTTAACTATATAGATCTATTATTCATATAAAAATCTATTTAGATCAATATTCTACAAGAGTGCACTCTTTTGTAAAACGTAATGTCGATTTGTATATCGTGTGCAAAAGTTACGCAAAAGAGTTTACTCTTCTGTAGATAATAAGAGATATGAGATTTATATTATATGTATACAAATATAATTACTACAAATCGACTTATAATATTAAAGAATTTCAATGAAAAAAACCGAAATTAGGAACAGATTATGTTTTAAATAATTTATTTAATAATGAAATATTTGCTGGAACATTTCTGTACTTATTAGAGTGCTTCTTTAGTCATGTATAAATTTTAATATTTCAAGAAACTAAAATTTGATTTAACTGTTAAACGAGCATAATGAAAAATAATAATAAGGTCACATTGACGAAAAAGAAGAAATTATTTACAATTTCGATCTTCGGAAAAATGTGCGACAAATTACTGTTTAGTTCATACACAGACGTAGTCTGTGTTCATACACAGATGTAACCTGTGTTCATACACAGATATAGTCTCTTGTGACCTTATTTTTCATTATGTAGATATGTTTTCGTTTAACAGTTCAACTTAAATTTCGGTTTCTTAAAATTTATATTTGATTGAAAAAGCACTAGTAAATGCTGAAATGTCCTAGCAAGTATATTTCATTGCCAAATAAATTATTTAAAACCTAATCCGTTGCTCATTTCGGCTTTTTCATTAAAATTATTTGATAATATTATATAATGAGCTAACAGATATCGATCTCGAGATTTGTAATAATAATATATAAATTAATAATTATTATAAGTCGAGATCGGAAATTAATATCCACAAACATATAGTCCGTATATAGATCGTAAAAAGATCAGAAAATAAGAATTGTCGCATCATAAAGATTAGAATTGTTTTCTTTTTTCTCTTAAAGTTCCCTTGAAATTGGCAAAAGTATAAATATATACGTCTGCAATCATTGTGATAGTAATCGATACAATAAATATCATTTGCATTAGTGACGCAGATTAAACTAATTCCGTGATTCCTAATGCTCTTATTCTCATTGATGAATTATTTAAATAGCTCGTGGCAAGAAGGATGCGGATAATCGATCCTGCAGCTTTCACTTTTCTAATCCGGATGCAAAACGTTACCCTCATAAATAAGATCTATGTAAGCAAAACGCGTTAATTCCCGATAAAATGATTCGATCGCGATTTTTCGCGAGCGCAACAAGAAAAATAATATGCATTATTGTACTTTCACATTTTGTGCCGATTCGGAAAAAATATGAAAATAAACGACACTGCCGTTATCGTCGAAAGACGAGAAACGCGGCGAAGTATGGTCGCACGCTTTCGTTTATAATTAAACGCATTTCCGCGTAAGACAAAGGATAAGTAAAACACTTTGTCGCGTAAGACAAAGGATAGGTAACACAGGCTTCGACTAATCCGGTCGGCAAAAAGCATCTGCGGAAAAAGGAAACCGCTATTCGATTGCGCAGAACGGTTGCATAATCGCAGCCATGCATCACCGCGGGTGCAACCGACGTTCACCGAAAAAGCGTTCACCGATGGCGATCGCGCTCGTTTCTACGAAATAAAACTTGTGATTTAATCGATCGTTCGTAATTGACAAACGAGTCTACGGAGACTCTATTAACGCGAAGTTTTCAACGTCTTTCAAGTAATTCGGATTTTAATTTAAATCGCTCTTTAAAGAACGAGGATAAGACCCTTGTTTTTCGCAAAAAAATTGCAGCGCGACTCATAAATCATTATAATGATAGAATTATGAAGTAAGAGGTCTTACGTTCTATCCACGATAAAATAATTAACGACCATCATTGAAGACTTTTTTTGCGGTGATTTTACGGAAGCGCATTCGCTGAACTGTTAATCGCCCGCCATCATTTACTACCGTGATTTCCGCGAATGCAGACTTTCGCATCTAGTTTCCAACTAGTAAATCATCAAGCAACCAATTATTCATGCTAATTACACTCAAACCACCACGCCCTTGGACATTGACAAATCACATCATAGAACTTACATTATTAAACGTATCGTTGACAGATATTCTTCGGATGGCAACAATATAGAAAACTTTCTTTGTCCTCACATTTTTTTCTTATTCTTCTTTCTAGCGAACTTGAGCGAGCACCACTTGGAATTAGACAATGAGTTTAAATTTACGACTACAATAAAGAAGTCAGAGAAAACCATTTATAAACTTTTTTTACATTCTTGAGCATTTCTAAGAAAGCAATAATATTGAAAGAGTATGTATAAATACTTTTATTTATTATAGAATAAATTTTTATAAAACAATTACTCAAATCGACAATTTTAAACATAAAAGTCAATATTTTTAACTATTTTATAATAGCATGATGTTTCCGAGAAAGCTCGAATGATAATTCAAACAACACTGACCAAACAATACTGGGGAAAACAAACAATACAATAAAAATATGTCCACGAATACACAGAAAAAATATATAATATACATATATATAACTGTGTTAAGCTCAGTTGTAAAAGTATTCATAAAAAATAGCTGTGCTATGACTAGTTCACATAGAAATTTCAACGATATCGCATCGTTCTGTTTGAGAGATTTCGATCAATTATGTATAAATTTTCTTGATATCGATACATCAACAGTTTATTCACAAGACATATCATTATTATTATTGTCAATTCTTTAAAAGAATATTGATGAAGAAGAAATCTGATGCTGTGCAGATGATAAATAAATGGAAAATGAATCAAAAGAGATAAATGACTTTCTATCTTTCACCTACTATTGACCTTGAGAAAGATACTTCAAAATTTATGTCATTTCTAATAATGTTCTGGAAAATATTCCAATCAATTCAAAACAGGTACAATAATTAATTGTATAAGAAAATCGGACGAAATTTGAGAAGAGTGACGTCAATATCTCGCAGATTTTTGCAAAATCCGCGTAACTTATTACTCCGAAAATTACCGCTCTAAAAAACTTTCATTAATTTAATTAATTGTTTTGTACAAACATTAATTTCTCTCTCTCTCATAATGCCAGTTTTGTTCAGGGTTGAATAAGAAACTATTAGAACTGATGCATTTATTAGAGTTTCCATCTATAGAAAGTCTAATAGTTCTTCTCAAAGAAAATTTTGTCTCTCATTTCTTGGAAGAAAGAGTATCGAATCCAATCTCACAATTTTTTAATCTTGGTTAGATTAAAATATATTATTCGAACAATGTTTGTGGATAGATAAAAGATAAAGTGAAGTAATCTGGATCATATAAAAAAAATCACCTCGTAAATTCTAAGTTTACAAATAGTTTTAGATGAGCATTAGACGACAAGAAACACACCTTGAAAGGAATATCCAGTGAAACATGGTCGCATCATCGAGAAGTTTGTCGTAACCATCTCAGCCAAGCCGAGCCACCCTGAGGTAGTCCGGTTGTTCCGGATGAGGATAAATTTCACTAGCGCATTTCACTGTCCTTCATAAGAGTTACCTCACATCTCAACTCTTCTTCCTTCGCGTATTAATCTCATAATCTTCCGTTCTACTTATCCCATTTAGCCCCGCGATTCACCCGACGATCACATAAAAGAAACATCTAAGCAAACACTAATCATCTATCTATTGAAAATTCGACACGCGACGGGTTCGTCCATCGGAGTTATTTAGTTTCAAAAGCACCTGGGACGTAGTTTCCGTTCAAGGTCGTCATTGGGACCACCGATGTGGTCTCTCCTGGATTTTTCCTTGTCTTGACCTGATCTGACGTAACATAGAACGGCCGTACATCTACTATCGCAAGATTAATAAGAGACAGATCTCTACTGATCGGCGAACCGATCGTGACTAAACGTCTCAGGGATGGAGCGTTGGGGTAACTAACGGCTAGGCAACTCCCACCAGTTACAACATCAGGTAAGTCTTGCCTGTCTGGCGATATTCTGGTTGGGGTACGATCGGCACGAGAAAACCGACAGGGGAGATCAAATCTTGGTTCTTGAATACACTGGTGCCCAACGTTAACCAATCGGGGCAGACTTACAAGACTTTTCACCACGCCTTCGATTCACGCCCCAACCAGATGGGCACCTGGGTGATTTTATTGCCCTGCTTTTACGAGCACGCACCATGCTTACATACCGCGCTCGTTATTCCCTGTGCGACCCCGGCGAGTCGAACCTTTTGTTTCCCAAGTCTCGCTGCGGTCATTGGGGATCTTTCTGTTATATCCGTTTAATCGCAATTCGAAAATTAAATGTCAGATAATTTTTAGGGGTAAGTATAGACATTATCGAGGTTTTTCTATGAAAGAAATTTTCTAAGAAATTATAGAATTCTCTGATCACCTGACAGAATGATGAACCCAAGTGATATCGAAAAGAATACTTGTTTGTAACCTTGCAGTTTTCAACAGACGAACACAATAACAAAACTTTATTAATTTTCTACTTGTTTGAAATAGAACGGTTTTCAAATGTTCTCAGAGAAAAATTAGTTAAGATGATGAGTTTCAAAAGGAATAACATACTTCATTTTATCCTTATTTTATTTGTGGAACAGCAAGATAATTAATAATAATTGCAAGATGTATTTCATATTTCAACGACGAAAATTTGCTCTGCAATAATTTTTAATATTATGTGTAGCAATGTAGATATATTTTTGCATTTTAACAATTGCAAAGATCTTTTGAATGAATAAATAAATGAATTATATAAAGATATTACTGAGATGAAGAAGTAATGACAGAAGCAAACAGCTGACGACTTAATTACAAACGTAGCGTCGTTCCAACTGTTTTCAGTTAGACGGTGTTTATGAGCCGCAATCAAATTTTTCAGGACAAATCTTTGTTTGTGGAACGCGCAATTAAGGTAATGGGAGAAAACCGTCGTGATCTTCTCGCTGCCAGTTCTATGCGGCGTCATCGCTCGAGCGCAGATTGTGCGTTTCTTGCGCGTTTTCAAGCTACGTAAAGCGATTTAGCGCAAATCGCTGGCGCGAGGCGCGTAGAGTTTACCTAATCTCCAGTGTCAGCTGTTCACGCATGATTGCGAATTACTTCAGGATTCGCGCTGTTTTTTTCCTCTCATCCAGGGGGCCTCTATTCCGAGCTATCGGGGAAATGACGATGCACGACTGAAAAGAGGATGCGACACAATAGGCGCGACGGTGATGTGAAGTGGTGATCGATCGTTGATTTCCCTTAGTAATTAACCACTTTAAATAACGCGTCATATACGATCCCGAATCATTTCAATAATATATTTAACAATTTATTAATCTAACGTCGAAATATTCTTTGTCGAAATGTCTTCTTTATATGTATATGCAAAAGAGAAAAAACCTATATAAAAATACAAAATTTAATAATATTGACAATTTAATTACAAAGAGTAAATATAAAGCACCATCTAGGAAATTGTCTATTTTATTTTAGTAAGGTAATTTTGTTGCAAAAATTTCACGTCAGTTATATTAGATTGAAGGTTGTTTCCGAATCTATTTCCATAATTTTCGAAACAATTTTATCGTTATATAATTTCCGGGAAAAGGAGTATTTAAAAGGGGTACTTAAAAGAGAAATTAATGGATATATATTTTCGCAGTCATGTTTATGCGCTATAATTTAAATCAAATAAATCTTCATTTAAATAGTGAAAACTCGGCGTGTCCTTGGAGTACTCCTGGTGCAGTAGTTTCGACGATGCTACGAAATAGTAAGATCATGGCCTAAAAGCGAATTTTGTTCGTGGCAGTCCTGCGAGCATAAAGACATTAAGGAATTTGTTTTGTCGATCCTACGCGACGGGAGACCTCGTTGGCCCTAGCCGTAAGTTAAGTCCTCATAGTAAAAATATAGTGTGTTACGTTTGCAGCTCCAACATAGACGATGGTCCCGAATACCATGCGCAGAATAATGTGCGTTGCCTTCACTAATTTACTGTTTGACAAGAACGGAAGAGAGTGCATAAACGATAATAAACATTGATGAAGCATCAGTGAGGTGAACCCCACATCGAGAGTATGTTATTTGCGTCAAAATTGCGCAACATTTTTTTACTCTTGCATTATTTCCTATTCGTTCAAGTTGCGGAACGAATCAAGAACTACTGTCGGAATTGGCTTTGCAGGTTTTCGGAAACGATAGATCACTATTCATTACCTTCTTTATTTTTCTCTATACAATGAGATGTCAAAATCTTTGAAGACCGAACGCACCACATGCAAAGCTTCCGGCTTAGATAATTGATTAGAAAGGAAGCAATATCTTTTATTACTTGCAAGCCATTTAAAAATCTAGATATTGTCAAAATTTCTTCTCCCACACGTAGTCTTCATGTTAAGATATTAATAGAATTATATTTTATATTCAAAATATAGAATTTATGTGTCAAGTAAAAAACATTAATTAATTCCGAATACAATCGCCAAAAAAATATTCTGTTCGGTTCAATAATTTCGCGTGACAAAAAGGCAGCGTATCGGACGGTCTCGAGTGTGCCGGGACGATGATGACGATCCGGGTATGTAAAAAGGCGATCGGCTGGTATGCGGGCGTGAAAGAGGAACGATATATATCGCTCTCTGATGAGCCAGCGAAAGAAGGGCGGAGGCGAGAAGCCGCAAACAGATGCAAATTGCGCCTCGGGACTTGATCCGCCTACCTGACAACGTGGACAGTAGTGACGTAGACCGTTACGCCGTAAATAATCTACCCCTTCCGAGCATATTCAACCCCTACTTCTTCTTCTTCTTCTTCTTCTTCTTCTTCTTCTTCTTCTTCTTCTTCTTCTTCCGTCACTTCCGTACGCTCCTCTTCCGTCTCTTCGTATGACAGCGATGCCACTAGGTGGGCGGCGGCTCGATGTATATAAATAAGAGATCATAAATATGCAACTGTCTTGGACCACACGGAAATACAGTTTGAAAGTGGCCAGGACTTAGGACAATTTTAGAAAGTACGTTTGCTCTGGTCAGTTTTTCGTGGTCAGAACGCTCTTTGTTAAATCGAATTCGTATTCCTTGATTTGTGACTCCGATGCTAACTGTATACTACTGACAAATTGTCAAGACGACTATTCTTAAAGATCAGATACCTGAGTGAATTCGGCTCGATCATTTTCAAAAATTTTCAAACAAATTTATTTTTAAAAGATTTTTATTATTTTAGTAATAATTATAATTGTGTTACTTTGCAATAAATAATCAAAAAATTTTTAATTAGTCATAAATACAGACCAAAACGATAAAATACTCGCATTGATAGTTAAGTAATATTTGAAGGCCGATACAAAATCGCCGACGTTTCCTAGCGCAACTAGGAAGATCGCGCAAATCATCTTGCATGTGTTGGATCATTAATAGCCAATTAATTAGTCTGTCAGGCGGTGTGTCTCTCGACTGCGAGTAATCGGTCTTCGTGTAAGCGTCGATTAACCGCGGAATGTATTTTCAACGTAGTTGATAAATAACAAACTTGGAACAAGATTAATCATTTTACTCGCGACGGCGAACAGTCTTGCTGGAAGATTGCAAATTTTTCGCACGTTGCAAATTGGAACGCAATTTGTAACGATAATATAAATCGTTCCAAGTTGTATCTCTTTACATTCTGGCAATTTGTAAAACGATCACATTATTCATAGTGCGACTTTCGAAAGAGCAATTTGATATTTTAATATAGAAAGAATCGAAAACGTTAATTGAAATAATTTTTTTTTCTACAGCTGAGAAAATTGAAATTCCAAGATTATTTTACTCTATGCTGTCAATATATTAATACTGTTTTGTATAAAATGTTAATACAATGAACAGGATGCTTCAAACGTCATAGAGTCCTATTTTTTCGGAGAAAAAACTTTAAATCAACTGCCTCCTCGACTATTCAAAGGCTTCGTCAGAAAAGAAGAAGTAGCAGATCGGAGTATTCTTTGGTAGACGAGGGTGTCGATTTTTTTGCTACTAAATAACCTGTCTACTTCGAAATTTTCCCGTTAAAACGCATCTTAATACATTATATTCTTACGACAATGTTGACAGATTTCCATCAGCGAAACCTCGGGGATTCTCTGGACTCCAAAGTCTAAATGTTGTCAGTAGTTAAATTTCGCTGACAGAAAAAAATGAAACCTCGCTTTATTCCAGCTTCAATTTCTAAAAATGATTTGGAACTGTATTAGAATCTTTGAATATTTAAGTAAAATCCGTAAGATATGTTAGAGAAAATGTGCAGTAAAAACAAATCTCGTTCTTTCACAAAGCATTGTTTTCTTCTGTTTCATTAACATTTTACAAGAATTCTTGACTTATATAATTTTTTTTACCAAATTTTATATTAATCAAACATTGCAATAGCTTACAAATACTTCTTTACTATAAAGATTAGAATATATAGGATATTTAAATATTATATCTAATTGTAAGATTTTATAATTATTCTCTTCCTATTTTTCAAATCATTTTCTGTAAAGTGCTACCTTTAACAAGCAGCACAGAACCGTTATATAATAACGGTTCAAAAGTTACCCAAATTTCAGAAAATTGACAATAGAAATAACAGTATATTCGAGACAAGTTTTACATCTATTGAGATGCATATTCTACATCTATTGAAAAACAATCCCCTTAAGAGTAATAAATTGAGATCAACTGAGAAATGAACATAAATAGCTAGATGTTCAAGCTGTATGTCCGTTATCGAAAAAAAAGATTTCGAGGAAAAGTTGCTGAAAAATGCATTGTTACAATAAATGGTTCACCTTATAATTTAAAATTTGAATTCTGACAATATCTGAACAATATTTATATTTCTATCTAATCACGAAAAATTTAATTATCGTAATCAAATCATATATTTTAACATTTTTGTTTTATATTCATGTGGATTATACAAAAACATACATTTAATTTCTCACAAAATATTGTTTCATTCATCTGATGGAAGGAATGTAGAAAATTATAAATTTCTTCGTGATTTTTGTTCATATAATATTCTTCTTTGCACATCCTATCTATTGTAGTAGTAAACACAAACGACCCACGACAACTTAATGCATTTCTTACGACATTCTTGTGATGTTTGTAATATAAATGGAAAAGGAAAAAGTTCTAAAGGTCCAAGAAGCAAAAGACCCCACTAGGCTTGCTTGTAAATCTCTGATTTTGTCAACCATTGTCTCGCGAGAAGAGTTTCGTAAAGAAGGATGAAAGAATGCAATAAAAGAGTATGATGGGGACTATAAGAAAATTGTACTACTCATAAACTTATTATATCTTGATATATGACCTATCGTTTACTGATTAGAGCAAAGATTAGACAAGGATATGGTCAATGAATTCTCACATCAAAATCTAGAAACAATTTTTACGCATTATCATTATGAAAATCTTCTCGCTTTGTCTTTTACCACAACTGAGTAAAAAAAAAAAAAATATATTTGTACTATACTGATGAAATTTGTGGAATTTGTACTACTTATCCTAGTAATGTCTTTTGGCCTCTGAGTTGTTAAAGTACTCCGAAATGAATCTTTTTGACATGAAAGAGTTTACGACTGCTGCTGAAAAACGGACTATTGACTCAATTGAGAAGTAACAAAATCTATAGAATATGTCACAAATACAAATAGTTAAACGGCTCTTAGCATCTATCAATGTCGTTGTGACAATTTTTTTAAATATCCCGCATTATTCTTCGTATTGTATCTCGCATATTTGTTTGACATTTATCATTGAACAATATGACGAAGCTATTTCAAAATGGAAAGAATGAAAAGGTAAAAGATGCAGCAATCGCACGAGAGAATTCCTGAATAAAAAGAATGCAAGTTCAACGATATGAGGAAAGGAAAATTTACTGCAATATCGACCATATATATATATAAACTGATTAGAGTTCGTCGGATCAAGTATCGCCAGTGGCGACCGTTGTAGTTTAGTCAGTAAGAAACTAATTGCGGTCAGTCTAATTTTTGTAATGTAGAGGCAATACTTTCGATGTGCAGCGAATTGTTCGCTTGATCAGCGGCGATTCGCATCACCGAATCGCAACGGCGAATGTTCTCACAGAAATTAATCGTCTGGTTGCACCGGTCGTTACAAATAGTCGCTCTTCCAGTCTGCGAAGTGCCGGAATGCTGAATTCTCAGCACGGATTTCACGATAAATTTCCTCTTGAGTTGTTTTTTAGGTTACCCGTTATTCTTAGCGCGCATCAAAAATCGACTTGGATGAACTGAATGAACGAGATGAAACGAGAATATTTCTCAAAAGACTGACGAAGTGTTTATTTTTTTTGAAATTTGAATTCAGACGATCAAAATAAAACATTGATAAATATATATAATATATTTACAAAGATAATTACAATTTATATTTTAAATATTTATATCCATTGTATATCATATAATTTTTTCATTAAAGAAATTTCGATTACGGAAAATTGTGTTGAAAATTTATATTACATTTTCGTAGTATCATTCTGTGCCTGCCTTAGCTTTACTCTTTCTCACATTGTGTTTCTCTCTAAAAGAGGAAATATGTCCAAAGGATACTCCACGCGACAGACCTTACAATGTGTCAGGATCTTTTTTCAGTGCAGTCTGCGGGATGGCATTCTTCGTGTATAACCAGTGATATTGTCCCAAGTCATAAAAACGTCAGTTCATAAACACATAAATATTCATAATTATCGTCCATAATCCACATTGTCGACCATACGACAAACTGTCGCTTCCATCGGTAAAAAAAATAGATATAGACCTTACCCGGAATTGACGAATCCTTTAGAGTAGGATCTTTTTTTTGCAAGACGCAAAAAAGTTTCTACTGTTCCTGCAAAACTACCCCTTTTTTCGTCCACCCATTCTTCGCCAGAATTTACGATGCTGATTTTCGGACACGTCTCACGTCACAAATATCATAATTATTTCACATTTTTTTAGGAATTCTCAGTTTTTCTCTTTTTGTTCAGTTTATCACTTTTTTTTAGTTTAAAGAACCTTTCTCTCTGTTTTTTTTATAAAATAGATATCTGCACATGAAGAGAGAAGAATTCTATCGGCATTTTGTCGCAGAAGAAACAATGTTAGCGTGGGATCGTTGGGTGGCGAAAAGTCTCGCGGTAAGAACAACGATACGAGACAAGACCAAAAAGGCGCGCTTATGCTTCGTTAGATTCCAGGCAAGAAATACTTCAATCTCTTGCCGCGACAGGCAATATATATTTTTGTAGCGGCACAATATGTTCGATGGATCATGATACACAAGCGAGATCGGTTGCGGGAACCAGGATCATCGAGATTTGTGGGAATTCCGGAGCCATCGTGGCACGGATCATCGGAATTTCACGGATTTCTCACGTTTTCTTCTTCTATTCACCCCCTTCTTCTCGTTTTTCCCCCTTCCTTCTTTATCCACTTCATCGCAGAGACGAACTGGATTAATATGTCACTCGTGATAATTCCAATCCATTTCGCGTTGCGCATATTTTTTAATAATAATATTTTTTAATAATAGCGTAAAAATTTATATATCCGTACGTAAATAATAAAATCACAAAACAAGCGTTTGTAAAATATCCTCTCCAAAATGCGTAAAAAACGAGAGGTGATATTTCAGAAAGACTTTATGAAACGAAAAAAACTGTAATTTCTGCAAACAAAAAATTTTTGTACTTTAATTCAATTCCCACGTCTTAATAATCTATAGAGACGATTTTCGATATTCACGCGCAATCTTCCAGTTTTACCAGTTTGATTATGAAAAATATTAACATGGAGAAAATGGTTGGCGAAGAGACATAGGTAAAAATTGTGGAGAGAGAGAAGGATGCCGGCGGTAGAAGAAGTGCCGACGGTAGATGCGATCTCGCCGCATGGATGGAAGAAGGCCCATCCAAGTGATTTCCAAGAAGCTGCAGTTGGCAGAAAATCCGTTTACGAGCCTCTTCTCTTCGCCGATCGAAGCTTTTTGTCTTCGTTAATATCGCCTCGTCTCGATCGCTAAGTAGATCGCATCGAGAACAGCGCGAGATGAGCATAGATGAGGGGCGTTGCCGGTACACCAATCTGTCAAGATCCTGCGACGTTCTTTTCCGAGAGTTTGCGACGATAAGGTTCGCCAAAGAGACGTATCCTTTTTTAATAATACGAGCGTAATAACGAAATTTATTTATAAGAGAGTGTGTATAAAAATAAGTATATAAAAGCATCCTCTAGAGCCTCGCAATAATTATAGTAATTATATACATTATTATGCACAATCGCGTTCTTTTAATGCTGGAATATTATTATTGTTATTTTAATAATATTATTTATATTTTACCTGTGGCAGTAAGACAATAGTTAGCGTCCGAGGTTTCTGACATGGTTACAACGAATTCTTTGAATATCTACAATGTATATTTATTAATAGAAATGTATTGAGTATATGTCATTAATATCAATTAATATATTTCTTGATGAAAAATTAGTAATTAGCGGCGAGAGGCAGAGTCAACGATTAACCGGATATAATTTGCAACGCGTTGGCTTGCTAGCATGCGTTCGTCACTCGCATGTAATAAGTCACGCGTTGTATCGTGATTGTGACTTTATACGCGCCTTTCCATCGATTAGACGTCATTACGACGAATAACATCGTAATTAAACGTTTTTGCGTCACATTGCTACATTTTCGTATTTTCCTACATAATATAATTTTCGCGGTATTCGACGTGATGACTGACGTAGTATAATCATTATTATAAACACGCGTCTCTCTGCTTTCTCGTTCTATGCGTCGCAATAAATGTCAAGATTTCGTGGGAGATAAAATATTAAAATGTATCGAATAATTTCAGAGATCGCATGCTTCTGATTAAGTACTTTCGCAAGTGGTTCAAGTTTCGGAGCTAATTACGTGACAAACAAGCCCGTCCAAGGCGAGAAACCGAGTCGGCAAACGGAGAGGCCGGGTCGCAGCCGGCGCGCGAAAGCTCGTCGCGGGATCCTTGAGCCTCACGGCGGTAGGTCCAGCAGAGTAAGCCCTCTTTCCTCTCGTGTGCCCTCGCACGAGCGTGTGCGAGAGCACTGCCGAGCCGGTGTTGCTCGGCTCGAACCATCAGCAGCCTTGTACACATAATAACCAAGTAGTAATATCGTTTCTGTGGCGAGCAGTGCCTCTTACTCGATTGCCAGCGATCGACTCGAGCATGCGACGAAACGTGCTCGAATGTTCAAATTTTATACGAGCATACGTCAATCTTGTTGAATTTTATTATCCATTTTATTATCAAGGACCAATCTGTGCAAGATTCATTTCTACAGAAATTTTATTGACTTCAATGATAAAATCGAAAGACGACGTTTGTTTAATTCGATCTCAAGTATGTTATTTATATTAATGTAAGAAGAAGAATCGAAGCTATCGCTATCAAATTTACGCCGTACAACGTATCATTGCACGGTACTTGATACGAACTATAGGTAGCTGGTAACTTCGCGTGCGAGCGAGAACAAATCGATCGCGACCATCACGATCGACGACCTGAAGGTGCTACCGCTGCTGCTACCGGGCGCGTTGATGACTTTTACTTTTTTTTCTAGAGATCACGTGGCAAGAATACTCCCGCTGTGTGAAAGTAAAACGACCGTGCAAGCGTGCGCGAGCATCGCCTGAAAATTAAAATTGAAAAATACCGTTTATGTGGTAGGAAGATAAAAATTCGTGTCGCACGCATTCTTAATTCATAGTAATTAAATTGCAAATTTTAGAAATTTTACTTTACTTCGTTGTTAGAATATTTTACGAAATTTTACACTCGTTCAAATAAATTTTCTCTATGCGGAATTTTCTTTTTGCAGAATATTGGTATCTTTTTAAGCTTCGTTGTCATTTCATGAAGTAGAACCGCAACGAGCCACTTGACGACGAGTATTTTTGAATTATTAACGCGAATGACGGCGTTGCAAAAAAAAAAGTGATTTGCATATATTTTCACTTAAACGTCTTTATCGGACGCTTTTGTCATTACATGACGTAATTTCATCGATTGCGGTGCGGAAAATAGCAGAGAGCGAGAGAGATAAGGAAACTCACAGAGAGAAGAGATGTCGAGGCGAAGAAATGTCAAGCATAAATCGCACGGGATTTAATTCGAAGCATATAGACGAGCGATCCTACGGAGACTATTCTTACATCATTGCCATTATCCAATGAATAATAATAGCAACACAATCTCCCTTTCGTTGACGTTTTTCTCTTGAAAGGCGCGATTGCGCGGTGCTCGTTAAACACCACGAGGACGCGACATGGTTTCCGCGTTGAAATTCCTCGACGACCTGTCGCCGGGAAGTAATTCAATCTATCGAACTCTCGCCTCTCGTTCTCCGACGTCGCATCGGCGAGAAAAATTTAACGCGCGTTCGCGCGACAAACGTTGGAGAACATATTGGAGAGCGTGTTTCTTACACCTTGCCGGAGTAAAAAGCTACCGACGGAACGTGAGCACTTCACGTGTCCCATAAACTGGTTCGAGGGGAGCAAAAGCACAAGCAGCGGCAGCGGAGGAAGAAACGACGGTGCGGGAATTCGAGTCATTACCGGGCGAGAGAATGTAAAACACTCGCTGCCGGGCAACATATGACATCCGGATGACAATGACGCCTCCCATCGCGGAATGCTCTTCATCATCCTAGTCGCCGCCGCGGGTCGCCGCGGTAGCCGCGATCTCATTCACGAGGCGAGATCGAGGAATTCTTTTCGGACGCGCGGCCTCCACCGGCCGTCCGGATACGACGAGGTTCTAATAAGATTAAAAAGAACGATCTCAAAGAGAGAGAAAGAGAGAGAGGGGTAGAGAGAGAGCGAGAGGACACGATGTAATTTTGTTGCTGCATTGTCGAGCGACGATTCCGGGAGCAGCAGTCTTCTCGCTTTTTTATACCGGTCTCGACGACTATAAACGAACCCCGCTACCGTTTTCTAGAATGACTCGAATCACCTTCTTCTTACCCGTCGGCTACCATGGACGAACCCAGCTACCAATTTGTTCCCCTCGGTTCGAACATTGAATTTGTGACTGTTACTGTGCCTAAGAAAGGAAAGGGACCGAACGATATAGGAACTTTGAAAGCGCTTTCTGGTATCAATTTTGATAGATCGATCGTAACTATTAATTACTATTGTTCTGAACTGTGTATACCTACATTGTTCTGAACTGTGTATAGCTATACATTATTGTGCTACTCTTTTATTTTTTATTTCATATCTTTGATTTATGTATCGACTCTATTTATTATCTCTACTATAATCGAATTCTGACCAACTTAAAAAGAAAAAAAAGATTCAGCTCTTTGATTCTAATGCTGCCAAGTAAGGGATTGGAGAACGCGTTATCCAAAGCGCGTACATAAATTCTGTTCTATTTTATTTGATTTCGCAGCATCGAATCTATTCGTCATCGAATGAAAATTTTTAATTGCTTCATTATCGGCGATAGCGCTGTCTTCTTTCCTCGCCGGACCAATCAAATCTCAATTACGATCGGAGGACCGACATCAATTTCTAGCACTGTGATCTTTCGATCGTCAGCGGATCCTTTGCCGCTCGCGCGACTCTCGTCGTCGTCGACGGACGTGCACACGCGTGTACATACAACAGCGGGGACTTATACCCCCTCATTTGATGCACGTTGACCGCCTCGGATGCATTTATCATGCGTCCACCCGGCTCGGCTCGGCTCGGTGATGCGCGTCTGCATCAGCTTCCATCGTGCGTGTTATGTGTGTGTGTGTGTGTGTGTGTGTGTGTGTGTGTGTGTGTGAGAAAAATCCGTGTATCCTTATCCTGCGTACGTACATACACACACGTCTGGTCCCGGCGAGGAGAAGCGCGGGCCCGGTTTCACGCGTGTACAATGACGGTCGTCACGCTGAAACGCGCGCTGCCACTGTCTTACGCCTCTGCCTACGGTCAGTCGCGCGTGCAAGATGCGCGACACCTTGGGTGTCTTTTCTCTTCGCATCTCCACGCAGCAAGCAGAGCGCCCAAGTTTTCTTCTCGAAAAATTCTTCGATCAGTCGAGGCAAAAAAATTGCAGAGACATATATATATATATATATATATATATTTTCTTTTAAATAATATAAAAATTCCTTAATTATAGCTTTAACAAGTTTTTTACACTCGTACACTTGTAGATCACCCTATATAATATAATAAATAATATGATATAATAATCTATATAAATTATATAATATAATATATAATCTTTTTCATTCTTGAAGAGATTTCAAAGATCAAATCTCTCAAGTTTGACTCCATTGGTAATTTTCTTCGCGTTACTTTTTTATTTTTAAAATATCACACCGGAGTTTTCGCTGGCTTGTTCTCGATGTCTTTAAAAAAGGAGAGCGTTAGATCGATTTCACGTGCGCGTAATTATTAAGAATGGCGGTCGTCACGCTGAGAACGGCGTATATAATACTATCTCGCATCTCGGAGCGCCACGCCGCGTTTAATTTACAGCCAGAGGTCTTCACCCTTCCGCCCGTTTCTACGATTCCTAAGATGAATTGCCTGCAAAAATTTCTTTCGCATAAAATTCAACTCCCGCTCGTGTTCATGCACAAAGGTAAACGCGCGCCGCGATCGTCATTCATAATTACGTGATCCTTCTTCCTACATTAAGGAACTTTATATTTATGCACTCCGGATTTCCGTCTCAGGTTAATTACTTATCGCTGCACTTTACGTGTGCTTTGTATAAATGCAATATGCACATCGCACATATTTAAGCATTCGAGAGCAATATATCCGCGAGAGAACAAACATTTCTTTAAAAAATATGTAACTTTCAACAGTGGATATTTCATACAATCTTAATATTCGCAATAGATCGTTCTAAATTCAAGATTAACACGTGATAGACACGAATGAGAGTGTCAAAACTGATTGAGTCGTAGTTGAGAATCGATATAATATCGATCGTCATCGCCGAAAAGACGCCTCTTTATTTCGTTCGCTTCGCAGAATTCCGACAGACGCGAGAAGAGGAACGCAGCCGTGAAGAAGAAGAGAGGATCCGGAGGTGAAATCTCGATAGAACAAAACGAGAAGGACGGATAGAGGAATTCAGTGGGGTTGATTTTTCTCTCAGGGACCGAGGGCGTGGGACGCAGCGGGGCCTGAATGTACGAAGCGGAGAACGAGACCTGCCCCTCTTCTGCCCTCTTCAAGTTTTTACCGGCGACCGCGCTGACTCAGCGGCTATTTCTCATTACCAGACCGATATTTTTGTAAAATTGAATTTTTCTCTGAGAAAGAGCCCGCGATATATCGACCACCCGCCCTTCCTCTGCTCGCTCCTCGGCCATCTTCGTGGATCGCGCTCTCGCATACCTGTTCGAATCGCGATACTTTCTCCCTCGCTAAGTAAGATTCATCGTCGGTGAACGGTGCGAAAGCCATTATCGCGCGGAAATGACAAACGATAGTTCGATATGTATATATCAATACTAATATTAATTATACAGGGTGATCTACAATGAGTTTAATAAACTTTAACCGCTTGTTCGGAAGGTCATTTTAAGTAAAAAAAATGTCATATGAATATAGGTCCTATTCCAATTAGTTATAGAATTACAAGAGATCAAAGTTTTATTAATGCGATAATAAATAGTAGATTTAACATCTACAATTCAAAAAAACAAAACATTCTATTTATAAATTAACAATTATTATTGGAAAATCACAATCTAATGTATGAATTATAACAAGTGCTCAAAATGTGCTCCTTGAGCTGGAATGCAAGCTTGACACCTGCGAAAATAATAATTGAAATAGGACCTATATTCATATAACATTTTTTACTTAAAATGACCTGCCGAACAAGCTGTCGAAGTTTTTTACACTCGTTGTAGATCATCCTAAAATTATTTAAAAATTTAAGTATTTAAAAATATAGACGTGTCATCATATTAAACAGTTTTAAATATTCTTGTGTCATTCTGCTTATGCAAATAAATAAGGAAGAAAAATTAAAGATCTAAGTAATATAATATGATTGTATATACTATATTCTGTATAAATGAATATTGCATCAATTTTTCATATAATTAATTATTATGATTGACTATCGATATTAACGTAGCATAACGGGCAATTTCGCTCGCGAACGGATCCATCGAAGGCCCGAGACCGAAATTGCGAGCGCGGAGAGGAAACGCATATGCGCCGCGCGTCTCATCACGGTGCGATGCGTAACGTGTGTGGTCCTCCGATCCATCACGCGGCGCGCTCCTCTCTCGGTGGCTCGCTCGAGCGTCGCAACGCTCTGATGTGAAGTGTAGCGGGTCCGGGAAATGATCCCTTAAATTGGCCTGACACTGCGGTGGGTCAGTTACAAGCCATTTACATCGTGAAATCTTGCGGCACGATATAGTACCCTCTAACGGCCCGATAACGGCGATCGTTACGCCGTCGCAAGTCGTCGAGAACATCTTCGAGCCTATCAAAGGTTGATGAACGGATGGAAGCGGGTAAAAGAAAAAGGGTACATAAGATAACACTCTTTAAAGAAGCGATCTATTAATCGTAGAAATAATATCGCCTTTTATGAAGCAAATTCCTCGTTGAAGTATATTCGTATATCGATTTCAAGATTGTATAAAATATAAATTTATATTCTCTTAAATGGAATCACAATGTTTTATCACTGAGAAGCAGTGAATCACTGAATCGTCACTGTGAATACTCTGATAATAGTTACTGAATAGTCCGATGGTCCTAGTTAAGTGTAGCATTGCAAGTCAGCAAAATCTCATTAAGAAGTCAGCAAATCTCATAAAGAATCAGTACAGATAGTAGCTGTTTCAATCAGTGATACTTTAAAATGCGTTTAATAATATTATATATAAAATAAATTTATAATATATTTTGTTAAAAAATTATTTGAATTTTTTTACCAAGGGTCTTGTTCATTTTTTGTGTTATCATATTTTTTCATATTTTAAGAGCAACAAAATTTAATATGTATGTAATTTTGAATTTGAATACTATTTATACGTGTTTCATTCCCAATATGTATGTGTGATGGTTTCTTCCAAAAAATAGCAATGCAAAATAAATAGAAAAAGTTTTAAAAACTACATCTTGTAAATATATACAATTATTACGGATTTTTCAGTGAAATCTTACATAATCATTGGGATATAAGATATAGAGGCAAAGCGTGTTTTTTTTCATTGAAAATCAGTGAAATATTCACTGATCTTCGATAAAATCTTGCGTCACTGTTTTAATCAGTGACATTTTCAGTTTATAAGAGAGCAAATATATGTCAGCTTTTAATTACTACTTTATTTTCTTTTACGAAAGAAAAGATCTCGTTTATTATCTAAGGCCGGAATCGCGTGTAAAACAATAGCGCGATGGTGAGAGCGACGAAAGTCAACCTGGGGCGTGCGGGATCGTCGCTTAATCATGCCCGCCAATTAACGCAAGGATGATTAATTTTTGTGCCGTTGCCGGCACATCCCTACAGGCCGTGTCGTCCTCCACGCTCTATTTGCGTGATTAGCCGCGGTTCACGCTAATGGCTGGTATCCTGCAATTGAAAATTTTACTTTGTCACGAATATGACGAGTGTCCGTGCGGCGCGAGGGCGTACGATTCGAATAGTCTTAATTGGAGTATTTTAAGACTTGCTGGGATGCTGATCCGAGTCCGCGCGAAGATACATCTCGCTGTCAGCATGGACTGTCAATGGCGTTTAAAAGGCGATCGTTCTCAATCGCATCATATATAAAAAAATATAATATAATTTAATCATACATATTTTTTAATTTCATATGCAATGTATACATACACTGTATATATCGTTATATGAAATGATAAAAATCCAAAACTATGTGGTAACCATCTTTGACGATTATTGGCTACGCTAAACAATGTCGCAATCAAGCGAAACGCGCAAATCGTACATGATCAGACAGTAAGACGGCACACTCGACACTTTCTTTCCTCTGCTGCTGGTGAGAAAACGCGAGAGACGTAACGTTCGTTATTAAGCAGGAATGCTTTACAATTTAGATTCTCTGCTCCTCTCGGCGAGAAAAATCGCGTAGACAGTTATCCAACTTGAATAAATCTCGCCCGCGCGTCGCCGGTCTTTCAGATGTAAATTTTTTCGCCCTCTTACGCACACTCTTATGCAAATTGTAATGGAGGTTGTGATTAACGCGCAATATCGGAACAAACACGAAGGATGAGCTCGTCTTCCCGGAACAGGGGATAGAACCGACGCATTACGCTTATTATCTGCGGGCCGCATCACTTATGCAAATATCGTGCGTAGATTCACACCGATCGCGCGATTCCTACCACTCGTGCAAACAACGCGAGTATAATTACACGCCGTTGGATACATGTTAATAAATGACTATATTGTATGTGTGTGTGTGTGTGTGTTGTGTGTGAAACATAAAAAAAAAATTATACTAGTCTATTAAAAAGGTGAATTTTGTGTACTTGTACCTTTTCTCCTATAATTATGCAATTTATTTTTCAATTCAGATTTTTTCCATATAAGAAAAATAATTTTTTTAAACATGTATGTATCGTTAAAAAAAAAATCTTTAGGATTAATATATCAATTTCTCGCCGCAGATTTGTGTACGCGCGTCATTGCATTTTTTTAGTATTGCGACCGGTGACGTTGTCACATTCCTACGATACATGCAGCAATGTCATCTCGCTTGACTACCGCATAGCGACACGGCTCATTGAGCCCGAAAAGAGCGCACATGCACGCGCCACGTTCGCGAAGGTGCACGCACGCGGGTGACGTGCGAAAAATCACGCGCGATTGCCGCCATAAATTGTTGCAACAGGAAGCACATCGGACAGTTTCAATCACTCGAAATCCTGCGACGTAAGGAAAAGTATGGCTTGCGAAAACAATTTTATCGGGGGATCACCGGAGCGTAAATAAAGCGAATTATGACGTTTCGAATTGCAGCTTCAGCGACGCAATAATTGCACAATAAATTTTAATAAATACAATTTTTTAAGATACATGGCTCGTAGAGTGGCCAACGTCATAATAATTCACGATATTTTATATTCAATTAAATTTTTGAAAATATAAGTGTTTGGATTTTTATAATTATAAAAAACAAAAGATGCTCGCGTAAATATATTCTTAAATAAAACTTCGGACGAAGGAGCAAATCCTACTAATCAATTTTATCGAAAAGAATTATTATCTGAAAATGACTCGAGATAACGTCGTTCAAAATGCCCAGAATCATTTCTAGAAAAAAATAGGAGCTCGTGAATGGCTCCGATGGTCAGTTCCGGACATTTCTCATCATTATTCTTTGTCTTCCTTACAAATAATTAATTAATTGAAAATAAAACAAACGAATAATATGTCATTATTTTTTCGCTAATTTAAAAAATTTTATCAAATTGAATAATTAAATAATTTATCATCAAAACCTCCAAAAGCTATCAAATTACCGAATTGTCGAGAACTGTTTTTACAGAGTTTGCACTTATTTATTTATGTTAAATCTCATTTTAGATTTGCGCAAATCAAAAGTCAGATAATTCTGGCGAATAGCACAGCAAATACTTCTGCGTCATTTCTGTATGACAGCGGGGAGATTGAGGGAGCGGAAAAGGAAGGAAGAAACGAGAGTGGCAGTAGAAACGAGCGAGAGGAAAGAAAAGGAAGAAAGAAAAAGCCGGACACAGGTGGGTGTCGGCTTCGTTTGTAACACGAGAGGCGCGAATGCGACTACTTCGCCCTCTCCTCTCCTTCGTCCCTCTGCCATCACGAGGTCTGTATCTCGAGGGGTGAAAGGGGGAGGAAATACTACCACCCCCTCGGCTTTGGTTCGACGGCGGTTCTGCCGCGTGTGTAAATTAAAAAGTTTTGCGTCCGGCCCGAAATTGAGATCGGAAAGTAATAGGTTTTAATGTTTACATAAGCCGCGAACGAAGGGCGAGGGCGGCGTGCCACTTCCTTTGCACAGTGCCGTATGCATTGTAAGAATGTTGTATCAACTATTGCTTTGCATTTCTTCGACATGTATAAAGCGAAGCAGTGTAAATTAATTCACGCGTTTGCAACATCTCTAGGTATTTTTTATATAAAGTAGATAAAAAATATTACTTCTAATTAAGAACTAAGTATACAACCAAAATAAATTATGAATATATTCCCAAAATACGTCCCTTTGATTTTTCTAACAATTATATTAATATTATTAAATGTGTGGAGAGATAACTTGTTAGACCAAAAAAAAAAAAAAAGAAATTGGAAAGCACAATCATGGTATTCTCTTTTGAGTTTTTCTTTCATTAAAGAATTTTGACACATCGCGCAATAATGCAACATTTATTTTTAACAAGCAGTGCAGTGGGGCATTAAGTACATTTTTGTACCGAATGTGCGTATGAATTAAGATCTGGTCTAAAGGTAAGATTACTGATTTTATACGTTATGTGTGTGTGGGGGGGGGGGGAGGGGGGAGAAGTCATTCCTTCCTAATGTCTTGCTTCCTCATTTACACCTTTCTGTCCAATCGCCCTATTTTTGGGAGTTTCTGTTGTATGTGTGAAGAAACTTGATTTTTTCTATTTTTTACAAATTTTTAGAGATATGCATCTACAATTTATATAATATTATTATCATAATATTATATCATAAGAATTGAAAAAGTCGATAATAGAATATAAGAAGATTAATTAATTGTTTCAGTGATAAAACGTCGCATTCATATTTATTATAATCTATACTCGCTCGCACATTTGCAGCTCATTGTTCTAGCAGTACGTTTATCTTAGAACGAGATTACAGCTATTCATACACACGTATGTATATACATATACACATACATAAGTGGAGTAGGCCACGGGAGCAGCCTCGAGCCACGAAGCTTTGTGTGAAGGTAAAAAGTAATCAAGCTTCTGGAATTGGTTTCGACGAAGAAAAATGAACGAATATGAAATTTTCCCCGTAAGCGCTGCTCGTAGAGACGTGGATAGAACAAAAAACCAACGACCACAATGCACCTCAATTTTTATTCCGCCTCCTTTTCCTTCGTTCCCTTCTTCTCTCCTTTCTCTCGCACGACGTGAAGTCTTTCTCGTCCTGTTCGTTCTTTTGGCGGCACCGCTACCTCCGACTTTGTTCCTTTTTGCTCGGGACGCGAGGTCCCAGGATTCTTCAAGGTATGAATGAATCAGAGAACTCGGCCATCATTAATTAAACTTTCAAGCTACTGTCCGTCTCAGCGCCGCTCAACCCGAGCTCCGAAAATCTTCTCTTTCTTAAATATTTGTAAGACTAGAAAATAACCATCTCTCTCTCTTTCTGTAAGAGCTTCAAATAAATGGGATATGTCAATCTTATTTCGAAAGTCATTTTTTGTTTTTATTTTTTTTTAATCAGAGACTATCTCGTGCAAATACTATTTTTTTAATCGTTCAGACATGATTTTTATATTCGAGTAGTATTATTTGTATATTATTGTATCGCGATATTTATATTAATATTTTTATCAATATATTTTTCAAGTTTGTCTGAAAAAACACTGGATTGTATAATTAAAATTAACGATTCACTATTCTCTTTTATAAGAGGATTTTATTTACTATATTACCTAAAAGCACAGAAAGAGAGAGTACAGGGTCAGAGCGGCGAATGACGTTAATACAAGATTGATTTTTAATATTTGTTTTCTCATGCAGTTTTTTTTTCACAAACAGACGTGTCACGATAGATAGGAATAGCTCGCGGAATTATCTTCTTCTCGAGAAACGCGAGTTGAGTACCTGTACTCGACCAGATGCCGATAGCTGTAGGCTGTCGGTCGGCAGATGCACGTCTCATTGCATACAAGGATGCACCAGTACATACGACGACATACATATATGATTATATGAGAGATGTAGAGGTCGTGAATGTAGTCAGAAAAACAGAAAAAGCAGAAGAATCGTCGTTTGTGTATTATATAAGTACATTAATTTCTCATTATGTACGTCTCGTCATATATTATATTTTTTACAAAAGAAAAAGATCGAGACTATATAAAAAAAAAAACAGAGATGAATATATTTGTTTGGCATAAATCATTTTTTTTTTATCCTGGAAAGCAAATCAAGTTATACAAATTTTATAACGTAATCTTTTTTTTCTTCTTTATCGTGGAATGTGATATATATTGTCTCTTGTAAATTTATTCCTGTATCCTATTATTCTTACATTATATCGTGCGCATAATTCATCTCACTGTTTCATTCTACTGTTATTATTTTAATCAAATATCATATGTTAAAATGTGTTATCTCAACTGTCATTTCTCTAGGAAACAATTTATACTGCTTACAAGTTCAAGCAAGTGTAAAGGAGTAAAGCAGGTCGCTGAACACAGGTCGCAGTGATCGACGATGGCGAGGAAGGGCCTTTCCGGCGCGCTGACAAGCGAGGATAAAAGTTCGATAAGTCCGCCTATGATCAGCCGAGTATCAGGATATCGAGCGGATATAGCGGGGCCCATGTCAAAGAGCTTTGTTGTTCGAGAAATATAACGCCCGGCTGTGCGGCAAGAAGACGCCGTAGAAAAAGAGCGGCAAGAAGGACATGGCAGAAGAAGAAGAAGAAGAGGACGAAGAAGAGGAAGAGAAGGAGGAAGAAGAGAACAGAAAGAGGAGAGGACGTGATATCCGCGTCGGCTCGATCAAGCGTCGATGACTACACAACTTTCCGTGGGTATATATGGACGAGTACCCTGGAGGGTCCTAAGAAATGGCGGCCGAAGCGACAGCCTCGTCCCCCATCGCACCCCTCTCTCCACTCTCTCTCTCTCTCTCTCTCTCTCTCTCTCTCTCTCTCTCTCTCTCTCTCTCTCTCTCTCTCTCTCTCTCTCTCTCTCTCTCTCCCTCTCTCCGGGCAAATTAGGTAAAAACAAAAACGCCGCCCTCTCCGCTACCCGCGCGCTTTCTCATCTCGAGCCGTGCCGTCCGGTTGGACGAGCGAGAGGACTGACGCGGCAGCAAGAAGAGGTGTTGCGGGGCCCTCATTGTGCGCGGTAATGGGCCCCGAAGTAATTAACCGAGCGCGGCTTCTTCCTTAAGCGCCGCCACGACAGACACCCGCCGCTTCTGTATCGCAGCCGCGGTTGCGGCGCGACCAGGAAATAGGCGGCGGTCCTGCTTCTAAGCATGCGGGGGCACCTTTTGTACGGGACCTCGAGGTGCTGATTTTCGCCCACGCAGACTCATCAAGGCAGCGCGACGCTCGATTTCACACGCTACCTCCTCTTATGCGAATCTCAGATGTCGGGACTTCGATTAGTCATGATCTGACGTTCTTCTCGCAGGTCCGAACCATAAAAAGTTTCCTATGATAGATTATATAACTCATCTATATTATATGTATGTATATATTCTCTAGATACATATATCTAGATTAGAGTATCCCAGATCGTTGTATATAAGAGTAAGTTACACGTTTCCACTCGTGTCCTTTCGCGATTATAACGCTCAATTTTTAGGAAAAGCCTGTTCCATCTCGTTCTTACACTATTTACTGCTTTCTCTTGCCTCGCCCGCTTTCTTTATCCTCCGTCACTTTGTTTGTTCAGAAGCCGTTATCTCGGTGGATGTTTCATTTCTTATTTTATCCTTAGAACCCCCGGGTCTTTCTCCGTCTCAATTGCTTCCTGCGTCTCTCTCTCTCTCTCTCTCTCTCTCTCTCTCTCTCTCTCTCTCTCTCTCGAATCTACCTTAAACCGATCATCTCTCTTTTCCTGACCGATGTAATTTATTTCTTTCACTTTTCATTCGCACCCCTCCCTCTTTCCTCCCGCGACACACCCGCGAGATCTGGCGGTCCTCAATTCTTCCCGCCACCTCGCCGCTTCTCGTTTCGCTCGAGCCGAGATTTCTCCGTATATTAAATCCGGTAGCTAATTGCGATCCGACACGGCGCGATCGTAACGGCCAGATAACTCCCCGCGCACCATCGGTAAACAAATGATCCCCGATCTTGCCGAGCGATCGTTTTAATTAACCGCGCGGGTCCCGATGACGTAGGCTGCTCGCATCCTCGCGCGGACGCGTTATTAAATTGTTGCTTCGTTACGCAAAAGTTATATCGCCGTTTTTTATCAGTCGCACGATCGAATAAAGATTGATCCACATTATAAACGACCATGACGCGACACGACTAAAAACATTGTCGTGTGTGCACATAATATCGGCGCGTACCAGATACAATAGTGGCAATTTTGATTTTGAAAATCACTTGACTTAGATTGGATTTTTGACCAAGTGTTTGAAAAATAATTATCGTTGAAAAATTTAGCGTATATTACTTTATTGTTAAAATATTTATTGGAAGAAAGAAAAGACGCAACACACACACACACACACATTGACTTAACTGAGTTAGATTTTAGAGGAACTAGATTTTAAGAAGGAGAAAGATTTTCTATAATTTACTCTATAAATAACTATATGCGGAAAATCACTTTTCATTATGGCTCTCTAATCGCAATAACATAATTGATATGCAGTTTCTAATTTATATCAAATTTAATGCGCTGCATGATACCTCTCGACAACCATATCAAACCGGTCATTTTCTCTGTGGCACATATTTATATTCCACACTTAGTGTCACACGTGACTGTAATTCTTAATTTACCATAATATTATTTCAGCTTAGAATTACAACGTAACAACTTTGCATATGTCGCACCGACAAGATTCATGATCAAGCGGGCAAATTGGCTGTTAAATATTGAACGCGTATCTATCCGAGGTGCGTACGAAGAAAAAAAATGGCAATGCACGTGCTCGAAAATAGCGGGAACGGATGATTAGTCATTATCCGGATAGGTGGTGCATCATCTTCTGATCACCTTCTGGCGGCTCCTGTGTTACAGGCGACAGCGGGATAACCGCCATTGTTCGGGAAAAACTCGAATGTATAAGACGGCGCGGGAATGAAAAAAGGTCCGCGAGAAGGAGATGATAGAGAAGATGGTGGTCAAAGGAAAAGAGAGGAAGAGCGAGAAAAAAGACAGAGCCGAGCGCTCGTTTGAGGTAGCCGCCGGCTCATTCACGTTTCGAAATGAGATCGGCGGCCCCCTTCACTCTCCGATCTATTCCTCCCTCTTCCTCTTCATTCCGCGATACAGGATGCTGCGTGACTCCTTGCAGCGGCAGACACTGTGTACCCTCTTCCTTGAATGCCGAGGACCACCTTTTGAACACCTATCTCAAGTTCGTACATAAGTTTGTACGTCAAACACTTTCCATCCAACAAAATTTTATACCTTTCTTTTGTTATTTCACACAATTGTTAATTAATCGAAATTGATATATTAGATAATTAATTGGTTTCAGCGATGGTTTACTAATAAAAAATGGATTTATATTTTTATTTAATATGCATTTAAAACATAATTTTTTATCTTTAACTTGGCTATATCTGTGCTAAGATGCGTCTAAACGTCATTCTTCTAAGATGATGCGGCGAGTATCTCGCATTTTTGTGTCTCACGCTTCTTCTTCGCGATCACGACAATGCCGCGATCAATTTTCCGCGTCCATTGATCGAACGAACGGTAAAAGCGCCGTCGCTGGTAGGAACGAACAAAGACGAGAGGATTGGCTTATTCGGTAGCGGGTAATGACGTCATTTCCCTGTCAGGCGTTTCCGGTGCAAATTAATTTATCAAAACGCCCGGACCGCGCGGCCCCATGACGATTCCGTCGCGTCGGCTCGCTCGCTGGCTGGACCAGCGCTACGAAATTACGAAATGCCTTTTTTGTTCGACACCCTCCCTAAATTAGGACCCAATTGGTCCGCGCACGATCGACCCACGCGGTGTCCCGCTGATTTCGCGATTTCGTGCATTCTTCGTCCCGAGAATTGGACCCCTCGCTCCCTCCGCGGCCTCGTCGAAGACAAATGAAACGCCGCGCCAGGCTAAAAAGCCGGCAAGATTAATGAAATCTAACGCACGTCGTGATTATAGTAAAATAGTTTAACATATCGAGTCTCTCGGTCGTGTTGTTTCTCTCGATTATTGCATTCATATTAAAAATTGTTTCATTCTAATAAATAAATGACATTCTATGTTAATCCACATTCTGCGTTTTTCATTGCACGTAAAGTAGCCGTAAAATTACGAATCCAACGTGATCCGACGCGATCGTATCGATTCTAGTTTAAATGTTCAGAATGTCTCAGTGCGCGGATTTTCGGCGGCGCGAAATCAATGGTGTTACACGGCAATTTTTACGGATGCTGTCAGGTGTGTAAACGCTCCGTCCGTGACTATAAATAAGCGAACCACGTGTCGTCGGCGGGACCGCGCGAGTCCACCTATTATTAGAGGCAATTAATGAGATACGCTTTCTGTACGGAATATATCCGTGGTAACGCGCGTTCGACTCGCCTATTTCGCCGTGGAGACTTCCTACCCGCCTAATTTTGAGCGACTTTTACACGATGCGTCTTCGTAAGCATTACCGAACTCTCTTTGTCGCGACTTCAATCCAAAATTATCCTAACTACGGCGCCCCTTAATCCTTTAATCATTATTCAGATGAGTCGTTGTAATTCAAGTTTAATCGCAAAAAGTAATTTTTTGACACTTTCAAATCTCTTGTCAAAAAAAATCGACTCCAAGCTTGTGCAAACGCATTTGTGATTAAGAAAAGCGATGTACACTTTATCGTCTGATTGTGAGTTTTGTTAACGGAAGTCTCGCGAATCTTCAAGTTTCTCGAAGAGACGCTTAAGAAGAGGAACGCCGTTTCGACTGACGCATACAAACGTTGGTACGACAGGGAAATGTAAAACGGGCAAAAGACGCTGCTATATAATTGGTTAGCGTATCTAAATGCATTCTCCATCATCGCGACACTTCGAGGAAGTCAAAGGAAAATTTTATGAACGCGACAGCCGCGCTAATTGTGCATCGATTATTAAAGCACCTCGTCCGTATCATTTATGTCTTACGCGTAATTCCGTGACAAATCCATAAACGCTGCGTTACACGAAATATTCCGTAATAAAGTATCTCAGCTAGAAATTATATTCATTATAATCGGATAGAAGAGATTTAATATTTCGATTTTCCATACTGTAGATTATAAAATAACTGATGTTTTTCGCGTAAGGAGCAGTATATGCTGTAATGTTGTCCATCTTTATAAATTAAAATCGAGAAACATTGAAGAAGAAGAGACCCGAGTAAAGCCTGTGTCAACGATTTATTGACCTCCTAAGAAGAAACAGTTTTGCATTTTGTAATTAACATCACAACACCCTTTATCGCTTTTGTGATAATGATCCTTGATCAAATAATTCGACGGACAATCTACTTCCGATAAATATAAATGGATGAGAGAATATTTTAAAAATTTTTAAAAAGTTTTTAAAAATACACGTATTTCTTCAGGATATGCCAGAGATCTGTGATATTTTGATTGTGTGATAATTTATATATATTTCATTCGAACATAAGAAAATAAAGAGTGACCATACATCGTATGAGATCACATCTATTATAATTTTTTTGATAAATTTATCAGTGGCGCTTTTTGTAACCGCGGAATTTAAATTTGTTTTCCTCAAAAAAAAAAGATGCTGCAATGTTAATCTTTTCGTGAAAGAATTTGGAGCCAAACCGCTTTTTTCCGGAATATATCATTCAAAATTCTCTCTCTCTCTTTCTTTGTGACCACTAATTGCAAGTAATAATTTTCTATGCTGTTCTCTTCAAATTTTTCTATGCATTAAAGTGACGTTGTAAAATTGACAATAATTTTTTAAACCTTTATATAATATAGATACTCTCATTATATAGATCTTCCAAGTGTATTGCGGTCAGTATATGTATATAGCGGTGCTATCGTAATATGTAACGAAATGTCATTAACATAGCGCAGAATATCGCAGTTGGCGGCTTCTCTCTCTCTTCGCGGCGCGCAATTATCCGGTCGCGACACTGCAATTGCCGTGCAATTTCGTCCCTCTCTTCTTCTCTCTCTTTCACCCTGCAACAGTCTCGTGCCCCACCGCCAGCAGGTGTGAAACAGTCAAAGGGAACCAAGTGTAGGCGTGACGGAAGGCGGGCTGACGAACCCCACCATCTCCGAAGCTGGACGATGAATTCTAAGACGTGGGTGTTTCGATTCCTCTTGTTCGTCTCGGTTTTACGGAGAAAACTCGCCGAAGACGAGCACCAATCTTCTCTTCCTCCCTTTCACCCCTTCTCCTGTCAATCAATTATTTTTTTTCATCCTGACGGCCTGGACACCTCTTATCGAAGATCTTCGCCGCGCTGATCTTCGCACTTCTTCCGGACGCAGCTCGTCAATAGCGAGAAAGTTTTCTTGGCTGATCGTCGCCATTCATGGCGCCATTTTGAAATAACGAGATCTTAAGAGCAACTGTGTGTTAGGATCGTAGAGATTCTGTTGAAGAGATTCTGTAGAGTCAAAAATCCTAGTGTGATCGGAGTTGGAAATTTCGCACGTCGGAAAATTCGCACAATTACACCTTATTCTCGAGATTACGTTGATCTATTGTAGCGCATTCCTCTGTTAGTATGAGTGTAACTTTTCTTTAATGCCAAGAAAACATTAGCCTGTTACAGCAGGAGAGAGAGAGAACTGTTCATTTATATAATATCAAAAGAAAATTCACTCAACAATCTAGCAATAAATATACTTTTTTTAATTGCGCTTTCTTGCTATTCTCGCGTTTAAAGAGAATCGAGAAAAATAGAAGGGAAGAAAGAAAGAAACGGTATAACAAAATGTGGAAAATATATACAGATAAAGTTCAAATAAAATATCGACGAAAATGGTTACAAAAATTAAAATTTTTAAACTCGACAGTTAATAATTTTGTCGAGTGCTCAACTCTCTTTTCTATATGATTCTTATACTGATAAAATAATCAAACTTTATAATTTAATTTCATATTATTATAAACTCGTTTCATTTCCTGGTGAGAACTACTCTACGACTGCTCCAAAGCTCACATCGCGTAAAGCCCTCACGTAAAGTGCACGAAATGTGTACCGGTAACCCACGTGTGATACGCCGCATGTTACGATCACTCTTCTGTATAAACGCGCGATCAAAGGTGGAACGATGTTTACTAAATCCGAATTGAAATACGGCGCGAGAGGTGCGATCGCGGTATCCTCAAAGGGACCTTCCACCTGGTAGGAAATACGACTTCCTTATTTCCTCTTTGTCTTATTTTTTCGCTTTCACAAAGCGCCGTACATCAAACGCATACGGCAAGCCGAAGCAAAGAAGAAGGAAAGGAAATCACGCGCCAAGAGGAGAGAAGCTTGCGAGAAGCGATTATGAGCTTTGCGGCGGCGACTGCGCGTGCAAAAAAGTCATAAATCTCGAAATTTTCCGTATGTCGCGCGCGTGTTGCACGGCACAACGCCGTCTAAACGTCGCCTTTATCGAATCGATAAATCAAATTTGCCAAATCGACTATCGATCGTAACACGTAGCGATGGCGCGCGACCTTTCCGTGGAATCTTTTTTCGCCGCATAGTTAATTATTCTGAAATTAAATTCTTTAGAAAAGACTTTAATGAATTCCAAAATAAATTAATTTTTTAAAGAGAGATTGTGCTTGCTTTTCCGTCCCTTCTTTAATAAAATCCCAAACACATAATTATTCCTAAATTCTAGTGACAAAGTAAAATTTAATCATAATCAATAGGCGTTGATTTCTAACGGATTTAAATCAATATAATTTTGTACATTTGAAACGTCTAACTTTATGTGAGAAGATATTCCTCTGGCGCCCTACGGAGTAAAGATTATGTAAAAGATTATCTCAATTTTCCCTTTTTTACGGAAAATGAGGCGTAAAATATCGAAAAAGAATGAAATACTGCCAGAATAGCACGCGTTTGTTTCACAAAAGACACAAAGAGTTTCCATAAAACTATACGCGAGACGAATGTTCAGGAGCCGTGAATGTGCGAACAAGTGTAGTATCTATACTCTTTTTCGGAGACTTCAAAAGATTCTTCTTCATCTTATTTTGTTATTGCTTATTATCTATCCATTCATTATTAAATTACACAGGTCGCATGTACTATTGATTATTAAATTAATTTATTTAAATCAACTTGATCTAAATCTTTCTTAAGTCAACCATTAATAAATTAAATAATAACAATAATAATGTTCGAAAAAAATATTTTCTCTCCCTTTTAAAAAGAGAGTATATTATATGATTTATGGCAATCTGTGGTGGCGTTTCTACGGTGTACATTACGACCTCTATTTAGCATCGTAAGCCACAGGCGGCACAATGGCGACACATTAACCGTGTAGATGCCATAAGATAGGTTTGATGTCACGCGATCCTTCGAGGATTCATAATATACGCGCGTGTATAGGTGAGCGTAATAGCGCGGCTACCGGTGTTGCGGCATCCTTTAAACTTCGCCCCGTCGTTTTCGAAACCCTGACTCGACAGATTTTTTTTTACGGCAATTCTCTTTCGAGATAGATGAGAGAGCGGACGGATATCATCTCTCTCTCTTGTTACCGTTACCGCAATAATGATCCATTTTTACGAGCTATACGTAGCAATTTACGCGCGAAATTATCCGCACGGGCAGTGTGAAGATAACAGTTTAAAACTAACGTAATTAATCATCTCTCTGTTATTATTATATTGTATCTTAAGAGAACACACATATATATTCTCTAGGATGTGAAGTAAATTACTTCCCTTTGCTTATAAATGAGATTCTAATTATTATTTGATTATGCAGGACGCGTAATAACAATTTTTTTTTTACACAGAAGTATCATTGTCCGCGTACACTGCACACTAATTAAAGATGTCGAACGGACGAAATCATTTGCGTTAAAGCAAAATATTCGTTTGAGATTGACGATGTACTTAACGACGTTATCGTAATTCGACAGTCGGTGTTAAATATACGGCGGCCGTCGAATTGTCGTCGAGTCATAATAATAAAAATAAGAATCGTCAACGTAAGATTGATCAATAAACTGTCGCTCTCCGTCGTCCGCAAATTTAATTTAATATTAATATTTTATCGGGAGTCGTTGAGACGTGTCAAAGCGTATAAACGAAGAGAGAGAGAGAGAGCGCCCCTTATTATAACTATACTTCCATCGCCGAAAAATTATATTCTTCCATTATCTTTACTATTATGCCTATTAAATGCACCTACATACATGCTATACGTCTCGAACTTGCAATTGGATCGCCTACGAATTTAATTGGACGTAACGACTTAACGTTACTGATTAATTTCGCGTGACGTATCCATTCACGTCATTCATTCGAAATTGTCTGCATTTTTCTCGCCTGTGTGTTTGCGCTTTTTCTTCTCTTTTCAGAATATTTTTACGCAAGATTTGCGCAATAGAATTTAAGAAAATCAGTGAAAAAAAAGGAATAGTTTTCTCTATGGCCACAAGATAACTATTATGAAACTGAGAGTTTTCACAAGAAATTCGATCGTATATCTTTCTATGCATATCAATGAAGCTTATAAATAAGACTTGACTTAAGCACGAGGAATCATCTCAGGCTCGTTCGTCACAATTGCTGATACCCTTGATCAACTGTTATTGCTATTGTTCCACGGCCCAAAAACTTTACGACAGATTTAAAAATTTTCCGAGGAATATGTTTTACTATGAATGATTTATTGTGTCATTATATATGTCCAAATTTGAGGTAACTCTTCATAGGATAGAAAATAACAAAGGATTGACCGATTGAAAAAATGATGACTGAGAGACTGAAAAAGAACCAGTTCTTCTCGAGGTAAATATCATAAGAAAAATTGTCAAAATATAGCAAAATATGTGTAAAATTAAACAAATCCTACCGAAGAGTTATTATTACGATGGATAGAATTATAATTGAAATATTATTATTATAAAAAAATTGAAGATTTATCTCATATTTTTCATTAATAAGTTGCCATTTTCGCACTTTTACGATCCGTCGATCTTATCACACGCGAGCGTCTAGAAATAAATTGAAAAAGAAGAGGATAGCCTCTCCTCCGGTTTCATACGCGGTCTTCTGATAGCTGGTACCGAAATTTGTCGCGGCTATCCTTCCACCCCGCAGCTGTTTAACCAGCTGTAACGTATCACACCTTTTCCCTCGATGGCGGCCTTCTGGGCGCGGGCGGGGCACCCGATGGGACGGAATTTTTTCACAAAAGGCACGTGTGCATCGATAATCTACTGTGCATAGTGCGTGACCGCCGCTTCCGTTCGATCAAGTTTCCACTTATATGCGTTCAGTTCAGCAATGTATTTTTGGATGGATTTGGAGTCGTCTTTTTAAAACATCTTTTATCTACATTTTTTAACTTCCAATTTCTTTAATCAAGAATAATCCGATATAATTTTATTGTTTTCCACGGATTATTTCTTCTCAACTGGATCTCGAAAAATATGTCTCATCATTATGCCACGATAATGGATCCATTGGACTTCCTTCCGTTCTTCCCGCTGTGACAAGACTATAGTTACGACCTTCGAAATCTAAGTCACCAGGAATCATTCTATAGGCACTCTTGAACATCCGGTTTGAAAAATTATACGTTTCGAATTTTTGCGAACATCAATAACAATGTATTATCTCGTACAACGATGACGTTATTTCAGTCTAGACTCTTGGCTATTGTGAGAGGAAAGCGCCATTGTGAGAAATGAAAAATGTCGAAAAAAAGGCGTGCTTGTGGTTAGCACACTTTTTGAAAATTTAGGGCCTTTGGGTTCACTGGGTCTTTGGGTTAATGTACTAGCGGGTGGGCTGTTTAAATATCAGAAGGGCACGTGCCATGATGTTATAACTTCAGAGAAAGTCTTTCCTGGACCAGAGGGGGTAAAAGTTAACGATGGTAAAGAAAAGAAAAAGCACGAAGAAGGAAAGAGTACATGGGATCGACATAAAATCGGACGAAGATTTACGTTTTTTTTTTTTAACACAAACACACACAGTAGCGGAACAGAAAGTAACGGGAAAGAGATTAGACGGCACTATGTGAATGTATTCGTCTTTTGTCTTGGTGATTTACGAGATCCAGTTATTTGAATGAAAACAATGAGAAAAAAATAGGGCAAGGTCTTGCCACGCGACATCGTACGAGAGCAAGAGAGAACGGATAATAAATAATTTTTCAAGACGTCCCACGAAGAAACCCACTTATGGACCATTCATGAGACGGGATTAAGACGTTCTCAAAATGCTTAGTATTCTGACAGAAATCACATGGCATAAAATACTCCGGCGAATATAATTTTCTATTTCTATAAGAACCTATCGATAACTTATACAAAACATGATTTGAAAACAAGGAAAATAAGAAAATAAAGATAGAGAAAAGAATACAAGAAAATAAATTAAATAGGAAAAGAAACAAACGAAATGAGAAGATTAATTAAATTAAAATTGCTTAGAAAGATATATCTATGGGGGTTATATATATACATATATAATCCCCGACTCTTATTCTAACTATCAGAATTTTATTCTATAATTTTCCATGTATGTATATATATATATATATATATATATATATTGTATATATTATAGAATAAAATTCTGATAGAATAAGGTTCTTCGTTACATCTAAAAAGCCAGGATTCCGAAAAAAATTTGTGCGAGATACATAATTTAGATTACATGGAAAACGCATAGCATAATTATAAATAAATTAACATAGATTAATAAGGCACAAATCATAGCATAGAATAAATTGTTCGATCTTAAGTTTCATTCTCAGGATAGAAAAATTATCATCTCTATATTGTAAAAATTTTATATTGTCATGTTATAGTCTATCATTTGCAATATTCGAACTCAATGATATGAATCTTGCGAGAGACGCGTCGGCGTTGACCGTAAATTAGAAAGCTATTAACGCCTAATATTGCGTCCCAATTAATTCGCCCTTGTAACTAATGTTAACGTCCCATACGACAGAGAGCTGCGTGGAATCCGCCTATGGGAACGCATATACTGGGTGTCAGTTGCTCCGTGAAATCCTCCATCAATCTACGAAATTATCCGCCATATGGCACGCTGCGAGAAATTTTCCTAATTTTTTCCTCTTACGCGCGAGCGAGATATTTCCGGTTCTCTGTTTAAATATACGCGCGAGATCTCTTCCTGAGATTCTTGCATATTTAGATATGTCTATAATTTATACAAGAAAAAAATTTCTTTTTCGTATATGTTTGCTATTTTATCTTAACTTTAAAAAACTGGTATTTTTTTATCGTTTTTATTTAAATACTGTCCACATTTTATATATGCTACGCACACACACACGCACAAATTTAATTGCTTAAAAAAAAATTGGAAAATTTATATGCTGCGTTAAAATATGTTAAAACACACACATTTTCTGAATAGAAGTATCTTTTTTTTTAAATTGATTCTCGCGTTATATTGATTTGGGTAGCACAAATGCGATGGCTGCTGCCGCTGCAGATGCAGCGGTTTTTCGCCGTACGATCCAATAAATTTCGTCTCTTCTTTTATTGCGATAATTAAGACCGAGGCGTTCCACAACAAACGGATGACGTGTGCGGTAAGGGTTTGAATGAAAGGGGCGGTCGTTGAAAAACGGTTAAATGCAATTACGCACGTCCAGCGCGGCCGACATAGAGGATGCGCCCGCGGAGCCAGTTCAAAGTTCGTAGCATACATATGAATTATGCATTCGGTGCAGCCGGGATAATCACTCAGGTGTATCATTATCTCGAGGGGCTCTCCTGTTACCATTTTCCAACTGGCACGAAATCTCGCGCCTCTCTCGCACCGAAGGAACACCGTCGAAGGAAAAACGACGAATCGGCAGGCCGTTCCAGCTCATTTATAATAGGATTGTTGGATCTTTAAATTAGCGTAGAGCAATCCTTGGCCTCATCACATACGCGGACAGGTTACCATTACCGCGATCCGTGTAGATTTTATTACATTAAAGCAGTTCTCGCGAACAATGATTGATAAAATTTTACTTGATAGAATTAATTTTATCGCAACTATCGATCATTGTTCGCGAGAACTGCTTTGATGTAAAATCTACACGGATCGCGGTAATGGTAACCTGTCCGCGTGTGTGATGAGGCCAAGGATTGCTCTACGCTAATTTAAAGATCCAACAATCCCATCATGGATCAACTGGAACGGGTTGCCGATTTGTCGTTTTTCCTTCGACGGTGTTCCTTCGGTGCGAGAGAGGCGCGAGATTTTAATTTAATCTAATTTAATTTAATTAAATTTAATCTAGATTTTATTTATATTAAGAAATCATATACCGATAATATGTACTTGTTTCGTATTATTATGTCACCAAAAATATTTATTAAAAATGCAACGGCGGAATAACAGCACCAATCGTTCTGGGCACTTTGCTCTTGAAAACGCACGTCCATCCGTATCCTTTTATATGATAGTCTTGTTTAATCTTATATCTCCCTGGTCCAGGAAGAATATAAGAATCGCTTGGTGGATGCGGTCGTACATATTCTATGTTGCTATCGAAGAGATATCTTTTGAGTGTACTCGGTTTTCGCGGCGTTCGAGGATCGTAATGTCCAGGTCCCGGTTCATTGGGGTCCTTGTAACATGTGCTGATATCTTGTAACATCATCCTTGTAACCGGTTTCTTTGTGAATCTTTAAAAGGTTATTTTTTCATTTGAAGTAGTTTTTGCATTTCTCGCATTGAATTGTATATAATAAGTATATAAGTTGTAATTAGAATTTTTATATGTATATCTTATCCTTTTTTATTTCTATAGCTTATTTTAATACCTAGAACTCATAGACCATTTTCCTTTAAAATAGTTGCATTTGCTCGAAAGCTTTTCCATTTCACCTGGCAATTTCCGCGGCCAATCACCGTAATCTTCTGATTTCGGATGCGTCCAATATCCTTTGATAGTAGTCTCATCTCTCGGTCCTCAAGTTAATTTAAAGTTTATACTCGATATAGATAATGCAAGCTTTCTATTTTATATATAAATATAATTTTTAAATCAATATATATATATATATATATATACATATATATGTAAAAAATTTATAATTCAAGGAAAGATATAAACACAAAATAACACGTATATCGATAACAAGATTTTTCAAATGGCATCTACCCTATTTGTAAATCAAAGAGAATCATAAAAAATGTAATCCCTATGCTATACTTTAATTTATAAATTTTAAAAAATATTATTTTAACACCTGTAAAGAGATCGTAAGGTCCTCTTTTACTCGTCACTTTTTCGAGAAAGATTTGCAGTGAGTCCGGATGCTTTATGCTGTACCTATTATGCGAAAATCGATTATTTTGCAATTTTAAAAGCCGTGAAGAAACATGAGAGACATAATTTTAAAAAATGATATTACATTTAACGACTCTCCTCTTTTTATCTTTACCTAGTACACGGTAGAGACCAACTTCTTATAATTTCTTGGAATCTAGGTATCAGACCATCAAACTCAAAAGAAGGTATACGAGAATAACCTTTTAGCCTTTTCTGGTCCAAGTAATAATAAGGATTGTGCGTTCGAAGTGTATATCCTTAAGAAGAATGTCAATCAAAGATGAGCAAAAATTATAAAGAAATACTTAAAGAAGAAATTGACAATCACATTAACACGAATTGATTGCTAATCAAAATTCAGATATAAATTTATTTTAATATGATCTGTGATATATAAAGATAGAAACATATTCCAAAGAAAATTTATTTTTTAATCCTGCATTGAGATTATTCTCTGAAAGAGTAATTTTATTGACCTGGACCAGGCGTGATGGATTTATAACTCGGTTCAAACCGCGGAACGGTCCCGAAAGCGACATCCCTTTGCAAACTCTTACAAGGTGCTACCAATATATTCTCTGGCCAGCGAATTGTCTCATAACTTCCGGGCCCATGATCGGTGCTCATCAAGCTCTTCTGAACCATTTTCTTCGTCAACTTGCCACCCATTGTGGCAGAGAATTCTTTCGTTTCTTGTTGTCTTTGCCAACTACATCGTAATTTATTTTCTTTAACTTTCTAGAAACTCTCTCGTGCTATATCGAAATAAATTAAATTCGGCCTTTACTTAATAACTAGAGATTTGCGATCGATTGGCCGAGGATCGTAAGAACCCACGGCTGGCGACGTTGCTGCAAATGATTTTAATTTAGGATGCAAACCCAGATTGCTGTTTAATTTCGATCCACTATTAAAGGGCGGATGTGGCTTCTTTCTTCGTGGTATCAGACACTGGCAACGCCACTTATAGCAACAACGACACAACCGGAAGCTTTTAGTTTCATACTTTCGTGGCATTTTTTATGTTTAAGTATTGTAAATGATTAAAGGTAAAATATCTATTAAAAGTTTAAAGAAGTAAACCGTGAATATAATAAATGTGAGGAGATTATATATGTATATTGTATAATCACCTCTATTTATAAATTTTGCAATAAATCGTTATATTTTCAAATATCCTTACAAGAAGTCCTTTCTTTTTATTGAAATTCAGGTTAAAAAAAGTAGAAGCTTCAGGTTAAGCAAAAATGTAAGCCGTGTAATTGTAACAACGTTCAGATGACATCAATAATTTTTAGTCAATAATGTTTCATAATTTTTAACAATTGGCATAAATTAGCATTGAAAATGATGGAGAATCACAACAAATATGATAGTTTTACAGAAATTATTAATTACGTAAGAGAACGCTGAATTAACAGTTGTCGATATTTTAGAAGTTCAGACTGAATGAAATCTTGTTTCTAAATGAATAAATATATTAATCTATATACTCTTTTAAAGAGAAATTCAGTTTTGAGATTTAACTTTATACATTCATGCGATGAAAATAGCAAAGTTAACTCGAATCTGCAGTCGGACTGCATCAATTACTTCTTGCCATTCAGAACAAAGTTTCTGAGAGTAACTTAGCGTACGCAGGTGGCGCTTCGTATAAGAGACAGCTGTTTACGAGGCCGTCCATTCTTGGTTAAAGAGCCCACTCATAAACTCGTGAATCGACTTCATTGACATGTGAAGTCGAAGGTGTTTTCTCGGAGAGCACCGAGACAACGGCTGCTCGTGCAGTCAGTTGCCGCCTAAATAAATACGATTAATCGCGATGACGTAACAGCCAAAGAATCCCAAATCCATACCAGTTTGCGCGAATAATAATGCGCGCATTGTGTGTGAAATAAATACGTGTTGTTAAAATAAACATGTGTTAAGCAATTTTGTTTGGACCTTTGTTTATCACCCGACATTCGATACCTAAAGACTCGTTTAACTTAAAGAGTTAAAATATATGTGTCAATGTTAGAATTTGTTTATCTATAATATTATGTTAATTTCAAGAAATATTAATAGAGAAAAATATGATTTTGTATGAAAGATAAATTAAAATATAATTTACAGAAGATATTATTTATATAAAGTGTAGACAATTATAACATCTTTCAAGTGAGAGTTAAAGTTATTTATGGGAAATTGTCTGTATAGAGTACAGAGTTGTGTATTTTTTAATTATTATTAAAGTGTTCTTGTGTTATCTTTGAATATTCAATAACCGTAAAAGCCAATGCACAGCGCAACATAACACTGTTACTTATTGTAAGGCAACGGTATACTTGATATAAGGGGGATAATTTTAATTCATGAAATAAATTTTTAAGCATCTGTTTTCTATTCATTCTCTATACTTCTCAATCAAGAAAAATGGCTATATTGAAGATGTTAAAACGCATTTTGTGTAAAAACATTGCAACATGTGGCTCAAGATTTGTGGGCATTATGGGACCCCTAACAATCCCACCATTGCAGATTGCAACCTTATATTATTTCTGGCAAGATTATTCAAGAGTTGTAGATAAACGATACTGCTCTTGTTCGTGCTGGGACACTGTATTTAAAGGTATAAAGTTTTGAAAGAATTCTATGAATATTTCTTGAATGCTGCGGTTGTAGAACAGATTATATACCGTGTAATCTTTCTGTTGCAGGTTCATATGAATCAGGTATCGCTCCTTACAAGCATATGTACTTCAATGCCACTTCAAATATGCTGAAAATATGGATGCTTGTAGTCATTGGAGTGATTGCATTTTATGAAACGATGAAGCACTTGGCAAGACTAGCAATCAAGCAGAGACTCAGACAGTCCATGATGCTTCTCTTTTCGACCGCTCTATTCTCAAACTATTATTCATGGTGGGTTTACATTAATTACTGGAACGACGATTTCTACTCCCAGTGGTACCATCAATTGTTCTTTTCCGTCACCGAGCTGATATCCACCGCCTGGGTCGTTCATCTGGCGGATAAAAAAAATGCTATAACTCACAGAAAGGCGTTCGGTATAGCCGCAATAGCCCTTTTACATATTATGGCCGGTGGATGGGATCAGTTTTTCGTAAATGTCGTCCGAGGAGAGGGCCATGCACATCAGGTAAGAATCTTCAAATAATCATACGAGAGAAACATCTCATAACAAACGTCTTGCACAAAGGTCATACGCGATCTGGGGTTCATGATTCCGGATATTCTTCACGTCGCCGTTCCACTGTGGCTGATTAAATGGGAGAGCATTTATAATATCCATCTTCCCAATTCTTTAGCGTATATGTCAAGTATCGTGGTAATCGGATTATGCATTTGGTCATTTTTATTGTAATCCGATGATATTGAGAAGAGCGTATCGCTGGTGGTGGCAATTTTCACTTAATCCCATTCTTTCTGAATACAAGAATGACTTTGGGATTAATTTACTATGTTCTTCCTGAAAGCGGAATTTCGCGCAATGTCTGACTCGGTCTAATGTAAATTCCAAGTCTTTTCGTCCCTACGATAAGATCGATTGTTATCGCAGATTGTAACACGATATGCATTTTATTAACATTACAAAGATGTCCTACAAACATGATTCCGTGATAGTATTATCGTGATAGTATTATTATTAAAGAATGTGTTCTGAAAGCGATTCGACTGAGCTTGAGTTACGTGCCTTACTTTAAGTTATCATGCTCTCTCATTGCTTTATTCTGTACCTTATTGTTGTATTTATACAACTCTTTATACAACTCGATTTTATTTATTTATGAAATGTTCATATTTATGATAAGTTAATTATTTAAGTTTTGAGCAAGTTTTTATACAAGATTTACGAGCGAAAGAAACCGCATTAAATATAGCCGAAGACTTTGTTGATGTTGGAATCATCAAAATTTAGGACACATTATACTATTATAGACTGCAAACGATAGCGTCTAAAGTTACTCTAAATAAATTTAAGTATACATTGCGGACATATCACGTAGATAATTTATATAAACAAAACGTTGTATCTTGACAGACAAGATTGTACAACTTATAAGCAGTGTTAACCAAAATTAGTGTTCTAATTCTCATAGAAGTTATAATGCTTATAAAGTGCCTACACATAATATATTATTTACATGATTATTGTTAACTAAGGCGATAAACTATTTCGAGCAAAAGCAGTTTTCGCGTATTTTAACGGCAAATACTGAGAGAGAGAAAGAAAGAGAGAGAGAGAGAGAGAGAAAGAAAGATATGGCTGCTTCAAAAATATTGGATTACTAAAGATAAAAATTTAGAGCGTAATAATAATTCAATTTGCGAATGTTAATTTTCTAATGTAATACATAACACTAACACATGTTGATTTTTTATTTCTAATCTGATAATTAGAAACTCATTTCCTTCGATTTCTATAATGAAGTCTTTGATGGTTTACCTGCGATCTATTATCTATATGCAGCAGATATACATATATCCTGATGGATAATGTGAAACGATTAATGAGGGCAGCTTACATCAACCAAAGTATCAAAACTAATTTTTAATTATTGTAGCGTATTTATCGTCGGATACATTTCGCTACAAAGCCATTCCCGAAAAGTACTTGAGTAGGTACGTATTTACGTACATTTTATCTAATTCTAGGGAGATAATTACAGAATTCTAGGGTATAATTATAGCATATATAAAATTAAAATATAAATCTTGTCTCATAAAGAAGACAAAATAGCATTACGACGTGTAGAGTAAACGATTTTGTTAAGTGGTCTAACAATTGTTAATTTAAGAATTTGATTCTGATAGTATTTTGTTATCGAATATAAAATGAAAAAGAGAAAGAGAGAGAAATAAAAACGATTATCTATGCAAAAACGAATTCAATCAGCAAAAATATGTTGGTCTGATTAATAATAATGCAAATACAATAAAGCGGCCTAATTTCCAGAGTGTTGCTCAATTATTTCTGAAACCCTCACAATTACATGTAAATCTTCCCGACTCTCTTCCATCGAATTATTCCGCGATGTTCAAAGATTTATTATGCATGAGAAAGACTCGGACGAGATATTCGAAAGAAACGCAAAAATAGAAGAGAAAATCTTTTCCTGCGCTTTCTCTTTTATGTATTGCACGTATATGGTTTTAGATGCATATTGCCCCCAATAGACACCGTCTTCGTCGATTCTTTACTTCATCTTCTCTATACGTGCCGATACCGGTATATATCACACATATAAGAACTGACACATCTATCTCAACATATACGCGCGCAATTTTACGCATCTGTACACGCACATCCTATGTCTTAATGCGCCCGCGCGCGCGCATGATGATAGATGCATTTGCGGGTATGTGGCCTTCTAAAAGTCACGTATGAGCGAAAAGTCACACGATTGTGAAAGCACCTTTAACCCTCGCTGTGAGGGGGCTGAAGCGCAGGCGTCGAATCGATCCTCCATCCCCCTCGAGAGCAGCGCGTCCGCGAAGAGCAACCCCCGGCCGACGACTCTGTTGTCGACCCAACAACAGTTCAAAACCACCCGAAAACACCACGGCAAACATGGCGTTGGATTTTGCAGCCACGTACAAGGTTCTAGTGTTGGGCGATTCGAACGTCGGCAAGACCTGCATCGTGCATCGCTATTGCGACGAACGATACTACGACACTTACATCTCGACGATAGGTGAGATATCATCCGCAAGTACAATATAATCACTTACCTGGCTACTGACGACTATCTCCAAGTTGTGCGGGTCGTGACTCAAGTAGTTTCGGCTGGCCCGTTGTTAGATGATCGCCGTGACGTGTCTTAGTATAAGGTTCAAGTTTCCGACTGTCTTCTCCTGGAACAAATAAGTCACGCGTTTTAATTTTATTCCGAGTGCAATACAAGCGCGTATGGTCCTGTATATCGTTGACACAGGTAGCTGATAATTAATCGTCAGCTATTACGATGGGGTCACATATCCCCGACATAGATCCTACACGCTATCAGAAAGAATATACAAGTGCGAGAAAGTCTCACAATTTAAATACAATTATCTTAATTTTATGCATAACTGTATTTTTATAATAATGTAATTATGAAAAGTAGATTATCTTTCGATGTGGAAATTTAATATCGTTTTCGTTTCTCTGGAAGGCACACTATTCCCATAGCAATAATAGTGTTGTTTAAATTTAAATATACTTAGTGTAACGATTAATTGATGGTGTATGTATTTCGTAAAATATAAAGTATATATTGAATTGACATCGATCAGCTGATTATCCGCCCCGATCTTGTGATGCATCTTTCTAATTTTAAATTTCGATTGAAGTATGTCTACGCGACAATCTTCTCGATATAGATTGTCATAATTATAGCGAATCACTATAAAGATTTATTTTTGTTTAAAAAAAAACACTACATTTTACTAGAGTTTAGTTTTCCGAGTTTATTATCTATTAAAAGCAATTCGATAAAGTTTTAATTGTACTACTTGCACGCGAGAAACACATGAAATTCTTGCGTGTAAATTGCCATGATAGCCGTCTAATTAGCGATAGCATCTAATAGTTTTGTACTGCAAACATAATTGAGATATCGCAGTGCCTTGAAAGAATGTTTTATTTAAGCATTAGAATTTTGCTCAATTTCTAAATGTTTCGAAAGTATTATACGAATATAATGATAAATGTATATACTAAATGTGTCTGCAGGTATCGATTTCAAACAAAAAATCATTAACCTAGACGGAACGCCAATTAAATTACAAATTTGGTGAGTATTAATCGATATCTCTTCGCGAATATTCGATAAATAATTAATCACGATTAGCACTAATATATATGTTTAGAAATCATTCAGTGAAGAAGCAAAAATTTTCTCTTACAATTAGACAATTCCATTTTATTTCTCGATCTTTATAAATTATAATGTGCATGTAAAACGAAATGTTATATATAGACAGATATAAAGAAGCAGAAAGTTCATATGTCTATGAACGTATTTTTTTTTGAAGGGATACCGCCGGCCAAGAAAGATTTCGAACTTTAACAACGGCGTATTATCGTGGCGCCATGGGTATTCTTTTGATGTACGATGTCACTAGTTTGGAGAGTTTCAACCATCTGTCTTACTGGCTGCGAAATATTCAAGAAGTAAGAAATCGAAATCAAGTCTAAAGATAGAACATTACGCGCTGTATTAATTCTTACATAAATGATTGCGTTTAAAAAGAGTTCAATGTCTATAGAAAGAAATTAAAAATGTTGAAAGATTGCTTAAATAAAATTCGAATACTTAAAATGAAGAAATCAAAATCTAGTGGTTAATAAATTAAAAATCAGTTGCAAATCCGTGCACCAATAGAAAGTTACTTATTTGATAAAGAAATATCTGATGTAAATTGATAAAGTTGCAAACTTACAAAGAGACCGCTGTTGATTTCATAGAAAGAAACTGTGTCTCCAACCGATGATTCAAAGTCATTTGCATGCAATAGAATTATCGTACATATGGAAGTGTGAATCATAAGCAATTCCATCGTTTACCTCGATAGAATGCGTCACCGGACGTAGTAAAAGTTTTGGCAGCGAATAAATGCGACGCGACCGCGCATCGCGCCGTGGACGCCGAGAGAGGCCAGAAGATTGCCGAAAATTTCGATATGCCCTTCTTCGAGGTATCGTGCAAGGAGAATATCAACATCGAGGAAGCTTTTCTCACCCTAGCCAGAAGGATACGGGAGCAACGGGGCCGCCGAGTAAGATTTATTGAGAATTTTATTTGTTATTCTAACTAAAGAATCGTCTATAGATACTGTATAAATTTCTGCATGCGATTTAAAAGTATTTTTAAACAGTAATTTTTAATATAGATTAAATTATGATTATATTATTACCATATATTAAGTATATATTATATTCTTAAGAATATAAGAGATTTAAATAGAAAACTCTTTTTGAGATATACATACACACAATAGAGAAGATTTTAATCGCATACAATTATTTAACGAGACTGAGCTTTTTTAAAGAGCAATGAACAATTGCCATTGTTGCAGGCCAGTCTGTTCGAAGCTTCCGAGAGAGAAGGCGCAGACAGTATTATTAAGGCGCAGTCGCCGTCTCAGCAGGATGACGCCTGGAGATGCACCTGTTAGTTTGGATAATCATCGAAAGTCTATTCGGTTGGAAACTTCGACGGCAGCCAGGTATTAAACCCGGATGCGTAGCATTTCGTCCGTATCTTGCACGAAAAGGGACGCTGGTTTTTATACCTGTACATACGCAACGCGATCAACGATCAGTCGTCGAACGGAGATTGACCTGGACGCGAGAATGGTGTATACTTTGCGTGGACAAATCGCCCGGGCAAGTATTCGATACTATTACACCATCTTGCAATAATCGCAACGGATATTATAGATATTATCTCGCATAAATCCTGCACCCTCTATTACACGCGAGAGCCGAATAACGACGACGTTAACGCGGTGACGGAATAAAACGGACGATCCATCACGATCAATCGATCATCGTCACAATCCGCATGAGACGTTATTCAACGCAAGCTCTCGCGCTCTGAATCATTCGGACGCGTACACATACACATATACATTACAGTTAAGTTTGAGTCACATTTGCGAAGTTATCGCAAAGTTTATCTATAATATGCGATTATACGTCGTAGATGTCTACTTATAAAAATACGAGTCATATATGTAGAGACTCGGCAAAACTCTCGCTAAATCGGAATGCCTGAACGCATCGTCGAGGAACGCGAGGACGAATAATCTGATTGATGATCGGCCAGTTTCATCGGTTAACTTACAAACGAATCGAGATGATTTTTGTTCTACGCAAGTTTTGCGTAAATTCGAAAATGCGTGATACGTCACGAGAAAAGTCAGCTGAGAGGGAAAAGATTACAGCTGAGCATTATGAAGGAGAACCGATCGAAGGATTAAGAGATTCGAATATTTCGTTTACGAGCAAATTCGTATAATCTCGAGGTTAAATTTGTATAGATCGGACGCGAAGAGTCGGATATCAGGCAGTTTAAAAATGTTCGATTAGATTCACTTGACGTATCGATAAGGCCTAAGAAAACAAAAAAAAACATCCTCTCGATGCTACTAAGGCGACATTATACATTTTTGCAGTAATCGACGTATTACTATTATTAGTATGTCTACGCGAAGAAGACATCATCAAGCGCATTGTGATTACTGTCTGAAAACGACACTACTATACGAGACTTGCGATTACCACTGTTGTCTCTTAACGAGGACCAGGGCCCTTCCTTCACGGAAGGACTTGCGCGATTATGTCGGGATCATTTGATGCACAGATGCCAAAGTTCGCAAAATAGGTGTTTTTTTTGTACGTCGAGCATATATAACAAATATCGACAACCAAACTAGAAAGAATAGCATTCGTTTAATATTAAAGCATGTGAATATAATCTCTTTGAATAACATATAATTCAAAATGTGAAAAGATTTTAATACGAATTAAAAGTAAGTAATAAAAAAATCTAATTTTGATCTTATCTCAAGATTATAAAGATATTTCACACATATTGGCAATGATAAATAACTGAAAGTAAAAGGACGAGTCTTGGAGGAAAATATTGAAAGAAGTATTCTGATGATATTAATATTATGTTTAATTAAGTATACCAGAGACGCGATTTATTGCATTACTATACGCAGAATTTTCTTAAGAGAGGAGATGAAATTAACTGTTCCTACATTCATAAAGAAAAAATTATTCTCTCTCTCTCTCTCTCTCTCTCTCTCTCTCTCTCTCTCTCTCTCTCTCTCTCTCTCTCTCTCTCTCTCTCTCTCTCTCTCTCTGCCTTAAATAAAAATAACATAGTGTAAGAGCGTGCTTTTTATATCCAAAAAATCGCCGTGTTATTTCTATTCGAGTGTTCATTAAAAAACGATATTTTCAAATACTGAAGTAAAACAAAATCTCGAAACGAAGCCAAATCGATATCGATAAGAGCACTTGACATCTGTATATCAAACCTTTCATATCGATATACACGTACGTGATAAACCACGCTTAATTGATCCGCTTTGATAATCGTAATGGAGCACATTTTCGGCGATCTATCTTATGTTCGATGTGAATGGCGTTTTTCAGCAATGCAATACATTCTGCTATAGAATGTCACAGCACCAATCCTGTTTCGTATTAAAAAAAAAAAAAAAAAAAATGAAGAAGGAGCACTTAATAGCATTCTTAATAGCATTTTTCACAGGCCATATGTGCGGTCAGGAGGGGGGATTTAGGCCGCGAAAGATTAGATTAGCTGCCATATAACACTGCTGTAATACGCGCATGTTTCAGCGCGGAGCGTAAATTATATTCGCGCGCGATTAAATCGACAGAATTTTATAATTTTAAAAAGAACGAGAGAGCTGTTTTATATGAATACATAAAATCGATCGATTACCAAATTTCTCGATTTTGGATTTATACATTTTTCGTACAACACTTTTTTACTTGCAAGACAGATTTATTGAACTTGCGTTAGTCAATGTAAGATTGAAGGATAAAAAATCGAATAAAAATTTATCAAAGATATATAATTAAGAATACATATTATATATATATGTATATATATATATATATACATATACATATATATATATATATGTATATGTATATATATAAAATGACATATAATTGTTTCAATAACGGGAGACAAGAAAGTTAATTATTGAGCTTTTCATTTAAGAACCGATATAATTTTTAATCATACTTTTTATATTGTTTAGAGTTATCAGGTATTTATTATGATATAGAAAAACGCACAATCTTTTCTAACAAACATAGAAATCGTCTTCGCTCTTTTGACGAGATCACTTTCACCATTCGTATTCCTCATTTACGCTGGCAGAAAGACAAAAGCCTTTATTGTGCCTATCGATGATTAAGAAAAAAGATAAAGACGAAGAACGAAAATGAGAAAAGAAAATGGAGATATATTGTACGAGATATCGCACGAAATCGCTTTATGATCGATCGGAACAAATTATGAGTTGGTAATTATAATGCGATATTGGTGCTCCTCGATCGAAGTTCCAATTAAAGTCTCACTTCAATAACATCTCTAAGGACTTTGCACTCTTGGGATCACACGAGAATCGACGGATACTCTTTTGCGATACTCTTTTTTCTTTTTTCCTTGTATAGTATAGTCTCGAAAATCAAGTCTCTCGTCTCTTATAGCGAACCATGAACGATTTTCATCGCTGTAATTTCTGATTTATATACACAACAATCGTTGCGCATCACCGCCAACTTCATAGCTGCGTTCACGTTCATTGCAATTCGAAATTGCATTGCGAGTGGCAATCCCGTAGTATATATTACTAACGGTATACCGTTTTGGCGATGCAGTATTAAGAGCGCCAGTAAAACTTTGCGAAAACCCAGTTTTTCGCGTTTTTCGCACGCTTGCTGGCACGTTTGCGAATTGCATCGTGACAGTTGGTCGAATCTAAAGAATACATGCACTCGACGAGTTCATGCATTATATCTGTCGCGTTCGATCGATATCGCAGCGACGATGCTAACGAAAAAAAAACTCACTTCACGAATCGCGCTCGTTAACGGATTAGCGATCGACACGACACGATTTGTTTTTTTTTTTTAGTCGCAAATGTCATAGTTATGACATAGGCTTTGTACTATTTGCAAGACGATATACATATACTAAAAATATATAAATATACATATATTATATATATATATATATATATATATATATATATATACACGAGGGTATATATATTTGTTGCTTTTATATATTTATAAATCGCGTCATATTTGTATAAAAACACTACGGAATTCAATTATCTTGCCTGCTAAGCAGCATGCGCGCCCTTTAATTAGCGCACGGTTTCCCAAACTAAATGTAGATGAAAACTGAATTTTTCAGTGCCTATTTTTTTCACAGCTCTGAAATATATTGCGACATACAAAAACCACGAAACTAAAAAAATTTCTGCCATTTTTAATGAGAGATTTTATTGCGACTTCAAATTACTTTCAAATAATTGAGAATGTAGCTATCGAACGATTAACAACAGTTTAAATATTTTATTTTAATTCAACCGTGAAGATTTGAAATAAATAAATGTCTATATTGTTATCTGACGGACCAGTATATGATTTTTTAAAGTTTGGGAAACCTTGAATTAGCGGAGATTAGATACGATTAGAGAGAAATCAGGATATTGAGTGTGAGCTCTGTTCTTGTCAACTCACCTTTTTTAGATGCGCGCGTGATTTGTCGAGATTGTCGTTAATTTTTGTTTCATAGGCCACCGTCTGTGACGAGGAGAAACCCCCGTATAATCTGATATTATTCTTGATCCTTCTGAAAAGAAAAATGTATTTCTTTAGTTGAAAGCGATGCAAAAAAAGACAAAAGCGAAATAGATTTTTGACGTAAATGATCGATTGCCGTAAAATCAGCTGCGTAAAATCGCATTCGGCTATTGGATTAATATGCAAATGTACGGGTGTTTGTTTCTCGCGAGAAATATATGAAGGAAATAATAGTAAAAGAAAAGGAAGTCAATTTGCTAAATACGGTGTCGCCCACGTGGACGGTAGAGTCGCTTGTACGAATTTTTTTAAGGGACGCTGGCTCGTTTGCCTTTATCGAAGTGCTTGATTTCTCATCCGAAGCTGGTCTTCGGCTGAAAAGTCTCTCGGAAGAGAATTTTTTATACTTAGTTGATGCCTGCCACGTATGTGCCCGCGCGTGCAGCGCCGTAATTAGTGTTTTTTTTTTATATCGCGAGTGCAATTGTATTAATTATTCCACATCTTATTCTTGAGATTCGGAGTCCTTTCGTCTTGTATTCGCGCAGCTCTTTGTAGCATTCGGTTAGATTTATAATTTCTCGATATTATAAATCTCTACGAATTTCTAGAGAATTCGGTTTTATAAATTTTTGGATTCTGGATCATGCACAATCATAGTTATATCTTTAATTTTATTTTATATTCTAGTTACGGCTCTGCAAATATTCGTAGCTCTCGATTTTCAACGATCTTGCGATTTTCAACGATATGATGAAAGTTTCTCGATAGGAATCAGCTATGTTTTTGTTACAAACCCTGTTAAGATATATAGAAATAAAATAGAATATGTGTGAATTGATCGGGCAAACAGTTCTGGTTGCCAAATTTTTCAGTATGCTTCACAAAACAAGTCGATCTTTACCATAAAGTGTTTTAAAACTTGTTATATTAATGCTTGAATTTAATTAAATTAAAAGACTATTTTTTATTTTACACAATTATATTTTTTGAATTTTGTAGAATAAGATTTCCAAGCACGAGGAAATGCTTTGTCCGATCACGGAGGAAATAATGGCGAAGATGTTAAACGTATGATATAACGACACAGCTTTTATAACATTTTTTTTGTCATTACGTCATCACCTCACCCTCAATACGAGCATCATGTTACGTAATTTAATTCCACCTTCGCGATCGATTATCTAAATGTGTAAGTGTATAAGTTTTTATGTTTGTAGAAACAACTTGTTCAACTTGATGTCTGAATCAATAATATAAATAAAAATACACACTTTTTACCTATGACATGTGCGCTTTCTCTTTATAACAACGTAAAAATGATCCGGGAGACACGATGCATTAAAAAAAAATTGAAATGTTAAAATTTAATTCTCTAACAATAAGTTGACATCTATCGTTAATAAAGCAGGATAAGTAATTAAAAATATAAACGAGGGTAAGTAATTAAAGAAACAAAAGATTTCAGAAAAATAAGAAGAAAAGTTAATTTTTGATAATTCTTTCCAAGTACGTGTTCCAAGTGTGTTACGTGAATCGTCCGTAACTGTATACATCGCGACCTATCGAAATACTCCGATATTCGCCGTGTATCGTCAATACGTGATAGTCTTGAGCGATAAGACGTGAACGATTACCAGAGTGAATCAGCGACTTGAAGAGATAGAGAAGACAACACGCAACGTTTTCCAGCTGAGCGCTCACGTTGAATCGCGGCTCCGATGCGCATCAGGAAGCCGGAACGCTTTATCTTCCCATTGACAGGTACGTGCACGCATTGTGTCGCCGCATGGATTTCTTTTTCCGAATGTGGATCAAGCCTGATTGTGAGTCCGCGCACTGTCACGTTGACGAGTTGATCGACACGAGCCAGCGGATTATCACGTTCGCAAATTGCGTCTGTAATATACAAGATATGCAAATAGTCGCGCGTCGTTTGACGTTCAAAATCGCAATTGTATATTATATAATAATGGAGAGATTAAATGAGATATCGCAATCAATAATGGATAACAATATTCGAAGAAAAATCTAAAGGAGGAGCGTGCGCTTTATCTCGAGATAACAAAAAGATGCGATTTTGATCTGGATAAGTAATCGCGCGGGATTTCTCTGATTGTTTGCAAAATGCTAGTAATACGGAACATACATACGATACGTACGCATCTTTGGCCGATGAAACTTGAAGCCCGTGCGTGTTTTGCGTCGTGATTCGCATTATAACACGCGTCCATTCAAACGAGTGCATCTCGTGTCTCGCGAGAGTGAATCACGCACGAATAAATGAGAGAGACGCGTCCCGCGCATGCGCCTAGAGCCGTTTGAATAATCTGGCCGTTCAAACGCCGGGAACCTAATGTAATACGTACGATTGAAAGTGAAAGCTCCTCCGGAACCGAATTTCTCCTCAAACTTCGAGCGAACTTTGCTCCAACGAATCTTGACTCAAAACCGAAACACTATTTCACTGTAAAATTAAGAAGCGAATCTGCAAAAAATCTACGAAACCGCGCACTGTGATCCGCCACGCGCGACGCTGCTTCCATATAACGAATATGGTGGCATCACAGACATCTAGAGACATCTGTGGGCGGCGTTCGTAATCGAGACTATTTACGGCTTCCTCCGATAGGTGGCAGGAGTGTACGCGCGCGCGCGCTCTTTGCCAGGAGATCGCAGGGCTGCGGAGATCGCCTCCGAGCGCAAGATGGCTGAGGTGACAGATACGGGGAGCTGTCAACCATACCCGGGATCCGCCTAAATTTTTCAAGCACGCGGCCGAACCGCGCGTTTGCGTTGCGTCGTGTTACGATGCGCACGTACGCGAAATTCGCTCGGGTTTGTCCTTACAGAAACGCATCGAGACAGTACGCACGACCGTTCGCCGCGAACGCACCTCGCCTCGTAACTCGTACGTAGATACACACACGTACGTTCGCGCTCTCGCGTGCGACCTGGTTTTTTCATGCGAACTCTCACTCAGTACCACGACTCGCGGCTTTCGCCGAGTATCGTCGTTTCTTCTCTCGCGTCGGTCAGCCGTGCCGTGACATCGGCAACGAATCCGATCGAACTCGTCGCATGGTGAGGCAAGTGTGCTGTTTGCCAATAGATATAATACGTGCCGTTTTCGAGCATGGAGGCGATAGTGGAATATAATTATGTGGCGCAAGAGGACGATGAGTTGACGCTGAGAAAGGGTGACATCATCACCGGGATTAAGATGATGCTCGGCGGATGGTGGGAGGGCACCCTGAGGGACAAGCGCGGCATGTTTCCTGATAATTTTGTTAAGGTATTACACGTTGAATCGCGCGCTTATCATCTATATGTATATTTATCTATTTTGATGCAAAAAAAAAAAAATGTCCAATGTATAGATACTGGACTCTTCCACCACTGGTAATGGAAGTAACGGAGGCAGCAGCGAGACTGTAAATAATACAAAATCTGATGAAGTTACATTGAGAAACGGATCTGGTAGACGCTTCTGCAAGGTCCTCTTCAGTTATGAACCTTGTAATGAGGACGAGCTAGCTTTAGTACCGCAAGACTCAATAGAATTCTTAGGAGAGGTGGAGGAAGGATGGTGGAGGGGTCGTCTCAAAGGTAGAGTCGGCGTATTTCCTTCAAATTTTGTTTCTCCACCTGCTCCTGAAGAGCAAGAGAGGCACAAAGAGCGAGACAAGAAGGAAACGTGTAGGGTACTCTTCCCTTATGAAGCTGCTAATGAAGATGAACTCACCTTGGTTGAGGGAGATGTAATTACACTTTTATCCAAGGATGCGCCGGACAAGGTTTGAAATTAGTCTGATCAATATTAATGAATTAATGAATAAGATGACAGCTATAGATAGATAATTATATATCTCATAGCTATAGATAGATAGAATATATTCAATACATATAATGATTTATATAGGGTTGGTGGAAAGGAGAATTAAGAGGACAAGTGGGTCTATTCCCTGACAATTTCGTTGAGATGATTGGTGCGAAGAATGAATCCCAGGAACAAGAATCCCAGTGGCACGAAATAACATCGCTTAGCGCAAAGTCAAGTGCTAGACATTCCCATCAAGTAAAAAAAATCGAGAAAGCACACGTTAGAAAAAGTCTGGACACCAGAAATGTACATCCAAGTAATATATCAGGTAAGGATACAACTATTTTTGTATCAGAATGACATTTCTATGTCATATAATGTACGTAACACGCGATGTAATTTCGTGTTCTGTCAGATCATTTCCCCGCTATAGATACTACCACTAAAAAGAGCCTATTGACATCGTCATCCACCTCCGTGTCAACGTTGGCGTCGACGTGGGTGCCGGAGCCGTCGTCGTTGACGGCTACCGGAAGTGGAGGGGGTGATAAGAAAGCGGCCGTCAGCCATTCGATTATATCAAGCCTCAAGCGTTTCGTGAGCGACGTGGGGAATAATAACGGTATTGGCAACACGACAAGTGCCACTTCCGAATGTCGTGAGGAATTGGATGGCGTGGAGCGAGGGGAGGGCGCACCGCTTTCGCATTTGACAGCTTCTCGCGCTAAAGCGCCTCGGCGACGTCCGCCTTCGTCGCAACATCTGCGCCATCATGCCGCTGGATTCACCAGCGTAAGCGCATCCTCGACGCTCCCAGCACTCCCTTCTGTTCCCAACACTCTTTTGGTACTACATAAAATAAAAAATAATATTAATTTTATTTACTAACTTGTACAAAAATATCAATTTTAATTCTATTTATAATTTGTAGGAGGATAACTTGTCTAATGGACGCACTGAAACAACGCTGGAGCAAATACCGGATGAAGAAACGGACGGGCTTGCGGTGAAAGCTAGGAGAAAAGCACCATGGGTAATGTATCATAGTTTGAGATAAAATAAAAAAAAGAATTATAATGCATAATTGTTTCAATCTTATTGTTATTAATACTGTTATTAACATTATGCATTTATCTGCAGGTCGAGGAATTGAAAATGAATCAGATGGAAAGGAGAAAAACCGCCGCGGATCGAGTCGATAAGACGGAAGTAAAAAAGGAACGAAATTTCTCACGGTATTTATCGACTTTTTAACGAAATCTGTCATTTATTCTACGAATATGCAAATATATATGACGAGTATCGTTTTATTGTTCGACAGATTAATGACACAAGGAAATGTCACGGATTCCGTTAACAAACCGGATATCGATAATGATGACAGCAAACAGAAAGATAAAAGTCCTAGAGCCGATACAAGCCCGCATGTTGACCACAGTCCTGGCGCATCATCCGGACAACCGGCCTACGTTCCATATGCCCTCTACAGCAAGCTATTGGAAAGGGTAAATATTAAGATAATCCAGAGACTATTAAATTTTCATATCGGTATATTGCATGCACGCGAGAACACGCGATATTAATTTAAATTGCTTCAACAAGGTCGCCGCGTTAGAGGAGAAACAAGCAGTATTGCAGGTGACGGTAGGGCAGCTCTCCGAACAGCTTGTACCTCTTCTCGCAAACGCGTCGATTAACAACAAAGTCTAAGAGGCGTAAGAAAGAAAAATCGATAATATATTTATCTGCCTATATTATCACTGTATTGTTTTCTCATTATGCACTAATGAGAAGGAGACTAATACTGCTATACTAGCGTAACGTTTATTGCTCTATTACTGTTGTTATATATATACATATTTATTCATTTGGTAGCATTCGTTTATTGTTTGCTCCGTCGATGCAGTATTTGTGTGGGCCGATTGAAAAACGCACGCGACATTCCATACGACATTGTTCGCCTATAAAAGTATTTCTCTTTAACTTGGTTTTCGATAATTTAACAGATCTCATTGTAACTGCCGGAATTTATTAGTATCTTGATAATTGTAGCTATTTTACAAACGCCTACAAAGCATTCGCAAGCCCCATATAACAGCTATTTTCCTTGTTAAACTCACGACACATATCAAACGCTTCAAATCTGCAATGTATATTTGCACATATTCTAGATCCTTATGACGTGAACCACCCCATTTTTCATATTATCAATAGCATGAAAAAACTTGCGACATAAAGTCCCGAAAAAAAGAGAAAAAGCGCAAGTGTCCTTCCAAGTGCCCGTGCTTTTCCTTTGCCAATTTGTATTTTATTCATTGTTTTATGTTACTTATTTTTACGCATTTATTTTAATAGAATTTACGAAAAGATTGCTAATTATCTTAATTTTACAAATAGGAAAAATTATACATATAAAGAAAGATATAAAAGTACTTAAATTCGTAGCTCGATAGGACGTAAGAATATATGTGATCTTCTTTTATCCAACGAAACATAGCTGCCTCGCGATAATTGTGTGATGATTTGTGTAGTAAGTCTCTTCAGTAATCTGAGTGCCAATGTAAAGCATTTTATTCACTGCATTTCCGGGATGCCTCATTCTACGTTAAGAGTAAGTGATTCTCGTTGATTTTTTACGAGTAAAATCACCGAATTACGGACAAGTACGGATCCGTACAAGCCTAATTCGACGTGTTCGTCGAGCCATTTATTTCTATATACCCGCTTATCGAAGTATATACCGTATATTCTCTAAGAGAGATGGAATATGTCTTTGAAACAGTGCTCATAACGCGATATGATATATCGTAGCGTCACATGCGGTTATACTGTACATGTAGGGGAATGAGGCAGCGAGAAATTCATAAAAGACTTTTGTTCTGTCCTAAATATGAAAGTATCATACAGCAGGACTAAAAAAACTAGATATGCACTATAGTCCATTTTAAAGACAGCTTAGCAGCTTTATTCGATATAATCGCGAATCATGTTAAATATAAAAAAAAAAAAGTTTTTATTTTTTTATATAAAAACGGAATTTTAAGTAAATATCGGGTATAAAAATAATGAAATGATTATATATAAATATATGAGAGGAAATACGAGACGTTATTTAATTTTTTATATCAGTATTTTTCCTATAAAATATATTTGATGCTTTAACAATAGAGCGGACTAAAAGGTTTCCTCTAATCAGATTGATATAAAAAGATTTTATTTTTATGTGCAGATATGCATATATTAAATAATATACATATATACATACATATACATATATATATATATATATATATATATATATATATATATATTATTCTCTTTCCCTTTATTAATTTTTAGCAACCAATAGTTCCATATTGTGTGAAATCTATAGCAGAAGTTTAGAGCAGTCTATTTATCATACTTGATCAATGTATATGTTTATTGAATTACTATTTATGAATATACTGCGAAGCATTTACGCTCGTGCATAAAACGAAATATATTTGGGGGCGAGTTAGAGTAACTTTTAATATAATGTCTCGCGCAAACATATATACTTTAATTGCATATATGTTGAAATGTTTATAACCGTAATAAATTTTCAGAAGAAAAAAATTTATATTTATGTTAGGTGAAATATTTATCTACAAATTAATTTTATTGATATAACTGGACACTGGATATAATGAACGTATGTTACCGTTATCAATCTCCTTGCTTAAAAAAATAATGTGCTGTAAAGATACACATTTCAAATGCAAACTCTTATTTCGCGTATAATCCGTCCCCGAACGTCAAAAGAACATCAATGTGCAATTCGTCACATAAGTTGTGTCTTAAGGCAATAATATTCGGTTATATACATTATTCATAATCAAATTTGTACCTTGAATAGTTTATAAATTTTTTTTGTGCTTCTTTTTTTCTTTTTTTAAAAAGGTACTATTATTCTAATATCGGTCTACGGTCTATCGGCATTTATTATTTATAGCACGTACGTATATCGATAAGCATATATATTATATTTGAGAAACTTTTGTATATCGCAAAGCGCGTCGCAAGAATAATTCCATAAAGTTAACCAATTGTAATTAACGAAATGCAGTGGCTTTTTTAATGGTTTAGATATCTCTTCGTAAGATAGATTATCGCTTTAGTTTGTAATATGTACTATTTAATTCGTTTTAATATGAACTCAAGGGCAACTCTCTTAATCGGCATCTAACACTGACCATACTTATGGAAAAAAAGTTCAAGGTAAACGAGACCACACGACAAAACGTTCAGATTTGTATTCGTATAACGGAATTACATCTTTTATACTTTTATATTTCGCTGCACACACACACACACACACACACACACATAGATCAGGTCGCTTGGACGCAATATTTCTTACGTGAATATATGTTCACTCACACACAGGCGCTATATAGAACTTCGGTTTGCAAACACGACATTAACAGGCACATTCTTGCAGATATAACGCGTGACAATAATAGTTATTAAGCGAGTTGAACGAATATTTGCTACTTTTTTTGTAATTACATCTTGAATATAAGTTTATTAGTGATTAAGAGATCCACCGTAGAGGCCTCGATTAAGATATTTGGTTGTATCTTATGCCTTTGAGGGATATTTTTTAAAACAAACAATTGTTTGTTAAATATTAATTGATCATCATTTCGCCACTCTTAGAAGCAGTCGTCTTCCCTCATAAATAATAAACTCCTGCGATTCAATCATTGCAAATACGATCGTGTAAACACTTTTAACTTGAATGCGACCATCTTAAAAGAATGGTAGAAATATATGTTAATTAAGTTAGGCTTGTACTTATCTATGAATTTTTTTTACGACGCATTTCTTCATTTGCCATCGAATCTTATTCCAGAATTGATTTGAAAACATGGATGTTTTGAGAGAGGATCATTAAATGTGAATGTTAATCTGTAAATACAATAATGTTGAGTATTAATTATGCGTGTTGAGTGAGAATATGCGTAACGATTATAACGAAATCTTTATTCTAAAGATATCACGTTCCGAGCATTATCCTAAGAAGTAACAAAGCGGATTAACAGTTGTGTAATCGAGACAGTGTATTAAAAACGGCGATACAACTATCTCTTGTACGCTTTCGATCGCTATCGGCAGAGTATCGCGAGGACTAATAACGGCAGACTTATATTTTCAATTGTTGTTGCGCGACGTCGAATCTTATCGAGGAGACGAGACATTTTTATATATCACGCTGCAGAGCGAGCTTTCCTCGATAAGTGTTCTATTGAAAAGCGTCGAGCAAATTATGTATGTCGTTGCGGCAGAGCAACAGCTGCTAGCTACATAGTCGTTAAGTGATAGGTATCGCGCTGTAGAAAGCATGATCTAGAATGTAAGGGAATTGGAATTAACGACTCGAGAGCTACGAACCGCATAAGATTTTTAATGTTATTAACGTTTAGGCCTACGTTCTATGTACATATACGTGTATAAGTAACGACCGAGTGAGAGTTATATATTTTCCCCTCCTTTATCAACGTGTCAACCAATGCAGCGCATATGTCGGATTAACAATCGTACCTGTAAATAAAGCCATCGGAGTAAATCTCTCTTTATCTGCAAATGCTGGAGTCCTGTAATCCTACATTAAATCTCTGTACATAACATTTAATTGCCTGTCTTCAATTCAATCACCTTATCAATCACACCGCTAAAAGATCGAATTAATTTAAGTAGTATTTGTAAGGGCGAAACGAAAGCGGCGGTTCCTTTGTACAGAAAAATTAAAGTCAGATATCTCTTTTCCATTTCCATTGCTTCATAGAATCTTTGATAAAAGTATGATCTTTCTCGTAAGCTTATTTTTCTATTACGTACATAATTATCATGTTTTGCGTATAATTTTGCGTACCTTGCGATTGTAGTCGTGTTATGTGCGATGACGATTTTTACGATATTGTCGCGACGATTGTTGAGACAATGGCGAAATTTCGCAAATAAACGGCAACGATATATAACAGGGCACCACTTTCCAGAAGGGCGGGGAGCTCTCAGCAGGCGGCGGATTCACAAGGGCGACACAGCCCTTGAAGTGCGACGGTTGTCCCTCGCCCCATGCTCGATAATCGAAGCAAGACAGGGACTCGTCTGTGTCGAATTGTACGAGATATATTTTATATGAAAATTTATACGGAAGAAAAAAATAAAGTTTCGAATATTTCGGGGCTTGTCAGAATTTTTCTTTCCTCTACAGAGTATATCGCGCGCTCGCTAAATAAGGTCTGTAAAAAAATTGCGATTACCGAATTCGTTCTTCCAGATTCCCTCCTTGTCGTTTTTACTGAGACCCACGAAGCTGGGACGATTTTGCGACACAAATCTGGCCAGGGCTTCCGTGCGCTCCTCGCTTATCACGTGCGCGAGAGATGCGTTTCGTTTTCGGCAGAAACTTTGGGCTTGCGTGTAATTCAAGCTCTCGGATGAGAAAACAAACATTCCCGTTTTAGGGATGCATTCTATCGTAGAGTTCTCTGAAAGTGATTTTCGTTGTAGGATGCGAGTGTCAAACTTGCGCTTCCGGAGATTAATTCGCGACGGGTACTTATATTTGTTTTTGTACACTTTCACGTATAAATTCCGAGGATCTTTGCACGCGATAAAATTGACGGATAAAGTGCAAAGCGACGATAATCGTAATTGCAATTACCGGGCGAAGAGAAAATCGGGTACATGCTGTAATATCTGTAATTTGCCGCGGGCACGAGAGTAGTCATGTTGAAATCTTCGGGGCATTGAAGAGCTTGGCACGTATTTTCTCGCCTTCCTATGTGTTGATAAAAAGATAGATAAATAGATAGATAGAGAGAGAAACGCTGTATAAGAATGCACCGGAGAAATTACAAATCGTGCATTGGATTAATCACGCTAATTGAATAAGTTAATTACATCTCGCTTTACATCTCGCATTATATTCCGCCTCGTAATTATGAATGGGGTTTATCATAAAATTATCATAATTAATAATTGTACGTTGCAATTGCCCGTTATATCGCATACCGGCACGATTCCTCGTCGAAGCAAGATTGAAGGCGAGGGCCCTCTTCGATGCCGCGAATTCCTTGCACTTTTCCACGTTAGAAACCACTTTCCGCGATATGATCGGCTGATTCGAGCGCCAATTGGTCTTTATTAGATCATATCGCGGCAACTCCTGATAATTGATTACGCAGCAGTGATCGCAGATAGCTAAATATGCCGCACATATAACGAAGAGAAACAACAGTAAATTAACGCGTGGCATTATGCAAATTATAATGAGTTTAGACAGTTTACACAATTTTTTCGAAGTACAACGCACGCACCGCGATTCGTAACGCGCGTTCTGTGCTTTTTCCTCACGTGATGGGTATCACGTACTTCCGACTTCGGAAATGTACATCACTTGGACAAGATAATTAAGCAATTGCGGAAACTATGGAATTCGTGATTTCACAATAAAAGAGAAAGAGAAAATACAATCGAATATCAGGATTTAATATATCTCGATGTGTTCCCTATTTTTTTAATAATCTTCAATTTACTTTTATACAAATATTTTATATGTTTACTTTATCACAATTTAGTATTGTGCTGTCAATGATTTCCTTAAAAAAAGAGGTAAAAAAGGAATTATCCTTGTTTTATAATAAATGCTTATATTGTTTTATTAAAGTATCTACGATAATGGCACACCGTAATAATAAGAACCATCATAGACATATGTATATTATATACACTTTTGTGCACGTATCAAATTAATTCTGTTTCTTGATGTTCTCATATCGAAAATGTAATTTTTCACACCTTCTATCGTTTCACCTTCTCCTGTATGTCCGGCCTCTTGTGTGTGCCATCGCAGAAGGGCCTGTTTGACGTTTGCTTGCAGTTGCACAGCCAGTACTCCTTGGTCTCCGGAACGTTGAAACGTATGGGTCTAAGCTGGATTTTGAGAAAAATGTTTTTGTGCGTGCCGTCACACAACGGCTGGCTCTTGCTCTGACCACAGAGACACCACGAGTAATTTTTGCCGGCCTCGAGGCGTATCTTGAACGGCTTCTTGTCGTATATCGCTCCGTTCTTAGTCTGTAAATGGGCGCTGTACGTATCTTTGAGCAGATTCACGGGTATCGCCGGTTCCTCGGTCTTTGTGGAGAAACGCGAAACCTGAAAGCAAGTGAAAACGATTTTTTATTTTACTTTCTCTATCCGAGAAAATTACGAGATCTCGAAATTAAAGCGTTAATCGAACAAGTTTTTCGACAGTAAAGTCATTACATCACGTTAACTGCGTAATTATTTGTTATTTACGAACGTTGATTCGGATTAGGTTAGGTTAGGTTAGGTTTAGAATCTTATAAAACAGAAAAGCTTGCTTTTCTCTTATCCATTGTGACTTACATTTTCGCGGTGGAGAACGCTCGAGAAGCGAGCGAGACGTGGCAGTCGATTAAGTATGCTCATTCTGTTAAATTGTCAATCACGATCAAGCGTGGCAACGAATCGCTAGCGCGACTAAACACTGAACGCGAGCACGAGAGCAATCAGCTGATTGTGAGCTCAAGCTCAGTGCTTAGAACATATAGCGCCATCTCTTCCAACATTAACGAGTTACAGTTGTTGGTAAATTATGTAGAGAGTAAATGCAATGGTCAGAGAGGAACGCTGACATTATCGACCGTCAGCAATTGAATTTATGACATGTACGTACCACAGATGTCTATACTATAGTAGTATAGACATCTGTGGTACATAGTATTTTGTCAGCTGACAGTACTACGTCATACATGAATGGAAGTACGCGTAGTATGAATGACTTTTTAAAACTGTCAATACTGACAATTTACATCCAAACACACGGTCTACTTCTCATCTTCTCTAGTCTCTTACGTGATTCTTAATGTATTCGTTTCAGTTCTTCGTCTTGTTTCATGGAATTTATGAGAAATATTTATTCGCGGTACAACGTACAACACGCCAATTACTAGTTTGTAAGAGTAGTCTTTGATGCAAATTGACCGATTGGAAACGTTGTCGCGTCCCATTCACTTTCGCTAACGAAAGCGAGGAGACAAGTTCCGATGTACAACGTGCGTAAAGATATCTTTGAAATCGCACTTCGAAGTTTTACTCTGTTAAACTAATTCAATGAGAATATCACTAAGCGATGACACAAGATTTCACCGATGATGAGTATTTTACTGATCTTCAGTGTAAACACTCACACTTTGCTCCTTCGCCTTATGAGAGTAAAATTTCACTGAAAAATCTGTAATAATATGTTTGCAAGATGTAGCTTTTAAAACTCTTTCTATGTATTTTGGACTGCTTTTTTATGAGGGAAGAGAAGTTCCCATATGCATATATCTGAAATGAAATATATACAATTAGTATATATTGAGAATTATATATATAACAAATTTAGAATTTTATATATATACGTATATTTTACATTTTTTTAAGAATTAAAAAATCTTTCTTAAGATGTGATATATCCACAAAAAAATGAATAAGACTCTTCATCAAACTTAGCTATCTCTTTAACGAAATATATTGCTATAAATTTATTTTATATAATATTATAATATAAGACGCATTTTAAAATATCACTTTTTGAAACAACCATTAGCACTAATTGATTCTTCCAATGAGATTTTACTGATTTGCAATTCTATACTTATATAATTTAGATCATCAGTGACTATTCCTTGCTTTTCATATGTTATAATACATTTATTTCATTAATAAAAGAGTATATCGCGTGATACATAAATAATGCAATCAGAAGCAATTAATTAATTTGGTTGAACGATAATAAAATTAATGCGGATTGCGACGTAATAAGTAACTTCTCATGAACTTCAGCAATAGACAGAGTGAATCGATAAGTCAACTTGTTGCACGTATAATTTCTTATAAAGAAAGTACGAGCATAATTAAAGAGATTAAACGAGAAAGATGTATCACTGATATAATCGTGTATGAATGCGGAGGGGAACGGCATGCGGTAGAACAAAGATGCAGGAGAGAAGCTTGTATTTTGCGAATGCATCGCAAGATGCATTTGCGAGGGTAATTGACCGTTCACACGTGAAGACGTAAGTGGAGCAAACGGCGGAGTTATTCGTTCCTTCAAGATTCGCGTGTTTATCAACTAGAAAGCCGATAATGCGTGTAACAAGCGATGTGCATTGAAAATACGTCGCTCTTTCCGCGTGATTTATTAGTTCCGTTAGATATTATTCGTGCGACTTCTTTGTCAATTGTTACAGCAAATTTTTTATTTAAGTTATCTGCGAGATTAATCGATATATAATTGGACATAATGAAATATTTAATAACGGACAATTAACGTGTTGATGGCCTTTCATCTTTTTTTTTTTTTTATTAAGAACAGTCTTAAAATTCTTTGATAAATATGCGAAAAAAAATATCTGTCCTGAAAATAATGTGAATCGCACATTACATTACGTAGTTATATATGTATATAACAGATTTAAAAACGATATTTTTTACTGTCTTGTGTTAAGTTGTCTTTCTTTCTCGATCATCCCTTTTCGGTTATCTTTACCGCATTTATCTTAATAAGTGTAATTAGTGATACATCGCTTTATGGCAAAGCGAGCAACATAAGTAACGTATCGAGCGTATCGAGGCTCTTCTCAAAGATCGTTTAATCCTATTTGGGACCTACTTTTAAAACGTGCGGGAGAGAAAGTAAGAGGAGTTGCCGATGGAGTGACGGCGGTCGCGTGCTTGAGAAAGTAAAGTCCCTTTCGCGCATAGAGAGATGTACACACTTGCGTGTACTTGTATGTATCAATATACGCGTATGTTTGTAACGTCGTGCATGTTCGCCAAGCCGATCTATATGGGTCGCGAGAGGAAGTTGGTGCGATGATTAGTGATGATCCAAAGAATCTCTTATATCTCGATCACATTTTCGCGCATAATTTTACATTTCATACTCTATGAGAAATATTTTGAATCAATTTATATACTATCTTACAGTATAACATAGAAAAAAATGAACAAAAGTAAAGTAGAAATAAAATATTAAACTTAAATAATAATAAAATTAAAAGCCGATTAATATATATTAGATTAAAATTAATCCATGTTAATAATTGATATCGTAAACACAATTATTGAGCGTTATACATATACATTTAGCGTGTAATATTTTACAAACTTCCTAGCGTGTAACGCATCGTTTGTAATTTTCCAAAACATACCTTATAAATTATTGGAGCAAGTATGAGTAGGAATCTGCTTATGATTGCACATTTTCTTTTTACAAGAAAGATTACGAACAGATTTTCTGATTTGCACCGCTCTAATTAACGTCACTTGTATGTCTTGCACGTATTCGCGGTGCTTGAGAATGCTTCACGATTTCTGCAATAAGGAAGATTTTCATTTCATACACTTGATCCTTTGAAAATGTTAAATATATCTAAGACAAATATCAGGCATGTTATGATGTTATGATTTTTTATTTTTTTTTACATATTTCAATGATAAAATATCTCATGTTTATCTGGCTTTCATGTTTGTCATATTTATTTGAAAAATGATTCCGATTAAATAATTGTTTGCTTTTTTAACATAATAAAATGTTAAAAATCTTTATTTGTAATTAGTTAATAACCAAATTATGAGTATGAATAATAAACTTAAAACATGACAAATCGATATTTTATATGAAATGAGAATCTCTCTTATATCTGAAATTATAATCTTAAGTATTTGGTCACTATTAAATTCCGTCTTTAACATAACGCTTATCATCTACAACATAGATAACTATGACGCGTAACGAGAGTTATGCGTAAGTAATTATACGTTAGCGAGATAACTTGATAGCAATAAGAGATTATGTCATTTGCTAATTTTGGACAACGTTACAACGTAACACAGATTTATTAAATATATACCCTGCCGTCTTGAATAGAGGGGAAAAAGGATATATGACCGCATTTCATCGTTTATTTTTCCTTCTATGGAACTCGATGCAAATTTCTCGGGATATCTCTTATCGCTTACTATACGTTTATTACTTCCTTACGCGATACTCATCGGTAGTGACGTCAATGTAGTGACGTGATTGCAATCGCGCGACGTCAGTCTTCCGTTCATGCTCTTCCTGCATCATCGTGACATCTCTCCGGTTAATATCATTCCGATATGCGCGATAATCATCGCATTCCGCGTTGGTACTTATCTATTCACGTCACAATAGTTGCGCGGACACGTCTCGTATACGCACAAGAGACTGTGTAATGCAACGCCGCCGCCTAATTGCATCTCGGGATCTTGGGCCTTCACAGAGTTACGCAATAACACATGTCGCATAACCCCATTTCTTTTTTCTTTTTTTTTGCGGTACCGGTATTTCCATATTAATTCATAAATTTGCATGCGCTTTATAGGAAAGAAACGACTGACGACTTGCAGCGACTAATTTAGAATTTCTGTTGTGGATTGCGTGCGAACGATCCGTCATAACTAATTGCACACACAGTCTACAAAATATCTGAAACATCTATAAAGTGAGAGTAATTTATTCTAATTGTTTTGAGAGAAAGAGAGAGTTTAAAAGCATAAATAAAAAATGTGACGATATTTTAATGGCAATTGTTCACTACGTTAAGTGTTCTAAACACATGCCAACGTAGAAATAAGTAAGTATTACTTATCGATGCAAGTAGCGGACTTTATAGAGAGTGATATTTGAAGAGGAGAAGAAGAAATTCCACGACTTCCGGCCACGAGGGACGTAATTTCGCGTAGCCGAGCCGCGATGGACACGCGTAGACTTTCGAAGTTCACGGAGAAAGTTACACCTGGTTGACTCTAGGCAGGGGGCGAAGAAGGGGGGTGCTAGCTGACTCGTCTAGACGAATAAAAGAAACACATTGATGATCTCGCGATCGCGTTCTCCGGTTTCGATCCAGTTCTTGCGCGCCTTGTCGCGCATTCTTAGCCGCGACGTTCTTACACCGCGACTCGCTCTCTACGGGAGGATCTCGTCGGGGAACACTTTCGATCTTAATTGAGCACCGATCTTTCTTTCTAATACATGCAATTGGCAGCTGTTAACAAGCCTCATTAATCGTTATCCACGTCGTAAAAGCAGAAGCGCGCGAAAAGTTTCGTATTTTTGACAACATTGAAAATTAATTGAGATATCTAATATTATAATAAAGAAACTGAATGAATTAAGTTTGGAATACAATTTCTAATTAAAAGTATAAAAGAAACTCGTTGGAATTCGATTTCGCAATTTAATAACTCGTGCGTTATATTCTCACTGATGTGGATGCGTTTTAAAGCTGTAGCCAACCGGATCATTTACGTAAAGAGATAGTTCGTATAACAGGATATACAATCGACAAATTCTGCTTAGAGGTGTTAAAGAGGAGAAAGGAGTTAATCATGCGTCGGACATGACGTATGTGACGTCGCCTACTTTCATTTTCATCTAGTATATAATCTGCATAAATTTTCGACATGTGCACACATAAACACGTAACAGCTTATGTGTGTTTATAATTCTTCTCAGTAAATAATTTTTATTCTATATCGCTTATAATTTGCTTCGCTTTTTCTAGCACTCTCACGCAACCGGATACCATCGCAATTTTTGTTTTATTTAAGATCGACCGAGATTCCAGAATTATTCCCTGTAATTTGATGAATCAACCTGAATTAATGAATCATGATCAGATATCATTTATTTATTTGTTGCTCTTTTTTAAGATTAACTTGTTGCACTTTAAAAATGTTAATTGTCGCGTTTTTGTCTTACGTCCTTGCAACCGTATTATCGAGACGGATCTTGCCGATCTTGCGAGATCGCGCGGTAATTCTTTCACATCATCAGCGCGAAAGAATGTTATGACGATCGGCGGAGCTGATCTCGAAGGCGATCAGGACGGCTCGTCATCATTCGCCGATCATTCGCCATCGCAAAGTTGACAGGACTATGCTTTCGTTCCCTGTATTCGACGCACGAAAGTAGCACGTTAGAGCTTTGCGCCGAAAAGTAATCTTATTATTGCGATTGTCCCATCGCGCGTCTCACCTCGACTTGTCACCGACTTTCACCGACGCTTAAATAATAATTCACGGCGCAACGATTTCCTGATGTCCGCGGATACGGTCGTAAATTTGCAAAAACGAGAGTGACCTAATAAAAAACGGCGCCTTTTTTCCCTGAACGGGCCGAATTGTTCGTCTAACGAGGATCCATCGATCTTGAGTAGCTTCAAATATGGTTTGGCTCAAGATTTAAATGACGTTAGCCCGAACAAATACCACACAAATATTTATTAAATGATTGTGCAGATCTCTGGAAAAAAAAAAAAACAGAAAGTACACTTGTGCCAAAAATATGTACAGTAAAAGTGAGAAATCTTTGTAGAAAAGTTCTGTCGCAAAATTCAAGAAAGCTTTCTTTCTTCATGCTCCTTTTCAAACAAAACAATAGTCCGCACTCATTTTCAGAACGGTCGACTGCAGTTAATTATCTCAAACTACTTCCTAAATGTTCACAGCAGCCGAGCAAAGTGGTGAAACGTGCGAATCTGAAATGCGCTCTTTCGGTCTCTTAATCGATATTCGCCATCGAAATATTTTATTTTTGTTCTTATGTATTTATGTAGAATCTTCTTCAGTCACCGTCTGATAAACTTTGCAGATTATAGATGCTTTGATCGTTGAGACCGGAACTTGTATTCTATTGTATAAATATAAAAAAAAAATCTGTATATAATTTGCGGCGTACTTTCATTCGCGCTTTTTGGAATACGCGCGCGAAATCTCACCTCGATTAATGAAATAGAGAGATGTTAGGTGTCTGTAAAACTTTCTAGCATGACAACGAAATTGGGTACTTGTATCTCGTTCATCCCGTGGAAGTCATTAATGAACAAAGGAACAATGCCACGAGAGATTAGATACTCCATCATGAGTTTCGATGGAACGACACTATAGAATGTCGTTCACCTTCCGGAACAAACGCAAATGAGTTTCCAAGGATATCATTTTGTTCTAATATCGTGCTCCTTTATGATGTTGTCTATTCATCTCTAATGCTCAAATATAATAAAATGCACATTCATATGTATGTTAATGGTATTATAAATATCTTATTATTACTATCGTAAAGAAGTTGCAAAATTCTTAATTAATAGCATTTATTATTTAAAAAAAACTAAATGCTGTAAACTTACCGAATATCCTTCCTGGAAATTCTCGTCCCCATCGGGAATCGGGTGTTACGGAAGGTCGGCGAAGTCGATATGGCGAGTGAAAAAAATAGGAGAAGGAGAGGACGAGATCGTCAAAGGACAATCCCGGGTTCTCTACGCGGATGCCGGTTGGCTTCGTCGTGAAGTGGTGGGCTTCGGCGCGGACTGTCGCCTCGTAAACCTGGTGGGGGACAACGCGAGAGAGTTTTACGTACCGAAATGAAACTACTCGCGGAGAAAGTGAGAGCAGACGTAGCGGCGCCGGCGAACATCGACGACTGCGCGAGCAGAGGCAGGCGTTCTTCGGGACTCCTCGAGAAGAGAGGATAGACATGATGCGGAGCTCCGCCACCGCGTGGTAACCGAACACCGCACCATCGGGTCGTTCGGATCCGCGAGAGGGTCGTTTCGAATCGAAATCGTCTCGGAGGAACTGGAAGAGGGGTTTCTCGAATCTCGGAGAAATTTAGTAATAGTCTATTAGAAATCAGTGGCAGTGAAAAAAAAAAGAGGTGTACTCGTGTGACGGCGATACCTTGAAGAGTGGAACCTCGATCGGCAGGTGCCGAAATCGCGGCATTTCAAAAGCAACAGCGACCTCGTTAGTCACTGAGGCGACAGTTAGACACTTTATCGTATCGCGATAACAGGCGATTACATGTGACGTTGTCATGTTTAGTTTTCTTGTCATTCCAGATATGTAAGTCGCGAGTGCTCCGAGGGTTTTTTTTTTTTTTTTTTTTTGGTGACGTGATTGGGGAATCGGGGAGAATCGCGATATCGATCAATGACGAAGAACATCTCGCAGTGATACACCAGGTGAACAAGCACTCTTCGCAACGGCATCCTCGATTGTGTTATGGTGCTGAGGACTACCTCGGTCAGACGAGGCAGACGAAGAGGTCGCAGAAGAGAGGGCGGCGGAAGTAACTCCATCCTGGAGGATTTCCCCCGAGAAATCGTTCGCATTGGTTCGATCAGCCGAGGAGAAATCCGGGAAGATCACGTCTCGTGAATCGGTGAGTGCAATCTCACGCCGATTTATCTATCCTTCTCTCTTGTAAATCGGCAAATACTGGTCTATTTTATTTCCCGCGCGTTTTCTACTTTTCTAATCTTATAACGCTAAAACAAGAGAATGCGCGAGAAATCTGCGGCTAGTTTCTATAAATAAGATGGAAGTGGATAAGAGCAGAATCTGATATGTAAAAAACGCTTTAAAATTATACTTTGGTATAATATTGTTAATTTAACTGGGAGAAAGCAATTTGTGAGAGAAAAGATTGTTACGTTTCCGTAATGAGATGTGCAATTCGAGGTTCATAATCAGGCCATTTATACGCGCACGTAGTTCATTATCACAAAGAAGACAGAGTTGCAGAATGATGCTTTCTTCTCGACATAGCGCAACGTGTTGAAGGATGTATCTTTCGAGAGATTCGTATTTTTTAATAATGCAAAAATCGGTGTGCGTAAAAAGTGATCGGTTCAGCTTCGAAAAGGAAAACTTTCTCCCGTAGCCTCCCGTGTGCTTGATTGTACAAACGATAAATCGCGTGCGCAAAGAATTAAAACAGCAAGATTAAATTATTATTCGACTTATCCATCGAAATCGGCGCGATGGATTAGAACGGAACGCTCGGTTTCGTTTCGTTAAGCTTAATGTCTGATTAAACGCGGCGGTTATTATTAAAAGCAGCAGGGAGAAAGCAAGATCGCCTTCGTGGAGAGCAACTATCTTTCCAAAGAGAGGCTATCAGCCGTCTCTTATGTATAAAAAGTATGTTAAGCGAAAAACGCAAGCCGATGCGCGGTGATTTTGATGCATGGAGGCGATCGGTGCCACATTCTTGATTTGGATTTTAACTTTGTTCAATTAATTAATTTTATCTAATAATACGCCCGTTAATGTAATCTCTTGTTTATAGATTTTTATATAGTAATAGAAAAGCTTGTTCTATAAAAAATAGTATCAATCTTAGATAATTCGCGTACCCACGTGCTCCTTAGTTTTAATTAGAGCACTTTTTTCATAATTGATGATAATAAATGATAATAAAATTAATAATACGTGATCGCGTGACTGTGGAAATCACAATCATACGTTTTATTTTTTTAAAGAAATTTGATGCAACTATTATACACGAAAGTTTCACCATAAAAACTCTCACTTTATGAAAAATTTACACACATTGAAATTTATGCTAACGAAATATATATTACGAGAAAATAGTGAAAGACGAAAAAATGTGCTCCTTGAAAATCTCAGACGACCAAATGCTATATTATTTTCGATATGTAATTTTACATGGAAAGAAAATCCTTCCGCTAGTTCCCCGAAGGAGGACACGGTTTCGTAAGATCGCCGGCTTAAAACGCGAACTTTTGCGTCACGTGGCATAGTGTCGCTTTCGAGTAGGAGGTTCTTTTATTTTTAAGTTGCCATCCTCGTAGGCAGTGAAAGTACTTCCGTTCTTTCTCAAAACGAAACGCTCGCGACAGCACGTCGAGGATGCACGCTTCGGTACCGCGTTGTACACGCGTTGCCCAAACACTCCCCGTGGTTTACGTAACGGAATTCGATAGAGGTCTGAAGAGAAACGTGGAACTCGAAGAGTCGCTACACGAGTAGGCTTTTAACTCGTGCTATTCAAATCCAAGTGTTATATAAGCGGAGCGATTTATATTTGCGCTTTATTTTTCTATTTTCTAATGCGAGAGCGAGTGCATCGAATTCTGTAAGAAGTAAACGTTCTCAATAGAAATGTCTCTTTTGCGCGATTTTTGCACAATTCACATTGCTCATCGCTGAAAAGCGTTTGCTCGTTGCTGCTGTACATTCATCATCTTCGGAAACGGACGAGAAACCAAGCGGCCAGCGAGAAAAGATTCATTACACAATGGAAAGTGTTCGTCACGAAAGATATCGGTGAACTAGACCGCGAAAATGCTTGCTCCTTTCAAGGCCATGAATAAGATCAGTCGCTGCGACGCCAAGATTTCTTCGATGAAGAAACCAGTTTTAATCTTTCGAAATGAAACGCGCGCGCGAGAATACGTTTTCGAAACGCATTTATAAAGACGAATTTTGAATGTCTATATCAGATCTCTATCCAAGTTTTTATACGCGAGAAGTAAAAGCTGTCCCGAAGTTGTATCCGGTGCGATTACGGCGAATTTGATGATTGGAAGATGAAGAGAGCTCTTCCGTTTTATTCGATATGAACAGTCCTGATAAATTTATATGGCTTGTAGCAAAGAAACATGTAAAGGAATTAACTGTTATCTTAATGATTAGTCAAATGTGATAAGTATAAAATGATATAAATTAAACGTAAGTATAAATCGCAACGCTATCATTACACCTCATTTCTGCCGTTGACACGGACATATGTTATCAAATATACATATCACACACATACATGACATTATAATATAATGATATTATATACTTATTTATATATATATATATATATATATGTGTGTGTGTGTGTGTGTGTGTGTGTGTGTATGTGTGTGTGTATGTATGTGTGTGTAACATGCAATTTTAACATTTGATACTGATATCGGTCGTAGGATTATCCTTATATGGAACATTAGCCGCGTCCGGTATGTTTAATAACGCGCGCACGATGTAATAGCGCTTCATTTTGTTCGACGACGAGATATATATGTACGTATTACTTAGATTTATATTATATAATTTCAACCGCGCGTGCATGCACGTAGATATTGTATTATCACCGATCATTATCGTCGTGGCTCGGTGGCGCGTGCCGAGAGCTTTTCTTCGTGACGCTCGGCCGATTCCCATTGTCATTGTTAGCTATTAGGGTGTACACGCGATGCGCCGAGGGAAAATTGTGGCCCGTTCGTAGCGGAACGCACGAAGACGACTACTATCCTTGGGAAGTTTGGGCGAAAGTAATGCTTGCGCGTGGCGCCTGGAGAAAGTGATGGGCCGCTTCCCCCCTCGTTCTTATAATGTCGATTCACGCGGAATTCGAGATCTCACCGGAGCGCGAGAGAGGAAAAAGGTATCCGATCGGTGGACCGATCCATGTGGGTGCTTGCACGTGCGCGAGCTTTCACTGACAGCTGGAAACGGCGACGTCTCCAGTTGGTCCAAGCGGCCAGAGTCTGAATTCAGAATTTTTGCGACTCAGCAAATTATTGCAAAGCTGATTGTCATATCTGTAATTTTCGATTTAAAATTGAAGATCGGACTACAAGACCCAACTCGAAAAAGTTACAGTTAGATTATAATTGAAATATCTCTTCGTATGTACATTGTATATTACTATATATGCGTGATAAACATTACAGTTTGATTTCACAATTTGACACGCGAAGATCAAGATACGCTCGATGGAGACGAAAATTTAAAAAAGATCGCGGCGTTTCGTTGCCTGCATTCCGCGGGGGAAAAAGAAAGAAAGACGAGACGACGCGTCAGAAATCGCAATCGAGCGATTATGAGGATCGGAGCAGAAGCGATATCGCGCGCGTTACAATAATCGAACACTTTCACGGTGAAATTGATCGCGTTCACGATAAATTCGCCTGCATTCGCGACGACGTACATTTGCAGGGTACAAGAGGGATATAAATAGAGGAAGGGGTGCAAAAGGGGCGCAGGTGGAGGCTTCGAGAACACGATGCAAGCAGCGATTTGTAACTTCCGTCGTGGCGGGTCGGCGGGTGGCACCGCGTGAACGTGAACTTCACACTGTGCACGCAAGAAGTACACACTTTCACTTCTGGTGGATCCACGTGACGGGGAGCCAATGACCTACTAACACATCGAACCGTTCACCAAGCGCCGCCGCGATTGATAGTGGCTTGACAAGGCCGTCCATCAGGAATTATTCAACAAACAATTATATCCCTCTCCGTTTTCTTTTTTTTTTTTCCTTTTTGGCATTTCCCGTCCCATTTGTCTAGACCGAATGTGAGGTAACGATCAATCAACGTCAATCAGATACACGCCTTTCGCATGTATACACTGTAGCCTGAGGAACATGGCTTCTGAAAAAAAATTTATCCGTTAAAGGATTCACACTTATATTTTTTTTCTTATAATCAAAATTTATGGATCCATCGATTAATCTGAAATTAATTTTTTATTATTAATATTAATTGAATTATAAGCGATTGAAAATACTAGAGACTTACAGACTTTTCAGATGCTTTAGAGATGGTAATAGATGAGAAATCCTTATTAAAGTTTTGCGGTTGGCGCGTCGTTTTCTCTCGCTAATGTTGTTGATAGGCAATAATTCCATTTGGCAGAGATGTTGATGGATTTAAGTGCTTATAGTGGATCTTCTCGGGTATAGATGTCTTGATGTTTGATTCCGGATGAACTTCTTTACTTTCACTCGTTACGAAGGATTGTGACGCAAACTGGATTTTGTCTTGTCGCGTCGAGAGGAATTCACGATGAAGTTGTTCTCCACTTTGCTTCGTTTGCCTCTAAGCGTTACCTTATACAGCAGAGTCTTTCTCTATCCACTCACGCAAACTCTGAATCGTAGATAATAGAAACTAAACTTTACAGAAATGATGATTGCTCTACAAAGCAATATATTGACACATATCTCAAGCAATTGAAAAATTTTATAATAAGTTTCAAGAAAATATTAAAAGAGATAATTATATAATATATAAAAAAATGTATTTTAATAAATAATTTCCAGCGAATTTTACTTGAATGGAATTTTGACATTTTTCGCATCTTGTTCGTCTTTTTGTCTTCCATCTAAAATATATTCATGCATAACTTACTTTTATATCATTCTCATCATTTTACGTACAGAAGCAGCGCTCACGGACGGTTCGTGCCAAAAGAAAGTTCCTCGAATCGCCGCGAAACCGCTATCGATAATTGTCGGTACGAATAACGTGGCATTCCTCGAACCAGAATCCTTAACGATTCCACCTGGTTACGAGTCCGTGCGATGCGTATTTCCTTTCGCTGAGAATCGGGCGCTTTAATAGCGCTCGATGATGATTAACGGCTCGTGAAACTCCGACTCGAGGAGAAAATCGTCTAAATCGAGAGTAGTAACGTTACCTAGGATTTTCAAGAATATTATATCGTATATGGTAAGATTGCGCTTATAGGCACGTCTCTCACCACACGCCATACGTAAAATGTCTAATGTAAAATGCGTTAAAAATATATCTTGTTACATATATACACAGGATCATTTTCGCACAACTGATTTCTAATTTCCTCTTAGTAAAACGATGGGTGTATCGAGGCCGTGTCATTGGCTTCTCGCTGCGGTCATCCTGAGCCTCTCCTCGAGCCTGATGGTGAGCGAGACGCTGCAGCTCGCGAACTTGGATCCCTCGACCATCGACGTGCGAAGAGACGAGACGAATCGCACCAGAGGGGTGGCGGCGATTCGCCGGCGAAGATATGTGCGATTTCCTACGGGATCCGCCGCTTATCTCACCGACGTGGGTGGCGGTCCACCACCGCTTGGCAGAAATCTCGGGCCGATCGCGCGTTTCGTCCCTCCGTTGCCCGGTACGTGGAGACAGCACAAGTCTCTCTGGAGGAGCCCCGTAATCGCCGATTACAACAGACCGGTGATGTCCCATCGGACGCCGCGATTGATATTCCGCGACAACGACTTCCTACCGCCGATCGGAGGCGGCGGAGCCTCCTTCTTCCAGCAGTCTAATCAGTTGCCGGAATTCGAGGATGACGTCAGAGGTAAGAGCCTTTTCTTTTTCCTCGTTTTAATTATGCGTGATTATATATATATATATATATATATATATATATACGTTCTTTAATCGTTTTAGTTTCTTTCTGTCTTCCATCCGCTTGAAATTCAAATTTAATATTTTATTGCGTTTAAATTGATTCATAATTAGATCTTCTCATTATTCTTGTCGTGTTGCAATTAATGAATTGTTGCACTAAAAACGGCAGATCCTCTTCTTAATCTTCTTGGCGAATTATAGAATTGTAATCTCACAATTTCTCTAATATTTAAACGACCCAGAGGCATCATCAAATACACATTTTCCTGCGGTATTAGAAACTGCTGCACCGTTTAATAGAACGATATAGACCCGTGTTTATTGCTGCTTATTCCTCTTTCAAGTGTCTAATAAACACTTTTCCCTTTTACTTTCTTCTTTATCTTTACGCGCTCGCGTAATTCTGTCGCTTCTGTAAACCACTTTGTTGTGCAAATAGCGCTTCATCGACGAGAATGCTTAGAAAAGCGTGCAAGTGTAAATGACGCGTCGTATAATACTTTCGAAGCATTTCAATTGCAAACGAACTGACACGTACGATCGGGTCAAATAACTCACGGTCATAAGCGATCGTGAGATACCTACGTAATTTCTGCGTAACAAGTTATAACAATCAATTTGTCCAAGTAAATAGCAACCGCGTATTTAAGAAATGTTAAACAGTACTTAGTTTCTACGAGAAAGCTATTAATTAATTCTCATATTAATATTCTTTGTTCCTTTTCACACAGTCTTTAGTTAATTAATAATTCAAAATATAAAGAGATTATTATAACTTTTCTATCGACATTATACACGCACTTATACAATAAATTGCTTGTCCTGTTTGACGATAGGCGTCATCTTTCCAGAAAAACATCTCGTCTTTATTTCAGATCACCGAAAGCAGACGGCGGAGGATTATCCCAGATTGGAAACAGGTACGTGTAATATTTGCGCCGACACACGCAGAATCAGGGAATCGATAGTCAGTCTTAACGACGTCGCTTTATATAGAGGATTTTCGATTTTTTTTTCAAATTCGCGATCTCTGCTTGGTCCTCTTCAATCGCCTCTTGCACATTCATAAAAATCACGCAACTCGCGATGGCGCGCAAAACTTATTTCCATTGTAGTCTGCAACTTCCGTCGTGGTCTGAGGCACGGAAATCATTACAACATCTTTGTCGCGGGATGATAAATCGACGTAATGCTGGGTTAGTACCGAGGGACCCTTTTACAATTGCCCAAATTTCTTTCTATAGAGAGCCCATTTTTCGTCGGGAAAAAACGATTGACATCCATTGCGTCGATATTTTTTTCTATCGATTGTGTTTATCGGACATTCTTGCCGTATGGATTTCAACGTAGGTTAATCATTCGCTGTGTTTCATTTTAGCCAGATCTAAAACGAGATATGATTATTTACGATAATCACTTCACATCATTACTTCGTGATGACTTTAATTACACAGATTATAAATATAGTAGATCCACTGTAAAAATTATTCACAGAAGATACAAATATCTCATTAGTACAGAAATATGTTTAACTTTGTAAATTAGTATCGCTCCGCTCAAGATTTAATTTAAAAATATTTCTATTCGTAATTTCAAGCAATTAAAAAATTTTAATATGTTTTTTATCATATTGCGATCATGTTAGCTTTAAGCCGACCCTGGTCTTTGCGATCGTTTTGTATTTCGAAGTTAGACTTGGAGTAATTGGCAGAATAAGAGTGACGGCTTCGCGTTTCTTTCGATTGATAATTATAATGATTAAACATCAACAATCGGGCCATTGAAAGATTGATAGGAAAGATTTGCATTTTCTAAGAAATTGCAACTTTGAGCACAAATTGACAAGCAAAGATGTATCATGTGCTTTATTCGACATGTATGTATTAATATGTAGCAGTCGAGAAAAGTTTTTAAATAATTGGCATTAATAATTCCAACACTTAATAATTAATACCTTGATTGAGAAGAATCGCATTGAAGATTCGCATTCTGTGTCGAGAGCGTTCCTGATTTCAGTCGTTAATAGTCATGCAGATCGCTGTAGATTAGTAACCACGATGACGTACTCGTTTAGTCTTTCTTCCCTTCGGCCGGAAGCGCGATCGCGCCACACGCTCTGATAGCTTGACAGTTGCACGGGACAATTACGTAACTTGACAGTCGCGAGAGACAAAGAGTTTCCATATTTTCTCTGCAGAGACGCGCCAACAAAAAAGACCGCTGTGGAAAGGCGACGATACATTGTGCGCGGACGGACGGAGCTGCGAATTTTTTCTAATGTGCTGGATGACTGCTGGCCTATTGGACGGCAGCTGCGGCGGCATTATGTTCGCGTGTTGTCAGCGGAAAGATCCTAAAGCTCTCACTGATAATAACCTGATCGAGTCACCTAGAGATCAATCCCGGCCGCTTCCGCTGGATTTGTACACGGAGACCGACAGCGACGATCGTAAGTCCTTCCTTCGAAAAAGCATGCTTTCCATGCACTGGCACCGCACTTGCAAGCATGACTTCTTCTTTCCCTGTCTGTTGATCTTTCTTCCTTCTTTTCTCGTTCTCGTCCTCTTTTTGTCAGCTCTTTGTTGTTCTTCTTCTCAAGCTCAACTATTTCGCAATTCCGCGCACTTGCATGTACTTCGAGCATGTCATTTCCTTCCCCACATTAATTTCATCCCAAAAAATTGCACAGTTTCCTCGCCAAATATCTTCCACACATTTCACATCATCCTAAAAATAAGACATCATCCTAAAAGATAAGTCCTTTTTTCTTCCTTCAATTTTCATAGTTCCTTCTTCTTCGAAACACATATATATATACAGGATGTCCGGTAATAATCGCCCCACCCATTGTGTGCAGGTAGAGCGGATTAAACCGAGTAGGAAAGTCCTCTATCGTTTTGCGATCTTCGCAATAATTAATGAGAAATTAATTTAAAAAGATCGGCTAAATCCGCGCGAATATAAGCGCGGGACGAGAAATGATGTATATACATTTATTTTCTACGCTCGTAGAAATGAATGGAACTACACCGACGTTATAATCGCGTGTGTGAGTAAATAAAATGTATGAAATAAATTTGTGTGAGTAACTATAAATTGAGCCATAAATCACATGCGATAAGAAACTCGATGACAGCTGGACATGCGGCTAAACGATTATTATGACACCTTCGATGTGATGTGCGACACCGAAACAATTGAAGGTCGTCGAAAAAAGTATCAACAGTATTTTGTTTTACTTTTTTTCTGCGTACCGAGTTCGAGTGGTGCTCGCCGAGCATGCCTTATTAGAGTGAGAAGGATGCGAGGAGGATAAAGAAGGATACGAGCAGAGCTCGCTCGAGCGTGCCTTTTAAAAACAATTCGAGATAACGCGAGAAGGATGCGAGGAGGATAAAGAAGGATACGAGAAGAAAATCGAGAACGCCAGTAAGACACGAATCTCTCTTTTCTATTGGATCAGAGAATCGAGCGACTTTGATTATTGGTCATCGCCCGAGGAGTCCGCGTGGAGTATTTAGGTCAGGAAATTCGGCATGCCATCGATAAACCGTGAGACGTGTCAATGCATCTCCCAAACTACGATTTTTTTATTGAACTATAATAATAGAATGACTATGATTTGGCTACCAAGCGATGACTCCGCGCGGATTAATTAATACACATTAATACATATGCTAAGAAAATCCTTGCTTGCATCTTACCATCTCTATTCCCTTTCTAAATAGCAATTTTAATATTCATACAACTATTTGTCGATTAAATTTTATATAATTATATGACAAATTGCGATGTTAAAAAGTTTTGCGATGTTAAAGAGTTTTGCGCTGCGAATCGAGTGCGTGTGAATGCGTGTTTAATCGGCATTGTAAACTTTACGCAACGCATCGTCTTTATTTCAATCAAATAATCAAAATTACTTCGAGAAATGATCGCAACTTTATCGCATCGTGTCCAGATTGGCAAGTGACATATTCGTTTTCATTCTTTGAGCATACTGCACATAATGTAGCATGTTCGTTAGCAATTAAACGAATTGTACTTGTTATATCAAAATCATTCAATTAATTAAATTGATGAGATTGACATTGTGTTGCAATATTTATGATATTTGGCAATGATTTTCGTATTATACACGCTTATGTCTCTTCTCGCCCCGCGCTTATATTCGCGCGAATTGGCCGACCTTTTATAATCAATTTGTCATTAATTATTGCGAAGATCGCAAAACGGTAGAGGACTTTTCTACTCGGTTTAACCCGCCCCAGCTGCACACGATGAGTGGGACGATTATTACCGGACACCCTGTATATTTTATGTGTTACCTTATTTTTCTCAATTTTCTTATATATATATATTTCACAAGCATGTTAAATAAATTTGAATAAATTTCTATCTTCCTATGCATGCTAGCCCGAAGATAATTTTTTATTGATATTATAATGTAATATTGTGTTTCTGCACAATATCCGTTGAAATTTCCATAAACGCATGTTAACAAACGCCAATTTCCTCGATCTCAATCCTTTTGTATTTTTCACCGCAACGAACAAGATGTTCTCTTAAACGCGAAGGAGTGATATAAATTTTGACGAACTATGACGAGAGAAAATCTCTACATGATAGAAATTATAAGTTTTTCGAAGAGCTGGCATAGGTTAAAACAGATAGAAAGCGGCGACAGCCGCACAGATGTATTAAATACTGTAACAATTGTCCTCGTCAATGGACCGATTTTCTTGATAAAACACGTTTTTCTACGTTGACATTTCGTAAAACTTTGGCGATCTGCATTCCTCGTTTCTTTCTCATGATCGATGGCGATAAAACGCTTCGTTGCATTCGCAACAACTCCGTTTTCTGCACGCGAATGCTTTTACTCTGTTATAAGGCGATGCACTAATAAGCGCATGGATTTGTCAGCGACTAACTAAAAGACAAACTATTGTTTTTATTTATGCGTTATATATTATAATTTATGCTTCTTCTCTTCTCGAGATTCTTTCATCGGTAGCTTCGGCTCAATGGCTAATATGTGTACAAATAATCTCAATAAATAATTTTTTTGATCTGTCGGACGATATTCAAGAAAGTGGGTGATTGAGTTACCATTGAAATTACTGCGATTACACGCAATGCAGAAGAACTGCGGTCCAACACATTGATATCGGACGGAAGAGACGCTATTAATTAAATCATTGCATTACTCCAAGTCCAATTTCGGTAATACAAGAAAACGGCAAAAAAACATCTTTGTCACTGTCGATTACTTCACGTTTTCAACTTTACCTTTACGGCGCAATTCGGCTTTAAAAGCATTGATTGCAATGGAACTGCGTTTAAGCGTCATTGCGCGTTATTGTAGTCATAGATTACGGCATAGTTGGAATTGTCAGACGTTTCCACGTTTACACAGAATGATTCAGGATTTTTAGCGTTTTATATTTCTTGCAAAAGGTATCTAGATAGCTTTTTCGCGCGACTATTATATATAAGTATTATATGTATAATATGATTATACTACTAAATATCTATGAGAGTTTGCGCTCAATTCCCATCTTTTCGAAGAGAAAAATCTGGTAACTCTGGCGTAATTCGTTGCAACAAATAATTAGATCTGACGGCGCTATAAAGGTGATACCTCAATTACTCGCGATTCTCCAAGCAATTGCACTTTGCAGGTTGCGGCATACCGGTCGTTTCGAAGCAGATCGCGCAGAGAAGGATCGTCGGTGGTGACGACGCCGGTTTCGGCAGTTTCCCATGGCAGGTCAGAGACACGGCAATAACACGAAACTTTTGCTCGAATGCTTTGAACTTTGTCATTGAAATCGGCTCTTGCTTTGACAGGCTTACATACGGATCGGATCCAGCAGATGCGGCGGCACTCTGGTCAATCGGTTTCACGTTGTCACGGCTGGCCACTGCGTTGCGAAGTGAGTGAAAAAATTTGTGCCTGTTTTATATATATATATATATATATATATATATATTAAATTGATTAATAATTATTAATATTATTAAATTGATTAATTGTAATTGCGTTCATGACTTTTCTCAGAATCTAAAAAAGAGTCTGTCTGTTAATGAAATTTCACACATTGAATTTAATATTTAAAGTTTTATTAATATATAGGATGGTACCAAAAAAAATTTATATATTAATCAATACTATAATTATATATAAAATATCAAATAAATTCTTTAAATTCTTTAGAGCGTCCGCACGGCAAGTTCAAGTTACTCTCGGCGATTACGTGGTCAATTCTGCGAGTGAGTCTCTTCCAGCTTATACTTTTGGGGTTCGAGAGATTAGAGTGCACCCTTACTTCAAATTCACTCCGCAAGCGGATAGGTGCGTTCATGGTATCGTTAATTTATTAGAAACACACTGGATGTGTGTATACTTCGAATGTTGCAATTTTTTAATAAAATAAATTTTATCAATTCTTTTACCCTCGCTCACATCTTCTATATTTGATTATTTATCAGATTTGATGTGGCGGTGCTTCGATTGGACCGACCAGTTCATTATATGCCCCATATAGCGCCTATATGTTTACCAGAGAAAAATGAAGATTTCTTGGGACAATATGGCTGGGCTGCTGGATGGGGCGCGTTGCAAGCAGGTGGCGTATTAGAAAAATTATTGATTAATTATTGATAATTATAAAATTATTAAAGTTATTAATTTTATATATCCGGCAATGTAATTTTAAAATCGCGCATTTTTCGTCTTATGGAAAAAATTAGAATCTTTTAAATCCAGTTATTGGATTATCTTTTGAGAGAGAGAGAGAGAGAGAGAGAGAGAGAGAGAGAGAGAGAGAGAGAGAGAGAGAGAGAGAGAGAGAGAGAGAATAAAATATTATATTACACATTTAAATGAATATAATAATTCACTATAATAATTAAAGTTTTGTTAATTAGTTACCCTCGTTAACTTGATTTTCACGAATTATTTCATTCAGGATCCAGATTGCGACCCAAGACGCTGCAGGCAGTGGACGTGCCTGTGATCGATAATCGTCTCTGCGAGCGATGGCATCGATCCAATGGTATCAACGTCGTCATTTATGACGAGATGATGTGCGCCGGTTATCGCGGCGGCGGTAAGGACTCGTGTCAGGTAAGCGGTTTCGTCATCGTGGGCGCGTACTGTTTGAACGATGAATCGCCGTTTCCCGTTGTTCCGTTCATTATCCCGTGCGGGCGACGCATCTAATTTTCAGGGCGACAGCGGCGGCCCATTGATGTTGGAGAAAACCGGTCGGTGGTATCTCATCGGCATCGTCTCCGCCGGTTACTCCTGCGCACAGCCGGGTCAACCGGGGATCTATCATCGCGTGGCCAAGACCGTCGACTGGATCACGTACGTCATAAACTCGTAACGTTGATCCTCAGGAGAATTATCCTCAGGAGAGTCCTGAGAATATCTTCGCTGAGCCGCGGACTTTGCATGACACAAGGTTCGAGCGTTCTTCGTGCCGAGAGAAGGAATCTACGATCGCGCTTGAAAAACCGTGATGCGATATAAAGACAGAGACGTTTAACGAAACGATAATTTAAATGACTTTTTGAAATGAATTATATGCCTAATGATGAAATTATAGCCATTTTACTTTACAAGGATGTAAAAATTATTTAAATAAAATCTAATGGCGCAGAGTTTAAGAAGCGAGACGCGGACGCGAATTTTTAATATAGTTCCGAAAAGCATGAATAGAGTCGACATTCTCTATTAAATGTAATACGCGATATTATACATAAATATCTCTATTGACACAAGCGGGTGGCGTAAGTGTGTTGTAATTTTATCGATGTGAATGCATTGTAAATTAAGCGTGTATGATATACGTATGAATTTGCGCTTAATAAATACTCTGTTTTCGACTTTCATTATCGATTGATTGATTTTTTTTTTTCCAGTCTCTATCATAGCATTATAATTGCATTTTATCTTCAATCATTTTTAATATACTTTAACGCACTAATCGCGCAACGTGATAAAGTTGTAAATCTATATTATTTTGGTTATATTAATAACCAAAGTGATAGATTTGATTGACGGTGTTACTGTTTTATTAATTGAAATTTTAATGTTATCGATTTATATTACGCAACAAGAAAAGAGTAACAATGAGAAAGAGAAAGAGAGAGCGAAATGAGAGTAAACACTATTTACATTAAAAACATATTTCATTTGACAACCGCTACTTTTCAACACAAACTAACAGCGTTGCGAAATCAACGCATTTACGCATTAAGTATCTATATTTCCGTTGCGCATATTTTATAAGTACACATTTACTTTGACATAGGTATTTAATAAAATCAATACGTATCAGCTCCGACGATAATTCGTCTTAGCTTATCATTATCGCTTTGGCCTATTTTAACATCGCAAAGTATTCAAGAGACAATTCTATTGTTAAATCTAATACGTAATATACGCACTCTCCGGCAGCCTCTAATCCCTTCGCATCATTACATATCGCTTCTATATTATTACATATCGTTCAATAATCAAATTTCGTGGAATGATTTTTAACATGAATGTTTGATACAAGAACAACAAGGAATAAATTTAACATGAATGTTTGACACAGAGCAACAAGGAATAAATTTTTATCGAATTTCATAATTCGCAATCATCATTGCCTCGAATCTCATCGTTCCGTGAAATGCAAAAGTAGCGTGTGTACACGCGCTATAAATGATTATTAATCATGCTGCTCTGAAGAAACACGAATAAAAATTTCGGGAATACAAAAATGCATCGAGAAACGTGTCACGATGCTCGGGGAGAATAGCGGCCCCAGATAATTAATGCTAATTTTCGTCCTAGCTAAACACAATGTGAAGGATTAAGTCGCGAGTTCTCGCTTAAGTATTCATTCGAATTGCAAGTGAAAACAAAGACATCATCACGCCGAGTTGCATTCGAAATTCTCGCTTTACTCTAAAATCCTGTGATAAACATTGTTATAATTATCTACGTGTGTCCTTGCAATATAAATAGCTGCGCTCCGTCACGAGAAATCTCTTTTGCGCGCGGAACCAATATATAATTTCTCGCTAAAATTTTTTTCTAAGATAAATAAGAATAATACTTTCTCGAGAGTTTGCATCGCTCTCTCTCGAATACTAATGAGGGGGAGGACGAGGACAGAGGAGAGCTGGGTCAAAAGGGACCCTTTGAGTCGATAAATATAAATAAGCCGAAGCTAGAATAATTAAAAAGTTATAAAATGCTTATATATACATATACATATATGTATATATATAAATTACACATTAAATATTAATTACTTCTAAAAGAAAGACAGTGCTTCATAGAGGAAATATAATAATGAGACGAATTCAATTAATTAGCTAGAGATCGACGGTAATGAGCAAACAGCTTTAATGCTATTCTAACGTTCGGCTTATTCGTATCACTCACATGACTTAAGTAGCGTCGTTAGTTATCGCAAATCACGGATACCGCGACAGACTAAATGCATCAATTCAAGATTCGCCCGATCAACGACGAAGATCGAGCCGAGCGCCGTTTGTTCCTTACGTAGACCTAATCGTTAACGGTCAAATATGTGTTCTGGATATCACGAGCACCGGATAGAAAGAGAGCTTAACGGGGATGTAGATTGCAATACTATCCGGTAAACCTTACAAAGTTGCCAAACCTCACAAAGTCGCTGCTGGATCAGGCTTCTCAAATTATGATCAAGCTGTGACGCCCTAAATGCGTCAATCGGCAATAGAGATTGCACTATACACCGCGAGAATATATATCTCAAAATAATACTCTGCATTAATTGACCGTTTTATCGGTACTCAACTACCTCTTGAACGATCTTTCGAATGCTTCGGTCCTCAGGACGGCAGAATATCCAACTCGAGCACGCTTTGAGTGTTGGACGACACTCGATCGTCGCTCTGATGCACCAGGACGTCCTTGAAGTCTCTCAGCTTCTGTGGCTGAAGGGTCGTGTTGGGATTTCTGGGAAGCGTGGCAATGGGATTGGTGTTGTGATTCATGTAGGGCTTCTCGTAACGATTGATGCCGTTCTCCGATTCCGAGTTGTGCCGTCGTTTCGTGATGGGTTCCGCATTCAATTGCCTTGGCGACGAGTCCTTGTCCTCGAAGCACGGCACCGTTTGCATCGACACCGTGTTCCGGCAATCGTCGAAGAGGGATCGAGGATTGAGAGTGACCTCGCGGGCGGAGCCGAAATGCTTGAAGCTGGCGCAGATCGGCGGCGAGCTATTCATAAAGCTGGTATCTCCGGGAACGCATGATTCGGTGATCCGTTTTTCAATCTTGATCTCGGTGACGTTCTGCCGGATTAGTACATTCGGCGCGACTTCCGGTAACGGTTCTTGAGAGATCGGCGGCCACTTGAGATCGCGCGCCATATCGCGCTCGATCGCCAGGAACTTCCGCCGCGATTTATCTACATCGTGCCAACGGTAGCGCAACTTGCCGAACACAAGGTACTCCACAAAGATGTACTCGACTAAGATCGCAATCACAAAATTTATCGCGCCGTAACTGACCAGAATGAAGCGGAAGCTCAAATCGTTAGGCAGCACAAGCTCGAACAAATCAATCAGCCACTGGAAGGGACATATCGCAAGGTAGATGGAAAAGAGACTTAGGAAAACGAAGGAAGTGAGTAGACCGTAGTTGGTGAAGATCGACTTTCTGTACGGCGGTCCTTTGGAGAACGCCACGGCCAGAATGATGTACTGCATGGAACTGACGATGAAGACCGTGTAATTCTCTAAACATCCTACGTCGTCCTTGTCCTCGGTTGCGGTCACGTTGAATGGCACGAACCAGGACATCTGTTGTAGATGCCAGAAGCTCGTGTACTGGAAGATCGCGACGATCAAGAGTTGGGTGATGAGACTGAGTATCGGCGATGTGCTGATGAGGCTGTTAAGCGGTGCCATTTTCACCAGCGGGCCCTCGTATGCCTCGGTGCGGCCGAAGAAGAAAGCGAATAATGAGATGATGAAGAGATCGATGTACAAGAACTCGAAATCCGTTAGATTGGACTCGATGCTGTAGAGAAGCATCACCGAGATAAACTGCGTGAGCGAGTAGGCGGCCATGTACTTGAAGATGCCAAAGGATGTTACCAGCGCGGCGCGACCCTCGCGTATCACCGTCAGAACGCAGGAAATGTTGGTCTCGCGACTGGTGAAGGGCGAGGCGACGGAAGATTCCGTGTCCGACAAGGAGATTCCGGTATGCGCCGCTTTTAAGGCGCCGCAATCATTAGCTCCGTCCCCGACCATGGCTATACAAAGAGAGAAAATCTTCTGTCAGATCGATTAAGCATGATTCATTGCATTTATTGATCTCTTTAATAAAGATATATTGTATTTTAAAATAATGTCGCACGTTTGCACTTACCAACGTAGTAGCCTAAGGATTGTAATTCCTGAACGAGTTGTTGTTTCTGATCGGGCGACATTCTGGCAAATATGGCACCACGAGTGACCACCTTAGGTATCAGTTCCGGATAGTACTGCCTTATCAAAGCCCACGTTTTCCCCGTCAACGCAAACACGTACTTGTTCTTAGAATATTGTATCCTGCAATTATTAAACATATATTTATGTATGTATAAAATGTATAATTATTATTATACATTTAAATAAAAAAAAATTAAATAAAAAATATATACATATATTATATATTTATAATATATGTATATATTTTTTTAGCACGAAGGAATTAATACGGCTCTCATGTAAAACACAATTTTATATTTTTTGTATATTTTTTGTGTGTATGCCAAATAAATTATCTTTTTATTTTAATCAATTTAATCGCGATGCTAGAAAAGAGAGATACTCACTCGTCCGAGAGATAATTAATATTGTTCTCCAGCTTAGTGTTGCCGAAAGAGCCGCTCTCGACGGTTTCCAAGCTAACCACGCTGTTCAGATCAGTCATTTCGCTAAGATCGGCCTGGCCGTTCGGCGAAACCGACGGTGGTTGACTGTCGCTCTTCGTGAAGTAAATTTGCGGCTTTAGCAGATTCTGCTGGATGGTTAAAACAGCGATTACCGGCGTGCCCGGTTTCACTATATCGCAATCCCTGGCTACTGAAAGGGCGGTCAACATATTGTCGCCCGTCACCATGACCGTTTTGATACAGGCAGTATTCAGTTCGGCGATCACCGGCGAGGTCTCTGGTTTTAATCGATTCTCCATTATTATAAGCGCCAGGAAGGTCAAATCGATCTCGGCGGCCTCGCGATTTATACGTTGCACTTTAGCGTACGGAAGACGATTTAGAGACTTGTGCGCGATGGCAATCACTCGATAACCTTCGGATGTGTATTCCTGCAAGACGGCCGCAAAATCCGGAGGAACTGTAAAAAAAAGAACAAAAAATGATGTCATTTATTGCAAGATTAAAACAAGAAAATAGAATAAAATTAAATAATATCTTAAATAATAAATTAATATTTCGAATATGAGATTTAATTTATTTCCTTGGTATCGAACCAAGAAAAATTTGTGCTCTGTGCACGACAAGTTATTTCGATGAAAAATTAATTTTCATCGAAACTAACGCACTACCATCCGCGTTTGGCTCTTATAGCCCGTTGAAATTCAAAGTTGTCTTTCAAATTGAGAGCCAAAAATTTCTTAGTTAAAATAAAATAAAATATATAAAATAAAAGAAAATAGAATAATTAGAATAAATAGAATAAAATAGAATAAAATATATAAAGTAGAATAAAAAAATGTAATTATAGAGACTCACTAGATTCTACTCTCGAGAGACTAAGGATCATCTCCGGACTGCCCTTGCAATAAAGATCGTAATGATTAGCGCCCAGTGTCCTGGTAATTACGCTCATCCTCTGAAGACTCGATGTGAAGGGAAACTGTCGAACGATGCCCACCTCCAATCCCTGCTCGCCAAGTTCCGTCGTGGAATCACCGAATCCAGCTTCGTGGAGATTGTTGAGAGATATAGCGTCAACCACATCGGAAGACACAGAGTTTTGTCGACTAAGTGTACCGCCTAAATCGCTAGGCAATCTTTTGAGAAGCTTGGAGTTCTTCGCTGGCTTGACGATCGTCGGGAAGAGCATGGAGAACTTGGATGTGTCGGACACGTCGGGTTCCTCCAGCGACCATCCGGTGGATTCGAACATTTTCAAATCGAGCGGATCTCCTACTAACTGATTATCGATTATGGTGATTCCGTGGCACGTAACCATTCCGATAAGAACCTCGGACAGTGGCAGACTAGTAATATCCTTGACCGGCAACTGGAACTTTTTGTCCGAAGCGGTCACCACGCCCCACATATCCAGACCGTCCTCGGTCAACGTTCCAGTTTTGTCGAAGCAAATGCAATCGATGGAACCGGACACGTTGATCGTTCTCGGACTCGTGCAGTATATCTTTTTATTTTCCAATCTACGTTGCGCCACGAGACGTCCCACTGTCATGGCAGCTGGCAACGCCGGCGGTACCACGATAGTGATAAGATCTAACGCTTCCAGAGCGATATTTCTGCTATGAACGCCTCTCATAACTTTCGTTATGATAGTATAAATGACGCCGATACTAGCTATGCATGCCAACATTACGACGAACTTGTACGAGTCCTGCTCAAACTTGAAATCCACGGGCGGAGGATACATGATGGACCGCACGAGGCCGCCTTTGCTGGTGTTGAAACCCGTTCTGATAACCACTGCCAATACCTAACGAAACACACGCGATGTTTACGTTTAAATATTTATATAAATTTACAGAAATAAGAAGAAAGAATATTTTCACAAGTTAACGAAAAGCTAACGTACTTTTTCGCTGCCATAATATCTTGTCTGAATAATTCTAGTTCCGCAGAAGAGTGTATGCCTGGCGTGTTCTTTGGTATCGTATATCACATCGTTGGAGGAAGGAACTGGTGTCTTCGTGACGGGCACGGATTCTCCCGTCAACATAGACTCGTTGAGAATACAATTGCCTGTCAGCAAGACGGCGTCGCAAGGCATCAGACATCCGTGAGACGGGATAACCAAGACGTCGCCAGGCACTAAACGTTCCGCTGGCACCGTCGCTGTTTGGCCGGTCGTGCGATCACGCATGACGGTAGCGACGTCGGACGAATGCACTGTCGAGCGTAAGTTTTGCTGATTCTGAGAATAGTGAGTGAATTCGATCATTTTCATCGCGATTAGATTGAGTCTAAAAATACTAGCTTTTAAAATGATGAGCAAGAAATTAAAGAAGAATGACTCACCCGTCGAGTCTGGAAAACTGCCATTATGATGCCGGCGCTTGACATCGCGAGAATGACCATGGCGTAATAATAATAGTCGTCCGCGATCCACAGACAAAAGCTGAACAGTTGGAAGACGTAGAACGGATTTAGCACCTCGAGGCAGAGTAGCGTGAATATGCTCTTTACGGGAATCACGATCTCGTTATTGCCGTAGACATTACGTCTGTCGATATAAATCATTTAATTAATTGTACTGTATGCAAATGGCCAGAATCGATCTGCGCATTATGACGCAGTATTCTCGTTAAGAGATTGATTCGACTTTTACCTCATGTACTGCTCCTGAGAATCAAGACCTTGCGCTTGATGTAACGTGGACGTTAGAACATCGGTGTCGAGGCCGCGCAATTTCAAAAACTCGGATCTCTCCGGGTCCCAGACATAAGTGAACTTTTTACAGTTGAACGTGGTGATGGATGGCACCTCTGAAAATATCTTCATATTAATTATATTGGAAAGACGCGCAACTCTCTCTCTCTCTCTCTTTCTCTCTTTTTTAAATTATCGGCATCACTGATGATTCACTTACGTTTAAACTGACCGCCACAGAGATGTACGGACAACATCGGATAGGTTTCCTTCTCTTCCTTGATTGTTAGTGTACTGCCGTCCCACGCTTCATCAATTAGAGATTCTTCATTGAAGGATTTATTGCTGCAGGACAAAATAAAAATTGTTAGCATCGCGATTTCGTTGATGTTGAATTATAAATGTGAAGAATATTACTGACATAACATCCCGAGCGGTCAAGACTCTCAATTTTTTCACGTAGTAACTCGTGTGTTTCCCTTGAAATCTTTCGATCAGCAAAACGGTTTCCGCCTCTTCCAGGGAGCATTTGGAATGAGTGGCCTGGAGCATCAGATGCGGCACCCAATGAAAAATCAGCCTCAAAAGGCCTCCGGTGATGATAATCAAGAACCATATAATAATAGTCCATACGCGACTCCGTCTGTATCTGTAACGATGATGAGGGGAGATTAAGCGGGTTACGGGCAATGAAGGAGATTTCACTTATGATTACGTGACGTAACGTGCGAACAGCTTACCCGTAAATTTCCATCTGGTCCTCCTCGCCGGGATTGATATAATCTACGCCATTTTTTAAGTGTAGAAGACCATTGGTCCTTGTACCTGAAATGACGCCAACAGTATTACAACGAGCTGTATTACATTCGCGCATCGGATCGTTCTACGAAAGTTCGCGTGTTCATCAATCGCGGATTTTATTAAGCTGATACTTTCTCTCCACGTTTTGTAAGAATCGTTTTACTTGTTATCAAAGATACGGTATGAGTGAGTGCGTGCAAAACGCGACGTGTTTCTGATGACAACGACGTTGCCGAGTGGCTTTTATAGTCTCGATCGCGTTAAATTATGGAGAACGAGAGAGGACGTTGTACAGTCATCGTCAAGGATTGTCGCGTGGTAAAATAACGAGACTGTATGGGCTAACGTATTTATTTAATGTCAGCGGTATCAACGACCGCGAAACCGTGAACGTGACTGTCGATTATGTGATAGAGTTGTGTTCGCCTTTCCTTCCTTGTTTCTTACCCTCCAACAGTTCCGTTTTTTGCTCACGTTGATGTTCGTTCGCAATAGTCGCGTTGCGACCGCCAAAGACGCTGTAAGCATTTCTGGCGAAGCTCAGGTTTAGCTTGCTCGGCGTAGGCGGCATACTCGTGGTTGAGAAAATTGCGAATCGATCGAAACGTGATGAAAAGAAAATTGAAAAAATTAAACAGTCGAAGAGATGAAAATTCCTTTACGTTGCTCTTCCACGTCACTTTCTCTGGTATTCTCTCTTTTTCTCTTTCTCTTTTTTTTTTGTCCTCGTCCTTGACCGGTGAGAATTATCGAAAGTGCAGATTGCAATTGAATTTACGGATTTTCCCTCGACCTTCCTCCCACGCTACTTACTATCTTCACTACTACATATTATTTTAAGCACTAGCCTTAACGTCTAAAGAATTATTGTCTATGTGACAACTCCTCAAGATCGTTTCGTAACGCGACAGAGTTTCGTCACTTCTACGTGACCGAAAGTTCAGCCGGGAGACACGTAGAGACACGAAGGGGAAGAAGAAGAAGAGAGAGGGTGATTGCCGAAGACGATCGGTGTGTTGCACGGTACGACGAGACGCGATGAGAATCGCTCGAACGGTTGTGCTCTCGGGGATGTTAACCCCGTCTGCTACCGACACCGATTGCCCGCCATTTCGGGATCCCTCTTCAAGGTTCTCGCGGCGGGTCTCGGCGGCGCGTTCTCCGGCATCTGGCCGGCATCGAGCTGACACAAGCGACGCGACGACGATGACGATAACGTAGGTATTACCCTACGGATCTCGAGGGCGATTATGATCGTCGGAAAAGCGATAGGAGAACGAGGATGCTGACGAGCGAGTGACGATAGCTGGTGCTATCGCTTCGGAGCTGCCCTCGGCTTCCTGGATTCGTGTCAGTCGCCGGGATCGGTGAGCTTCCGCCAGCCGATTCTTGGCGTGATCGCCGCCCGTTCACCCTCGCTCATGCCGCGTTTCAGGCACACCAGGTCAGAATCTGCACCCCTGCCTAAGGAGCCGCCCCGTAGCGGCCGCGGTTGCGGCTGCTGCGACGCTAATGCTAGATCGCGGTAACGGCAAGCCGTTACTCTCCTCTTCGTCCCGCCTTTGGCCCACGAAGACAACGACGATCCGAGATCAGTGCGACCGCACGCGGTCGCTAAACTAGCTCCTATAGCCTCTCTTGTGTGCTCGTGCCTCCCTTGTGCTGCTCCTTGGCGCGATCGCAAATACATTACGGGTTATAGAAGTATCCGGGGTTGCCGTCGGGATATCTCGATCGGCAGAAAGGTCGGTGGTTTTTTTTCACACGCGCACTTTGTCTCCGGCTTTTTTTCCCTTGAAAAGCCCGAGAGTTCGTCCTTGTTGGAAAGGTAAAATTACCGTGTTCGATCGATCTAAATAAATAAATCGCGAGGTTTCTTCTTCCTATTTAATCGATACGATCGATACGAGGAACAAGTTAAGCGACGTTACGGCAGAGAGAGAGAGTGCTCTCCGAAAAATTCCGCGAGTCACAAATCTATTAATACACTAACGATTGCGTCAATGGTGACGTCTCAAAGATAAGGAAACTCGCGTAGAAACGAGAAGCGAGAAAAACTTCTCTATTCAGAAAACACCGACACAAATCTTACACTTTTGCGAACGCACGATCGTCCTCGCGGAAAAACAATGCTGACGATTTTCGTTTCGTTGCGCAATTCTTTCAGATGATCCGTTTAAACTCTTCACCCTCCTCGGGACTTCTAAGTACAGAGAACACGGTGCGATAGTTTGTGTCTAGCATCTTACTCATAGTGCCGGTACACGTTACCGCTGATGCGTGGTAGTATATCCCGGTTCCGATCACCCGCAAATTAGGAAACGGAAAAGAAAAAGCCACTCTCCTGCGAGAAGTCACTTTGCGCGCTGATGTTTCTTCGGCGTGGCGCTCATCCGTGGTGCGGTGTCGTCGCCAGCAGATTGAAATGCAATGTCCGCAAAACGTTTGTTCTTCAGAATCTGCCACGTTCTTCCACTATAAGCTGTGTGCAGATCCAATTCGCAAAAATGTGCTCACGCTAAGATGGCGGCGTTGCGCAGTCGTTTCGGAGTTTAGCTCCGAAAATGCTGATCTTCGGCTGGCTGCGCGACAGATTCCTTCATGAGACTGGTCGACTGGATGTCGCTCGGTCGATCAACGAGCGATCATCTAGAAATCTCCACCGGGAGGGGATTTTTCACCGCGGTACAAACACGCGATTCAAGAGCGTGAACTGACAAGCGCCGGGGTTTAGCTGCTCCGATTTGCGACCAGCCTCTGAACGCGACTGAATCGAATAAATCGCCTGGTACGACCGACCGAGAGGAAGACTTGCGCCCTGAGTCGTGGCAAACTCGGTCGCAGGGACGTACTTAAATAGGGTGCCTTGTCAGAGCAAATCCATGAGTTAAACGGAGTTCAACGCTCCGGCAGCGGCGACTAAGTATTGACTCTTTGCATGCTGTATGCTTTATCGTGGCTGGCGCGGTGATTCACAGTTTATAAGCAAGCGCTAGATAAGTTTTATCTGACACTTATATGTTAATTTAAACCTGCGACGCCGAATTACGATGGCTGACGTTACGGAATCTATCGTATCATCTGTTGTGCAATAGTTTTTCATGATTCAATATTGCAGCACAGTTATCGTTTAATAAATTGATTGCAAGATTACATTTGACGAGTTTATCACAGTTTTATCGCTCGATATATCGTTGATCGTTTAAAACATATTGTTCCATCTTCGTGGAACATTTATCGTGACATAAATTGTATGATACGTCCAAATGAAATATAAAGACCTAGTATGTTTTTTAATTATTCCGTTATCTAATTAGCTCTTAATTGGAATGATGACAGCACAGTACGATAAAAATTATCACGCAAAGATTGTTCTCGATCGATCCGAAATATTAATATAAATACTTTTGTGTTTGCTCCGAAAAAGACAAATCTGAATGGAGCACATGTGTCACATTTTCTTTACGTGGCTTCTGTTTTTCTATAGCCGTACCTGGAATTTCCCCTACCAAACAAACTGCTCAACTTATAACGATGACGAGCGTCAAACATTGCCATCGATGTCGACCATGACTCATTTTTTGCAAGCGCCAGCGCAACCGAGTTTCCTCATCACTATTCCCTCTAATGACAATTCTACTCTAGCAATTCGTTTTTCTTCCATCATAATTCGGCTTCCGGTTGCAACTATATCCTGTCTTTTACTATTCATGTATCGTTCCTGGCCCTGACCATATTGGCTGACTTTCTCGATACGTCTTCGTCTCCTCGTTTTGCATCGCATTGTTGTTTCCCTCGTGTTCCCTCGCGTCTCATGAGGTCCCATCCTCGGAATATCGAACGAGCAGACCCTCGTGTCTTATACCTCGTTCTAGCTAACTCATTATTGTCTTGACAACACGTGCTCGAAATATCGTGCATTTAAGAAGATCTTTGACCAAGCCGCTATAAGCCGTTTAACTCTTACTGAAAGACATTCAATGATGCGAATCTTAATTTAATAAAATTCATAATTGATAAATTTTTTGTCTTTAACATTTCTATATTGCTAAACATTTTCACTTTTAACATTTACAAATCATGTTACTATCAAGTTGCCGATAAATGATTAACGCGCGGCGTCAACCGTAGATGTTGCAAATAAAGAACATTCAATGTTTCATTAACGCGCATCGTGGAACTGCTTTTATTTGCAGGTGCATGGTTCTTTTCAAATAAACAGATAAGATTGCGTGAGCATTTATATTCGCAGAAACTAACATATTGCGAACTCTCGGCACAATAAAAATCATGCGCCGTATTTCACCGCTTATCTATACGTGTAGGATCGCCTCTGTTGCTAATTACACTTTCGCAGTAATTACGATCGCGGCATTCGGAATCCTCGATATAAACTTGCGATTAAGTGATAACAAAATACATCAGATGAACTAGCGGTTTTTATCGCGAAACGTGACAAAAGAGATCACTGATAAAAACAAAAAGATATTTTCGAAAAAAGAAATTTCTCAGAACGGATAAATTCTTCTAGATGAAAATAAAATAATTAGTGTGCTGCTTTAATTAAAATGTTAAACAGAATTAAAAGATTGTCGACGACGAAACGCCGAGATATCCTTTAGCAATTGAGCAATATTGCTTTTGTCTAAACGGTCGCGACTTTAAATGATCCAGAGAGAGGTCAAGGACAATGTCGTTCTTTAAATTTCAATTCAACAATTCGATAGGATTAAATATAAGCGCAATGGTTATTTTAAAGCCTGCGAATACAAACATATAACATAAATTTTGTTGACAGTAATATCAAATATCTAATCAAAGAGAATATCAAGTATATTTAATAAAGGGAGAATATATTGCAGAATATAATTTAGAGGATATTCTGCTAGAATCGCGCGAAATACAATCTTGATCGGTATGTAAATTACGTTTAGATTATCAGCAAATAACTTTACATTTACTTTAAGATACATTCCCTGCTTGGTCGCGCCATAATCAAGTCTGAAATGTCAAATAGAATCGCCGGTTACGTAAGATCACAAGTGCTTTTGATGATTGATGTACATGTCGCGCGCATGTATCTTGCGCGACTATGATCATTACGTTAATTGCATCTTTTTTTATTTTAAATCACGTAAAGAAAAATTGGCGGAAGAGAGTAGACGCATTTATATAATCTTCTGAAGTGTTAACACGAGATTCAACACGAAAAATATCTAGCATTATTATGCAAACGACATTATAATGGCGGACCGCATATCTTGGAGTATTTTTATGCAATAAGAATTTATATTTTAAATATATGTATTGTCTGCATTATTTTCATTCATGTAAAAATCAACTGTTGAGCTAAAATATTTTATAAAACTTGCTTAATTCGATAATTAACATTAATTAAATATGTATGTTGTAGTCGCCAGTATTGAATAAATAATGGAAAAAATTCATCAAAAACGACCTTTATTATTTTAAAACATGATGTTTCGACCTTTGGTTTAGGTCTTTTTCAAATGTAAAACTGAAAGAAATACAGTCTTTTTTAATTACACGACAAAAATGAAATTATACAGTATAGAATTTAGAAAAACATGGTCTTACATTGTGTTAAAAATTACGTTGACATAGAATGCGAAGTGGAAAACATTTAAAATATATAATGTGTCTTATAAAGTGACTCGTTAGTAACTGTGTATAAAGAAGAAATATATTAAAACGTCTAAACAGTTCTGATGACCTTATCATAAATAATATTTAGATTGTCGGTGTCTTTTTAATTTACTTTGCCTTTCATTTAAAATCTCAGTGAAAATATAAAAAATTCCCTTTTCAAGGTAGGCTTAAATGTATTATACTCTGTTCCTAAAAAATTAAATATAATAATAAAACGAGAGGTAAAGACAGAATTCCGAAACTCAATCATACTGAAATAGTATACAAAATTAGTTGCAAGAATTGTCAATTTTCATACATTGGACAAACAAAAAGACACCTTAGTACCCGCATTAAGGAACATAGGAATAATATAAAAATGCATGAGAGCAATTTCTCAGTCATAAGTAAACATAGAGCTGAATTGGAGCATGAATTCGATTGGGATAATCCGATTATATTACATAATGAGAGACATACTAGGAAACGAGAGTTAGCTGAAATGTTCTATATAAAAAAGACTAACTACACTCTTAACGCCCAAAAAGACACCGACAATCTAAATATTATTTATGATAAGGTCATCAGAACTGTTTAGACGTTTTAATATATTCCTTCTTTATACAAAGTTACTGACGAGTCACTTTATAAGACACATGTTATATATTTTAAATGTTTTCCACTTCGCATTCTATGTCAACGTAATTTTTAACACAATGTAAGACCATGTTTTTCTAAATTCTATACTGTATAATTTCATTTTTGTCGTGTAATTAAAAAAGACTGTATTTCTTTCAGTTTTACATTTGAAAAAGACCTAAACCAAAGGTCGAAACGTCATATTTTAAAGTAATAAAGAATTATTATTGGCCCAGTCTTGGTCGTTTTTGATGAATTTGTTCGATAATTAACATTTTTATGAGAGTTTATCTTCTTCTGAGATAGTGAACCGCTGACAAAGCTCATCAAATATTCGATGGCGACATGCTTACTCAAAAGAATTGTAAACCAATCTAACTTTTACAATTTCTTGCAAAACTATGATTCCAATTTACTGTTAAGAATTATCAAATCTTTTCTTTCAAACTGTGCTGACTATCTTTCATAATTTTTTTAAAATATAGTCCGTTATTATCATTTCAGATAAGTACTATAGATAATAATTTCTTATAAAATCAGAACAGGAAATTACAATTGACTGAAAAATAGATTACAGATGTATTGCTATTATGCTGAAAACACACAATTTGCACACAACACACTTTGCTAACAAGAATACTTTCTCTCTTTAATTCACACATCTTAATCACTAATTCGTTTCGGTTTACACAACATTATTTATATAGAACTCGATACTTGCCTAGTAGATTATCTGTCAAAACATGTAATGCGATAAACATATGCCTTGAACATTTGCAAGATGGTTGCGATACGAAATTATGTCATCTCATGAATAATTAAACATGTGTTCGCTTTCATAGAAGAAAAATAAATACTCGCTTTCGCTCGTATAAAATGAAATTAATCTTCGAAGATATTGAACAAATTTTTTAGTATTTTGTAAATATTTTGAAATTGTCAATTTTTTTAAGGTCGAGCAATTTTGCTTGCAGAATTACAGAAATTCAGAAGTGTAATGATAAAAATGTTAATAAAACCGAGTAATCAGTCTTTCAAAGCGATAACTGCAACGTGTTAAAGATTCCAGTCACGAGGCCGAAAGACCAATCACCGGACGTAGATCGACGAGCGGAACGAATGTTTGGTACGACAAGAAACGGTTCGACAAGAATTACGAGACCAATCTTCGGTGCTATAAATCATGCTCAAGTTTCACGCTCGAATAAATGATCGCAAGTCTTACCGTTCGCCATTGTATTCATCTTGGTGTCGTACGAAGATCGACAGCGGCTTGATGCGATTCCTCTCGTAGTCCTTGGCGATGATCTGCTTGTTTGCGAGACGGACATGCACTCAGTCTTCAGGATCGGGGGTTGCAACTCTCACTGTGCACTGTGCGTTCGCAAAACTATTTAAACTTACGGAATCTGGTGGAGAAGGAAGTTTAAGATCTCGAGATGAAGATTAAAAATAGACCATCAATTTCTTTAAATCGCCAATAAAAATTTTCAGGCAACTCGGTTCCACGTACAACTCTATCTCGGTGTTCAAGAGACATACACTTATATTACTTCGTATTTCGAAATGTCAATGACAAGAAGTTTTTCTGATCTTGGAGTAAGCAGAACGCAGCTTAGAAGTAATCGAAAACTATAGGATTCCCGTGCATCGCTTTGGGCACCCTCAGAGCGTCGAGGAAGGTGCGTGTCGCGACCGATCCTCCTCGCGCACGACGCGATCGCGCGATCGGAAAAGCGACGACGGACGGTGCGCGACGACACGCCGGACGACACTGCGGCGCTGATATATAGCACTCCGCCGATCCGCTCTCTTTCCACCAGACGACGTATGTACCACCGCCACCGTAGTCCGAAAGTCGCCTCCTTTCTTATCGTTAAGATACTCGCGCCCGCCAACCGATCTAGATCCACCGAGACACGATAGCGCTGAGAGGAATCGTGAGATCGTGATCGAAGGTCACGACTTTCATTCATCATGTACGCGCTTCGCGATCATGTGTGAAGATGATTCGTTTGTGACAATTGTCTACAAAAATTTATTTTGACGATATTTAAAAGCATCTGTGATGCCAGTCTGTATTTATATCAAAATTGCGCACGCGGGAATTTATCACTCGTTATCGAACGTCATTGAATTGATTGTCATAATTATTATTCCTGTTAATGTCATTAATATAGATTGAATAGTTCTATACAATAGCTATATTCAAATATCCTTTTTTAATTTCCTTATTTATCAAATTTACTAGAAAGAGTACTCCAAGTACTATTATATATTAGTGCTAAATATTAACGTGTTTATACAAATGAAAAAATCCAAACAGAAAACATTTTGCAATTCATATGTCATTACTTAAACAGAACATTTGCTTTGAAGCTAGCACTATTAGCTCATTTATACAAACACAAAAGATGGAAAAATACATGTCAAACTTCGAGTATATAAATACGTTTATAATGACGTATGGCATAATATTATTAATAATAAATATAAAATAAGGAAAGGGAGAAAGAGAGAAAGAGAGAAAGAGAGAAAGGAGAATACAGAAAATTCTTAAAAATGGGAAAAACATTTACATTATACAGGAATCACACTAAAGAGGCATAAGTGAAATAAGTAATACGTACCATCGACGGTCTTTATTCTCTAGGAGAATAATACAATGTATACGTCGTAGTAGTTGACGTCACATCAAGACTGATATTTTAGAGACTCGAGAGTATTATTCATACATTCATTGATCGAGATGTAGATCTCGCTAAAGCGTCACTCTATGTATTTAAAGTTGAGCTAAACACCTAATTGTGCTCTGCAACTCTTTAAATAATTAATTAACATAATAACAATTATATAAATATATATTAAAATTTTCTCCCATACACCCAAATCTTTCCACTTTCTCACTCACGCTCTTGTTATTTCTCATTCTCATCATCATTAGTGAATCCAATAACGATATGATTAATTTTGAAACATCGTGTTCACATTTATTTTTAATTCGCATGTTATTTTCTAGAAATTATATTTTCGTATAATATAAGCTTTCTTATAGAATATAAAAGATACCTTCCTTTGCAAAAATAATTTTATCATAATCGGTAATAAATATATCAACAATTAATATCTCACGATCCAATTATCGCTACGGAAATAAATACGTAAAATCAAAATCAGATAGCGTATTAGGTTCAAATTGTTCGCTTATCAAAATACCTATACGACAAACGAATTTCCTAAGAATCTCAACCTATTTCTGCGAATTTTGCGAGAGTGGCGAACAAAGGTGACATCCGTGCGATGACGAATTCCGCTTCCGCAGGCTTTTAGAAATCCTTCTTCTTCTTCTCCTTGCCTACCAGGATGTTGTCGTGATAACTAATCTCTTGGCCGGCGACGGCAGGATGCAGATAATGCGGCTCCACGTCGATCTTCTCCTTCACGTCCGAGTCCAGTACCAGAGAGTGATGGGGTCCGCGATGTAGGTGCTGTTGCTGTTGTTGCTGATGTTGATGCTGATGCTGATGCTCATGCTGGTGCTGATGATGGTGCTCGTGCTGGACTTCTTCTTCGTCTCCCTCGCTATACTTTTTAAATAGCTCCCGCAACTTCTCCAAATCGATCTCCTCTTCCTCGAATTTGGAGAATTCTTTCAAACCGGATTCGTCCAATTTATGCGACTCTTTCAGTTTCTTAAAAAGTTGAAGAAGTCGTTCGTTAGTCTGAGCTCCATCTCTAGTCGTGTTCTTCGAGGCGTTCAAATTCGGATCCAGCAGCAAATCTGGTGTTTCGTGCGCTACGTTCACGTTCTTATCCAAGTTTTCCTCTGTCAGAGACTGCAACAGGGTGTTATAATCCGGTTTAATTTTCGAGGTTTCCATGCAGGAGCTGCAGGAGCAGTTCGTAATAATCTGCACTTTCTTCTGCATGGTCACTGGATTTTTCTGCTCGTCTTTGCAATCTAGTGTAACCTACCAAAATAATACAAAATAATCTTTAATAAAGTTAAAGAAGTACCAAGAACTTTTTAACACTTTTAAAATCTTGCTAATTTGTACATATATGAATAAATTTATTATCAAATTTATCTACACAGTTTGATATAAGTAGAGGAAAGTTGCCTAAATCGTAGCACTTAAGATATTTTATATTTCTTATTTGGCACTAATTTGTACACAAATTAATATTGGAAATTGTAACTTGATGTTTAAGACATTACAAAATAAGATATATCTACCATTACAAAATAAGATATAATCTGGAAATCGTTTATTTATATTTCTTATTGTTCATTTATTTCATACTTTTACCGTTAAATATCGTTTATATATTCAATAATAATAAAGACATTGATGAGATACGATTTAGGTGACAGATATGCATTAAGCAACTCTCCCCTAATTAACAACTGTGTTATCAATCGCATATATTTGCGTGATATTTTGTGATAGAACGCAACTTTATTATGATTAAATCAAGTGCTTAAGAGTATTATTAGATTACGAAGAAATGTTAGCGCTAAACATTTTTTTTAATTAACATGATAACCTTTCTTACTCGTATAAGTCACTTATTGCAAAATCTGAGGAATAAGCGTTATTAAATGAGCGATTTTTAAGAAAGATAAAATTTTAATTATCAATCATCATTTTAATCTCATTTCCTGTATTTATATACTCACAGTGTGCCAAACGCTGTCCAGAGGTTGACAAGAGTCGCAGTAAGGTCTTATGAGATCACCTGGTGCGGAGGGCTCGCTATGAGGGACCATGTATGAGAAACAAGCACCGACGCATACGTTATTGTCCAATTCCTGCGAAGAGCATTGAGGCCATGTCACTACTTGCTTTATTGGCGTCGTCTTACACCAGCTGTGCTTATCTGGATACAGCACGATATTGTGAACCTGGAGATTGTAATTAGAATCAGTTTTATCTAACATATCTATTTATTTAAATTTATGCAGGCTGAAGAATGCGTAATTATATTATACATAGCTTTTTCAAGTTTATACCAATGATAGTTTTTAAAATTGTTTGCGTTGCATTATTTATTTATTAATAAGGATCCGAAAAGAGTCGAAATATCTGATGTATATACCTGCATCTTATTAATATAATTTATCTGCATAGGCATCAATAACAGCGCGTGTAAAGCTTTATTGGGGATCCTTCCTTTCAATATTAAGAGAAAAGTACTTCAAAAAGAATTTAATAATATATAAAATTGTTCTTTTAATTAGTTAACTTTAGGAGATTTCTTTAACAAGCGAAGACGAACCTTGTGTTCACGATGAGCATCAAGCTGAGCGGAATGCATCATTAACAACAGCATTGTCGTGGACAGCCGTCTTATCGTCCCCATGATTCCTGAAACAGTACAAGGAAACAGAGATATCCGAATCTCTCCAATCTAATCGGATAAAGCAAGTAAAATAATTCACTTATTTAAGAAATCGCATAATTTTTCTGTCAAAATAAGAAATTCGTGTAATAGCGAAATTGTTTACATCGCCGAAGACTTATCGTGATGGGAGTAGAATGATGAAAGGAAGACAGAGCTGGTCCTGAATGCAAATTTTGATCTTTTCTACGAATTGGCGAGACGATTGCAGTCTCCGAAGTGCATGTCAGATGTCTTGAGAAATCGTAATTATCTTTTCGAATGAGTAATAGTCGCGCGACGTTGCTAGAAGTCATTAAGATAGTATGCTCTCGGGCTTTCAGGTTCAACGACCAGTCGAAATTGCGTCACAGAAATTTGTTAGTAGAACGCAGTCAGAGAGAGAGAGAGAGAGAGAGAGAGAGAGAAAGAGAGCACACTCTCTCAGTATTTATAAACTTTCATCAATATATTCACAGTGTATTGATGGCGAGAAACAGATTTTAAAGTCGTGATATTAAAACATCAATTTCTCTAAACAATTGTGTAAAGTGTATAAATGTGACGGAGAAAGATAATACCTGAATAAATTACTTTTACTACCGGGAAGTTAATTAGATGGTTCGTGCGCACGATCTCCAAGTATCCGTAAAAAGACGCGTCGAATGGTCCGCTTGTTTCGGCGCCAACGAAGATACGGATTCTCAGATGATGGCGCGACGTGGTTCATTCATAGATCGTTAGTTAAAAAGACCGATCCCCCCGATCTGGATGTGGCATGCTCGAGTTTAAGTTTCCAAGATTTCGAGATAAAAGAAGTTCTTGTATCCTCGAAGCTTGGCGCATAGGCGGGAATTCGTCGTAGACGTCCCCGCCATAAATAGCGGCGGATTTAAAGCAACGAACCTGAGAACGCGATGCACTCCTTCCGGCGATGTAAATAATTTTAAAGCCAGGGAATGCCTGGATGTGAGGCGCCCGCGAAAGATAAAAGATAGAAGAACGTGCCCTCCATTTAAATACAACAACCTAAAAACGACGGAGATTAAGATTCTGCAAATAAAAAAATTTTGCCGACGTAAAAGAGTAAAATAAAGTTGACACGTAACGTATAATTTATCTCTTTTCAGATAATTTAAATATAAAAAGGGGATTACATACACGCATACACACACGTGCAAATGTTTGGTGGCAATCTTAAAGAAGTACAAACAAGAACAGAAAAAAAAGAACCGATATAACAAAATCTATAAATAGATATACATATTTAAAGAAAATAATATGCAGATTTCTATATCAAGCACAAAAAGTTTCAAGTTTTAAATATGCTTGTTACGAGCGTTTCGACTTATCGAAAATTAAATCTTCCGCGATCCAACTACAGCTACATCGATACGAGTGTCGAATCAGGAGGACGCGGTTCCAATTACGTTGACTTTGTTTGCTTTTTCGGCTGCTCCGAAAAAAAGGAACTGAAATCGTGAGATCCCGCGACGTTGCATAGGTACTCTCGTGCGTTCGCCGTCCTTCGAAGGATTCACGTCCTCGTCGGAGCCTCGTCGGACTCGCGAGCTGAATTCCTGACAACGGCAAGAATCTTGTCCCTCGCCGGACAATTGGTCGCCGGCATTTCCAGAGAGAGGATCGATTTTTCGTCTCCGTCGCCGTCTTGTTCACGATGCATTTCGATTCCGATCTACCCCTCCGTCTCTCTCCGCGCGTCATCTCATTTTCTCCTCGTCTTCCTTCACGTCTCCTTTTCCTTTTATTCCACGACTTCCCCCGTACGCCACCCGTTCCTATGAACGAGCATTCGGTTCGCAGGAGGATCTTTTTCTTCTCTCCTCAACGCAACCCTTGGTCCCCCTTTATTCTCACGCAAAATCTCTCCGATCTCCCGTCTTTTATTCCGAGTTCCGAGAACCACGATGCAATCAGGATTTCGTGAATTTTGGAGAAGCTGATCGTCAGAAATGACCTGAAGGGGAAAGCGCGGAAAATAGCAATTTGTATTTTAAATATTGGATTACAGAATTAACGTCATTGTCGCGATTGTCATCATATGCGACGAGATGGTTGATTTTTCGATAAGAACCGTCGAATTTATCGTATCGCAAGAATAGATCTTATTCTTGCCTGGGTTCTCTTGTTTACAGGATGCAACTTGAGAAATGCGGAGAAACGTATCACGTTTCAAAAATTAGGCCTCTCGAGTAATTCTTGTTGAATCACCCTGTATGCTTCGAGACCGCAAAGGTGTGGGGCAACACGATGCGGCCGCCCGTCTCATTTCTACGAGCGGAGATTTGAATGACCGAATAGGATGCAGCAGGGACGTACTCGAGAAAGACTCAACGAGTCTCGGTCAATTCGAGACTTTCGAGATGCGGCAAAGCTATAAGAATGTCATCATCCCTTGCGTTTATGATAAAATTATAACAAAGTCAATTAATAAATAAAGTCGAGTAATAAATACATATATGATGTAAAATCGATGCATCTTCTAATGCATATAAAATCTCATTAGTTTCCTGATGTCGCTAGTAAAATTGAATTTTATACCATTCTGCGGAACGCTTAACTTTATATATAATTCGATTATTGTCACGCTTCGCAGTTTCAATCGATATTTTTCAAACATTTAAGATTCATAACTATCTTAACTATCATCAATTAAATTTGTCTGTTCCTTCATATTCGTACGGAGCAAAATCCAGAGAGAATCCAATACTAGATTATTTAACCAATATTTAATATTATTCTACATATAACTCGGTGAAAAATCACATACAGATCCGATCCAGTTTTTTTACTTACAAGTTTTCATACTGCACAATGGTCCTCACCATCTCAAAGAGTATACGAATATAGACATTTAAAGTTTTTACATTTCGCCGCGAAATAAAGTGGCTACGACCCTGTGACGGCCGCAGCCAGAAGTCCAAAGCTCTTTGTTGCTGCGCCACCTTCTCTTCTCGCCTCTGGGTCCGTGTCGGTGGCACGGAGGACCTACGGCCCACCTCCTTCTTCGCCTCCATCTCGGTCCCGTGCCTTCGATTTGCTCGTGTCCTCGAGATACCGAGAGAAGATAGATAGAGAGAGAAAGAGAGAAATGTGGCAGGAGAGAGCAGGAGGGCAATGGGATCGAAGCGAGAGGAGATGAACGGAGAGAGAGAGAGAGAGAGAGAGAGAGAGAGAGAGAGAGAGAGAGAGAGGGTCCTGCACCCAGCCGCGAGATTAATTTGATTTTCAAGCAAATTTGACGCGCCCCCGAGCCTAGGCGATGCCGGCACAAAGAGCGCCGCGCCTGTCCGCCCATGTGTGTGCCATGGTCGAAATCCCCGACGGTTTTCCATCTCTCGACGGATTCTCTCTCCCATTGATCCTTCTTTATCTATCCTCCGTCGACAGCACAGCATCCGATGCGTTCGTTATAAAAGCGCGATACGTATCGCAGGCGTTTTAGCGTTGAGAGCGTTAGATATTAGATCGCGTAGCAAACTGAAATGTCAAGATAGTTAACTATACATATCGATGACATCAGCAGCAAGGAAGCCTTTTCTTTGACGTTCTTACGAGCGCGCACGGTTCATAATTATACAAAAAATAACTTTAATTTAAGCTAAAATATTACATGTAACACTTATCTGTCGCCTTCATTATTTTAAATTACGCGAAAAATAATTTGAAAGAGGAAAATATCACACTGTTATCGCTATTAAAAATACATATTATTTGTTGGCTAGAGCTGCATTTTACGTCAGAGTGTGGATAGGTATCAAAGTATATCGAGGAATAAGAGGAAAAAAAGAGGTGAAAAGAAATCTCACAGTTGTTGGCATTTCACGGACACTGGCGGATTTTCGTACGTCTTCGTGATCGAAACTTTTCGATCTGTTGCGTAGTCTCTTCTCTCTACGTAACTCCGACCGGTCCTCTCTCGTCGACAACCATAAGCGACATATATGGTCTGGCATGCAGGGTCACAGGTCGCAAGCGAGCACCAACGACGATTTGTTTCGTGATGAAGCTGTCCACGGCGAGAAAAAATATTATTCCTGCCTCTCTTCTGGTGCGTGTCGGATTCATACGTGCGCCCATCCATCCTGCGGTCCACGTATAATACCCTCGCCGGGGGAGAGAGAAATCCGGCCCCCCTCCCCCCCCCCCCGTTACGAAGTTCAATCTCCCGAACTTAATGATCCGGTGCATGGCCGAGCGATTCGGAGATGACGGCGAGTGATATATCCATAATTAGGTGTCTCGGTTCTTAATCTCCCCCATTGATTTTAATGAAAATCTCCACCTCCTGTTTTGACATACCCTAATTTCACATTTTGCTGGGACGCCGGCGCGCCCGATATTTTTCTTTCTATTTCCTTCTGTCTTCTTTCCTTTTTTTTTTTTCTTCGGGATATCGAGATACCCTGGGCGAACTAATAGATCGCCCGCGGATACAGGGTGAGCTTGAAAGATCGAGGAAGGAAATAAATAAAAGAGAAGTCGGGCGCGCGAGGGTGCGGATCGCGCGAGGATATCCAAAGAGAAGAGAGAAAGAGAAAGAGAGAGCGATGAGACGGGGGGGGGGGGGCTCGCGGGGTACGTAAGGGAGAACCAGGAACGGGCGGGCGCGCGAGGGAGACGGACGGCGCCGAAAAAAGGAGTTTGCCAACAGCACCGGGGGATGCCCCGAAAACACGCTGGACGTGTGGCGCCATTTCGGCTCCTTTTTTTTCTCCTTCTTCTTCGCCGTCGCCGTCCCCACCGTGCGTTCGCGGTTTTTTTTTTCTCGTGCTTTTATTTCTTCGCCCATACTAATTCTTCGCGAGCTGCACGGCGTGTCCGGAACGCGTGTGGAGAACGAATCAACGGAGCCCGTGAGAAGGGGAACGAGCCAGGCGGAAGAAAACTTACACGAGCTTTGCTCCATTCTTTTTTGATAAAATAGTATTAAAAAGTGGTCCGATGTTTTATTTTGTTTCACTTCATTCGCCAAAAAAAGTATTATATATTTTTTATATAAAATATTTCTTATATAAAGACACAAAGTAGAGGAAGAAATTTGTTTACTCCAAATATCGATATTGAAACAACCGTCGTTCCTCTTAATTCTACATTTGATATCAAAAGTTATGTTTGGTTCCCTCTTGCTCTTATTTCACTGAGTTCTAGTTTCATATCGAATGTTGAAAGGAGGTGGAGGTAGACGACGAAAGGGGCCCCGCGTGGGCACAGCACACGCGACTCGTGTGCGCGACGCTTTAAGGGCCCCCTTGGCGCGATGTGGTTGGCCCCCGTGAGCGCGCGGACCACATACCTGCAAACGAACGCTCTTAAAAGGGAGGGCACAGCCAAAGAACAGGTCGTTAAAATGTAATGACATTGTTGTTTTTAATGCTCGCCTCTTTAAAACGGGCCCTTTCGTCTTCCTCGAGCCTGCCCGCTACTTCTGGCGCTACTAAACCTCCCCTTACCCCTTTGATCCGCCCTTTCGCCCGCGGCCGAGACCCCTTTAGCACTCTTCTCTTTTCCTCGCTCACGCGAAAAACAAGGAGGGACAAATTGCAAATTATTTGTCCTCTTTCGATCGGTGTTGTTGCTTGAAAATATCCAGTTACACACTTCATTACAATTCTTCTTCAGGAAGCATTTTTTCAATATCTCATATATGGAAAAATATTGTGGAAGGTAAGATAATTCGCGAGCGACTTTCAATAAAGTTTTATCTGGAAAAAGTTTTAAATGGGAGATATTTAAAAAATACCTCTAATTAATAAATAATTCTATAATAAAATATTCACAATAAATTAATAAATAATAATATTCACCATAAAAATGTATATGTTTAAAAATACATGTGACAGTGTCTTATTGAAAAAATTTCGATAGCATAATTTTTTTGAAAAGAAAAAGAAGAAGAAGAGAATTGTTGGGAATATATATTCTATCAAAAAATCAATCATAGTTCAATGAAGATTTTTGATCAACGATACATTTCCACCCACGTGAGAAATATTGCAACGTTTGATCGGCGCGTTTGACTGACTCGGAATCGAAACTTCGATATTCTCGCCTTGTCGGACACCTATAAGATCGACCAATTAACTTGGACGGTAGCTGCGAGCTATGGACCAATCGCGGACAGTCTCCGTTAGAAAGGAACCGATTATGGGTTCGCTACCGCGCAACAGTTTAGCTTGAAACTTAACTGTTGCGTCTAAGAAGAGCTATCATTAAGTCTGGAATAGGGGTCTGAGGGCATTTAGGATTAGTGGCCGAAGCGTTTTGGATAGGGTGCTTCTGTATCGCTGGAGTATTCGGGCCTCTCATCCACACCTTGGAAGAGAACCACGATCATCGTAACTCGATCAGCTGGTGTTATATTCCTCGTTCCTCGAAGCGGAGGTATCGGAAATATCTAAGTGAAAATATTCACAAACCAATACCAGCCTTGAAGCGCATTAGTATTCGTGCGATAAACTACATAAATTACATCATTCTCGGTAATAGGAAAAATTTTTTCTTAATAATTAGCGCTCTCTCAGTGAGACGCTCATTAATTCGAAAGCGATGGCATGAACTCTTAAAAGGGAGGACACAGCCAAAGAACAGGTCGTTAAAATATATTTAAGAAATTTAAAGAAATTTAAACTGTACCATCTATATCGTTATTTGAGCCCGCCCACATCTAGTGATCCCTCTAAGTTATTAATACAAACTCGAGCACTTCGAATGGAGACCGAAGCTTTCGCAATCCTCCGTCGATTTATTCAGAATTCCGAAGCAATGAGAGTACGTCGATCGCGCTGTATGTACATACACATACGGATAATGCGTGTACGTGTACGTCGATGCACGTGTATATGTGTGTGTGTGTACGTGTGTGATGTGTGTGTATATGCACACGCGGAGGAAACGCACGCATTCAATTCACGAATGCACATGCACACAAATACACGCGAGCACAAATGCGTTTCAAATTTCGCAAGAGACAGACGATCTCTTGCTGAATGCAAACTCTTTCCAGTCTTTCCGACGAGTCAGCGATTTGCGCGAGCTGCACGTCGACAGCTGGATCAGGTTTGAGTCGCAGCAGCCGATGAAAGGAGTTGTTAAAATGAATAACGTGAATCGAGTCGAGCGACGCTGGCGTCTCAAGTCTATCACCGATCCGGGAAGCCTTGGAAGCTCTTCTGCAGAAGGACTGTCACTCACCTCGGTTTGCACGTCACCGTTGTTGTCGCTGTCTCACCCGCGAATTGCGCACCAACGCGTCGCCGGTTTTCTCGCGAGGGCAGCTAGAGCAACAGGTATTCTAGTCACCGCTGGGGGACCAGGAATCTTGCCTCTCTCGCAAGCGGATAGAGAGAGAGAGAGAGAGAGAGAGAGAGAGAGAGGGCTCGTAACCTTCGAAATCTCTGTTTCCGGTCAGACGAATCCGTTCGAGGGAGTGCCTACGAGAACCTCGACCTTTCGAGTACTTGAAGATTTCCGATATCACAAGGCTGAGAGCCGAACCGAGCTAAGCTGAGCACGAAACTGTGCTGCCGATCTCTCGTGTTCCGTTCTCCTCCACCACCTCCCGCCCGCAGCCTCTTCTTCTTCCTCCACCTCCACCACCAGGTTCCCCTTCAGCTTCTCCTTCTACTCGCGGTGCGCGCGTTCGGTTCCCGTTCCGTTCTCCCTCTTCGTCGATCTCGCGCCTCGAGATCGACATTCTCCGCAGGTGCGACAGAGCCGAGAGAAAGGACGAGGGCAACAGCGAGGCGAATGCGAGAAGGGGGAGAGAGATCAACCGTGTGTGAGCAAGAGAGATTTGCTGACTACCACCTCCTCTCTACAGAAAACGCGTCGCGCGTACTGTAAAAAAGCATACCGCCCGAGGCGTTACATCGCGAACCAGTAAAACTTGTCGTACGCCTAGCATCGCGCAACTCATCGTCCTCATCGTAGTCGTAAGACCGGACCGCGCGCAATCGTCCGTTTCGAGGCAGAGCGCGATGCGAAGGTGACGAAGAGGAGGATTCGGGGATGATGAGCCGGACGCCGCGTCGCGCGCCTCCGTCGACGTTAACGCGATCACTAGGGCTGCCGCAGATCCACAAGAATTCGGAGCCCGGAGCAGCTGAAAGCTGGCGGCTCGATCGTGCCTCCCTGTTCTCACAGTTTCTCTCTCTCTCTCTCTCTCTCTCTCTCTCTCTCTCTTTCTCTCTCAATCTTGGTCGGTGGTTTCCGATATCCATCTACGACTCTTCAAAATTTTTTTTTGAGAGACTGGAATTTTGCTTACATTTGCTCAAATTTATAAATGTATCTATACATAAGAATGTTGAAAATATAAATATGTCAGATCATATTAGGAACTGAGAAGTTAAAACATGAACTAACGATTAAATAAAAATTGTCATTTGTACTGTTAGTCGAACTTGCGCAATCGTCGTTTCTGTCAATAAATGCACTATTGTTGTTTGATCCGCTTTATCGCCGGTCCTAAGACATCTCTCACGTATTGCTGCAGATCCTTGCACTTCTTCTCCGTGTCTGTATCTTCGGAGCTGCCCCAAATGATCATGCCGTCAGCACCGAGGCTGGCGATCGTGTCGACCGTGTTCTCTGTATCTTTCTGCGCGGACAAATTCTCGGGATCAGTATTGATATTTTCGAGACGTCTCGAGAAGCTCGAAAGAACTTACCTTACTGAGAAAGTTATCTCTGTAATCTTGATACTTGAACCAGTGATAGGGAAGAACTTGTTGTTTGCGAGGACTCTTTTCTGCCATTCGCAACGCCTCCGACACTCTGCCCTTCACGAAGCCCACCCGATCCATCTCCTTGATCTCCTGTCTTAAGTACACGGAAGGCATGTGCACGTCCTCGAGTGTGAAGAGCCAAGACATTCTACGAAAATTATTACCCGTGATTATCCGATCTTCTGAAACGCCGACCGTTCCTTTATCGCTCTCCGCGATTAGATAACACAGCGGTTGTGAAACTGCAAGTTGCTCCAGTTTTTAGCGCTCTGCACTATCCTCGACCTTGACCTATTTAACCATAAATATCGTAATCTCGATACGCGATCCGTGCATTACCGTAAATTATAACCCGGCGAATTAAACAATATGCTCATAAATTTTTTCATGCGATGATGCGACAAGTTAATACTGACTCCAATGTTAAGCGAATAGCGCGAGATTATCTATCAGAGATCGGTAAACGTTTCCGTGTAAAGCATAATGACGCACTTACACATGTATGCTACTAAATTATACACTCGCTATCAGATGTCAAATTATCGATTCGTCGGACATATTACTCACCCGTCGTTTTCCACCATGGTCTGACGATTGCAATGCGCGTTGCGTTGGCCAGGAGTATGATTGAAGCAATGCGGATAACCGTAATAACCCCAAATGGCCTTAGACCGAAGCTTATTCGCTGTCTTCAGAGTTTCCTCCATGAATATCCTGCCGTACTTTTCGAAGCGACGCTTTGCTTCCTTCTTGATGGCCGCCTCGCTCCAAAGGGGATGCTTTTCACGTTCCAGTTTTATGGACAGGGTCTTGTAGGGTTCGAGGGAGGCCCAATTTTGCCGGAAGATCGGTCGCCAGCTCTCAAAGTCTATCACACCGACGCCGCTGAATGACTCGTCAGGGATTTGCTTGACCAAATGCTTTCGGAATATCTCGAGATGTTCCTTCAAATCACCGTCTTGAGGAACGCCACCGTTTCTTTTCGTTACAATTCCTGAAAATACAAAGACTGATTAGAGTGATAACATAAAAGTTCTGAAAATTTAAAGAGTTGAAAATAAGAATTAAAAACAAATTAAAACAGAGACGTCTGAAAAATGTTTCATAATCTTTTGTAGATGCGCTTCGGGACAATTTTATTTCATGACAAAACTACTTTCGATTTACCATTTTTATCGGTCAACAGCGCCGGAAACATTCCAGGATCATAAAGAATCGCGATCTCTTCACCGCGAAATCTGTCATTCGCATTCTGACGAATTTTAAAATCCTTGAGATCCTCGAATTTCACGCCGTATTTGTGGCATACGAAGCTGGGCACGTTCCAGTAAACGTCGAATTGCCGCAGGTTTCCTTCCTCAGGAGTCATTGCGCCTAAGCTGGATAGAAACACGAGGTAACTCGTGGACAATGACACTGGTTAGATAAGATATTTCGGGCTGTCGGCCTCGTATGTTTCGCGTTTATAGAATTTCTAAGACTGGATTAGCAATTCTCGTATCAAACAATTCAGTAACATATTAAGTGTCCAATAAAACGATAAACCATTAAAAAATGACATAATTTTCTTGCAGAGGTGCGACTACGTTTATAACAGATATTCAAAAATAAGTAATACAATATTTAAAACTGGAAATAAAAAATTCATATTTGTATGTATAATAGCGCAGAAGAATAAATTTACTTAAAAATTAATAAAACTAAAATACGCTTAATTTCATATCTAACAGATATCGATAAAGGACGACAAGTTACTTTAATATATGAATAAAACTAAACTTTCTTTCGAACAAAGTTCGCGATTTTGGAAGGGTGAAGGAATATAATATTTTTCAAGCGAAAAATACCCGAAAAAATTGGCGACCGCGATGGTGGCGAAGATAGAGATGAGAAAATATCGACTCGGTAGCATCGTGGCCTGCTCGACGTTGAAGTTTCGCAGCAGATCTATATGGGATGCTCCGATGGGAAATTACAAACCGACGCTCGAGAGTCCTGTAGTGTCGAGGCGTTACTAATTAATAAATTGGTAAAGCAATGATGTCAAGCAATGAAGGTCCGCGCGTGAACAGGGATCCCTCACAATGATCAGACTAGAGTTAACGTCGTTAGTACACTAAGCGTGCGACTGAATTCCGCTCGATTTCAGGGCAGTATTTATTCCGCACATCGTGTCTGTCTCGTGTCTTCCCCACCTACTCGTCCACGCCTCGTAGTGTTATCTGGCTCCGGGTATTGTTTGATGATTCGACATTTCCGCTTTTGCATATATTCCCCTTGGGTTTCTTTTTTTTTTCTTTTCTTGTTTATTATTATGCCGCTGTACAAAAGACACGTGGGCGTCATTCATGCTCTTGATGGGCTCTTGATGGGCGCCTATTAACATTGCGACTAAACACGACGCGAGATCGATGCAAACTTGTCCCGCCAGGAACTTTCTACATGATAAAACGCAATGTATTCTCTTACGAAATAAATAGGCTCTCTTCTTCTTTCTACAATAAAACACTCTCCATCACTTTAAAGCGATCAGAGTTAACAAATAGTAAGTTTCATCATCAGATAGAGTTACTTGTAATTTAGAGGAACTTTTTTAAGTTTCTCGCAGTTGCAAGAAATATTTTAGTAAAAATATTAGTGATGAGATATATATCCTTTTGACATGTAATACGTATTAAAGAATATATTTTATAACTATTCGCTAATTATAATATAAAAGCTCATATAAAAATGTCGCGTCTATTCCCTAACAGCACACATGTTCAAAAGATGTGTGCTGTTAGGGTTGTAATCATATATTAGCAGATGATAAAAATAATTGCCGGAAACGATTTATATTTATGCAAAAATTTATGATTTATATTTACGTAAAAATATTTTAGTGGAAAACACATGATTCTGCGAGACATTAATGAAACGTACTTCTTTTCAATTTTATAATATCATTAAAATTGTTTTTTTTGTGTTTGAGAAGCACTATTTAGGAGATTAATAAAAAAACGATGCGTAAAAAAATTGCTTGAATTAAATTGATAAATGTCGTCAATATAGATAATAATTATCACACGCGAATATTAGGTTTTACTTAATATAGATATTTGATATTACACACAGCGGTTAATATAATAAATTATCGATAAAAAGAAGTAAAAAGAAAATTGTTTCAAATCAATTATTGTGCGCGTTATTATTAGCTTTCTCACATAAAGAAAATACCTTACGTTTATAGGTATTACATATCAAGCCCATATTTATTGTAACCTTGACTCAGTTTTCCTGATCACCATTTAGCATTAATTAAACAGGTCGACGTTTATATATCGGTTTCGCGCTAGAAATTTGAATAAGCTTAGATGTAAATTTTCGCGCCTGGAAAAACAATTATAAATGAATCGGGGCGAGTAGACTCGTATCAATTATTCATATGTCATCGTTAGCGATATTTCTAAATCGACAATTTATATGTATGTTCATTTAAAGAGATGGGATTCGTGTCCTACTGTCTGTTCCTGACGGTATTGATCGGTCGTTTGTAACGGGTCTACAAACTTATCGAAGGTTGATCGTTTACTCAGACGTCGTCTTCCTATTTAAAAGCAAAATGTAAATTTTAACCGGTTATAATCGCTACGGGTTTTCTCTCTTATCGTCGGAGAGACCTTGTCGTGTCAGCCGTGCTCTAGGTTGCAATGTGACGTGTGCTCGCAATAATCATGTTATGACAAAAAGTATTGTTGTGCGATCGTCTTACCTCGAGCATGCATGTAGAACAAGGAAATTAAGTTTTTATCATTCTGTAACTACATAAATAGAAAATGTATTGCAATGTGATTATTCAGCGAATTTGCGAGAAAAACTTCGCGAAACACTAACATTTAATATTTTGCTGTTTCATTAAAATCGCACTGCGTAGTTTTTCAAAGAATACATATAGGTTTTTTATTCTATATTTTTTTCTGATACGAGAGTTAAATGAATGTTTGATACTGCAATCAAATAAGTATTTTTCTCCTTGATATGTATTGTCCATTAAAGATTGGTTTCTTTCAAAGTATTTTGAATCGCGCAGAGATTTCTAATCAAAATTAGAAACGAATCTTGTTATATAATCCTGAGTTCTACAACTACTATATATGTTGCTAATAATTACTAACATAAAAAATAATGCTCACGATAAAATACAACTTATTTATTCATGGATATGGATTAGATATGGATATTTGAAATAGGCGAGGAAAAGTAAGAAACTAGAAATAGCAAAAGAGAGAGCAGAAGCAAATCACTGTCGATAAATTATGTTTTATTTGTAATTTGTCTGTCGCGCGTACTCCGGCATATCTTGTATCATCTAATTAGCCGAGAAGATGTAAAGGAAAAACGGATAAAGAGTTACTTGGCGTCTAAGAGGCTTACATTATTGAAAATTTTTCACTGGTGATTATGGGATGGCCTCCCATGTATAATCGCTATTATATACTTATCTACATTGCTCGAATCACGCAGGTACGTATATACACGTGCGCTGTACAATGCACAATTTTCATAGTAGTCCCGCTTGCGTATAGTTCAACCTAAAATGTTCAAATGCGCCAACGACGAAGACAAAAGTGATTTTCGAGAGATCGAGTTATCTATTCGATCGTCGATTCTGTAAGAAAACTCGTATTCCTTCAATCACTGTACATGCGTTTATATATTCTCGCTGGTAAGAAAAGTCGCATTTATTCCCGTCAGACATTGTCATCTTTACTGCTTTTTTTCTATTGCTCTATGAGTCCATTGTCCGCTTACTTAAACGCTATCTCTCTCGCAAGATCGCAAGAAACTCTCCCTCTTTCTCCCTCCCTCCCTCCCTCCCTCTCTCTCTCTCTCTCTCTCTTTCTTCCTCTAGATAGCAACTAGTTGAACTAGAAGCTTACTGGAGCACGAGACCGATTTTGCCGGGTGTCATACTAGGGCAACGCCAGTTATATAGGTAGTACTGAAGATTGCCGTCGCCGATCCCAAACTTGAGAGGTTCTAAAAACTCCTTGTTGTCCATAAGATCCAACGCGTTAAACACATCGAAACCCAACTGTAAACAAAGACCGTGTGTTCGATAACCGTCCGAAAGTTCTACATAGGGAAATACATGAAATAAAAGACTTACATCGCGCGCAGATATTAAAGCGTCCATCATTAGTTCAAGCCATGGCGTCACGGTAGATACATTGTAGAAACTGTATGCGGCTTTGAGAATCTTATGTGTCTGATGATGCATGATGGAGCTCGGCAACGTGTAATAACTTACCATATCGGTAATCTTTCCCTCTTTCTCCACTACAAAACTGTTAATAATACCAGTTCGTGGCAGGAACCAATGTTCAAATTCTTCGGCCGAGAATATCGGAGCGAGATCGAATTTCTCCAAATACTGGAAGATAAATACATTGTAATGATCGAATATAATAATATTATAAGTCGACAAACTTTGCTTTTATACTTACTTCCAGTAATATCTTACGCGCTTGCGGTATATCCGTGTAAACCAACTTTCTGAAACCTGGTACCTTTGTATTCTCTGGCAGTTTATATAGCTTTAGAGTTCTCTGCATTGTCATGTTGCGAGTAAGATGAGAGAACTTGATATCGATTAACTTCTTTGGATTCAAGGATCGGTGCCAATACCTAATATATATACATACAATTAATATCGATTAATTTATTAGTTATCTATATACAAGATTTTAAATGCTTTGCATATAGACCTGCAAGTCGCAATAGGTTTTGGTAAGACGACACCGGCAGTATACACAGCCTGAAAGATGCCCTGCAAATTCACTCTCCTTGTGATTTCACGTATCAGCACAGGAGCGACTCTCTTTGATCTTAGCTTTTTATGCACGCACAGGAAGTTGATCTCCACCATTTTCTGAATACTAGAAACATTTTCGACATTACATTTCGAAATCGAATATTGCCCAGGCATGCAATACTCACTGATTATAGACACGTAGAGTGGCTGGAATAGCAGAGATGAAACCGACTAGACGTCCGCTCTTGCTCACTCGCACACCGCAATGCCATTCCTTGCACCAGCCAGGAGGTTGCAGCGCCCATTTCAAAAAATTGGGAGGATAATCAAATCTAAACATCGCGTCATCATCTTCGACATAATTCTCCGAAAGTAATGTATATAATTCCGACAAGACCAAAGGATCGTCCAAGTTCAAGGTATCCCATTGAAAGTCAGCAGGTAGTGAATAGGGCTCCGCTCTAATAGATGTTTTATCAGGCTCGATTGGCTCATTGCGTACAATTTTCTCATCTGAAAATCAATAACAAAGGTTTCTTCAGAAAAAAATATTAATAAAAGTAAAATAATAAATCCTTAATTGATTATTCACCCATTTTTGGTACTGGCTGCGTGCTCCAAAATTGATAAGGTTTTTGCATTGCTTCCTCCTGAGTTTTGGCAGGTTTTTGTTGCATATTGAATACCTCCATCGCCATCTGGATCTCCTTGATAGAGATATTGCATGCACCGGACATCTCTTTCTCTTTGTCTTCCTTATTATTGTTGTGATTTCCACTGGCTGCATGTGCTGGCGCATGCTCTCTTCTTCTTCTTCGATCTTTCTTTTTGCAACTATGATAAAATGATAACAAAGTTTTACTATGTTTTTTCAACACATAACGAATACAGTTCTCAATGTGTATATATAACGCTAAATGTAACAGGAAGACACATGTTCAATAATCATTATAATATAATCAGACAATTATGACGTTACGTATATATAGCAGGAATATAGATTCGCATATATGAGCAATCATGATAAAAAAGTACAGTTTTATTTACACATGTACAAATTGATGATAATAAAAAAGCGGTCTCACAGTTATATGTTGCGATCAAATATCTGTCAATGAAGTAAATTATATCAGAATGATACGAGATCACGAGACACTATTAAGAATGAGTAATACGTGAAAATGTCTTCTCGAGATAGAATTCTACGTAATTGATTCGAGGATGACTGCCGTTTTATATTAAACCGTTTTAAAACCGTTATAAAAACCGCGATCGAATATCGCCGTAGCGAGACACCTAGAAGAATCGTCAATAATTATGCGGCGAATCGTCCAGCGAGGATCGTTCCTCGAGCGAATATAGGTTAAGACGAGGAATGTGTAGTGCACGGCGATCTCCGCGATATCGTACCGAAAGCGAATCCGATTATTTGATAAAACAAAACGCGTGTTTATCCCGTACCTCTTGTTTCGCTGATCTGGAAGCTCGCCTGATGGCAGCTCCTCCATTTTAATATAGATTTTCGTTGCGCATACGATGTCCACAGTCACTCACCTCGCACTCCTCGCAGTGACGCTGCTGGAAAGTGTCCGAACGTCTTCCCAGATGGAGGGACTTGTACGCACGCGCAATAGCGCAGTCATTAAAAGCGTCATGTATATTAATTGTAAGTGTTATGAATGTTCATACAAGCATATAAAATTAGATATACATATAAATTTCACAAATTTATTTTACATATGAATTTAAACTCGAATGCTTCATATCCAGGTATTCCTAATTTTTGATAAAATTAACAGTTTGATTTGCGGCTAAAATTCGCCTGTAAATAAGAGTTTTGCATATTTGATTCTATTTATCCAACGTATACGGTAAACGTATCCCGTATACGGTCTAGAGGATATCAAACTATCCGGAATCCGCGAGTTTCGTTACATGTGATATTAATTAAGGTAATAATAATTCATGCCTGTAATAACACAGTTTCTACCATATCGCATGTCGACTACGGTAAACGGTTGAAGTTTCTCATGTCTAACTACGCAATTTCCATCTCAAATTTCCATTACTATTCATTCTGTAATAACTCGAGCGTTCACACCGTACTCGGGTACATACTGGTGTTAGGCATACTTACTAATTACTTTCGCCGTTTATTCAAAATAATCATTTTGCGGCGAGCGAATTTAATCGCGAATTTAGCACGCAAGTTGCGTATGCGCGCCAAGGCCTTTGCATGTCCTCGCGCCGGTAGTTAATCGCCGCGAAATTGTTTCGCATTATCCGCGCTTTTCACTCAGCGAAATTGTATAGCGCGTACAAATCGGCATCGAGAGTGCCGCGTGCGATACCGCGGATATCATCGTAATATATTAATTAGCTTGACACGATTAAATACGTTGTCATGATTGCGAGTTTATTGTTCATCCGAGCGTGATTCTTGAACGCCGCGCATACAGCGTCTATATTGATTACAGAGCTATTGAATTAAAATCGATCGCATGATTCAAGTCGTTCGCAAAGGACACGCCGAGAATAGCGAATGAATAAATGGCCGACTGTCATAGAAAATTTATCGAGGTAAATAGTATTAATTAATTATTAGTATGATTATCACATTCATGATTTATTCAAAATGTCCGTCTAGTGACGCGCGAAGTCGCCGCGAGTCATCGCGCGATCCGCGCATACGTACGAGCCGCGCATGCGCGCCATACTTCGCGTATCTCACGCCGGGAGAGTTAGACGCCGTGAAATCGTTCCGCGTTGTTCGCGCTCTTTTTACTCGACGAAATTGTATATCGCGTACCAGTCGGTGTCGAAAGTGTCGCGTGTGATTCCGGGCATTGTTGTAACGTGTTAATTAACTCGGGCGAATACGCGCCCATCAATTAATTGTTATTTTCGGGATCGTGCGACCGGTCGTTCGTAGATGCGCGATTCTGGAATGCCGCGCGTGCGCGCCATAATCTTCGCACGGCTTCGCGCCGGGAAATAGACGCCGCGAAATCTCTCCCGCATTGTTTACTCGGGAAAAGTGCATTTCACGTGCAAATCGGTATTGACAGTGTCGCGTGCGGCGTCTGTGTACATTCGTAGCGCATTAATTAGTGTGTATAATCGGGATTAATCGCGTTTTCGCATAATTCACGTCGCGCACAAAGCGTCGAATACAGTGAGTGAACGATCGACCGCAATGATGAATCAATTAAGGTAAATGATATTAATTACTCGTTGACGCGCGATATTCGAGTAGATTCGTGAAGTGCAGTCATGTCGATTTGAAATCAAGCGATCCAATGTTATTAGTCGAAAATGAACAGCAGGACGATCGTTACGGCGTGTTAATTGATGCGCGCATAATTAACCGCATTTTCTCGGTCGAGTGACGGTATGGTTCGATTTCGGTTTATATCGAGGTCATCGATGCCCATCGAGATAATCAATGTTTATCCTTGTAATAATCCTGTAATAATAATCTGTTTTATAAAATTTCAGCACACATTTTTCATTAATAATGTATAATTATACATATGCACATAATATATAATTTATACATAATTTTTATATAATTTATTATGCATAAAAATAATATTATTCAAAGTGCAAAAATTGATGTACGAAAAGAGAAAATAATTTCGTTTATTAAAAGAAATATATATGTGATCCGACTAATTATATATTGAATATCATTACAGCTCACCAACTTCAAACATATTGATGATACGAGAACGAGAGGATTCGTCTGTGTGCGCGATTACAATTAAACGCAATTTCCACTCGCATCCACGTGACTTGATGGATTTTAGGCTAAAGCGTTTCAAGCAGAAATTGACACCGTGCCGATGGAATATATACATATGATGACAGGAGTGTTGTGGTCGTACAACGGTGAGTAAATTTATTTAATTTATTATATTTCATTATTTGCGATGATTTATTTCATTATTTGGAATTGTTCCGTGAAATTGCCATGTTTCGCATACCAGAATATAATCCGCTTTACAATACCGCAAGCCTGTTAAATCAAAATTAATAGAATAAGCGAAATTAAAACCTCTTTTATTTATTTAAATTCATTCGGATAAATAAAACAGTTGCAAATGCAAAAGTATGATAGATATTCATAGTTTATGCTATAAAGATAGTAAAGAGATGTGACAAGTATAATTTTCTTTATTTCATTACCAACAGTATTCTTACATCATGCCGAAACAATGTATAGTATCTATATTGTAATATATTTATGTATAATCGTTAATAATTATGATAGCAGTAAAGAGTCTGTAGTAGGCGAGTTTGTAGATGTGTGAGTAATTTCTGATTCGATAATTCGAATTCGCTTCTGATGCGTTACGTAGTTGAATAATTTACACCAACAAATTTCGATGTAACGAATTTAAGCGATTTCTTTGACGAATTATGCCCTTGTAATTTGAACAAACATTTCACATTCAACATATTAACTGCCAGTCACGCGCGATAAAATAATTTTATTCGTTCAATTTTCCACTAAATTAAATGAAATATGTGCATATCACAAATATTTTGATATGGAGAGAAATCAAGTTAATTAAACTTTTTCATATCTTATATAATACACATATATACTCTCTCTCTCTCTCTCTCTCTCTCTCTCTCTCTCTCTCTCTCTCTCTCTCTCTCTCTCTCTCTCTCTCTTCTACGTTTTATTATTATACTCTCTAAATTAATTATTTTTTAACGATACGTTTATTTAGCTTTTGATTTTGTGAAAGAGTGTGAAATATACACAAGACATAGATCGTCGTGATAAACTACACCTCAGTATGATTGGTAGTCGATTTTATTGCGTAGTGTGTCTGGATTGTCGTCGAGTCTCGCCGGAAACGAATTCGGAACTATCGATTTTCTCCAAGTCTTCTTCGGCCGTATTTTTTTGTGCCTTAAGTTCCTTCTACTTCGAGGCATAGCGATACTACCGATACTATGACGAGAAAACAATTCCTTTTGCCATCACGGGGGACCCGATTAGTTCGAAGGGTCCCCGATTAATAACGTCTCGGACAGCGCGAAACGGCGCCAAGTTTTTCGACCGCTCTATTCCCGGATCTCGTTCCTCTGAATCTCTCCTGAAATTACTCCCAAACAATTCCTTACGAACACTTTATTCCCGAAACGAACATTTCGTTTTCCTGGCGTGCTCGAAACACAAGCGTTCGATCGACATGTACGACGTACATATGTCGAAATTTGCGATTTTCATTACATTTAACGGCTTTAAGTAATAACGGTGAACTTGTGAAACGAGAGTACGAAAAATAGAGAATGGCATTTTCCTTCTAAATAATTGGACGATAATCGTCGCTGAGATCAGCTCGACGAGTGCGAAAAATTCGAGCGCGATAAAATGGCCCTTCCACGGCGGAAGTTTGTCGGAGAGTTTGGTCGGAATTAGACGGCGGCGTCAGTTCTTTATTATTTAGCAATTCTTTAGGCGAGTGTGAAGCTACAGAAGGAATCACAGAGAATAACATTCGATCAAAAGACGGCGGCGTCAATCACGCCGTTCGGCGCGACGGTTCCGTCGCGGTTGCGCGATTTCGCGCACGATTTCCGCGCTGTCCGCTTCGCGTGCGCGAATTAGTAATGTTGCTGCTTCCTCAGCAATGATATGCATAGAAGAGCGAGGCGGGAAGCCAGAGCAAGCTGGGCCCGTACAGCCGCATCGCCGCGTCGACCCCGTTTCTGCCGGGTCGTTTGCGCTTCGATTTCGACTTGGCGCGCCGTTTCCGCGAGTAGATCGCGTTCGTGGCGTTGGTAGGCGATTCGATATTGCAGTAGCTCAGGTCGCAGCAACTTATGCAAATCTGAAACGAAATAACCGAATTTATTTCACCCGGCTCCGTCGGTATTTCTCTCTTAATTTTTTTTTTTTTTTTTTTCTTTCGTTTATCCGTCTCTTTGTTTTGCCTCGAGATTGTACGAGAAATCTCCCCCGGGTACACGACAAAATTCGCTATTTCGCACCTGCTGCGTGTCCATGGGAATGCAACCGACCGACGCTGGCCCGCATTCCTCGCTGCTGGCACAGGTCTTGCTTACCTAGAACGGAAGGAAGCGGTGATAACACGTGAATAAATGCGATAATAGAGATTCCGGCGCACACACCGAGTCATTTTTTAATTTCGCGATCGGAACTGAATGATTGCTTTCACGCAATCTGAGAAATTAATTGAAAGATATGTTTGAAGTGATTAGCGAGATGAAAAATGTCGTGGAGACAAGATTTTTTACTCGACATTTACATCTCTAATGACGTTAATTTTAATTAGAAAGTTGAGAGAAAAATTGACTCACACTAATCATATAATTAGTACTGTCGCATCAGTAATGCGCGACATTAAATTATCGCGTATTATCGTCGTCAGGCGTCGGAACGTGGAAAGTTCCATCAAAGTTCATCCGTTGGTACATCGACCGGACTCGAGAAGCGCTTAAGCTCGAGAGGGCCATCCATCTCGACGTCCAGGCCCGAATCCGTTCGCGTAACTTCGTTCATTAATAGCCCGAAAATCGATTATCTTTCTAATGTAAGTCAATTAGCCACATACGATAACCTTTGATTTTATTTAACCGCGTATATACCGTGGTTGTGCACGGTAACGAAATTTACTCCGATCGCGAGAGTCAATGATTTGTTATTACTGGTTCATGTTTTTTTTCTTCTCTCATTGTTTCTATTACGTCTCGTTTCGAGAGTGTTATTGACCCTGGCAAAGGTAATGTTCGTAACTGACATTCTTTAATTTGCTGAGCTGTGATATCAAAATAGAGAAAATATATCTGGAAGAAATAATTTTCACATATGTAATATGTGTGTATATTAAAAGCAAAAAATTTATATAAGAATAGATTTAAGTTTAAAAAATTCGCCTTTAGTTATATATACACGAAAATAATGCGTGGTTATGAATATCGTGTGTGTACAACTTTTCATAAAACATTTTTCAAATACATATTTTATAGTCTCGGAGATATTCGGCTTTAAAATGAAATATGTCGGGATCGAGGAATTGCCATCTCTTCATAAGGTACATATAAAAACATAGATATCTCTTGCTATGAGCTATTCGACAATATATTTGAAATTTATGAACATCGTGGGATGGGATATAGTTACGAGCATGCCTTTGCGCAATGTATCGCTAGCAGAGTAAGTGGAAAAAAAAGTATGCTTGCCAAGACGCTATTTCCCCGGCTGTCCAGAATGTGCAGCGATCGACAGAAATCACGACCGCCTGCCGGACATGGTGTATCTATCGCCCATTCGTTGCACATCTGCAAGAATAGAAATAGCAGCAACCTCGATGCAAAGTTTTCATTAAAAAAAATCAAATTCCTTATATTGCCAATATCGTCAACCACGTATTTTCCTCTGCACGAACGCCGAAAAAAAAATTACCTCATCTCTTATATAAAAAAAATATAACTGCAAATATATAAAATAAAATTTTTATCCTTTCCGTATTTTTTATAGTTATCAGAAATTAATATTTTTCTTAATTAAAAAGAATTATTTAGCATGTAAAAAATGTATTTTATACTGCATTTGTTTTATTGTTCTCTCAAAATTCCGTTAATATTTTGCAGTTTACGAATTAATGATCGGTACATACACTAAGTTACGGCGCATTTCTGTAAAGAAAAAGACGAAAAGCGACAGGGGATTAAAGATAAGATCGGAACTATCATTGCGAAAGAGAAAAAGCGAAAAGCAATAAGGGGAATTTAGAATAAATCGAAATCGATGGCAGAACAATCTACAGAGTCCTACAAAATTGCGGCTGGACCTGGCACGATAGAGCCATTACGGGAGACTCTTAAGGGAGCGTTTAATGGAGTCGTCGATATACCTGGTTATCGCTGACGTTGACGCAAGTGTAGCACGTTAGACCTGCAACAGAAAGCGCCGGGCTGAGTAAGTGCGTCACTGGGACAATCGGGACGAGATAAAGACGCGTTAACTCTTAATTGCACCGTCGTGCTCGTAGAGATACGAGAATTCTATTTGGGGAGAAAGAAAATTAAAGGGAACATACACATTCGGAGATTAAACGAGGTTTAGGACGTCTAGACATCCAAGAGTTAACAAGCCGGGCTATCAAGTTTAAATAGTTTGACCGCCGAGTTTGCCAGAAAAGAACTTTGCGACAACTCGGAATAGAACAATACGGTCTTATGCGGAATTTAATTTAGTTGACACAAAGTTACGTGATTTTATCATAGCGATAAAGGAAGAACTTTCGCAAGGGCAAACGCGGATTGTGCGACACGAAGAGTGCCGGGAACATGTCATTGACAGAGAAAGGGTTGCGGTACATGTGCGAAGTTGGTAGAAAGGATAAGCGGTAGATCGGAGATTAGTGGCGTTCGATTGCAGGAACGGCGAGCCGGGATAAACTCGAGTTAGCCCGAGTAAATCATAGTTTTCGTTCGACTCTTTTCACCCCCTCTCCATCTATCTCTCTCTCTTTCCCCCTCACGCTCCTTTTTCCCACCGATTCTCTATATATTCTGTATCGAACGTTTCCTTTCATTTTTCTCGATGGTTTAGCGCCGATATACTCACGATAGATGTCTTCCTCGTCCGCGCTGACGCCTTTCGGATCTTCCTGCCGCTTCGCTTCCTCCTTTCCGTTTCCGTTTCCGTTTCCGGAGAGGACATTTCTGCCGCAAGTTTCCGCAGCCAGAAGCAGCCCGACCATCACCCACGTGATCATTCCTCACATCTCTGGAACGATAGAAATGGGGTCGCGTGTTACGTAAGTGACCTCGACGGGACATTAGAGAACGCCAATTACTCGGGGGGGGGGGGGGAGGGGGGCGAGAAGCATTAGAGCCAGTGGAAGGAAAGCGATCGAACGCGAATTTTAATTCTGATCGATCATGCCATATCGCGGATATGTTCTCTCGGGGGAGAAATGATAAAGAGTAACTTTATAGTTCGGGAATGCCCGTATTTTTGTCACGAATTTGACATGAAATGTGACTGTCTGATCCCTCTCTCATTATAGCTGTCATCGAATAAGATTTTTATATCAAACGAACGAGAAATTGGGGATTTATCACATTTACCGCTAAATGTGCAGATAATAATAGTAGTAGTATTAGTATATTTTAGTCTAAGAATAGACATGTTCCTGAATACATACAGAACAGTACATACATAACAATAAAAGAATGTAATATTACCAAATAAAAATAAAATAGAATATGTATGTGAGACGTAAAGGTAGAGAAAGAAACATAAAAATAAATAACTGTAATTAGAACTAGGAATATATTAAAAAAGAAAAGAAAAAATATACAAAAGTTACCGTAATGATATAAAAAAATAGAAAGAGATAAGAATATAAAAATACGAATTTGCTTACTTTGCATTACATATATGTATATTAATAAATGATAGGGATTTTTATAATTATTGCTATTATATATTGATTTTTCTAAAAATTTATGTTATATTTTTAATTGAAACACGTCTCGAGAATAAACGTACGTGAAAACTGTGAACACGTTCTTTCTTTGGCAAGGAAATTCGACGATAAACGTGGTATTCGGATTAGAAATTGCGAAAGGAACGAGAGACGTAACGAGTGCGGCTGATTTAAAGTGTCGTCTCCATCGACGGCGGGAATCCGATTGCCGTTTGCGTACGTGTCGACCAACGGATAGTATCTCTGTCTCGGGTGGATGTACATACCGGTATTGGGATGTCGATCAGAGCCCGATTCTGGGACACGGGCGACCTATCGGCCGACGTCAGTTCCGTGCGCCGTATTAGGGTCTCGACGAATCAATGGATCGAACGTTGGACCTTTCGAGGTAGATAAGGTCGTGTCTTTCCCCCCTCCCCCCTCTCCCTCTCCCTAGGGTTCGAGCCCGCCGCAAGAAACGCTCTCGCGATGACAGGCGACTCCTAATCAAAGTAATTAATTCTGAACTGCATGATCGGGGTCTGACAACTACTTTCCAATTTCAACGTAATCAGCAAACTTTTCGAAATCATTATTATTTTTTCGTCACTACGACGCTCGATGTGAATGAGTGAGTAAAATTTCTATAATAAAGGGCGTCAGTTTATTATTATAATATGAATGTACAGAAAATGTGCCGCTCTAAATTTTGTTTTATATAACAATTATTAAAACGTGTGTGTACAGTTGTATGTATTATCCATTTGTGATAATAATATAGGACTATAATCTCTCTCTTTCTAAGAGGCACGAGGATTAAATAGTAGTTTGAATAGAGCTGATAAGAAGCAAATCGTAAGTTTTTGCTGACAGAAACTTTAGGAATGACAGTAATTGCATCTCGCAAGATCATGAAACATAAAAGTACCGTTGATACGTATAATCATAATTAATTTATGCCAGTTTTAAGCTCGATCGCTTAACGCGCTTGTATTTAATTCATTCCTGTAATAGGACTTACGTCTCTCTTGGCCTGCTGATGTCCCAGTATATCTTCTTGCTTACGTCCACTTCTGAATACTCTCGAGAGCTTGACTCTCTTAACGGAGTTGTTAATTACACACTTACTAACTTTGCTTTTATCCGTGCTCCACTTATTCGTGAAGTTTGGCGCTGGGCGATATATATATAATGCACTGTATTTTTCTTCCCCCGTCCTTTCGCGACATTACGAAGGAATATAACTTTGTGGTAAAATGAGACGTTTTTATGTGCATCGTTCTGAGAACCCGTGCCGAGTTTATCTTTTCCCGACGTTCCTCAACTCCGTTTTAATTAGTTCGAGTAGCTGATGGAAAATTGTGCAAAGTGCGCAAGGTAGACTTTGTGCAATATGCAATACACTTAATTTTTTTAATACGCGGTATATTTTAATTAGAAATCATAAACTATTCAACGTCTCGTTTGCTTAAAGTAATATTGTTAAAATAGAATGAGGGATTTATATTTGCTTTAATGGGATACATCTCAGATCCTCTCGTTGCTTTACTGCTCACAATTTCGAAGTTTAATTATTCAGGACAGACGGAAGTGACGGATTTTACGGAGCGCTTTGAAGCTCATAATTTGGATGTTTTGTAAATGTATCTATATAGTCACGTACCGCCTTGAATCCTCGCATAAGTTTTCGCCGTTTATGCAAAATAACCATGCATCAGGATAAGAAAATCATTTTATGTAAAATGGCTCGCGCGCGTGGAAATACATGTTACGAAACACCTGTCGCGTAAAACTTTTTCGCGAAGCTTGGCACAGCACCGAGTGACAAAGCTCTGCCATTTATTGGCCATGTCTCTGACAATGCGAATACCTTTTCTCTCTTATATCGACGTATAGTGCTATTGTCCTGTTTGATAGATATATATGTACATATATCAAATATATATGTGTGTATATATATATCGATCATATTTTCATGGTGATTGACATTTTACACGATATTGTTTAGTATTAAAATAATTAACTTCCGTTCGAAATGAATTGTCTATCGATAGAATTTCGTAAAATTTCTATTGATCAAATTTCAGATTACCGCCGCGCTAATGATTTCAGCCAGTCTCGTAAACGGGACGTTGATCGAGTAGTTATGTATATCGTCATGCGCATTATGCGTGTCTGGCTTTTGATCGAGTATAAACGCATTTAGCGTATCGGATTACGAAGAACGCACAGCATTAATCCTAGAAAGTGTAGCTTCCGATTTATGCACAGATTTTCAAACGGCTTAAAACTCGTAGCAGTGTGCGCGCATTATAATCCGAATAATTCTATTTCGAATTATAATAACGAATTATCGGAGAATAAATAAATCAGAAGCGGAGATAAATAAAAGCGCGATCGTGTGTTAATCATGTTATACAGTTACGTCCATTGACTTTCGAGTTGTCTAACAAATCCCCATCGTACAATCATCACGTGTATTTAATTACTGGTCAAATCAATTAAAATAGACCAATCGATGAAAATATCGATGACGTTTCATCTCATCTCATCTTGCGCGAAAGCTATCGATGGGGAATACTTTTTTTTTATAAAAACAAATATCAATTTAATTCCGCATCAATCATGGAGATTCTCACGTTTCTCGAACCTACGATTAGCTTAAAGAGGAACTATCTTCCAAGAGACAATTTTTAAAGAATATTTTCGAGAAACAGTTATAAATGTTCGTTAAGCAAATAAGCAAACGGCTCGAACAATATTAATTTACACAATTTTAGCAACAATTATAATATTTTAGAAGCAGTTTGCAACATAAATTCAAAACTTATATTTGTGTATTAGAATTAATGTATGAAACAGAGATTCTGATTATCGCAAAATAGCAAAAATTCTTAGATCAAATGTTTATGCAAAATTTTGCATTCGAGAGAATGTAAGGAAGATCTAGTTGAAACTATTTTAATTAAACTTAATTAAATTTAATTAATTCAATTTAATTATTTTAATTAAAACATTATCTCCACGGGCGATTTTTAACGAAATTACGTAGAGGAGATGTTTTATATAAAGTGAACATTCTCCCGGTGTAATATTATCGAAACGAATGGGCGGTTCAACTGTCGCTGAATAAATGAATATGGGTAAAGTTTTGCATGCAAGAAATACATGAGGGTGAAGCCGAACGAAAATGTAATTACCGCGTCGATAATGCAAGAACGCTATTTAAATTATTCACCGATTAAGCGCGACAAGCAAAGTCGCTTGGACACAATCGGATTTTCTGGTTATCCGACCTATCCCAAGTTATATATTCGCGCTATTTGCTTCCTTGCCCATTGACATGGAGGTAATACCCGGCGCACATTTTCAGTATGTTTTCTAAACATTCGTAGCAATGGGTCGGGATAATTGCGATAACTCGCGAATCGCCTCGTCTAAAGTTGCCGTCGCAGTCCCGGATGTAGATGTGGATAGGCTTACCGGATGAATAGATTTACGTTGCGCTGCAAATGCGCCGGAAATTGAAGAAAAACAGGTCGATGGTAATCCCGTGTTGAATTTTGTACGCCTTTAATGCGTTATGATAATATTATGTTAGGTGTACGTTTCATGGCGTACAGTGCTAAGCGTTATGCGAGAGATCCTCTTTAATCCGAAAGCGTCACAAAATCCGCGAGTGAATTTTCACATATATAGTTTCAACGTTCGAATATAGTCCTTGACACATTTCATGTATATAGTTTGATAGTATTCTGTATATCTGACTGTATTATATAATATATATATACGCGTAACTCACTGTAGTGCACCTTTAACCAACCTTTATATTTGCAGCTGTTTTATATTGTACATTTCTTATCTGTTTAGGGTGGCAGCTACGCGCTCGATGATTTCAAGCGGACTTCTTCTCTGGAATGATTGCAACGCGGGCCGGCAAAGCACAAAGGGTAAGTCACAAAGTGTATTTGCATGTTTGCGCTCGTTGGCGAATCTCGCGCGCCACCGTGAATTCGTCAAAGCGATTTGCCATCTATTGTTTATCCGTCCACCGGTAGTCGATGTGCTTTTCTATCTCTGCGAAAGAGCGAACGACATTGCAATCCGGCGGACTTTTCCGAGGGATAGGATGTTCCGGGTCAGGAGTCGACCGGATTTCTCTTGTTATTTATTCGATGAGAGTTGGAGACGTTCCGCCGAGTTTCGCGGTAATCCTGGCTGTACTATGCCACGAAGACACGCGGCACGAGGGTACAGCGAAGATTAAAGCGCGGGAAAGATACTCAGAGACCAGCGAGCGTTACGATAAATATATTTCCAACCGGAGAGAGAAATATGCTTACGAAGACATACAGATTATATAAATTACCCTTTATATGAAAGGGAAAATGAATTTTTACATTTTACTCAAAAATTTGAAATTTTTCTCTTAAAAGTTTGGTACATTTTTTTCAATTATATAAAGTAGGTACTTTATTATCACTATTTTGTAGCATAGTACATTATATTGATTTATTAATATTTATCACGACGGAGATTTGTTGGCTGTATCAAGTCAACGGTCACAATAATAAGTTAGTAATTTCTGACATTCTCTCGCGAGAAATTGCCAATTAATAGAAAATAACAATTCTTTTCGAAATTTTTCCACTAATTGGTAAATTGACTTTTGCGACATCATGAACGTTAAGAGCCTAGCAATTAACTCAACGAGACTCCTTTTTCTACAAAATGGATTTAAAGATTTGAAAAAAATCGCGCACGATGTTGGGAAAACGCGATTCGCTTTTAAACCGGTCTGAAAATGTGCGAAAGTGAAGGCAGAACGGACGGATGGAGCGCGGATGGAGAGGTTCAAAGTAAAAGCCGAAAGTGTGAGGTCGCGCTGGTAACGTGGAAATGCTCGTACTAGATGGAAAGGGTCATTTCACGGGTTGGAAAAGTATGCGGTTGGCGGGTGAGGACGCGTTGCTTTATTAAATATGGAAGCTCACGAGCCGTGCACCGTTACACCAAGTGTAACCATATACACACCAATATGTATATCCGTGCATACATACGCGCGTGTGTGCATGCGTATGCGCGAGGGTAGCGAGAGTAGCGAGGTTGAAACGTGACGGAACGTATCCTTCCTTCCTTCCGAATCTCGTAATTCGCACGCTGGAGAAATTTGTACGTCGCCTCCCCGGTTTTATCGTGTTTCTTACACGGCCACTCATCTCCGTAAGTGCTCGACGGGATGGATGCTGCGGGGGTTGACAGGGGAAGGGGAACGTTCAGAGAACGGGTCGATGATAAAGCTGGCATCCCTCCTTCTCCTCCTTCTCCTTCTCTCTATGCCGTCCCTTCGATTCTTGCCGAAGCCCGCGATAGTTTCGAAAGAACCGCTTTCCGAGTAACCGCTCGAGTAACTACGGCGAAATCACGTTACAACGCGAACTCTCCGTCGAACCTTGAAATTAAATTTGTCATACCTGATTTTCGTTATATCGAATTTCCTGTCTATATTGTTATAGACGGTGACCGAGGAAATTCAATCGAATCTCATAGTAAGGAAAAATTCTATTCTGTGTTTCTATAGCTTCCGGTACGGTCGCATACGTGATACACGTCGTTCACTTGGCTGGCTCACTTGACGGGAGAAACCCGTTGTATCGTTAGGCGAATGTTCCGTCCAATCTTTTTGGATCCCTTCATTACACGAATGGCCTTCGGGCATTTCGAGAACGCGGGATGCTCGTTCTTTTGCGAATCTATTCTGAACGGTCGTTCAAGAATTCGAAAGCGGAGCGTACGGAACGCGCTTGCTGATTGCGCGATGCGATCGCGGCGCGGGAAATGGAGCGCTGTAAATTGTGTGTGAACAGCAATTCAGCTCTAAAATGCCGGAAATGCAGTCGATTTATTTGTGAAAAGTACCCGCGCATCGCGCTGCAATCCACCCTGCTTGTCTATTAACACTACATTTTACTCCAAGATACCTTCCGCCACACAAAACGCGTAAATGTGTGTTAGTATAAATTTATATATTAATTTAATAACATTTTCACAAATTTCAAATTTTTTCTTTTAATAATACACATATAAACGTGTGATTAATGTCCAATGTAATTAAGAACTAAAGAGCTGCAATTACTGCTGCAGTTTTTACAAAGAATTAGAAATCCCTTATTTCACTGCAAACTAAAGCCGCGATAAACTTTTCAAGTTTAATGTAGTACGTGTGTCAGAATTATCTTTTTTTTTTCTTTACACTTAGACAAAACCCGTAGGGAACAGCACTCTGTCTGCCTTCGGTAAATCGAAGTCACGTGAGTCAGTTTGCGAATTGAAGTAAACGTAGAGAGATTATTTGTCTATTTCTTCTCTATTTCCTTCGTGTATTGTTTCTTTTTTTTTATTACTTTTTCTTTTCTTTCAAAAACGTGAGGCGCAAGGAACTAAACGTGATAAGAAACTACAAACGAGACATCCTATCGATTCTCAATGCTGTCGCTTCTTTGAACAGGACCGCATCAAAGCTGGAGGAATCAAAATGCTAAAGTGGTTCGTGCCTCGATCAATCGAGGATGCTTCCGTCCGAAAAATAAGGAAGTTTGCGGTAGAATAAATAACTTTGCCCTTCTCTCGGAAAATAGAGGATAGGAAAGAGAAGCTCTTTATAGCAGAAAATTAATTCTACAACATATTTATATATCTTAATAAACGCTCCTTGAATCACTTTACTAAAATTACATAACGAATGGTTATGTAGAGTAAGTCAGTAATAAAATTTCAGGTCGATTCTCGGCCGAGGGGTAGCTTTGAAAGAACGAGACGATAAATTATATTTTATGGCTAGTCAAATATAATGAATAAAGATGTACGTCGCGCGCACACGAGTTAATTTACTACCAACGAATGTTTCGCGAGTGTAGCTTTTCAGCTCGTTCTTTATAATTAATTTTTTTTTTTTTTTTTTAATGAAAGCAACGGCCGAATATCATCGTATCGCTAGCGGCGATTATTATCGATCACCATTCGCGCTATTCGGTTAAAAGAATAAAAACTACGCCAATCGCGAGGGCAGAACTTACGCTCGTTTGTGTTCTTTGTTTGGACGGAGCAACCTACAAAAAAGCGCGCTATCATCGATGAAAGATTAATGATCGCAATTATGAACTTGGGGCAGTGTAAATTAAACGAAAATCCGGGTGTCGATAGAGCGTATATTTGTTACGCCGCAAGTAATTTACAGAGTGCACACAGATTCGCCGTTACTGTCCGTTGTTACTCGCAGTACACGATACTCGGCCATCGTGACTATCACTAACCAGTACGATGCTTATGACAGTATCAACGCAAAGTTGCAGTTTGCGCGAGGCGAAACGACGATAATTATCGGAAAAAGTTCGGATCGTCTGGATTCGGCGAAAAAGGGATGAGTAGCAGTAGTAATGGGCGCAACATTACAGCCACCCAGGCTCGCGCTAGGTGAATATAGCTCGGCGGCGGCGGCGGCGGCGGTGGCGGCGATACCTGTGTCTGAAACCCACTTCCAGTTTAACGCGATTGTGCAAAATCAATTACCGCGGAGTTCGCGTAATATACGAGCGAAGTTTACCGCCGAAAGTGTCCTCCTCGCCCGGCATCGGCCGAACTTGTCGCGCTCGGCGCACGGATCCCAACCCTCGATCCTCGGGACTTTAACTCACGAAATTATAGCCACCTAGGCTGCCGCCCAGCTCGCACATTCGGCTCGCAGAATCGCCGCGAAACAGCCGTGGAAATAGCCGCGTTAGCGACAACCGCGGCAGTGACTTTGACTCTGTCTCTCTTTCTCTTTCCCTCCCCTTCTCACTCACTCACTCTCTCTCTCTCTCCCTTTCTCTATATCGTTAATGCCCAGCGTAATTCCCTTTATTGCGGCACTTGGCCGATACGCGCCATCGGACTACAGGGACATGGAACTGACCGGATAAAACGATCCCGGATAGTTCGCTCTAAACGAAGTGTGTAACCGCGACGCCCCCGATTTCTAGAGAAATCCGCTCTAACGACGATACTCACCCCCGTGCTTTTCATCCTGTTCGGTTAATCCTAAAAATTGGATAACCGGTAACACCGTTGTGCACGCTGCTGCGGGATTATCGAGAATATAATGGAGATCTTTTCACGCTCTCTCGTCCATATCCTCCGGATATCGCGTAATGTGAATGTAAAAGCACGAACACAGAGATGAGCACGGAGCGCAAAATGTAGCCGTAACGCCACCGACCGAAGAGACGGTCGGCAATCCATTTCGTAATTTAATTACAAGGCTGTTAGAAATTCGCTTTCTCTTTGGCAGTCTGAGTATATTGCATACGAGGGAAGAGAAATCTCTTTTTACGAGCCAAGATTTGAACTTGTTCACGGTAGGCAAATTTATAAAACTGTAAGAGCGATAACGGTGAAAAAAGTGATTTTCATGCGGAAGTAAAATCATCTCTGTGTCGAACAAACGTTCGCACAATTGTTCCCATCTCGATATTAAACCTTGCGGAGCTTATAAAAAAATGGCAGATGACTATAGTATGTCAGAGGAGTGGACCGTAATCCACTTCGGCTTTTCATTACAAGCCTGTTAAAACCTCGCTTTCACACTCACCCTCGGGATTCTTTTGCCAAGGGCGCTTTATTACACGATATATATCGCATTTAAATGTAAAATTTACATTTTCCTGCCATAATTAATGGTGGTTAATTAATTGCGAAGAAATATGCTTTTTCCATCAGTTCTATCTTTTATTCTGTCAAATTGCAAATCTTTGTTCATTCGATAAACAAATACATTGAATTATTACTTCTGTATTTTCTTTTAGCGACGAAAGATTCAAATTGTCATTTTACATTCCAGTGGAATGTCCGAAACTCGATTTTGAAATTCAATTACGGACCTGCTACCAGTTTGTTCGCGTTTGTTCTCGCGCGTCCTTTTTTTTATTTTAGAAAACATGCAATCTTTTTCGCAAACAAAGTATGAATTCGTTTACTCATACGATAGATTTATGTAAAGATAATAATTATGTTTGCCAGAGAAGTGTTTCGTATCAATATCCATATCGTATCAATATCGTTGTTCTCCTTTGTCGAGAATTAAAATTATTTGTTTATTAAACGCACGAACCGAACCATTGTCATTTTTGAATTTTAAATTGTCTGTTGCTTCCAAAAGATTGAAAATATCTGTCCTAGTGGAATGCAATTCATTCCGGAATTTAATTACGAATGTGTTACAACTTCGCTACCACGAGATTTTTTCGAAAGTTGGGAATATTGCATCTCTATTTTTGCCGGCAAGACTGAAATTTTTTACAGCCAATCGCGAGTCACTATTGTAACATCAAAAATATCAATGAAGAAATGAGATTTTGATATCAATATTGACAAATGAGATTTTAATATCAATATTGTAAAATCAAAAATCCCTTTCTCGCTGAACAAACGCGATAATTTATCACTTTTAATTCCAAATTTTTCATTATTTTTAGAAAAGAATATATCGTTTTATATCAGTGTGGATCGTCGATTCATTATATAATTTAATTATAAGTTACTGAGGTTCGCTTTAAAAGGCTTTTGTTACCCCTGTGGGCAAACTGCAAATAAACGAGTTAAGTTTCTCATACTATTTTGTTAGACGTGTGAATTCAGCATCTTCGGTCGAAATTCCTCATTGCACGTTGTCTAGCGTATGTCATCTTGATTTATCACTATTCTTCCTTTGTCGCTTTTCTGTTACTTATATAAAGGATTGGAAATACCGTTCTGTGGTCGCGCACGGCGCCGTTAAAGCCGAGGAAAATTTATCGCGACTACAAGTCGCAACAGTACGGCAATCCCCGCCAGTAGCAAGGGTGTTACTTTATTTCACTCCCGCTACGTCATTGCTATACTCATGCGGACGCGTGTGAGTAGATGCCTTGCACACCTTTGTGTAGGATGCGAGTAGACCTACGGCGAGCGTCACGGCCACGGAGTCTGCCATAAATTCGACCGCGGGATTTCGCCAGGACCGAGGAAAAGGGATCGGTCCTCTTACCTAAGGTAGCCTTAGCGAAATTATGTTATTTGATTTAGACAACTGATAGCCGGCCGCGCGGAAGCCGTTGAAGTAAACTAAGCGGGTAGCAAGAACAGAGAGAGAGAGAGAGAGAGAAAGAGAGAAAGAGAGCAGCGCGCGGTTGTTTTGTCAGAAGATTTTCTCTCTCACGCCTCTCGATAATCTTGTCGAGGAAAATGGGAAAGAAAAAGGACGAGTTCTGGAGCCGATAATTCGAGCACGATGGTAGATCTCGAAAAGGCGGAGGGGATCGAAAATCCACGAGAAGAAGAGACCGTAAGAGAAGACCGATATCATCTCAGGAGCGTCATCTCACCGATGCTTTTAATTGATTGCGGAAATGGAGTTTCGCCCTTCCTCCATGTTCCGCATCTGTATTTATACAATATATAAGCCAAAGAGGTACAATTATTTCCTCAGTATCGGAAGTTCGTCGGCGCGATATAATTTTTCTCCACGCACAGATTTATCTCTTCTTTCGCAACTCTTATAATCTCGAATCTCGTTTACACGTTTGGAGATTGCGTCGAACTAAGCGAGAGATAAAAAGAGACGAAGGGAGGGAGACACGGATTTGTCTTCTGCGATTTATTTTTCGAACGATAAAACTTGCCGGACAAACTTTCGAATAACTTACAGTCATCCCTGATAAAATATGCTTTCTGGAAATGAAATATGCGCTGGAAATTTCCCGCGGTTCGCCGTCTCTTCTCGGCAACGAAACGTCCGAAACTTTTTTTCTTTCCTTACGAGCTTTTTACGAATGCTACGGCACTGGCCGGTTCGGCGACGTTGTCTTTCGAAAGAGCGATAACCCCATCGTTACCCCGTGTCTGATCAAATGGAAAGGAATGGAAACAACAAGAAAGCGGAAACCCGCTTTACGAGCATGTCAACGATTTCGCCGTGCGGAATTACGGAGATGTAGACATTCGCGTTACGCGCCGCAAACGTCCGCGTGATGTGTTCGCGATTGTACCATCAAAGTACCACGCTGGGAAAACGGGATTGGGCAGGAGAGAGAGAGAGAGAGAGAGAGAGAGAGAGAGAGAGAGAGAGAGAGAGAGAGAGAGTGCGAAAGGATAAGGGTGCGGCATGATTGCCTTTGACGCGAGCAATGAAGTAACACGCCTCGCGGCGTGGCACAAAACCCTTTCTGTAACTCACGTTTCTGAGTCTCTCGTCACCTATACACCTATCTATCCCTACATCCCTGCGAGGGATGAACGAAGCACACCGAGCTGCTGTGTACCCAACCGCGTTTCCGTGTGCCACTGTCTGTTAATATAATGCATGACACGCGCATGCAACACTTCCCGCGCCGAAAATAACACGCACGTACGCTCGCTCGGCACGCACGCTCGTTCGTTCGTTCGCTCGCACGTTCTCGCCCAGCCACCCTCCAACCGCTATCTCGAGGGTAAACTACGGCGGTAATCCGGCGCGACTGTAATTTCAGGAACGCCTTTTAGATACCGATAATTAGCCGATAATCTCTTCCCGAAAGAACTTTGGTCGCGGTCTGACGGCTACTTAATTGTGCGCTCTCTGCTATTTCTAACTCGCGTTTCTCGACTCTTTATATCTTTTTGCAGCTTGCTCCGCATTCTCCTCGCCCTCCGTCACTCCCTTCCAATCCTTGCTTCGCCGTTCTAACCACGGAGTAACCTTTGTTCCCATCCGCCGAGCAAGTTGGTAGAATCCGCGGAAAGTTATATCGCTCCACCGTTACTTGAATAAATATTCCTAATTTCGTACTTGTCTAACCCCTCGGACGTAAAATATTTCTAGCTTTATGCATCCCCCGTTGAGCGTTAAGAATACGTAACTGTGACTCTGCATTGTTTAATTTTCCGAGCCTGCGAAATGCGTCGACACAACTCGTCGCTGCAAGCCGCAAGAGAAGGAAGAGGAGCGCTTATCTTACGGCGTAGATTTTGCCCTCGTTTTCTTTTTTTTGCGCCGGGCACGTAGAGGCTCGTGGAAGAGCGCGTAGTTACTCTAGTCTTATATAAATGCTAATATAAATGTTGTATATCGCTCCCGACGCGGACGATGTATCTTTGGCAAAATTACAGCTCCGCCGCAGTCCCTTTCCATCGAGTTTCATATAAAAAAAAATTTCCTCAAAGAATTTACATGCGCGGAATTTGTTGCTGCGTCTCTCTGATGATAGGTCGATGATGTATGCCGAGCGAAATCAAATTTTTGTGCAACCCTCTGACGTGGGATACGTGTCTTGAAAGTTGTCGGCATCGCTCCCCCACGATTCTTAAGCTTGATATGTACCGCCACGACGATGACGACATTAATTCCGGAATAACGCTGAAAAATATGTCGACTTGTCCTCAACTATGTGGAATTTGCTGTCGCCACCTTTAATCCCGTCTTTTTGATCGTTCGTTTCTGCTCTCGACACTTCTCTCTCTCTCTCTCGTCGGATCTCGCGTCGTTCGGATTTCGCTTCTAAGTCACTCGCGCGCGCGGAATCTTGTGTGCCTATATAAATGCTAATGTTATACATCGATGTGGTACACGATCCGCCTCGAAGAAGTACTACAAATTTTGAGTCGGATGTAATCCATCTCACGGTATTGCGCACCGCACGGTACGATCTGTGAAGATTGTCGATCTTCCGACCTTTCACGAGATAGCTCATTAATTAATAGGAAGAATTGAAGAATGTGCGATCTCTCGAAATTTATTCGAATGAGAAAATTTGAAAGCACGTAGTAAAAGTATTGTATTATATTACGCAATACTTTAGTAAAATTGTTTAAAAACAAATTTAGACAAAAAAAGAGATGTGTTGATAATATATACGCATAAAGATCTGAAAATAAATGCGCTGTATTTTTTTTTTGTTCGGTAGAGGCGGTCTTTTTTTTTTGAAATCGTGAAAAATGGGTCGGTTGAATCTCGAGGTCATATCCTTCAACCATATCGACAGCGCTGCCAACGTCGCCATATTGCAAATGCAATTTCAAAGTAAAATAGAAAAACTTTTTCAAATTATACGCGGAACAATTGGTGCGCGCCGAGCAATTAAATACTTCGCAGTTCAAAGTTATTGAATAAATTAATGCAGACTCGTTTCAGCGACGATTAATATATCAACGTTAAACGCCAGGTCAGGAATTTTTTTCTTTCTTTTTTTCTATCATCGCTAATCGGATTTCTTTTCGGAGATCTCGGCGCGAAAGCTATCGTTAAGCACGATCCACGATGTATACGCGATGTATATCCAAAATGAATCGGTCGGTTCGATGCCAACCGTGTGTTGGATTTCGCACCAAATGTGCTGGCTTAGGCAGCATGCATGCATCCATTACCAGTTTCCATGATCCTATCGACGAGCCAAGCTTGAAAAATGAGTAGCAATAAAATTTCCCGAGCGTAAAGCTATGGTCCAAAAAAAAACAAAAAAAAAAAAAACAAAGAAAAAGGGAAAACGGAAGAGACGCGCGCAGTGACGGAGTTTAGATAAAAGAAAAAAAGCTCTTCCGAAAAATTTTGCTTTCAAAGTTTTCTCCTGCCAACTTTTGCCAACGTACTTGATATACCGGACAGACGAGACGTATCGATCCTGCTATTTTTGATTCGGTTGAAAAGACTTGTTGTGGTCGAGCTTCTCGAATTCTCGAGCAGCCTCCAATTTTCTCACGGCATCCTTCGTTTCCAAGGCGGAAAACTAATTTCGTTCCCGAAATAGTGGTTGCTCGCAACTACGCAGATATATCAAAGCTTGCGTTTCCGCAGTATAATGCAACTCGGCATTGCGCATAGCTACTTACTTGGAATATCCCAAACGCTGTGCCGAGGTGTTCATTTGTCCGCACGACCGTCGTCACGATCATTACTCTCTCTCCAGCTCCTCTCTGTCTGCCTGTCTTTCTCGCTCTCGTTCTCTCTCTCTTTCTCTCTCTCTCTCTCTTTCCCTTCCACTTCTCTCACGAGTAATTTCTCTCTCCGTCTCTCTCTTTCTCCCTTTTGTCACCCCTTCTTCCTAACACCCTCTCACAGTTTTCCGCAGTCTCGAGTCCCCCTTCCGCCGCACGAACACCGTGTACTACTCACTTTTAGCTATCGAGAGCAAAGAACCGCGTTGTACCGTGGCGATTGGTCCACGCTACGCGTCGTAGACACGCGTGTACAGGTGCACGCGTACAGGTAAACGCGCGCGCGCGCATATCTACGCTCGATCCACTGCAAATATCCCGCGGGTCTCATCCACTGAGGGAAATGGTACGGTTCTCCTTCTCGTGGTACGAGGGTAAACGCGTTCGCGGGTTCGACCCACTTTGGAGGAGCGCAATTTCACGCGATCCGACCTCACTGTCTTTGCCTGCTCCATCGATCGATGACTCCGATCGGTGATGAATCTATTAAGCACACCATCCTATAATCTCGTCGACGGTGCCGCACTGCGTGTCAATTGTAACATCGAGTCTTCTTCTCTGGTACCGTTGCTGCTGCTGCTGCTGCTGCTTCCGGACGTCATGTTCGATTTTGGAGAGCGGTCGCCAGTCAGCTAATGACGACGTGGCGCGCGTAGATCTCAAGGCCGATCATGACAACCCTTTATTACCCGCGCTATTCGTAGACTATGCTATTGCGTACCGCGCTCGTGATCTACTGATCGGGTCAACTCGAGCGGAGAGACGATCTCGTATCAGAATCGACGGGGATGCTGGTCTGAACACGAGAGGACCATGTGCCGCGCGCGCGCTGCTGGCGACGCAGATGCTGTGTGTGCGTTCCAAAACACGCAGAAGGGCGCGCGTTTGAGCGAGCGCGTTCTCGTGTGCGTTCTCGAAGGCACGCAAGCACCGCGTCGACACGTCGGCCGGAGGCTGCGGGCCGCCCGCGGTCCAGGCTGCCGCGCAATACACTGAGCCGACGGTGCCGAGCGCCCGGGAGAACCCGCGGGAGCCCATTCGTGGGTGAACGAAGCTCTCCGAAAATCTGCGAAGATCCTCGATTCGATACACTCGGGGTCGCGCCACCAGCGCGCCGAAGGACACGGGACGGATCACCGGGACTACCTGTCGGACCGATCACACAGCATCACCACTACTGTGAAAAGAGTGCGGAATCTCTCGCCTCTCTCTTTCTCTCTCTCTGCAGCGAACTCGCGTTCGCCTCGTCTCGATAAAAGTCTGCAATAAAAGAACCCGTACACAATCCTTTCCCTTCTTTTTCTTTTTTTTTTTTTTCTTTTTTTTTCACCCTTGTCGAGCGCGGCATGATCACTACGTGCTTTTAACAGACGGAAAATTGGAGGCGGATAGTTTCGTTCGGTTTATACGCGCGAGAACGTACTAAATTGACGATTCCTCTAAGCTCAAAATCAGGGATTACACCGTCCATTGTCGTCGTAACACCACAGTCACGGGGCGTTAAACTCGCGTTGAAACACAGCGGTGCATTGATTTTGGATTATGATTGTTGCACGGTGGACACTTGGCGAATGAAAAAAAAAACTCGACGGCAAGAAGAAAACATCGCGTTTGTAAATAAAATATTTCATAATGCATTCTTACGTATCAACGCGTACATTCGCGCAGAACGGACGTTATTGTATTTATTCTACGATAAGAAGAATAATCCTATGTATGGGATATTATCCGTTTGGTTGCGTTTCAGATTATTCTACGTTCTCTCGATGTTACATGCTCGATGTTCGCGGTGCTACATCAAGTGTCAATAACAGACTATAGATATTTTACATGAATATAGTTGACGTAATTCAATCCTTTCTACATGTGTGTTACTCGCATGAATATTACGTGTTGAAATATATTCTACACATATATGTATCTTTTTTCTCTTTATGTCTCCTCGCATCGAAATCAAATATTTTTCACGTCTGCTTATTCCTTTTTTTTTTGTTCTGTATCATTTCTTAAATATTACGAAAGGTAACATTTTTACACGGGGTCGGGTTATGGGATTAGATTCGATAGATACGGCTTTATTTCGTAACCTTTCGATCCTTTATTTCTATAATTTCGATTTCGCATCATTGTCGTGTACCGAATCTTATCATCGGTTATCGATCGACGCGGTGACTTCCAGCAATTTCGGTGGCAATTCGCGGAGAACGTCGTTGTCACGAAATACAATCTGGAAATATGGATTCGGGATGCTGAGTCGCGAACACCGGCTCATCGCTCATCGCCCGGGTGGGAAACATTATCCAGAACAGGGTGAATCGATCAGAAAATTGGACAAAATTGTTACGCGATATAAATATTAAGAATTATTCCCCGTACTTGTTCGACTGGAAATTCGGTGAAAATGCATTGATTTATTCTAATGTACCAAAGAGCCTTCAATTTTTTACTTTGCTCGTATCTGCGTTAATCCTGAAATATTGTTATCGGTTTTCGCAATACTCTCTTTCGTTGCTCATGGAATATGAATTTTCCCCATGTTTAATGCGGCGCATTTATAAGGATTAAATCGTATAGATTGTATAATTGAACAATGTAATTGTATCGTATGTTGAATATTTAAGATACAGTCGATAAAGGGTTAGCGCCAATAAGGTTAGAGGTAATAAAATCCTTTCCGCCTTCGCCCTGACAGTTTGTACTCAATAAAGAGGAATTCTTCGTGAAACTGGTGTAAATCTTGCCCGGAATTCGTTGAGCACGGAGGTACCCGAGATTTGTAAGAGAGATCGACGGGAGTTAGACGCTACCCGTTCTGATTGGATTCCCTTAGGATGTTCTTCGCGGCATGGTCTTTTCTAGTCGGTCGTTTCTGAGTTTCCTAAGAGTGGAATGAAGTAATCGGCTACGGCTATTTTGCTTTCACGATGAACCAGTCTGTCTTTTATTCCGCATAATGAACCTCCTTCCGTGAACGTGAAGATTGTTAAAGATACTTTATCTCCTTTATTTTTTACCGGATGGTACGAGCATGTACTTATCATTTGTGAACGTTCTCTGCGCATAATTGCCGAGATGAAATAAAATTATTTATAACAAGAGACTGTTAGAGCAAGAGGATTTTCTTTTCTTTTTAAAGCTTTACTTTTAGAGAAAAAAAATTTATAAAGGAAATGTAGAAACTGGAAAGACATACAAAAAGTTTATAGATATTAAGAAATCAAGATAACATTCTTAAACGATTCTTGGTTGATGCTGCCGCAGAAGAGACTCAGTATTGATCGAGAGATCCAAATTTCTTGGTGGAGCCGCCCTCCGCGCATCTCTGACCGCGTTTACGCGGAAGGGTCGATCTCGCGGAAAGGGAGAGTGAAAGAGAAGGGGAGAAGAAGAGCAGCCTCGCGGCAGTGTTTATCGGACGATGTGGATACTTTGCGAATCGAACAGTTTTGAATCGCCGATGCGAGCCGAATTAGCCCGAGCGCCCTCGAGTCTCGTGCCACGCGATCGATTCGAAATAAACCAGAGGTTTCGCGCTGTCGACCTTCCGCCAACCTCTCTCTCCTCTCCTCCCACGCATGTAAAAGATCCGCAGCTTCCCGCGAGATTGGTGCATTGTCCCATATTTAATCAAGAGCTTCGCATCAGCTCGATACAAAGTCGTGACACGCGTCTAATCCGGAGCTGACATTACGCACGAGCTGTTTTGGGATTTCCGCGATAGGGATACGAGTCATAAGATTATGCGTAAAGAAAGTTTTCGATTTACAAAGTGTTCACCCTCGTTAATTTTGCATTTTCACAATCAGAAAGATTTGAGTTATAAATTATGAAGCAAGTTTTTTCATTAATTTTTATAGAATTTTAGAGAAAGCGTCTCTATATTGTAAACAAGATGAGATTAAAGGATTTCACCTTTTTTGTTGAGATTCTCTATCCACTCTCTTCTCTGTGTGTGTTTTACGTCCGACAAACTTTTGACGACTTCCTGATTGTCGAAGGAGGAGATCCTCGTGGAGATCCTTGACCTGCCCTCTCAAAGAAACTGGTAGAGAGATCGACGCAGGACCATTGTTGTTTTTCCTCTTTTTACACCTTTGTACAACTCTTGTCGACAGAGCAGATGTACTCTTTGACCTCTCAGCGGTTGTGAGTCGTCTCGTTTGTTCAAGGGCTGCCACTGCTTCTTATTCTCGCCTCACCGCACCGGGGTAAACTTTCCCCCGGGACCTCGAAACCGCTGTATGAATCGCGTCGACTGTAATTACGATGCTGAAAGTACGTGTTGGATTCTTTCGACAAAGTTGCTCGTAACAGACACTGTTGCTGTTTCCCCCAGGACTATAAGCGCAAACGTTTGCTCTCATCTCACGATTCACTGGATATACGTTGTTGGAACAACAACAACATATTGCGCTACTTTATAACTCCTCTTATATACTGCCTCTCTTTGCCGCGAAAATTTCCAGACAACTAGACGAAATAAGGCAATCATTCTTACTTGACATTTTCAACGTGTGCAATAAAATAGCTTGGTAGATCGTTGTAATAAAAATAAAAATCACAAGACTAGAGATAAAATTAATAAAATTAAAATTGCTTAATCTATACTAATTTCTTATTAATTTATTTTAATAGCAAACCAGTAATCATTGCAGATGTAATAAATGATACTATCATGATCTGATTGAGATGAACTAAAAGACTGATAATTTTTTTTTATGTTACATTAACAAACTTACAGCTGTAATCTTTCCTTATAATATTAAATCTAAAATATATAATTTAAACTGTATTTTTCTCTGAATTGTATTTTCTTCTTACACATTTTAATATATAAAAATCGTTTGTAGTAAATTACTATAATCACAATACTCTTTATTCTCATAAATTGTGGCGTTGTAAGTTATTTCTGTAACGTGTCGTTAACATGGGACTCTACACGAGATGGTAAGAGAGTTTTCAGAGGGAACTATACCAGATGTTGGTAGTCTCAAATCTTGAATGGAACCATTCATAAACACCGATGTTTGTAGATTCATTCCAACAGTGGTTACAGAACTATTAATTGACAACTTGTTAGATGGCGTCCCTTATCTTTTCACGTGTCTCTTGTCTATAAGGCAAAGTATGTAAGATATGAAAGTATGTATCCCTCGATCAGCTCGTCGAATAGAATTTCATTTCGAGATTAGAGATCCGATGCGGCATTTCAAAGGTTTATGTACACGCCGTGCGTAACTTACCGATGAGGCATTGCCTCTTCGTGTCGAGAGTTTAAAGGTTCTTTTTGTAAAAAAAAAAAAAAATGATTAGTATTCGATAAGCCAAACAAAAGTAGCTGCAACGGTTTGGATGCTAAGTAACATTTGCTCAAATGGTTACGCGTTGTATATCCGGTCTACATATATGACTCGATCGCTCAAAGCAGCAAGAATTCCTGATCGCGGTGGAAACGATCAATCATTACGCGATGATTATACATAATGATCACCTGCCATGCATATATCCTAAGAATATTCAATGTCAAGGCTCTTAAAGTAGGCGGTTCCATTCGATGTGAATATATGTACGTTTCTTTTTGCAATAAATAAATAAGAGTTCAGTGTTCTGCACTTTTTAATTACACCGTATAACTCATGAGATAGAACTCTGTTGCATAACAATTAATTGTAAATCAATTCTATCGCAATAAAAAATTTATTAAATTTTTCTCGACAGATTTCTGTATCTAAAAATAGTTTACCTCGTACGTGAATAATACTGACATGAGTGTAGTGTATGCTGTCGTTCTAAATGAAAATTAAACGAATCTCTATAGGAATCAAGAAATACAATCATTTATATTCTGACTTAGCCGTATTGACCATGTCGAAGAAATGGAACCAATATAGAACGATGCGCGTCTGCTTTCGCAGTGAACCTCAATCGCGATCTGGCATCCATAAATCAATTAATTTTAGTTCGATATACGCGCGCCGGGACTAATTTAAATTCTTTCGGGAGCGTCTCTTCGGGATCATCGCGACGGGCCGGTAGTAGTCTGAAAGCTCGTCCACCCGATGTCGAGCGGCGCTTAACCCGTCGGTGGGGACCGATCGGTGACTTACGGAGCTTTGGGAGAAATGTGCGCGAGGCCGCAAAAGAGAGGGAGGATAATGGTGAGTCGGGGTAGAGGGAAAGCAGCAGACGCCACCTTAAGTATTTCTGATCGAATTCCAAATGGCTGGTTCGTCGTCCGGTCGGTCGGCCGGGAAGAATTTAAACCATGACGAGCAAATGGACGAGCCGCTCGTCGGCCGATCGAAAGGGCACAAGAGGAAGGAAAGAGAGGAGGAGAGGAGAGTATAGGAGAGAAGGCGAAATAAGCGTCGGTGAAAACCGCGATGCAAGAAGGCGATTGCGAATATTGGCGCTAACCAACCGTCCGGGGCTAATCGATCGATGAATTCTTGGAATTCGAAACGTCACTTTTTTCTTCTTTTCGTTAATGTTCATTCCGCGCGGAATTAGCAGAAATCACAAAAAAGAAAACGAAAATTCTATTCTTCCTTGTATGTGAAAATAGCCGGTGAAATATCGCCATTGCATCAATCATATCAAGCGGTGAAATGGTATCTTAAAAGTTAAATAGTATATTAGTAAAAGGATCTGAAATATTTGTTAATTATCACCGGTGTGGTGTAGCAAAACATTTCGTATACACTATTGAAAAAATATTTTTTAACATAGGACTTTTAAGAGATAAGCTGATTTAAGATCATTTATAATAAAAGCGGTCGTGTTTAATGTCTTATCGCAGAGCTCACATTTCTGATGTGTTTCTTTTGCCCTATCTTTTGATTTGTAGATCAAATATTCTATCGCTGTTTAAATTTGACGTAAACATTCGTCGTCCCTTCGTGGCCAGAGTCATGTTACATTTGCGGGTCAAGGAGAGGCAATTCTCATTCTGCGTCGCGCCATGGCTGACGTTATTTGAATTCTATATAAATTCAGATCCATAAGGCGTTGAGTTCTAATCGATAATAATATTAATGACGGCGTGCTTGAACGTTGGCGCGTTCGGTATCGACACCCTCGTAACGACATAGCATTCCCCTTTATTCGTTGCATACAACTTTTGTCGTACCATCTGAGGGATTCATTTTGCATACGATGCAGCGGCGCGAAAAGCACGAATGGGAATAAAAAGATGACATGCAGCGCGATTGTGTATCCGATATTGATGATGAGGGCACGTGTATCGTCTCATAAAAAGAAATAAATATTTTTCATTTTTATATTTAAGTTTAAAAAAATTCAACTATTACATATTGTGCAATTAACAAGAAGAAAAAATTGTCTCGTATCAGAAGGAGGAACAAGAGTAGCCATTTTGTGTCCCATTGGCTTGTAATAACCGCCACCAAGCGCATCGCGTGCAAGCTAATGAGATTAATCACTTAATAAAGACGGCCCGGCATCGCGTGACGCTCTACGCGCGCATAACCGAGAATCAATATTTGATTTTGAGGTTTTGCCGGCACACGCATTCTTGCTTTTATTTCTCGCTTTGCGCACTATTGGACGAACGAAGGAAGAAAGAACCGGTATTTACGCATAATCGGCATTCTATGAGAATAATGATTATTTCATTATTCACCGAACAACCAATCGTTTTTACTTTCTTCCGAAACGCATGCAATCACGCAAAATAAATGAATAAATTGTAAAAAAATAATCGTCATAAATTTTCTTGGAGCAAAAATAATTCAAATAAATTACAATAATTTTCGTTAGTTGTTGTTTTCAAGCCGTACTTAAAACTTTGTTATCGCGATCTTATAAATCAAGTTTGACAAAAAAGCAACATGTCAAAATTATACTTGTTCGTTTCATTTTACTTTGACATGTAACGTAAGGTTGAATAGCTATCCATTACTGTAGAGCAACGTTGCTGAAACGTTTGACAACCCGTTATCCATCGTTCCAAGAAATCAGACGCGCATCGTTGCTCCGACTTTTTCCAATTCCGCGTCCTGGTGGTCGGCTCTTTTATTCGTACGCGGTTTTTATTATTATTCCGCGGCGATGAGATCCGGTAACGATCAGTTCCCACATGGTGGAATTAGCATCGTGGCGTCATCAGTCACTCGTTTTGACACACCGAAAATAAATAGTCCGACCGATTCGGCGTGCGGAGTAAGCGAGATAGGAGGGAGAAAAAAAAAAGAGGTAACAGGACTCGCGCGTTTTCTCTCGTCCCGTCGATCTCTCGTCGCAATCGTCAAGAGCGTATCCCGTGATACGTACAACGAATATCCCGTGAAAATCCGAATGGCGCGACGCGCGGACCGCGCGGTGCGAATTTTCCACGCATGATCGCGCCTCTCCATCGATCAAATTCGGCGACGCTCAAGGAAACGGCGAGAGCCGCGTCGGTCGAATTGGTTTCGAGTGGATGCGATCGAGTCCAGAAATCCATTTGTCATCTCGTGCGTGCAGGGGCCCGAGACGCGATCATTTCACTTCCGAGAGGAGACGGGGGTTTTTTTTTTTTTACGAAAAGGTCGCGAAACCCTCGCTACGACGAGTCTTACGTTTTTCCTCGGGCTTTAATCAACGATTTTTTTGTCGTGGAATTGATGAGAACGAGGAAACGACGCGACGGGGTATTTGATCGACGATTCATCAAAATACTTCAACACTCCTGAAAAACTGTTAAGAATTTTCCGGAAGTGAAATAAAAATCCGCAAAAGCACCAACATAATTCGAATATATAATACAATAGGTTTATTATTTTCAACTATTTTTTTATTTTTTCTTTAATTGATATTGTTATGAATCAAGGAATTATGTAATATTAACGGAAATGTGTTGCGCGGTTGGAAAGCAAGGGATAAGTGTGGCTACGAACAATGGTAAGAAAGAGTTGGTACGGGAAAAGGGGGGGGGGGCCTGAGGGAGAACGGGTACCAGGTGAAAATCAAATTTTCATCCAACCGGTCCGTACAAAATTTTAATTTGACGTCTGAAACTGACGACTGAAGGGGTAAAAGTACGAAAAGGGGTGATTATTTCACCCCTTGGGAAAAGATTTTTACGTATAATGCGCGTATATATTCGAGACAACGTGCGTCGCGGGCGAAAGGGTGAGGCCTTTACCGCGGCGCAGAGGGGTGAAATCGTAGAAAATGATAAACAGGATGAATCTTATTCAAATAGAGAGACAAGATCCTGGATTTAAGCGGGGAACCCCGGGTATCGTACCGGGTGTCTACCTAGAACCGCGGGATATACCTGAGTCCTGGGAAAAAGGTACGGGACTTTCAACTTTTCTAGCGTTTTTTTACGAAGCATCAAGGGGTCAAATAAAGTGGTGGGATTTAAATAAAGGAGAGTATTCTATCGTCGCGCTAAAAGACCTACCCGTTGTCTCTCTTGTGGCAAAAAGAAATGGAAAAGAAATAGCGGACGATACAATAAAATGGAAAAATGTTCGTTATTTTTAAGATTCGCAAAGTTTTCTGTAACATATTATATTTTTTTATATAATAATTAAATAAACGTATAAATTAAATAATAATTATTATTATTATTCTTATCCTTAAAATTATAATAAAGTAAAAGTAAAATCTCTATTCTGCATTTCTTGTGTACGACATTTATTTATTGTTTTGTCAACATTTTAAAATAAATAATTTTCAATATCATTATTATCTATTAAAATAACAGAGAATTGGAGAATTTTGCGCAAATGCATGCAACAGCATTTGGACAATTGTCGCAATTCCCGGTATTCTTTATTGTCGGTATAAATGGATAATATCAGCGCGAAACCGACATCGATGCAGGATCAACGTCTGCTCGCAGACAGTATCAAGATCTAGCGTCAAACTCGATCAAAAGCTGCGAGCTCGCAAACCAGACTCTGACCCGAGATAAAGCTCAAAGGCACGAAAGCGGGAGAAAGAGAAAGAGAGAGAGAGAGAGAAAGAGAGTTAGTTAAAGAAAGAGGAAAATCACGTCAGCCGCGAAGGAGGGAAAGACGGGGGAACTGTGACGCAATCCGAAAATCTCTAGAGAAAATACAGCTGGTAGTTTTTGGTAGTCAGGTAACGGCGAGGTTCCGTCATTCTGGAAGAAGTTGGTGTCGCGGGAGGAAGAAAGAAGAATAAGCGAGCGGAGGGTGGGGAATAAAAAGGGGGGAGAGCACGAGATGTCATCTCGCACAATTTTCTTTTTTTTTTTTTTTTTTCGTTGTAATCGCAGAGATCGCTCGCCATTCAAGGGGTTGCGCGCAGCTTCTGAAAGGGGTCTTGCTGGAAGGGTACGATATCCCTTCCCTTTTGCCGTTGGTTCGCCCGCTCACGTTCTTCCTTCCACGACGCTGCTACCTGCCCAACTGTTTTCGATTCTCGGGTTACTAAAGACGCGGAAATCCAGAAATTGCGAAGGGCCCGGGACCAGGAGAGCTAGACGAGAGACCCTTTTCGTAGGGTTGCGTAGAGATCGTGAATGGCCCCGCGTAGCGAGCCACCTCCTCGCTCTTCCTCGCGACCGTCCTTCTCCATCGGCAACCCTTCGTCCGCGTGTTTCGGCTCTTCTCTCCTCTTTTCACGGATATACCCGGGGTCCTTAACCCCTTTCTTCTGTCAGCTGCCGCGCGCGTAACAGCTGTACACCCTGCCGCGGTCTTAAAACCTGTGTTTCTAAGCGCTATCGTGCGTGGGTATATAACCGTTGTCGTTCTCGCAGTGGTGTCGCGTCACTGATACCGGTATTTGCGTCGATAATGTTCTCTTTTCAAAAGACGCACTTCATGTGACATAATCTTGATTCTTGTAGAAATGCCGTTCATTGACATTGCTACTTTCCGGTAACGAATCTAATTTTATGTGCGCTCTACTTTCTGTACGAGAAAATAATTTTAAATTATTCTACTCGTCAATCTCGGATTTTCTTAGGACACGTATATTTATTTGTTTAGAACGTACGATCGTGACTGGCTCAATTAACGAAAGTAACTTTATTAGAAGATTCATGTTCGAGATATATCTCTAAATGGATCGCATGCTTATAGAGATGTAATCGATAACGCTAACGGATTCTACAATATTTTCTACGTTGTATCAAATCAATTTAATTCTTTTCGACAAGTCAATTAAAAGATGGGGACGTCTTGTCTGTCTCCAGAGATCATGCGGCCCGCATTCGCATAAATTGAATTATATTATACATATATACATTTGGATATATTTACAATCACTTATATATAATATTTTTTAGATATAATGTTTTTCTTTTTTTCAAAGATCTAACACTTTTTCTGATTGTTCTTAATATTTTGAATAATTTCAAAGCAAAGTTGTTATAAAAAAATGATATATTTTTTCGCATTATGAGAAAAAAGATCTTAGAGAGAGAGGATCACTTATTCTACCGATATCAATACCAAACATCCTGCATATAAACACATTTCGCGTCTCTACTTCCATCGTGGCTGAAAAATCTCGAGTCACGGCTCTACGCCTCCACGACGATCTCCCGTCCAAAACGTGACTCGCGTGAAATTCTTAAGATCTTACGACGCGCGACAAAAAAATCCTGTTTCGGGGATCGTCGATCGGCTTAGCGTCGTCTATGGAGCGAGCGGGCGTGAAAGGAACTGCTTTCAAAGGAGGAGTCATCGTAAAAATAGATTCAGATAATAGAAAGTACCAAATGCGTACGCGTGTCAGATTGAAGGGGGAATAAAGTACGAATCATGTAAGAATTCATAAGCGATACGAGTCGCATAAAAGTGTACCATGAGACGGGATAAGATTACGTCAACGCGTATAGCTTTGCAACGAAAGTAACTTTCAAAAGAGGAAAAGATGGGAAATTTTGTGTATGGTAAAAAAATTGATTTATAATTAAAGATAATTATTTTCCGGAAAAACGTATGTGAGACTACTTTTTAAAGTAGTCACAAAATTAATTTAATTTATACTTAGTTCTCACAAATGTTCTCGAAGCAATCTCATTTTACAGCACGTGTAAATCTCGATGAATTTTTTTTTTAAATGATGAAGTCATTCTCTCATAGAAGGCGATTTGTCATAGTGTCAGTGCACGCAGTGTATGCTAAAAACATTTTTATCCTCGTAATTCCCGGAGGCTTTTGGAGAGCAAAACCCGCCCGATGAGATAGCGTCTCCTTGAGAAACAGCAGACTTCGAAGATCCCGTGCCCTCCACTAGATCTCTTCGACCATTCTCGAGACACAAACGCGCACATGGCCCCTCATTCGGGAGATTCGACTCGTTTGGTCCAACTTATCGAGCGTCCCGTAATTTTAGAATTACAAATATGCCGATTACAGTTTGTTGAACCCCCCCCCCCCCCCGCATTTTTTAGAAAGAAAATTTATACAGGCAAACGCGTAAGAGTATATTTCTTATATCTGCCGTTTTTCGCGTAGTAAAAACGCAATAGAGCGCAACTCTTTTAAACTACTTATTTTTTATTTTCTTTTGAAATAAATAATGAGTAATCTTTGTGAAAACAGCTTGCAACATTTCTTTCTGTCATAATTATATAGTTGTACATACATAGTTTGATGCTCTTATATATCCTAGCATGTTTATATCATTCATCTTAATAGTTATTGATCATCGAGTCCTATAAGTCAAGAAGCATCGTTGAAAGTCAAGCAAATTAAGAGTCAAGAGTGAAGAGGAGACATAATTTTCTCGCCTGGTTCACACGAACTGGCAAACCTAAGAGGGTGTTTTTTTCGTCAACTTTTTTTCTTTCACGTGTGTTGTCTCCCGCACCCTTGGAAATGCGCGATAGAGCGCGTTACAGGTTGTGGGAAGTAGGGTAATTTTTAAGAGTAGATTGCGAGGCGACCCTCGTAATTTAATGCACAAGTTGCACTTGGAACATTTAAGAGTAAGCTCCTCGCTTCCGCTCGTCGAGCGGAGGAGATTCGGTTTCGGTAATTTGCGCCGGAACTTCCGCAATCCGGGCAAATGTGATCCCCCTCCTTGTACGATCGGCGACAAAAAAAAAAAGAGAAACACCGGTGGTAAATCCTCGAGTCGAGTAAATCTCGGGGCGCCTTAACGATTTGCGCGACGATTAATCATCCTCGCTTTTATACACCATCGTGCCCCGATCAACCGATTTCTCATCGTCTCTCTTTCGAAATCTCTCCGTTTTTCAAATTCCTCGATAATTTTTTCTTACCTCCTCACACACCCTCCTCTCGTTCTCGCGAGATTTGCCAGCCGGCACCGGGAAGGGGTTTCTCTCGGTCGAATCCATCGATCAGTCGATACCGGTAAAGGAGTTTCACGATGGCGTGAAAATCTTAATGATCGAACGGTATGAGAATCTTCTTCTTAGTTTCTTTTTTCATTTTCGTTTTGAAAGGCGGGATGAACCTATCATTTTCCCGAAGTAGCAGACGTTAAAGCAGGTGTTCTACGCGAGAAATCAGTTGCTCGAAAAAGAGAGAGAGAGACGCGTTTTTTTCTTAAATTTAAAAATTAACTATTAACATAAAAAAATATCTTATACGATTTTTTTTTGAAAATTACGACCGTTTGACACTATAGCGTTTTTGTATGCTACGTACGCGTGCTATTCGCGCGGCGAACTCAAATCGACAGGTAGACGCTTGATCCGCCCTGTATGTTTTTCTTTGAAATGAGATATTCCCTACAAACAATTATATCATCTTGTACGATTAATTAACTCCAAAATTCATAATAATAAAATATATTTTGTAATTTATTTTAATTATTGAAAATGTTTTATAGCAGCGGAGCCAAAAAATTGGGCCATTTGATCCTGCCGTAAATTCATACAAATTTAGTTTACCAAATAAACATACGACGTTAATCGAGTCGCTATAAAGCGTTACCTGATGTCGCGCTAAATGACATGCCTGTCTCATATTTCTTCTACGCACGCACCCTCCGAAAAGCGGTGGAAAAAGTATCGGGGCTACACCGCGATGAGGAAAGAACTTTTTATCGTGCCGGAAGTCCTGCTGATCCAACTAACTCTCGAAGGACGACAATCCGTCCGTAACCCTTCTTAAATCTTTTTTCTTTTCTCAAATACGTCCCACATTGTCGTGGGAACATCGGGGAAAGGCGCGAGTGCGAGTGTTTTAGGCGAGGGACGCGGCGACACAAACCACTGCTATATTTAAATTTCATCTCTGACGAGGAAAGCCAGAAATGATAAAAGTAGACGCCTTATGGCACACAGGATGGCAGGCAGGATTTTATCCTGTCGCTTTTTACTTTGTAATTGCTCTCCAAATAAAAAATTTCAGGTTGTTAATTAGAATAGAATATTCGGAACAATCTCAATAGTAATCAATCAATAAGTTAAGTATATATATAATAAAGATTTTATAGACAAAAAGAATCGGCGGCGATTTTTATCGAATACTTATTTAATCGGACGCAAATTAGACAATCGCACTTTTTCGAGAATGAATTCTAAACGAGGAGGGAGGGGAAGATATTTGCGCCGATCACATAGAACGATAAAGAAGGCTGGTATTCTTTTGTGGGCAGATTTCACGATTAGAGAAAGCTTGGAATCTGATAAGATAAAAAAATCTGTGAAAAGTAACAGAAACTCTGGTATTTCGCAGTGTAATCGGTCTTCAGACAGTCGAAATCGGCCGTTGCATTTTATTCAACGAGCGATTTGTCAAGTGAAGAAAGTGTCTAGCGAAGACAGTATATGTATATATTTAAAGTGAAATATATTAAAAATAACTTTTTTAATATTTCGTATATATTCAGCTAATAAACCGAAAAATTTAAGTGAAAAATATTTAGAATCATGATAAAAAAATAGCGATAAGGATCCCGCAAGAGAAATCGATCGATTGATGGCGCGACGAGAATAATCAAAGCACCGATCTATCTGCGCGTATCCTGCGCGAGGACCTTGGGGAGAGCCACAGCTGCATCCTTGCATCGCCCCGTAGAGAAGGTGAGGGACAGACAAACATATAATATGATCTAACAGGTCGTACCACCTCAGCTTCGTGCGAATCGCGTAATCTTGATCCACGGATACTCGCATAGATTTCTCTGCACGTTGGCGAACTGCACATCGATAAAAGCTCTTCCGTGTTATTTTCTTATTTTTAGACTTTCTTTTTTAGCTTTCGCAGCTTCTTCTTTGTAATCATTTTGAAATAATCTTTTTTTTCCCAGTTTGACATTATTTTCACTTAATTTTCACCAGCAGTTTTTTTTCTGAATATACTTTATTTGTACAATTTAAGTGAAAATAAATTTCGTTATTATATTTTATCGTAAGGCTTATCACGTGTTTTTCGTCAGAAATAATATTGTACCTAATATTTACTTGGAAGTTAAAACGCTGAATAATCGTGCTGAGTAATATCACACCTATTAAAGTAATCAATAATAATGGACTTTATCGAGATTATTTGTGCGTTTCGATCGCACTGTTACAAATTCACGATCGATCCGGCGAAGGTTACACGACCGAGGTTGATCACCACTGCGGGCATTCAGCAATTCAGGGTCTGTTGGGCCCTTCTACGATAATTACACGGTACGAGCTGCGAGTCGGCCCAGGAATATATATGTTCGATCGGTCGGTTTTTGAATTATTTGAAAAGAGACAGACCCTGGTATAACCGCGATATTATGGTATCGCGATTCCTCCTCCTCGGATCTTCGATTCCTTTTCTTCTTTCTTTCTCTATTTTTTCTCATTTTAACCGTCTCTCCTTTCTCCCCTTCCTTCTGTTTCGTTGGACGGGTTAGAAAATCGCGAATAGATACAATTCAGAGAAAAACCAGAAACGAAATGGTTCCTGCAATCTTTTTTTTAATTAAAAAATTGAAAGATTAAGACGAATCGGATAAACCCAATGATAATGTTTTGGCAAAATTTATAAAAAACCAATCATATTCTCGCATAGTTGTAGATGAGATACGGCAATGTGATAGAGAAAGATGTAGTAGATGTTAGAAATACGTGACCCAGTCATCGATTATGTATAACGGCCGATTAGATTAGATAGCGCGATGCTCTGATATCAGATGAAAATAAAATGTCGCAAGTCTCCCTATATATCCACTAGTTTGATATTTTATAATGTTTATTACGCGAAAACGGCAGAGAGTGATAACAAGATTAGAATCTACGAAGCAGTTTATATGCGTAAGCGTACGTATCGATATTATCACGATTGTTACCAGCTTTCCATTTCTGTTATCATTTATATTTGTCTTATAGAGGCATGATAATTTTATCGCAATATTCTATTTAAGAACGTTAAGATTTTATCTGGTTACGCCATAACAAAATACACACATCTTGAGATTTTGCGCGAGCAAAACTACTTTTTATTTATTGTTCGTATAAATATTTTCAATGTGGACAGAATTAAACTAAAATAATCCTCCTATAAATTTTACGCCACTGGCCAAAAAGAATGTGGCCACGTCGTAATTCTTTTTGGCAAGATATAATCCAATATAATCCGAAATATATACGTATGGTCCTTTGGCTCTCGCAATTAGCTAATCTCCGATCTCGATCACGAGGAAGACTGAAATGCGATTTCGGACCGCGATCGTGCGTTATTACGTGCCTCAGAAAAACAATAGCTGCGAAACGAAACTACATCCGCTCGCGGTTGCGGATGTTATAATTTTGAATTGGCATAATTTTCTGCTGCCGAAGGGAGGCCGGTGCCCGGCTTTTCGAACGCGATACAAAGAAACATATAAAGGGGGATGATCGGTATATATAGATATATCTAGAGTCGTGCGTGGAGTCTGTCTCGAATGAATTTAATATATGCAAAGTCTTATTAAAACATTACTTGATAATTAATGCATTAAAATTATAATTGTAATAATTTTTTAATGTTAAGTTTTAATTTCTTGAATTTTCGAATTTCCCGTATATCTCGCGTTTTTTTTTTTTTTTCTTTTAATAATTCTATTTACAATAAATTTGCAGAAAAATCAATATAGCTAGACAATGAAATCTTTATCATATTGAGGACAGGAAATATATATGTCTTTAATGTATTAATTAAATTATTCTGGCCGTTTCGCGAATTCTTCATCGAAACGTGGGCGCGCTCGTGCTTTCGTTGCGTCGCAGAAAAAAGAATCCTCGGAGGATAGACGCTCGCATACGGATAATGAAACGAAAGAAGGAACGTAATAAACGAGCGATAGAATAAGAGAGAAAGAGAGAGAGAGAGAGAGAGAGAGAAAGAGAAAGAACAGTTCGCGAGAGAGGGCAGGGACGAGAATCGGCATTGGCAAAAGGCATAGGCACCGGGGCGGCGAAGATCGCAACAAATGACTGTGTTTAAACTTGAACGTGACAAAATTTAAAAATCTCGCCTGCGGCCTGCGCGAGGTACGGGGCTAAGAGGCCCGGCGTACCTCCAGGATCGGATCTACACGTTGGAGGGAAGGAAAGGGGGAAAGGGGGGAAGGGAGGGGGACAAAGCGGAAAGAGGACATCGGCCCGGGGTGGCGGAGGATAAAGGTCCATCTTGATCTCGTTCTCTCTCTTTCTCTCTCTCTCTCTAGCTCGTCCTTCTCGCCCGTGTTTTTTTCCTTTCCGCGCTCGCGTTTTGCTATGCTCTCCTCGTGTGTTACCTCGTCTCTTTCGCTCTTGTTCCGGCGCGCGCGTTTGCGCCGCGATACGAATTGTTTTGCTCTCGTTTACGCGAAATTGGCTGTAATTGCGTGCGCGCGAGAGGCGGCCGGCGCGAGACGGGCAAAAGGACCGGTCCAAAGTGCATTTTACAAATGTCGAGGCTGTGTTTAAGCTATCCTCTTCCATTTCTGGCCCGTGTTCACAGTCGTGCTGCACGGAAATATTTCGACCGTGTCGATGCATGGCTAATGTTTCGCTATACAAATCGCTCTCGCGCTATAATCGCGAGCGAGACTTTAAAAGAATATGCGACATCATTTTTAATCGCGCGAAAATTGATTTGTTAATCAATATTCATCTATGTAAACCCAATCTCATTAAAATTCATGATGGTTCAAATTTGGATTTATATCGCTTTTGAAATTATACTATCGAGATTGAAAAATATGCAATATTAAATCATCCTGTGACATAAATTAAACTACAAAATCTATCAACACTCTCTAAACACTTTATATCTCTTTAACTATTTTTATCTTTAAATACACAACAATACATTAACAATAAACGACAGTGATTAATTAATTTTTCAGTCTGATAATAATCGCTGTCATCATGAACGATCCTAGAGACGTTTTATTTCTCGAAATTTTCTTTTGCGCTTGTAACGACGAAGCATATAAAGCAACGAAAATCAAGGAACCAGTTTCCTTGAGTCGCGGGACACACATGCCGCGAAGACTTATAACAGCAGAAAAATATCCACCGGTACATAGTCTTGGTTTGGAAGCCTCTGCGTCGACGAAATGCCACGACTGGGCAATTAATCATATTTCGAAAATCATTCCGGCCGCCGAGATCTGGCCAGAAAGATAGAGTCTCGAGAGCGCCTCGAAACTCCAGAGTCATAGGGAGCCACTATACAAACGCGGGGTGCTTGACCGAGCCAAACTCTTTCTCTTCGACAACTTCTTTTTTCCGTCAATACATTCCGCTCCTACGGCGCGAGGGGAAGAAAAATTCGATTCGAACCCTTTCGTTAAACACTCGGCGGGTTCATCAAGACGCAGTTGTAAAACTTCTATCGTCGTAACGAAAAATTTCATTCACAGACTAAGACGTGATATAGGAGCATCGTTCTTTACTATATCCTTGTAAATATCTCTATAATCGCTATATATATTTTTAATTATTTTAAAGAAATCTTTATTACTGTGTAATTAATAATTTTAGGCTAAATTTCCATTTTATACATTCTTGATTAGATACCAAGTTTTAAATATTAAAAAAGCATTAATAATAGATTAAGCATTAATATTTTTTATACATATCGCACATCATACATGTATATTATATTATATATATCTATAATTGCTGCAACTTACATGCATATAACAGCTGAACATATGTAATCTTTAGAAAGATATTCCGCAAACTGAATGAAATGTATTATCTTTATCCTGGGGCGGAGAACCGAATGCGAAACTCGAGAAGATGATACGAGTAATAAGAGCGACGATCGGAAGAGAGAAAAGGGGAACGTTGGAAAGAAGAGGTGCGGGAGAGAAAGAGAGAGAGAGGGGGGGGGAGGAAGGGGGTGGAAGGCAGAAAGAAAAAGGGACTTTCTGTTGTGCGTGATGTATTAGTTTTAAAGCATATGGAGAGCCGCTCTCGGCCTCGTGGCTATTACAATGCGTCGAGCTCTCGAGTTCGAGATATCTCGAATCGGAGCGCGTTCGATTCATTTAAGAGATAACATCTTTCGTTCGAAATATGAATATTATATTATAAGCGCGGTCGATGCTGGGTTTCTCTCCCCTCCTCCTTCCTCTCTTCCTCACCGAGCCGCCAACCTCTCCCTTCTTCCTCTCCCTCGCAAGTCTTTATAAGTCTTTTGCTCCAGTCTGCCCCGCTCGCGCTGCCATCTTCATCTTACTTTTTCTTCCTTTTCATCTTTCACGCTGCCAAAGCGAATGCCTGCATTATGAGAGGAACTGGGCTTCTCGCTGTTCCCTCCGAATCTAACGATCTTCGCGAATGGCCGAGTAATCGATCGACACAAGAAAAGGGAGCGACTGCGACCCGCAGTGTTTAACCCTTTCATTCTTTCGTTAGCGCGGCTGTGTATCGCGAGATAGGATCATTCCGATACAAGTCAAGAGAGTTGGCTTTTGTATTAACACACATTGTAGTTTCTCTTGATAATCAATGAAAACATAGAGCAACGCATTAAGGAGTTATGTGAAATAAACAGATAGTAATTTAAGAATTATATTTTACAGCGTTTAATAAACATCGCGAAAAATTTGTCGACGTCTAGTACGACGTGGCGACGGTTGTCGGGTAAAATTACAATGGGAATAAACGTTATGATATAACGAGATAATGGATACAAGTTCGCGTGGCAGCGCGGACGGCGAAAAACGGCGCAAGAAGCGCATCGCGGTCAAGGCGCAAAGTGCCTAGAAAAAGAGAGAGAGAGAGAGAGAGAGAGAGAGAGAGAGAGAGAGAGAGAGAGAGAGAGAGAATCGCAGGATGTAGACGAGATAATAATAATAGACGATCGTGTATTACAAACTATAAACGTCAGACTGAGTACGTCTCGATATTTTATTTTCCGCGGGGGTCGCACGCGTATGTCCGTGTGTGTGTGTGTGTGAGAGAGAGCGCAAGAAGGACTCGGCTCACGGTCCTGACTTTATTTTAAACGTAATGACTTTACCGCAGGCCCTTAAACGACATTCTGATCGTGCGCGTATTCCTTCTTATTGTTACGAGAGAAGGCGGATATATAGAGAGAAAGAGAAAGAGAGAAAGGGAATGTTCTCGCCGTAACTTCAGCAGTCGAGTCGCTCCGCGATGGAACGCGAAGGGGGGGCTGAAAGTAGGCGGACGAGTTATTAGAATTTAGATTGAAAATTAGAGATTCTATATTTTTAAACTCTCGCTTCCTACCGCGTCCGATGTGTGATCGTAACGTACGATCACGCTCGCGTTCCTCATTATTGCACTTTCGTGTAATTGACAGATTTTCGCACGTTTCTCTGATTTTCGAGTCACGTGAACTTTTCCTATAAGTTTTACACACATCTGTAAATTATGAAGTATATTTGCAAATTATCGTAATAAAGAAAAGTTGAACATTGAGAAAAGATTAAACATTGAGTAATGACAGATTTAGCGATACTTTAATTAAATATTAAGTAGTTCTCGCTTGCGAATAGGAAAAGTTTATGCGTACATGTTTTCGTTATATACATTTTGTGTTATTTGATTGTTGAACGGCCACGCGCTTAAGGGGATGCAATCTCAGAACGCAAAATAAATAATTCTGATGATAATAATAATAATAACTTAACGCGAGCGCGTATATAAATCTGGGTCTCGATATAAATCCGCATTTATTTATTTATTATTAATGCGTTGCGCACGCACGATAATTACTTTCCTTTCACATCCTAGAAATATACGTTGCCCCGAGCAAATCGGACTACAAACGCCCCCCCCCCCCCCCCGCCCTCCTTCCCACCCGTTCTCGATCTTCTCGCGCGAGACGGAGATCGGCATACGCGCGGATAAATTGCTCTCGGGGGTAAATTCTACGGTCGAGAAAATTTCGCTGGTCAAATCAAACACGGCCCGGTAATCAGTGAGCTTTACGGCGGTACGCGCTCGATCGAGTCTTCTGCACGCGGTTCATTCTCTCTCCCTCTCTCCCTTTTGCCGGGTTATTAGTAAGAACGGGACTCAGCGGGCCCTACGATTTCTCGCGTAGTGTGGTTTTTACGTGTCCACACAAAGCGCGATCGCGTACATGTGTATCGGCGGGGCTAAGCCCGATCGTCGTATACGCATTATTTGATACACGCACGGAAAACGCACACGAGAGCGGGAGACTCGTACGGGCGTACGTGTGCGCGACGGGGCCCCGTATTGTCCTCGTATGCGCTTGAGCATCGTGTATTGGTGGGTACAAGAGGGATGGAGTGATGGAAGGAAACGGGACCGAAAAAGGGTCCGCGCGCGCGGAGACAGGAGATCGGGGGGCCTCTCTTCCTCTCTCCTTCCACCCCCCCCCCCTCCTGTTCCCTTCGCGCGCGGCACTCGTTCATTTTTTACTTTCAAAAATCATGACGATGCTCATTTTTCTGACTCGTGAAGAATTCTTCAAACTGACGTGTAACCAAACGTAGCTCTGGGTTTTAGGTGGGCGGGAGCGCGCGCGGGGGTACGGCGGGAAGGGATGAAGGGGGGAACGCGGGGCCCTTCGAAGCCGGAGGCTCGAAATCCTCCACCTATGAGCACGATTACGAGATGTTACTTTTCTCGTCTCTTTCAGCATCCCTCTTCGCTTCATTCCTCGAAATGCCGAGCTCTTGTTGAGTTTCTACCTCTTTGTATACATTGTTGATCTTTACGCTGATCTTTACATTTTTTTAAATTGTATTAATAAAATAATTTTAATTAAAATTGTCGTGACAATTGGTCGATTGGTCCTTTCGACGGGACTTCATTATAAACTCGATCATTGTTCTATTAGCTTTTGCGCGTACCGATGGAAATCTTTATCGAACAGATTACTCTCCATCGGCATCTGGTAATCCTTGAGGTATTACCGTAGTTATGATTATTTGGACTTGTTCCTTTTGTTGCGGCCCCATAGAGCCGAGAGCGGCGCTCCACCGGCGGGGCCCATTGTCCGATTATTTGAATATCGAACGTATGCGCGGACGGATGGGAATCGATTCGTGGGGCCTAATGGGGATTACACGGGCAATCTGCCTTTGGAAAGACCCTGCCCTCCGTCTCTCTCTCTTCCTTCACGGATATCTTCCTCGCTGCCTATCGTTTCTCTGAATCCTTGCGAGATATCTCGTTTATCTGACGACGCGAATGAAAGTTAACAGAATGTCCGCGAAATCATCTCTCCGTATTTATCCTTATTTTAAATATTGTTAAAAATTAGATAATTTGATTATAATTATACCGGAAAATAAATTATAAGCTATTAATATTATTTAAACGGTTGTTGATCCGCCGAGGAGCTATTAAGTGCGCGGTAAAATTTTTCATACGAGATGCCTGAACGTCGACAATGTAGCAGGCACGAAATATCACTCTAATGTGATTAATACAAATTCGCGAGTTAACCTTGGATTTCGGGCACGACGAGATTCCGTCCGTTCGCGAGTATGAGAAATCACCCTTCGCATTCTCTCCTTTAGAAAAAGCGAGGCCTCGTCGAAGCCACCTGACCGTGATGAATCACTTACGTGTCCGGTCTTTTGCCTCTCTTTCCCCTAAGCTCTCGGCGCGCGATATTAAGCGGCGCTATATTTTGCGACGAAAATTCGTCGGAAACCGTTCGCTCGCGGTATAAACGAAGCATCCATACCGTGTGAGACTCCGCGCGAATGTACACATATGTCCGAAGATTAATTATTCCGCGGAAACATGGTGGTCCGAAACGAAACGCGGATCAGGCCGATAAATAAATAGGACCCGATAGGCCTTGCTGAATGCCTCGTTATCGCATTTAAACAATGCTCGCCGGGATGATAAATAACCTGGAACAATGCCGGCCGCGCAGAAGTAGCTCGCAATTACGAGTCAATCAATGCATATTCATATTCGAACGAGCGTTCCTGGAATAGAAAAAGTATTCCCTCGTCTTTTTCTTCGTCTTCTGCATTCTCTCTCGTATTCTCGCTGTTCGTGCCGCTGAGTCTGCTGCCCACGCACACTCGCGTATATAGGGGGAAATACGTGGTGGAAGAAGAGGGAGAGGGCCATTTGGTGGCCCCGGGAAAAAGGAAGATAAAATGAGAGAGAGAGAGAGAGAGAAAAGAAAAGGCAGAAGGGGATGGAAGGATCGAAAGGATCGAGAATCGACGAACGATTCGAGAAACGCAGCGGAAAGATTCCATAACGTCTCACAAAGAGAGCAAGCCATCAAGAGAAATTAATAAGCGGTCGCTAACCACGTAGTCGAAGAGGAAGGAGGGAGTAAGGATAGGCGGGGGAGAGAAGGAAAGACTGGCGAAGTGAACGAGAAGAGGAGAAGAAAACGAGAGAAGAGGAAACAAAAGCTTCGGGACGACTTGTGCAATTGAAATTCTGAATGTGTTTGCTCCATTTTATGGAGTACTTTGACAAACTTCGAGTTTCTCCTTCGTTCGATTTTTCAAAATTTACTTTACACGGACACGAAGATAATAGCGCGAGCGACTTAATGTTACTTAAGAAATTATTTACTTCCGCTTGAAATGTGGGATAACGTGACGCTGGTTGCTTTGAAAGATAAAAGGGTAACAAAGAGCGACGAGTCGCGTCGATAAACTCGCGTCAATCGTCGTATTCGGAATTTAAGTGGACGAGTATCGAACGAACGAGCGGGATGCGGTGGCGAGGAAGATCGGAGACCGAAGGGGGTGCCAAGATGGAAGCGAGAGATCCATCGGGACGGACTCGACCGAGCAGTCCGAGACCTGCGAGGTCCGAGGCATCCTTTAAAATTGGAATAATAATGTTCTTTCATCTCTCTGAACTCGAAACGATGACTCGACGGCTTTCAATATTGTGGGAACAAAAATCGGTTAGGAAGACGTCGGCCGGTTTCTCCTCCCTATTCGTCTTCTTCTTCTTCTTCTTCTTCTTCATCTTTGCTTCACCTCTTGACGAATAACGAAGCGACAGATAGAGGAAGAATCTCATCGCGCGAAGGACGACGTCGCGCGGAGACCGCGTCAAAGTTGAAAGATAACCGGATAAAAGTCGCTTTTGTTCGAGTTTACAAAGATCGGTTACACGTTCCTATACGTGCGCGCGAGATGAAGATGAGAAAGAAGAAAAAACAGACCGCGAGGTTGAGTAAACCGAGATTCTTCGAGGCGAGAAGTGAACCTGAACTGCATCTGAAACTGGACCCCGGGAACTGAATCTGAATTGAGCTGTTTATTTTGAAAGCGGTGTAAGTCCAGTTTTGAAACATTATAAATTTCAATGGAGGGCTTAGTGCGTTCGCCCGTTTTATAACTTCCAAATTTAAATCCCGAGTATAATTCCCTTAAAAACACCTTTGAAAACGCATTGTCACCATTACACGGTAAAGAGCTAAGATATCATCTGAATTAGAATCTTATTTAGGCTTAATGCGCTGAATTACGATGACGTTCCGATATAGCTTTCTCTCTCTCTCTCTCTCTCTCTCTCTCTCTCTCTCTCTCTCTCTCTCTCTCTCTCTCTCTCTCTCACGATGTGATAAATTATAATAAAGACAAACTATATGATTCATTATCGGCTCGTCGTTCGCTCAGCAGTGCATAATAGTAATTACACCGGCGAGCACGAGACACACGCAATTAAAAGCAAAACCGACGCAGTCGCGGATCGGCGAAGAAAAGACGCTATTTATAATTAATAGCAGTATAGCCGATCAAATGAGAGACAGAGAGAATGAGAAGGAGAAGCAACCTAAGGGGGCACCGGGAAGGCGGGAGAAGAGCAGAGGAAAAAATGACGCGAGTCATCCTACGGAGCATTAGATTGAGCTTGATTACGAGTAATTATTCCTACGGTTCGGTTACGTACGTCCTTATAACGTCTCGTAACGAGGCCGGCGATCTTTGATCACTGCCACGATCGAGATGTATATCGTCGGTACGCAACTACGTGCCGACCTTAAAGATCGATTATTGGATCCGCGCGTATCTCCTTTCTTCGCTCCTTTTGGGAAAGGTCACAATCGATTGCACGCGCGGTTTCGATCGGCACGAATGTCTCGTTCGAGATTGCCTTCTTCTTCTTCTCTCTCTCTCTCTCTCTCTCTCTCTCTCTCTCTCGTTCCCGATCGTTACGCGAGATCGAATTGTATCGATCGACGATCGGCGAGGCCAGTCTCTCTTTTCGCGAACTGACATTTCGTATGTATATTCCTGACGGCGACTGAACGAATCTGCAAGAAGCGAGCGTTTGCGGAAAAAAGATTGGCGATCGCCTTCGGTGATTTCGACATTCCCTTCCCTTCCCTTTCCCCTCTGGTCCCCTTCTTCGTTCGCATATCCCGGGGCGACGCGCGATGAATAACGAACTTCTTTTCCACGCCTCCGAAATGCTGGTGATTAGCCATGAAATATCGATTTTCGGATATGGAGAAATTACCAGGCTACGTCCTCGGCGGCAGAAATGGAGCGCGAGGCGATTGTGCTCCATGCGCGCATCAGAGGCGCGACGAAGCATCGACTCGATTATTAATTACATCGTGTAAATGGTAGTTATCAAAGGTATCGTAATGAGAAGCGTTTGCTGTCGATGTATGCTGATATATTTCGCTGCGATATTCACGGATAGCTTAATGCGCAATGTATCATTCAACGAGAATCTATTACGATTCACACAGTCGTTGTGATAAAATTGTATTGGTTGTATTATATTTTTCGCGTTAGAAGGATTAGAATGTATAATTTCGTCAAATGAATACAAATATATCGATATTCGAAATATCGATAGATATTTTATACGTGTCTTATATTATATTGTATCCTGAATAATGCAAACTAGTGAGAAAAGACAATACATCTCGAGTAATAATATATGTCATAGGTAGAAATGTAGGATATAGAAATGTAGAAGCATATACCGATTACTAGTATGAAATCTAATTGAAGTCATATAGTTTTAAGAAAATATAAAAAAAAAAGAGAGAAAACTGAAGAGGCTACAAGAATCATCTAAGTTTTTTCAATAATCGAAAAAAAGAATAATCTAATAGACATTTTTTTATATACGAAATTATGTCCTTTCAAGTAGTTGTTAGATAGTTCTTATTTAGTATTAAATATCCTCGTCAGTCATCGAATAGTCGAAGAGGAGAGATCTCGAAACGCGGTCCACTGATGAGAGTCGGCGGTTAGTCGGCGAAAAACGGCGCGGTGAGAAACCGATTTGAGAACCAGTCGCGAACAATTAAACGTCGCGAAAGGAGCAAAACGGGAGTAAGGAACACGGAGGAGAAAGAGGAAGAGAAGGAGTGGAAGGCGGGTGGAGAGGTGCCGTGCCGCGGGAGAAGTAAGACGGAGAGAATCCGAAGAGCCGAACGAAAAAAGGAGAGAGAAAGGAGTCGAAGGGCGGCTGGTCGAAAGTCCGGGAGGGAGAAAAAAAGGATGAAAATCGCGGTTGTAAAATCCACGCGGGTTGCACCAAACGCAATTAACCGCTAAACCCGAATCCCCATAGGAGCCCGGGATGGCGTATATAGGTGGAGAACTTGAAGAAGGGAACGAGGTAGCGGGACGGGAGGATAGAGGAAAGAACTGGATGAGAAAGGAGCAAAGATGGAAAGGAGAGAAACGGAAAAGAAAGAAGGAAGCGAGATGGACGAAGAGAAAGAAAGAAAGTGAGAGAGGAAGGCGAGAAAGAGAAAGAAAAAAGAGAGAGAGAGAGAATCTGGCCCTCTCCCGACGACTGCTTTCGGTTTGGCCAGCCTTGCCAGCCCTTAGGGCTCCAGACGGAACGCTTTTAAAATTTATTGACAATCATAAATTTCGAAAATAAAACCTTATATTCCCGCGTGCGCGCGCGCGCTCGTCGCTGCACACACACACACACACACACACACACACACACACACACACACACACACACACACACACACACACACATACACACACACAACATACTGCGGATTTTACACTCACGTAAGTCCGCTTATATAGGTGTGTCAGGTTTGCGACTCTCGCGGAGGCTGCATACATGGCTGCAGAAAAGGTTTCGCAGACGCGAACGGCCTCTTTGCTCTCTTTCCTCGTCTCTCCGCGACTCGACGTGGCTCTCCGCGGCTCACCACCGTCGGGTAGCAATCTGGAATCGTTTTCTTTCACATTGCTCGTTTTGCGGGGTGCCTCGAAACAAAAGAATTCGTTACGAATTTGCCTCCCCCCGGAGCTTCCCCTCGTACTCTTTCTCGAGCCGGTCAGACTAGCGCGCACTGCAATTCCAAACGCGTCCGGTAGCGCACGCAGGAATTCGCGTATTTCTGCTAAAGATGCTAAAGAGAAAGAAATTCGCATAATCGAGTCATAATGATCAAAATTGTCGCGTTAAAATCGATGACTTTGAAAACATTTGATATACTTTTCTTTTTCTATTAATACGCAAATATATATATACGCAAATTATATATGTATATTTGTATCTTTATGATTATCGAGTTTTGTTTTGTTCATAATTATTTTATATTTATAATGTAGTATATCTCTCTCTTTTTTTATACGCACAGTTGGTCCCTCAAATTATTCACAATTATCTTTGTAGAATTAATTTCCATTTCCTGCCTACTGTTTATGCTGCGAACCGAGTCCCGGTCCCACGTTCGACTAAAGCAACTCCACTTTATTCGAGTACGTCTTCGCGTCGGTGGAATGCGATATGATTTCTACGTCCGCGATGAGTAGATACGGAACGACGTACTCTGGCGTTCGTCGATCGTCATCGATGCCAAGCTCGCCCGGCATATCGACAAAGAGGAGAGTGTGTCCCTCTCATGTTTGAGAATCGTTACTCGAATTGTTGCTCGCGGACGTTCGCGTCGCGTTCTACGTGCCGCATAGATTTTTAAACAAATCGAATTCCAGGCTGGACTTATAAACACCGGCGTGTTCTCTTCGTAAGCAGAGCCGGAGTCGCGCGCGAGCCAAGACGAAGCGAGGCGTGACGGGACGAAGGCGGGGAAGGGGGATGAAGGGGGATGAAGGGGGGATGAAGGCGAGGAGACAGTCCCGGAGATTGACGGAGGATGTAAAGGGGGTACGCGGAGGTTTATTATGCTAGCAAGCAAATTACGATCGAAATGACTCGCGCAGCCAAGCGAAGTGACTAATTGATTAGGTCCGTCGACGGATACGCGCGCGCACGGTCGCGTCGATCGGAAACTGGTTCTGGTTTCTTTCTTTGTGTACTACTGAAATGAGATTATGCTTTCGGACGGTAGTTATTGTGTCGTATCGCGAATTACGACGGTAATGCCGGAGAGAATGCCCACAGACCAGGATCAAGGCCGTAAAGCATGCGGCCACGAAAACGACGAGGAAAATAAGTAGTTGCCTCGTTTATAGGTTTCTGCTTAACGTTCGTGAAAATTACTTACTATAGAATTGGTTATCAGAAAAATTTTATGTCTGCAATGGCCGGTTAGAGTCTCCGCTGTAATTTAACTCGCAATTGTTTTTCCAATTTTATGTTCCAGTTCTAATAATCTCAGTACAACTGTTTCTCTCTCTTAAAAAATAATGCTCTTTCCCTTCCTTAAAATATAAATAATTTCTTAAGAGCAAAATACACTTGATACGGTAACACTAATGTATTCCAATATGTTTCGTAAAACTTTGACGTATCCCACCGCGAGGAGTACCGCCTTTTATCGTTCTTTCTCGTCGGCTATTCGTGATACGCAATTTCTGGTCGTGTCAGGAATTACGTTAATCCATGAAAGATCTTAGAACTGACGCGAGAAGGTGGGGGTCGCCGCCGAGTCGAAGTAGAAGCACGAGCGATGGCACGAAAAGAGGGGGCGAATTCATCATCGGTCCAAGTCAGGAATTATAACGGAGCGATTCATCACGAGAGGCCACCGATCCGTCATGCCGATCCACGCGTGCGAGGCGCTTTTTGAATATCCTGCGCGGACGTATATCTGTACATCTCGGTTAACCCGTGTAATATCCAGGGAGGTTTTTCAGTCGCGACCTTGAATGGAGTCACGAGAATCGTCGCTAAAAAAAAATACCATTGGTATCCTGAAACGAGAATCCGCTCATACATGACATGCCGTATATACATATTGTTTCACGAATTTTGCTCGCTTTACATTTATAATAATCTAATTTCGCAAAAATATATTTAATGGAAATTTTCAGAAATTATCACTTCTATCAAAGATATAACGTAAAAATTAGATTAACATATTTAGATTTCTAGGAATATTTAGTCTTATTAGTGATGTTTTTTGCAATTTCATTTATAGTTTCATATAGTAATATCTAGTTCAAATACTAGACTCTTGGCGAAAGTTTGCTGAATGCAAGTTCTGATCGAATTTTGAAAATAACTTTAATATGTTATAACTCAAACATTAAAAGATTAAATTAAATATAACTTACATGCGATGAGACAAAATGTACACGCATAACAATATATAAATTACGAGACGTCGAGACGTTGCGGTGGGCATCGATAACGAGTGAATAGCGTTAAATATACTGCGAGTACGCATAACGCTCTTAATTTGAAATTGCGCGGCAGCGAAATAATTGCGCTCATAAAAGAGCCGGATGATATTTATCGCACCATCTTTGTCGAATCATCGTCAGGTTTTCTTCTGTTCCTTCGCACTCGTCGACCGATTAAAACGAGCGACGTTATCCATCGCGCGAGAGGAAGGCACACGGCGCGCGTTTCGCGTCCGTACCAGGAAACGGAAATGACGTCACGCACGTTTATTGGAAGTGTTTATTTGCCCCGAGTATAACCGCGATCTGTGTCGTCGTATTCAATGAACGATTCGCTGAAATCATGCTGTTCAATCTATGGATGAGTGACGACCGCTCGAGAAATCGTCGACTCTTCGTTTTAAACGCTCCGACGTTGTTATTCTCTTCTATCTCGAATGTAGAGATTGTCATTACGATTAGAGAAATGTGATATTTTATATGGATTTCCTTTATCCTCGATAATTGGACCGCCGATGTATGTGTCTAAACATAGTCTCGTCTGTATATCTACTTGCTATTGACATATTTTACATAATCATATTAATACAGTATTTAAGAAATCTATTATGCCGCCTAATTTGAAAAACACTGCATAATTTGATGTGCAAACATTTATGAAACATGTTGAATGAATTTATTAAATTACCGAATAAGTTCTTTTGTCTTTTATACGAGCTGGTCTCGCCTTTTCGAATGAAGGAGAACGAACGCATGCGTGAAACGCGCGATACGATGTCTATCGCTCATTGAATACTTCGCAAAGAGTCTCGAATGACGTTTCAAACTAACGGAAGCCCGTTCATGGAACGTACGTGCTTTTCTGGACACCACACTACGCGAGTAGACCAGCATGAAAAAGAGCTCGCGCTATCGCACCGCTCGGGCAGTTTTGCAAAACTTTCGAAAGTTACGTGTCACCGTATCCGTAAGACACGTAAATACTCTTTTATCGAACCCTTTCTCGGTATTTCTCACGATAAGCGTCGCGTTGGCTGACCTAATATGATGACTTATTAATAGCGCGCTGCGTAGTAATATTATCGTCTATTTTTTTTCCAAGAAGCCAGATGCAAATCAGCACGATATGTGATATTTTATCGTTTCGTTCTATATAAAAAAATGATTTAGATAGACTGTCAATTTCTCTCTCTCTCTCTCTCTCTCTCTCTCTCTCTCTCTCTCTCTCTCTTTTTTAGGTGACAAATGAACTCATTGCGTTATTGACAATCAATGATTAACATATTTTGAAAATTTAAAAGAAACAGTTTTTTTTTTCTTGACACATATGTGCCATATATGTGCAATTTTCCTGACATCACGATGTATTTTCTCCCTTCTTTCCCTCCGTGAATGGCTGATGGTCTCCGTACCACCAACCTCTTGCACATTCTCTAATTGACCACGATTCGCGATCTTGCACTCGCGCGAGGGGGAAGATCGGGGGGAGGGGGAGACGGAAGGAAACGGAAGGGAGCGGTCGACGATCTTTAAGGCAGGGCGGGCGCGATTTTTGAAATTTCAAATCCGGATTTGCGTTGCAGATGCGGAGAGGCCCCGGGCAATGTCGCGGTCGCGGAGTATAATGTTTTCTTCTCAATTAAGCCTTAATTAAGTTAAAATTAACATCGTAGAGAACCCTCCCTCCTTTCCCCACGTGCTCTCCCAGAGTACCCACCTCGTGTCTTCTCTCCAGCTTTGGGTGGCCTGAACGGCGGTACAACCACCGCTAAAACTCTTCAATCCAACTTGTTGATTCTCATAAAGTTTGAAATAATTATTTATAAATCTTACTATTGCATAATTTAATTTTTTTACTACATTCCTGTAAAAATGGAGTTGCTTTTACGGATAAGTAGCTATTTTCTTGTATAGAATAAATTTTCACACAATAGTCATCATACGTAATTAAATTTCACACAATGATACTATCGATTAAACTTATAGCGAGTAGTTTTAAATCTATTTATCCCTTCAATTATTTTGTTAATTATTCCGCTACATTAGCATATTGTAATTATCATCGTGTTTTTTTTTTTAAAGAAGTACTTTCTTTTCTCTCTCTCTCTCTCTCTCTCTCTCTCTCTCTCTCTCTCTCTCTCTCTCTCTGACTTATTTTTTTCTCCGTTTCTGTCGCTGTTCTGCAAGCGCAGCTTTTGTACGAGATTGTACGAACCGATGGCTAGCACCACCGCGAAGGTGTCCACCATCACCGGCGCGTACGTGTGGTATGGGTTATACTGGGAATCGAAAGGCTTTCAGATAAACCAGCCTTCATTAGGGCGAGGATGATCGGACAACCCGATGCCCGGGCGTTGCTGCTACTGTCGTTGGTGCTTCTGCCTGCCTATCGGTGGTGCGACCACGATGGCGACATAGACGAGGATTGACCGTGGCGTGAGTCTGGCAGAGGGAAAGAAAAAGAGAAAGAAAGAGAGAGAGAGAGAGAGAAAGAGAGAACGACATCCCCGTGTGTGTCCTGATTCTGTGTCGCAAGTGCTCCCGTGCGTTGGTACCCACCGTGGGTTCCCGTGTCGCCGGGGGATTATGCTAAAAGGACACACAACCACGGAGGAGCATCTCTGCGTCTCGAATTAGGAAGAAGTCGCGCGAGACTCGCATCGCTTAGGAATAATCGTCAAGCGTCAAATGATCGAATTTTTCAAACCACGTGGAATCTAAAACAATTATCGATGCAGCGAGCCGTATAATATACAACAGTGCGAGATTGTGATGTTATCGCGACGAGTGATATGTATGCACGCGGCAGCTGCTAACGCCTATATGCAAAATCGTAGATGACGGATCGCTTATCATCCATCATTCGAGCAACGCGGAATGTATAATACCTGTTAAACGTAATTTACTCTAATAAAATACAAATTAGATGTACATTACAATGCAGTTTACACATCGTAAGCTCATTTACATTGGCTAACTGTATAAACTGTGTTCGATATTGAATTTAAAACAATCAGTCACGAGGCCAATTTTAATTTCGAGCTTCGCGAAAGTAATAGCTGTCTTTCAAAGCTGAGAGTATTTCAATATAGAGACGTGTCGAGACGTATCTTCGATAATTCATAGATATTTCAACGATCAAATCGCGCACATATCGAAATAAGGAGAGGCCGGATCCTGGTCACGTGCGGTTGGATGGTGATGAGTAATAGCGCGTACGACGAGTGGCGGCGAAGGTAAAGCCGAAGAGGGAAAAGGGGGGCGAGGAGGGTAAGAGGGCAAAACCAGAGACTAGGGCACGAGTGATTTTCCCGCGAACGTCTCCGTTCCGCCTGTAACGACGGGGAGCGAGACAGATTTCCAGAACGATTATATATACGAGGCAATTTCCTCCCGCGCCGCCTGTCCTCGTCCTCGTCGTCTTGATCGTCGTTGTCGTAAAAAGGCAGCTTCGCCTCTCCGATTTTTATTCGATCCGCGCGCGTAATTCTATTGTTTTCACGGACTATTAAGTTTCCGGTAATGGTTCGCTTCCGGTTAAGCGAGGAGGCACGCTCTTCGTGGCCGAGCGTGTCTCAGAACGCGTCTCCTCGAATGCAGGAAAGGGCGCGCCCGAGCCTTAATTCGGGCTTTAAAAGATTAAGGCGAGGCGCATGCCCCCGGCACGACTTCTTCAACCTCCATTTCTATCGCGACCTCCCGTTTCATCTTTACCCTTATGCTCCTCGCCGATCGACCGGCCGGCTCGTTTATTCGACAACGAGCGCTTATTTCGCTTCCTTTCTCACGTCCTTTGTCGCGTTTCCCGTATTTGGCGACACTACGTGAACGTACTCTCTTGCCGATATACGTTTCCTTTTTCCGGGCGATTAATATTCTTAATTCGCGTCTCTCTAATGCTCGACGATCAGCGAATGAGGCCTGATGTCTGCTCATGAATCTACGCCCATTTCTATAGTTATATAAAATGATATTTATTTATCAGTTGTAAATTAAAAGTAGATGATGGGGATAAAATTTCTAGTCGTTTAGTGTCGTCAAAATATATTTTAATATTCTTTAATAAATCCAAAAATATTATGTTTTTAAAATATATATGCCAAAATTAGTATTAAGTAATAAGTTCTTCATCAATAGTTCATAGATTCTTCAAAATATTATCAATACGTGCGATAAATTATTTATCAACGGCATTCGTTAGGATTTATTGAGATCATTCTTCGTCACGCTTCTTGTTGAAGGACATCGATCCGCGTGCCAGTTAGTTCATTTACAATTTTCCAGCGAGCACATAATCCGATTTGTCACTATCTTCTTACTGACTTTGAGCACGTTCAGTTTAACTGTGAAACATCATTTGCGCCATCAATCGTCTTATTCTTCGTTGAGGATTTCGGGGGTTCTCTCTGTTAGCTGATTGATTTATTACTTTATATTCAAGTTATGCATTCAATGATATCCTTCGTAAACGCGTTTTTTCTTTAACATCTTTAAAAATATCAAACATGGAGATAATAATTATTGACAAGTAAGAAGTATATCAATGTAAATTGCGAAAAAATTTGATTTTTTGCACACATCACCGAGATCATTCATGCAACACGTAGTAACGTCAAATTCTCGAGAAAGGAGAACAAGAGCGTGATCTAACGCACCGTTGTCTTCGCGTCGAAGCGTACACACGTTGCGTTTTGTGTATGTAAAAGCGCGAGCCGCAGAGAGGAGGAGAAGAGAGAAACAGACAGAGAGAGAGAGGAAGAGAAGAAATGACCACCAGACGAAACGAGAGGGAGAAATTTGGTGGAGAAGAGGCACATGGGAGAGGGAGAGGAAGAGGTCCAGAGAGGGAACGAGGCCTCCGGAGGCCTTCGGAGGTCCCTGAGGTTGGTCGGAGGTAACTCCGCCTCGCATCCGCCTCCAGTGCTCGATTGGATGGCAAATTCTCCCGCCTCAAGGCTCATTTGTTTATTAATGTTGTAATCACTCGCGTGATCCTCTTTTGTGCCGCCGTTCCTCCGTCTCCGCCGTCCGCGCCGTCTCTCTTGTCTCGCGGAATGCGACCAGTTTCGTCTCGCTTCTTGCAAAGCTCCTCGTCCTTCAAACGCGCTTCTCTCTCTCTCTCTCTCTCTCTCTTTCTTCGTGTGCGTGTACGAGAAAGGGAAGAAAAGAGAGAGAGAGAGAGAGAGAGAGAGAGAGAGAGAGAGAGAGAGAGAAAGAGAGGGAGAAAGAGAGTTCCGTTCCTCTCACCCTTCGTTTCTTCCACCCTTTCTTTCTTTCTCCTCCTTTCTCTCTTTCCTTCATCGAGCGGACTCCTCTTGTCTTCGCACAGCTGTCTCCTACCTTCCCTTTTTCTCCCTCTCTTTGCCTCTTCTCGCGTTCTCCACGGTGTTATCGCTCACGGGTCTCTCTTCGGTCTCACTCATTTTCCTCCTCTCCTTCGGCGTAGGCGCTTCTTCCCTCCGGTTCTCCTTCTCGGGTGATTCTCCGCGTTGTCCTTTTCCTTTTTTCCCTTTCGTCCTTTTATTCTCTCCCGCGGGTGGTTTTCCACCCAAGTTCACGCCAGAGTATCTTTTCCCCCTCGTGGGACCACCACCTTGTGCTGTACCCACTTCGCCTCCCTTTTCCCTCGTCCTTTTTTGTCACCGTCGATCGCGGTGTTCTGCACTCTTCGAATTTAAACGCGGGTCGCACCGATGTCTTGTATCGTCTTCGTAAATGAATGAGAGACATGTTTTGATTTTATTGCGGCGCGACGATTGCTATTAAAAGTCTCATTTTATTCGCTTTTGTTGGTGCATGCGCGCGCTTTCGATCGGTATGTTTTTTGTCACGGGGATTAATAGTCCTGGTGTGATGTTGTGTCGCTCGCGGATGCAGGTATGCACCCCGATCTAGGATCTAGACGCACAAAAAGAAAAGTGACCGAGCGAGCGAAGGAGAGAGAGAAAGAGAAACATCGACTAAAATCGTCAGTGGGTCAGAGCCGCGCGCTTCTTCGATTTTCTTTTCATTTTTTTTAGACTTTCCACCGTGCGCGCTTTCCGAAACTCGACGCGCTGTTTGTTTGAGCTGTCGCGGCGCGTGACGAGGCAGGAAATGTTTCGGAAATCGATGTTCGTTCGCGTTTACTCGCCTGACATTTGAAATCCAAGACACATCGTCGTACAGGACGATATCTCGCAACATGCGACCAACCTTACTTCGTGCAGTGTAGATATCTAATGGATATTCTTGGATGTCCGTTAAATGTCTCGCAATATCCAAATTTCTAGATATTCACTGTAATAATTTATTTATATTACTAATTTATATCACTAGATATTTATAAATATTTAAAAATAATAACTATATATATGTATAGATCTATATAATATGTAAGAAAAAATGTACGATTTTTTTGGACAGTTTTACGCGTCATTGATTGGAAACAGAGTCGCATTCCTTGTTTCTCGACGAGAATACGTACGACGTTCTTTTCAGCTTCGATCAATTACGCGATCGGGAATTAATGGACGTGCGTGAAATCAGATTTTACGTGAAGATACACCTCGTCCTTGGATCGATGTTAGTTAAAGGAAACGATGAACTAGGCGCCTCTTCGTGACGGTGCGGAAAACGATGCGGGAAACGTGCTCATTCCAACCTGCGTGTCTGTGATTTGCGAAATTAGAGACGCGCAAAGGCGAGTCGAAAATGGATCGCTTCTCTACGCCAATCGTCCTTCGTCAATCGGCAATCGGTTCTTATGATTGCGATTAACGTTGTTGTCCGCGGATTCATAGTCGAGTCCGAGCGCTTATTATCGCCGTGTCAGCGCGGCGAGATCGTCGAGTCGACGGCATTCTTCGAGTCGTGCCGCCGGTTATTACCCAGCGTGTACAACCCATTGTGCTCTTTCTTTTTCATCGAAAGTAATGAGCCACCGAGGCACGTGGTCATTAACACATTGGAATCGTAATTAACTGAAAGCGCGCACGAGAGAGAGCAGTCGCTCGGACTATTCCGCGATCTCCTACCGAGTTAATGAATTAAACAGCTTTATTCAAATAAACTTTTTGATATCTGAAATAAAATTCGAGAAAAACGCTGCACGCATCTTTAATTAAAAAAAAAATCTAAATAAGAAGAGAATTTAACCCTTCTTTAGATAGGGAAGCGATTTTATTCGAAAACGACAGCTGGTTGCTTTTCCTGGCTAACAGACGGACAGTTGATTGTTTTTCCTGATTTAGCAGACAGACAGCTAATTGCTTCTCCTAGAGAGACCTTCCTTAGATTATTACATTTCATAGACTGTAATTTTTAAATTACCACTTTATTCGAGTTGACGAGCTTTTATTGCTATTATTAATAGGATATTATTACACAAATGTATATATGTAAATATATATATAATTTTCTCAACGTATTTTCCACATTTTTCAAGCGCACGGCTATTTTAGTTATTGCAGAAACGCTTATTCGTTCGTAAAGTCTCCATCTCATCGCGCGGTGACACGACGTGTCCCAAATGTAGAATTCCACAGCGGAGGCAGATATGGCCGCGCCCCGCTTCGTTGTTATTCCGAAATGACGAATCATAATGTATATAATGCCCGTGCCTTTTTCGCCGTAGATGTGTTGGTGTTCGTAGGTGCACCTGTCCGTGAAGTCGCGTTTCATGGTAAGCGATATACGTGTACTCTTTCGCTCTCTCTCTCTCTCTCTCTCTCTCTCTCTCTCTCTCTCTCTCTCTCTCTCTCTCTCTCTCTCTCTTTCTTTCTCTTTTTCTGTCTCCCCTCGGGTGACCCTCCCCCTCGCGCATTTCCATCCTCCGTCGTCTTCTCCTCTCCTCTCTTCTCTTCGTCATTCTCTTTCCCTCTTCTTTCCTTCCGCTCGCTTCTCGGGCCATCGGTCCCCGATATCGGTCCCCGACTAGTACTTACACGGCTTATTCAAATGAACCGAGGATTGTCCGATGTATCTCGAGAGGCTAACTGGATTCTCAAAATTAAAAGGAAGAGGCCCCGCGTTGCGGACCCACCGAAACCCACGGACCTACGAGCGAACGGTCGCGTATCACAAATCTATCTTGTCACTCTCTTGTCTTTTTTTTCTGCATGCTCTCTCCGATCCATCCACACTCGCGCGTCCTCTTCGTCTCCGTTAATGCTCGCTTCATCATCGCGTATTCGCTCACGTTCGCGTATCTCTAACTTCAGGCCCGCTTCGGTGGTTCATCTCGTCCTCGTTTCTTGCCGAATACGAATGTACGAAAATCGTAAGAGTGTAGCATATCTAGAAGCAACGTGGAAAATAAACAATATCGTGCGCATCGTCTATCTTCCGCATTGTTTATAAATGTACATTAAAAGAGAAAATTAAATAGAAAATACGAATTTTATATTAATTTTATATTAATTTTTCCAAATAATTGTAAAAAGATATAGATCTACAGTTTATATAATTTCACAATTTTCGACGTTTCACATATTCCAAATCTCTCACACACACACACACACACATACACAAAGCTTTACGACTGCTGAGCCTAAAAGCAGACTCAACCCTGTCTAATATACAAGAAGCAAAGTCAACGAAAGAGAAATTGCATAACCGCAGACTACCGGAGAATGCAGCCGCGACATTAAGGGCGTATTTAGCGAGTTTTTGCCCCTATGATCTACCTTAGCGAGGGTCGAGCGTGGAAATCTCGTCCTTTCCGGATCCCTCTCGCTCTATACTACTCGCAAAAAGGGGCATTCTTCTTCTTTCAATCACGGCGCCCGTTTGCACCCGTTACGAATTTCGGAATCACCCGACACTTGCCGTTGACTTCGTGCACGCTTCGTCCCTCGATCCTGGACAATCGGGAGAAAACTCCCTTTTCCGCGTGAGGCGACCGGGTCTGTTTTTTTTCTCCCTCTCATCTTTATTGTATTTTCTGTAGATTTTCGAAAATCGATCACAATGGCGACGGTAGACGACGACAAATTGCATGACTTGTCACGTCCCCTCAGCTGTTCCGATTTCTTACGCGGATAAAGAGCAGAGAGATATAAATTAGTCGATATTTGTACGATCAACAGTTAAAAAGTGGCATTTTTTTTAAAATTCAGTTTTAATTTATCTTTAAAAAAAAATCATAAATATTGACTTGAATAAAGGTTGTAATGCACGAATAAAAATCTTGTTTGATCAGAGCTCTCATTGTTTTATGACATGTACTAGTAACGCTGATTAAAAGGATGCTTGCGGTTTTATCGAAAAATAAGATCTGCGATCGGAGAACGAAAAGCAGGGCCGACGCTTGTAAAGGATGCCAAGTTACGGGTTATTATTAAGAGCGGAGATGCGAGAGAGAGGAGGGGGCCAGGCGATTCCGATCGAATCGAAATATCGCGCGATGAGGTAACACAATTGGATGACTGGTAAATTCGCGAAATCGATCGTAATTTAAATTCGAAAGTTTCGTCCGCTCCCGGAACTCCTACGTGGAGTTAAATGACATTTCGTATCGATCGATCGGTCGGTCGTCTGATTCGCGATACATGTATACAACATATGCCTACCTACGCGCGACTCGTCGAGGCGTTTCGATGTTAGAATAGAACGAAACCTGACGGTCTTGTCGACAATGGAAACGTCGGCGATTCGAGCCGTTAAGCAACACTCAATACAACGAAACGATATTGTCGCCGGTATTCGCTTAGGTCTTAACATACGTTAAAGATCGCGGTAAAAGTCGGTGAACTCGTTATTAAAATTCTTCTCTAGATTTGCCTTGCGTCAAGCAGCATTGTTCCTATTGACAATATTCAACGTTTCATATTTGCTTTTAACAACATTGAAGAACGCATCACGTTGTGCGGACGGATATATCGAAGATTAGATTTATTTAAAATAAATGAGATTCTCTTCCATATCTCGATAAAATTGTTCAACTGAATATAAAAAAGTTAACCGTCGAGAATAACAATGCTGCTTTCAATCTCCGCGTCGAGGAGGAGCTTTGTTGGAGATTTCCTGAATAATACCCGCTCATTTGACATCTCCGTTGTCAGCGGTATCCAGTCTCTGCTGTTGCAGACGCAACAGTTTCTTTTGGTGGGGCACATTTTACCAAGAAACGACTAAGCATAATATTGATATAGCCGGTGCATATGATGTGACGGTGTTGATATCGTTCGAGCGTTGATACCATAGCTCTGTCCGGCAAGAGAGGAGATCCCTCTCGCGTTCGTTCGATCCCTGGAAACTCGCTCAGGGTCAGCCTCGCTCTGCGATTCAGGCGGGTCCCTTTTCCGTCGGGTTCCCTGGGGCCCGGATAACGTACGGTGTGGGTGGTCGCATCGAATTTCTGCGTTTTGATTGCGTCGCGCGGTTTCTTTCCTATTTATCTCTTTTATCATGAAACTAATCGAGAACTATTGGAGAAACTCCTGCGCGTTTTAAACTGCGCTTAAAAAGAAGATAAATGTAATTAATTATTACAACGATTATTTTGTTAAAAGACTTATGCCGGGGAAATATGAGGATGAGACAAAACAGCTTCTAGGGATGTCTGGGTTCTGTTTGATAGACCAACATTATAACAGGCGTTCCTATGAATATGGAAACTTCAGCTTCCTTCCCGCGATATCACTGTTACGATGTCACGTACCCATCTGGCGACTCAGTAGAATAGATAACAGGTTCTGAGTGTTGTGATGACATCACCATCTTGCGCTAGTTTAAATTTCTTTCTTCTCCCAAGATAGTTACAAAGCGGAGAATTCACGTTTCAGAGACCAGTTATTTATTATAAATAATATTTATATAAAGTGTTTTTTGCCACGCTCTATTGATATTCCGAACGCGCCTGCAAAGTTCGTAAAGAGATATATCGATGTTTTACTTTCGAAATCTTTAATCATTTATCTCGAGTATATCAAAATTATCTATCTGCCTCGATATGCATCTTGGTGCTTTTTCGCTTTTTAGTCTCGATTCTATCTCGCATCTACTTTGACGGTGATATCCTTCGCGTACTAATATTGTACGCAGCGTTAAGGTTATCAATCTCCACAGCCGTAAATCTAATTTGCTTTATTAGGTTTTATCTGGAGCATAGTAACGAACTCGCGAATCGCCGGCGCTCGAGTACTAAGTAACTTTAGATGTTATCGGGCGCCCACGGGCGGGCCTAATTGCGACCGGATTAATACAAATCGATAAACGAACCCGATACGGTCTTTAGCGCGATGCGCGCCCGCCATTTGCATTTATATTGTTTTATATTGCTCGTAATAATCGGGAAATTTTACGAGTCCGTGAGACGTCGCGATTGGTTCGTCAGTCGCGCGGACGCAATAATACCCGATCAGTTACTCGCATACAGTTAGAGCATAAATCTATGAAGTCCCGGCCTGTGCCATAAAGCGACGCAATAATCTATGGCTCGTCCCCGGCCGCGACATAATGACGAGGCGATCGACCCGACTAGAGCACCTGGACGGGACTGGACCTGGCGCGCTGACACGGCTTTTGTGGTTGCATCATCTGTGACCATCGGGTCACTCGCCAGGTCACTTTCCGCGATCGGTTCACCTGTCGGAAAGACCGGCGCTCGCTTCGTTCGCACCGACGATAAGTCAAGCTCTGTCCACCTGCGACCGAGCAACGTTCACAATGCACGACGAGACGCACCCTGCCACCTCGCCTCGCGGAACGTAATGCGAACATCTTGCGAAGCGGAATACCTCGCATTCTTCCGGAAGTTAAGTTATCTCCGTGAATAAATTATCTTCGTGCGATCGTGCGCCCGTAGAAATGTGGCTATCAATTTAATAATGCGATAGTGTGCGGTGAAGAGGGTTCGTGATTAAGCCACGTATGCTTTTTTTTTTACGCTTTAAGTCTTGTTATTTATTCCGTTTTTTCATTGCTTTCTTGATAACTGCTAAAAATTTCACTAATTAGTGAAATATTTTATTTATTAAAATTATTTTGCGCTATGTATATTTTTAACTGACTATGTTAGAGTATTTAATTAGGTTGATCCTCGCTTGTGCGATAATTGTTGATGATTCTTATTTAAGAGTATCTCGTATTTGATATTTTATTGGAAGATATAATTTTCGGTGACAGACGTCACATGTACCCCGGTTGACAGATCGCTCAACTAGATCGCGTAAATGATGTCGCCTTGACGATCGTCTTGCCAATAAAATCCGAGCTATTAATAATGCAGGCGAGTCGTAAGTCAACTTGATCTCTACCTGCGGCGCAATATTTCGCGCGCCCTGTTCTCGGACAGGTACAACACGAGGAGGCGGTTGGGTACATAAAATTCTGACTTGCACCTCGAGACGACGCAAGTCCAGTCGATCGTAGCATGAAATGTATGCGATAAGGCCAGCATTTCGATTCCTTCGAATCGGATTCGAACCGGAGCCGATATTAATCGTAGTCGATAACAGAGTCAGCGGAATTCTTCACGTCGCCGACAATGATGGAAGTACTAGTTGCATTTCAGTTTTATAATATTACCATATTATCTTGTCGATATATTTACGATCAAGAGTCTTTCGTAAGAAGAGTCTAAGTAAACTTTTAAAAATTTCGAAAGAAAATCACGTTTTATTACTTTTTCACAAATGCACGATGATTTAAATTTTGACATTATTTAATGAGTCATGACTAAAAAAATTTGTGATTAATATGATTTTCGCGACGAGCTATCCTACATAGAAAGTCGACGCTCCTGGGATTGAACTCGATTCAATGACGCACGAGGGCAAACGAATGCGTGCAACCCCACGGATTTTGTTCGGTATGCTAATCAGCCGATAAATCAGCGAGGACATCTCGACTTGCCGATTCATTATAGAAATGGCAGCTGCCAATTGGCGCGTGTGCCGATTACAACGGCTTCTCGTTGCGCACGGGGTGGCTCTTGGAGAAGAGTGAAATGAAACTGGAGCGACGTTTGACGATCGATGTCTGCTTCCGTGGGATTAAAAGAGCAATGGAAATTGGACGAGATTTATGATAGCGCGCGATGACAATGCACCCGGTCCTATTTCGGTCGTTAACTAATAACTGTCCTCTAATATCTATAGCATCTTTGTTATTCTCCAATAATTATGAATCGTGACGACAAGAACGATTCGAGCTAATTGGAAATTCCTAAACTTTCTCTCTCTCTTTCTTTCTCTACATAAGATGTTTTATCACTTTTCTACATTTGTACGTAAGCAAAGGAATTTATTTTACCTCTCTGAGAATTATGTTACAATCACGATGCCAACTTAAAAAAACTGCAGAAATCTCCCCTCTCCGAATCATGTTCTAAATTTTTTGTTCCTCGCAAAGATTTTAATTCCATTTGTGCCTTTAGCAACAAGGGTATTAACATTATGGCGGATGTTGAGATCCGATGAGAACATCGTAATGCGTGCCTCGTCGTCCAAGTCCCTCTTCGCGGCACGCGCGACAAAATGCCAAACAGATGTCCGACGACTTTGTCGATAGGCCAGAACGACGTATCGGCTTTTGCTATCTAACGATGCGTTCACAGAACCATCCATCCTAATCTGCCCGAGGCGCGTACGTTAACTTTCCGTACAACTTTCTTTCGCGCTGCCATTTATCAAGCGCGCATTAATATATTCCTGAAGCGGTGCAGCTGTCGAGGACGAGCAAAGTCCCGGCCCACAATGGGCAGGGATGGAAATGATTTTCCGCGACCGAGAGTACGGATCTACGCGTCGGATAGAAAGCTAGGCCTAAGCGCGATAACGCAGAAAAAAAAGGGCGAACGGGTAGGAGAAATGCGCGGCGGTGGTTAGGTGGCGGTTTTCAATCGGCAATCAATGAAGCGCGTCCGCTGGATTAAAGGTCCAACGAAGAGAGATAGATCTAGATTCGCGGTACTGACTGAGCCAATCGGATCTGGTTCAAGGAACCCCGGGGACCGCGACAGTATTTGCAATGCAAAACAGGGAACTGCCGGGGCTACCGGCGGACGAGACGGGCGCGCACACGCCATACGCGTCCTCTTCCATCGCAGGATTCGCCCTCCTTGTCGCGCCACGACACATGACTACGTCCGATTATTTAGATATGCAGATGATCCGCCGGGCGAGAGAGAGAGAGAGAGAGAGAGAGAGAGAGAGAGAGAGAGAGAGAGTGAGAGAGAGAGAGAGAGAGAGAATAAAAGAGGAGGAAGGAGGATAAGAGCGGGACGCCTCACCTTCGCTCTTTTTACTCGACCAATGTGAATTATGTGTGCGCGTGTGTGTATCTTGAAAAGGGTGTTTGCCGCCCTTCCCGCGCGGGCAAACCCATCCCCCCCCCCCGTTTCCTCCGAAAAAACCCCCCACGCTATGTTCGTCGCGGAGGGAGCTCATTGTTGGCCACCGTCAGAAATTTGCATGTCGACGCACTTTTCGACGCGCGTTTGCGAATAGGGTGGTCCTAGGATTCGGATAACAAAGTTATCCCCACCTTTCAAGGCTCGGATGCTCATTTTTTTTTCGACATACATTGCCTCGCGCGCTAATCAACAAGCTGTCACGAAGCCGGAAGACAAATGTATTAGACTTCGCTATCGTAATGTACATGTAATTTACACGTACAGTGACACTAGCTTCCCTCGGAAATTTTCCTATTTCAGGATTCGATTATTCGAGATTAAAATCGTAGCGTATTGTTTAACTCTATTAATACTTTTTGTCATTTTTTATAATAATACGTAATTTCAATGACATAATCTTCTGATATTATTTGCGGCACTCAACGTGTTATGTAACTAATCAATTAGGGGGAAGATCATTGTCGGGACTTTGAGACCGCTCGTCGTGTCGAATAAATTTGATTCGTCTGTCCGTCCGAGCGTCGACATCCGGTAGCTCCAGTCAATCGCGACGATTCCTTTCTTCGCGCGCGACAAAAACGTGCCGTGCTCTGAAACGAGCAAACAGATAGAGTTGTAAAGCAGTCGCGTCGAGAAACTACCAGTTTTTCCGTACACGTCGCTTCCCCGAGCGGCTAAAATGATACTGGCGACGAGGTTTGCGCGAAAACCTGCATAAGTAACGTTTACGTTGCCGTTTATTCTTTCGTTACCCCGCTGAAAAGCTAATTGCCCATATAATTGAGAAATTCTTACTGTCTCGTCTCGATATATTCTTAGATCCGGTCGCATTAACGTCAGCTAGCTTCAAATATCCCAGAAATACCTGCCAGACTTTGATAATATATTTAAAGTATATTTATAATTTTTCTAAGATAAATCCCAATGTTTCTTCGTAGAAAAAAATATCTATAAATTATCTAATAATTCAGAGAGCTGTAACGCATAATAATTATAATATAAAAAATGGTACAAGAAAATTTACCTCTTAAAATGTGTATTTCTTGAAAACCTTTGTCAGAGGGAAGGTGTTAACTTAACGGACGTGAAAGCGGGGCGGCGGGGAAGGAAAGGACACGCGCTAACCTAGAACGCCGCTTGCATACGAGATCACGCGTGTACACGCTTCCACATGCTTTTACTCGCGCTCGTGCGCGTACACGCGACCAATTCATCGTTCATTCGGTAGAGAAGGACCGACTTTTTAATGTCCATACAATATTGCATACGATATTTTTTGTACGGAAAGTGGAAACCGGTAATTAGTCTCGTTCTTTACGCGGTCGATCAATTATATTGCAAAAAAATTAAAGAGAGATACATTATGTATACAATTATAAATATAAATATGATCGAATGTTGCAGCGTGAATAAATTGAGGCATGTGTGCGATTGACAGCGCGCATTAATACGGCGAAATGCACGCCGTACGGCGAACGTTACTCGTGCGGAACACGTTCTTCCGATTTCCGCGGTTTCGCCGGAGCGAATCGCGCGTAGGTTGCCTCTTATTGTTAGTTGAGACGCTAGTGAAACAGGGATACACGATCGAGATCTCGTTCTAGCGAAATCTCAGAACTTGTTCGCCGTGCTAAACACTGTAGATATTTATAGCCGCGTATTAAACGTCGAAAAAATAATACGCGCGCATTCCGAGTAAATATTAATTTATTAAGTCAAGCGTAGAAGTCTAACGTGTTCCCAATTAAAATCGTTTTAAAACTGCAATATGTATATGTATAATAGTAACCAAACTGTAAATTTAAAAGAACACATACAAAAATATTTATTCTAATTTTGTATTAAATGAAGAGAGAGGCTCAAATTTTTCGATCATGTGATTGTGATTTATATTATTTCTTACAATTCATAATTTTTGTCATATTCTCAAAATATATGGATAGTGTCGTTATTTTTGCTACGGCTAAGCGTTGCAGCAAACTTTCTCCAGTAGTAGGTATATAAAGAGAGTGAAACTTATTTGTTCACTTCTGGTTATGCGAGTTTTAGCCTTTAATAATATTTAATAGTTTTCCATCGCGTGGTCGCGTGTTCTATGCACTTTCATAATAGTCTTGTGCGTCTGACGAATGATGCGATGATATCGTAATAAAATAATTGATGCTTCGGGAACGGTGCCGATTAATAAGATTGTCAACTAGGCTTAACATCGTTGATGGGGATCGGACTCGCGAATTGCATTTCTCGAGCCAACTCGGTAGCCAACTTGGCAACTGACGCGAAATATCATGCCGAGAGCAGAATCGCGTGGGCGGCTTTACGTACGTCTGAGCTCTATCGTCGCTTTATCGTAGCTCGATCGAAAGTCTCGCTTCATGAGCGGAGCTTTGAAAAAAGTAACGTTATCTCAATCTGTATTACTGTTGCATCGTGATTACGATATCACGCGGGAGATCAGTCATCAAAATGACAGAACGATAAAGCGATCGACAAACTTTTTTTTTCGTACGCCTCCTTTCTTCGTTTTTGTGGTGTAAGTATGCGTAAGTTGCATCGAAGGATATGGAAGGATATGAATCAAGCGGACAACACAGGACAGGCAACGCGATGATCAATGCGCTGTTAAGTGTCAACCGATAACGAGAACCGCGCGCCTCTCCGATTTCTGCGATTTCTCCAAACCGTCAATCATTGGGGACCGCAGATCTATGCGCATACCTGGCCAGTTTCATTACGGATCTCGCGAAAGTAGAAACTTTCTCATTCTCACAATCAGACATATTTTTACACACTTCGAATTTAAATGCAACACTGATTCCAAAATCCATCGTGTTGATCGAACACACAGATTTTTTTTTTAAGATCCAAAAAACAATAAAATAAATGTTTTATTCTTTGTACTATTATCGAGAGAAGACGTCTCCGAATTTTTTTTTTTCGACGTATTAATACGCGTAATAGACACACACGTCGGTCGTACGTGCATAGTTCGTCGATGACAGTCGGCGTTTCTCTGACGATTTTCACAAAAGAAATGTCGACGCCGGTAAAGTATGATACCTGCATTCCATCGGTTGCAACATGTGTGTCATACGAAACGTGCTTTGATTTTCTATCGTTTCGATCGGACCAGCCCTCGCCGTGGCTTATTTACGCGGCACGAGTCGGCGACACTTCGGTAAGTCGTACGGCAAAAAAGAAAAACAATCAACTATTCATGTTTGAACTAGTCATAGGTATCAAATCGCTATCGACGCATTTCGCAAGCGGCGACACTGAAATCATACTGATTCATTCTTTGACTTAAATAAATTCTACAACTCGGCGAGCGGTTAAGCGCATGAAAAAAAATGCAACACGCGCATCACTCATCGATTTACTTATCTATCACGTCTAGTACGAGTACCCGAAATGATTGGTATTTGCGAGACGCTATATTTTCCATCGATTATCCATCCGTATAAAATTTACTATAAATTATGAGCGTTTGTTCTCTCGCGTCAGAAACAATACCTTTATTTACGCGATGCACAGCCGCGCGTTTTCGATTTCATGCAACCACACTCTGTGTGCGTGCACAAGATCCGCGTGTATCAGCGACTATGCCGATGCATATACATACATGTAAGTTGCTTGGCAAGCTCAGACATCGGCGGGGGAGGGAAAGATGCAGAAGAAAGGATTGGGACCTCTAGAGCGGGCACGATTAACACGTGTCACGCGTCACACACGTATACGCGCGCTCATCTATCTTTCCACACTCGCGCGGATCCGCGGGGCGCACACGCGTGCGATCGCGTATGTCGCGTAGGTAATGCGCACGCGGAAAGGCTCGACAGTCCATATATCTAAAAGCGGACCCGCGCCGCCAGTCACCATGTAGGACAATAAAGGACGGAGGTGGTAACGTAACGTTTCCATACACATTCCTGGGCGGCGACAGCGCGCTTGCGACCGGCCGTTTAAGAATTTCTCGTCGTGTACTCAGTACACTGTACTGGAATCGAGGTGCGACACCGCGCATTTCAATCGCTCGACACGCGTCGACGCTCGCCACGAAAATTCGCCGTTTCTGACATAAGAAATAATGGCAGAACAAAGCCTTACGGTCGGTTTTAATTTTGTAAGCATATGTATTTCTATGGAGGAAAGAGTACACACCGGTGGCGTATACGTCTTAAAAACCAAATGAATGTTATCAGTCGTTGATGATTAAAAAGTTAAATTTGCATTAATTTAGATTTTTAAGAAAAACGTCAGAATGTGAGGTTTCCGAGAAATTTGTTATTTTATTTTAAAATCAAATTTTTATTTTATAATTTTCATGAAAAATTTGATTTTTATCGTGACATTTAATGTTGAAAAGAAAAGAATTTTATATACATATACAATACAGGGTGTCCGGTAATAATCGCCCCACCCATTGTGTGCAGGTAGAGCGGATTAAACCGAGTAGGAAAGTCCTCTACCGCTTTGCGATCTTCGCAATAATTAATGAGAAATTAATTAAAAAAGATCGGCCAAATCCGCGCGAATATAAGCGCGGGGCGAGAAATGATGTATATACATTTATTTTCTACGCTCGTAGAAATGAATGGAACTACACCGACGTTATAATCGCGTGTGTGAGTAAATAAAATGTATGAAATATATAAATTTGTGTGAGTAACTATAAATTGAGCCATAAATCACATGCGATAAGAAACTCGATGACAGATGGACATGCGGCTAAACGATTATTATGACACCTTCGATGTGATGTGCGACACCGAACAATTGAAGGTCGTCGAAAAAAGTATCAACAGTATTTTGTTTTAGATTTTTTCTGCGTACCGAGTTCGAGTGGTGCTCGCCGAGCATGCCTTATTAGAGTAAGAAGGATGCGAGGAGGATAAAGAAGGATACGAGCAGAGCTCGCTCGAGCGTGCCTTTTAAAAACAATTCGAGATAACGCGAGAAGGATGCGAAGAGGATAAAGAAGGATACGAGAAGAAAATCGAGAACGCCAGTAAAACACGAATCTCTCTTTTCTATTGGATCAGAGAATCGAGCGACTTTGATTATTGGTCATCGCCCGAGGAGTCCGCGTGGAGTATTTAGGTCAGGAAATTCGGCATGTCATCGATAAACCGTGAGACGTGTCAATGCATCTCCCAAACTACGATTTTTTTATTGAACTATAATAATAGAGTGACTATGATTTGGCTATCAAGCGATGACTCCGCGCGGATTAATTAATACACATTAATACATATGCTAAGAAAACCCTTGCTTGCATCTTACCATCTCTATTTCCTTTCTAAATAGCAATTTTAATATTCACACAACTATTTGTCGATTAAATTTTATATAATTATATGACAAATTGCGATGTTAAAAAGTTTTGCGATGTTAAAGAGTTTTGCGCTGCGAGTCGATTGCGTGTGAATGCGCGTTTAATACAATCGGCATTGTAAACTTTACGCGACTTATCGTCTTTATTTCAATCAAATAATCAAAATTACTTCGAGAAATGATCGCAACTTTACGCATCGTGTCCAGATTGGCACAAGTGACAGAATCGCTTTCATTCTCTGAGAATACTGCACATAATGTAGCATGCTCGTTAGCAATTAAACGAATTGTACTTGTTATATCAAAATCATTCAATTAATTAAATTGATGAGATTGACATTGTGTTGCAATATTTATGATATTTGGCAATGATTTTCGTATTATACACGCTTATGTCTCTTCTTGCCCCGCGCTTATATTCGCGCGAATTGGCCGACCTTTTATAATTAATTTGTTATTAATTATTGCGAAGATCGCAAAACGGTAGAGGACTTTTCTACTCGGTTTAACCCGCTCCACCTGCACATGATGGGTGGGGCGATTATTACCGGACACCCTGTATAATGAAATAAGAATATTATTAGACGGCGAACCGTTTATCGCGGTTATGATAGAATACTAATGTAAAACATTTTAGCACGTGAAAGAAATTTCTTCTATCAGGGCCATTTGTTGCACTTTGTGGACTATATTTCATACTCCACCAATTGTGAGCATTAGCTTCTCCAATATTGATTAATAACGTATATCTTTGCACATATTCGGGTTCATAAATAGATAGGAAGATATTTCTCGGTACAAGCGAGACAAATCCTTTCGAAGAAAAATGAATGGAGTTTTAGCCGTATACGAACGTTCATTGAGCGCACGACACCTCCATTCACGAAGAAATTGTTGTACGGCCGCGGAAACGAGCTGGCCATCTATATTTAACTTGTCGACCGGCGACAGGAAGAAGGCACGACGTGCTCGTCACATCGTCTCCGAACGAAGACATTTTAAGATACCACCGCCTTTTTCTTCCTCAAGAAGTCCCGTCACATTTACCATTCCGAAAGACCAACGTCTTTTACTCGCGACAAATACACTATGCCGACGAGAAATATTCGTCTTCCCATGCATTTTGATTACTACACTTTTATTATGACGATGTTCCGCGAGAGAGATCTATTATTAATATTACTTTAATTTCTCCCAAAATCTTTTTGTATATGTCTTTACTTATATATTATGTCGCAAAATTTTTAATATATATGTTTTAGAAATTTTTGACATTTTCTTGGATACTTTAGTACGCAAAATGTAAAAAGCAACTCGATGTTGGAACGAGCCGTGTGTCGAAAGTATCTTTAATCGTCCCATTGTATTGTTTCTCCTTTGTTCGCTTTCGTGGCCGCGGGTGAAAGTTTCGTCAAAACCGATCGCTAATGCTCGCAACTTTTCGCAGCACGCGCGTATATATTGTTAACCGAAATCGCGATAAACCATGCGGAAACGCAACCTTTCCCTTCGTCGAAGAGAAGGATAACATCCGGTAGCGTGCGATTATCTTAGATATCGTATTATATAAACAAGTAAATCTCAAATTAATTAGACAGACTTAGCATTAAATCATTAAATAATGAATTTTAAAAATTGGAATCGATACAAGATATATCTATGTTAATACGATCGTTCGATTGGTAAAACGAGTCGAACGAACGGAAAAAATCACGGGCCGTTACAGCGGGATGGAAGAAAAATCGGTCGATGCTGCCGCAGATTCCTTTTCTCGGTCTCTTTTCTTCGGAACCGGTACTCACGGTATCTGTTCTTAATCCAGAAACGATTAATAATCCGAGAATACGCGAAACTCTGCCCGCTGTCGCATAATTCTCTCGAACGAATCGTGAGAAACCGGCTACTGATGCTTTTTTTCCAATTACCTCCGTGGTTTCCGAAAGGTTCAACGAAATCGTTCGCCAAAAAGGACGTCGCCGAAGGATTCTCACGCGTCTTGAACAGGTAGAACAGGACTTGGGATCGATTTAATTTTTACGCCGTTAATTAAGCGTCGTTAACTAGCTAACCGATTGAGATGAAGTCAATAAACACGATAACACGCTCGTTTTCGCTACATTGCTATCGCGATTACCAAAAGGCGAAACAATACTTTTCGTAGCCGACTATTTCACCGTAGATCGTTGATAAAGAATTTTTTCCTTTACTTGCGCTCCTAAAAAAATGTATATCGCAAGGGCTCGATGAGATTTCAAAATCCGACTGCCTCGGCCCCGAATACGATTATAATTACAGGCTCGACGTAATACGTACAACGCGATGGTTTCCCGGCGCAATTATCGGAGTATGCATCTAACTTTATGGGACAGAGAACCAGCCTAATAGTATTAGGTATATTAAGTTCTTGACCGTTCCTTCGGACACTCACTCGAGGTAACTCCGGGCTGGCGAAACCAGAGCTCCCTCAATCTCGCACTCGCTCCCTTTCTGTCCCCCTCATCATCTCAGCAATCAAAGAGATACGAGCGTTTGTTCTCACATGCGTGTCGTTGGCATACCTCACTCATTACGTAGGAATTTATGTAATTTTCATAAATTTTCACTATCTCGAAATTATAAAATAAAAAAAATAAAAAATAGTGTGACTCAATGTGATGCGCAACAGCAGAATTGTAGTACATATAACGTTGATCTGTAAAATATAAATATTTTAAATCAAATTAATGAAGCAGTATGCAAAATAATTAATATTTTGAAAAATAATTGTTGCGCATAATTGAACTTTTTTATTTGTTCTTTAAACAGATATTTAATTTAAAAAATTACATATTTGCCGAGCAAAATTTTTAGATATTAGTTTTCATAAAATATAATAAATAAAAATCCGCTTCTTATATAAATATCTTAAATAATTATAAATTTTAGACAATATTTTTAAAAAACAACATGTTAAATTTATGATTATTGTCGCAGAGATGAACGAGCAATTAGTTTTTCAAAAGTAATTAATAATAAATAAAATAAGTTATTGATGACTTATCCTATGGTTGTACCACCGTCACCCGATGCCTCCCCAGGCCTCCTCCTCTCTTGTTTATCCTTCTTGACTGTTTTTTTATGACACTCACACTGTGTGTATACTCACTCGCGAATTAACACGATTAATCGATTCACGTGCGCACTAATTTCGCGAGTGAGTGCCATGAAAAAGCAGCCAAAAGATCAACAAGAGAGGCGAAGGAGGAGACCCGGCGAGACGTCAGACGACAGCACAGCAATCACGAAGTATGTAACTTATACTTTACATAATTTATTATGTTTTACTTATTATTATTTGAAACTAATCACTTATTTCTGCGGTAATAATTCATTTTATATCATTATTATATTTCAAAGGCAGCACACGCGCGTAAAATATTTAATAAAGCATTTATAATAATTATTACTTTTATATAAATAAATATAAATTTGACTTTTTTTTTATTTAGCGACATTTTATTCGCATTTTTAAGTGATGAAATTATTCTTTTATCGCTGTGTTTGCCAAGCGCAGAAAGAGAAAGAGAGAGAGAGAGAGAGAGAGGAAGGGAGAGAGAAAGATGGGATTAGGGTCTCGAAAGAACGGAGAAGCGAGAAATGCTGGAAACTGGATATCCAGTTTATCCAGAGCGGAGCGATAGCCGTGCTCGAGATATCGCGCTGCGCGTTCCACTTTACATCTGCTTCTCGAGACCGAGGATAAATCGACGGATAAAACTCGCGTAAGCGCGAGATAACGCATCCGGAATCGATGGTCGCGCCTGGAGGATTATTTTATGACCGTAAGTGGGCTATGAAATCGGACAGATCGTACACATGCCGGGCATTTATCTGTGCTCGCCGGGGGAATCCTGCTTATTCCGCTCGTACTTCCGATTTTCCTGTTAAATCTTGAATTACGTTCAGAAGAGAGGATCTCGGATAAGAGAACTGTCGATACCGTTACAGCCATCAACGCGCCGTGAATAAACGCGCCTTTTATAAGCTCTATATACAGCTGCGATATGTTAAGTGCCCTATTTAATTCAGGCCTCGTGTAACAATCCGGTGAAATGACGCGGCTTAAAATAGACATCACGTTCCGAATTAGTAAATACAAAATACTGAGAAAAAAAGCGAATAAAAAATTTGCGCGAAATATGTGTATTTATGCAGATTTCCATAAGTGTCGCGCGTTTTATTTGCGTCAAGTAATGGCTAAAGGAATCCTTAGATCGGTTACAAAGGAATGTCAAGGGCCAGTATCGTGTATCCTATTGCTCCCGATATTTAGTAGCCGTGGCGGTCGTGGCAGTCGATCCTAGCGATCGCGGCGAACGATCGCGACCGGTCGGTCGGCGGTGTCGTTAACGGTGAGTATTTCAAGTCCGTGCCCAGTCACGATAGCCTCGAAATTCGCGGTAGTCATAATAAATCTACGGATCTAAACGCTCTCAATGGCACAATCCGGCCGATCTAACAAGTTGCGCGAATAACCATCGGCTTCGGGCCCATTAAGACTGATAAGAGAAATCTGAGAGATCGATACCGCTGTTGAAACGTGACAATGGGACGCGTGTAAGGCGAGCAGAAGATTGGTCCAGCGCGTTGCGTTATTAACGCGTTAATAACACCGGGTTCGATTAATGAGGGTAGCGATTCTACCATAACATCGTCGATTTTTCTTTCTTTCTTAGAAGGTTTAGAAATTAGAATTATCATGAATGGAAAGAATTAGAATTATAAAAATTAAATCAATCTATTAAAATAAAAAAAGAATATATATATATATATTATTCAGTAAATTTTTAAATTATTTAAAAATTAATAACAAATTATGAAATGAATGGAAATTAGAATTGTAACGGTGATCTAGTTTATGATTATTGCTCTGCCTCTCTCGCAATTTCATGTCTATATACAAGGTCAAGAAGTGATCAATAACCCCTACCGGGATCGTCGATTATTATAATTTCCGTCACGATATGGATCCGCGATATTGCTTGTTATATGTATGCTCTAGTTTCGATCCAACCGGTGTATACCGTTCGCGGATCTAGATCTCGAATAGGCCTGATTCGCGATAACCGCAAGGAGAGACATAAATTCTGCGAGGTTTTTCTTCTCTACGAGATTTTTCTAGATTATCAAAATACCAGCACTAAATAGAATCAGGTTCCGTGTTTCGTATCACCGTCGCAAAGGTACGAAGCGCTATCTACGGTCGCCGTGACTATTTCAGGATTATTAATCTTAACCGTCGTTCTTCGTTTTGGTTTAGTATTTCGCAATAACAGTCGTGGTAAAAAAAAAACTGAAACCTAAAAGAGATGTCATATCGCGTTGATGAAACTATTAATGAAATTCTTAACTTTTAATCGTGACATATTTATTTTCAAAGATAAAACGAATCAATATTTGGAAACAAAAATAATTATTAACATCTGTCTAAAAACAGAAAGCAAATATAAAGCGCTCACATTTCTCCTTTCGCAAATTTCAAAAATGATATAAATATTCTTGCAGCTTCGCAATATAAAAACTCGCGATAATTATAGTTAACGATTAATTCTTTCAGTTTCACGTATCGGTATTTTGCGATCTTCGATCGTGCGAGTTGATGAAGAATCGCGACATGTAGTGGACATGCGCGAGCTAGGAGGTATGCGTTTTGTGCACAAAAGCCTGCGAGCGCCGAGAAAGCGAGAAGGAGAAGGAGGGATCCCCTGAGGATCGGCGGAGAAGGGGCGGCGGTTCGTTATGCCGGCTCTCCGCGAGGACAATTAATTATCTCCTGATTCCTTCTAAGAAACCAGTCCAAGTACGCCCGAGCGGGCACACCGACGCGACCACGGCCAGATGCACACGCACGCACCCACACACGCACTGCCGCGCGGACGGTGTTTTATAGACACATATGATGGAACACTCTCAGGCTGATCGTGTTTCAAACCGCAGAGGGACTTAACTGAGAAACGACACACGTTCCTCTGCCGCTACATCTACGGCTGTTGCTCGAGAGTCTGCGAGCAATTCGGGCGGCAACTGACCACCTTTTCTCTCTCTCTCTCTCTCTCTCTCTCTCTCTCTCTCTCTCTCTCTCTCTCTCTCTCTCTCTCTCTCTCTCTCTCTCTCTCTTCCTTCTCTCTTTCGTTCCTCACGGGCCGAATTTCATTGTCTCGCCGACGTAAACTTGCAATTTGCGAAACATTCGATAACGCAGAAATAAGAGATCGAATTTGTCGATTATGCGTAATCAGGAGGAGCAGAGAAACGTGACTCGAGATAAAATAATTCACTCGACTGCCGTCGAAAACATTAGCGATTAGTCTCCGGTGTTTGTGTAATCGATGATTAAGTTAGTTTCGCGTAATCGCTCGATTAAATTGTTACGTTCCTCATCCTCGGTGGAGATCTCTCGTCGTGGCGTTTACAAAGCACCGTAGCGCTATAGTAAATTACGAGGTATATGAGTCGAAGCAACAGGTTGTCAGAGAGCGCGCGATCGACCGATACCTCGAATGTACAAGCTGTGGATGGAGAGGTCCCGAAAAAGTTTCTGCTCTCACCATTTATGCGACGTTATACACGTAATCGCAATCTCGCGGCCCGGTTTAACGATCTAACACTTTATCAAGAAACTTTGGCATTTCGGGACGCGGCGCGGTTGCGAGTCATTAACTCGTCTAATCGCGCCTGAACCCAAAGGATAAAGACATTCATCATCATTAGAATGGATAATTATCGCGAGCTCTCAACTTCGGGGATATATGCCTCCACTTTTGCGGCTTGTGTCCGTTCATTAGGCGCTCGGGAGGAACCTAACGGCTTCGACTGACGACGATACGAAGAGCTCGGAGATTCCCGAGGAAATCCATCGTGGATCTACGTGTGGACACGTGTACGCGTACGTGCCGTACGTATCGGTTTCTCGCGGAGTTTAGCTCGTCGAATCGTGGAATCGAAGTCATTCTCTTCCCTCGTTCTACCCTTTCCTCTCTCCTTCTCTCTCCTTCTCCGTGCCTTTTTTTTATTATTCCATGTAGTCGCGTACACCACGCGGGGCGCGTGACACGTCCGCGGCATCCGGTCGCGTACGTGACGTCATACGCGAGTTATATCGTGTCGATAGACCAATGGTGCTGCCCATATGGTCCGGTATTGGCAAAGTCGACAGTAGGAGCTATCGGTCAGCTTGATCGTCGGAGTTTAACTCTCGTAATCTCGGAGGTCAATGAGTGACAAGTATTCGCGATTATGGATTACAATGAGCCATCGTGTCCATACTCACTTTCTCGCGATCACTTTTAATATCTCCAAGGGCAGTTGTTTCAAATTGCAAATACGTAAATGCGCAACATCGCTTTTTAACGTTAGGAGATATAAATATATTTATAATAATTGTGTATAAAATTAAAATATGAAGAGATAATTTTCTTCGGAATTTTCATTGTCTTTTTCGGAATTTTCTTCTTATCCATTTGAAATCGGAAGGAGCTTCGCGAAATTATCGCGCATGTCCGTACGCGATAGTTCCAACCCCTCGATCACGTCGCGAAGGGTGGAATTCCGCGAATGGGAAAAGCGGGCTTGGAACTTGCGCGTTGGCTTTTCGCGACCGCCCCTCTCGAACCGGGAAAACGGAGAGCTGCTTCTGCCGAGAAGAGAGCGGATCGAGAAGGGTGGCCGGGGGTAAGTGACGTAGGGTCTTGTCTGACTCGGTCGCAAATCGCCGCGAGGTGGGCGTAACCGGCGATTCCTTTTTCTGCGAGGTGGCGAACTCCGCGGCAACTTCCGCCGACTGTTTTGCGACAGGAAATTAGAATAATTCGATGATACGTAACTGTTGCGGCCAGAGCCAGAGGGGGCGGCCTTCATTTGAATATCTGTATAATCGGAACGTCGTTGGGGCGGAACCAGAAAACGGCGGAGCCTGCCGTCGACACCTTCGCACCCTCGTTTCTCTAAGGGATGTGTAAAAAGCTCTTCCTTGCGACTTCTTTTGCTCCGTCTCTGCTATTCAGGAATGATAACAGCTTTCATTCCATTATGAAGAGGGTTTATCTTGTGTTTTTCACATTATCGAAATTAAAGATACGTCAGAGAGTTAAATTAGTAATTGCGAGAATCAACATTAACGAATTAACGAATCAGATATAACTGGAAAAAAATTAATCTCTCGCTTTAAGCTCGAAAGTTATAAGAATAGTATGTATTAGTGTTTGAGTAAGAACTGGCTATATAAAGTGAAGGCGAGAAGGATTGTTTCTGATTTCAATCTAGACAGAAGCCTTTAAACATCGCCGTTCTTTTCCACGAACAACGAGATGGGAGCCCTTTTCGAATTTAGCCTTATGCGTGTTTCACCTTTTGCACGGGCGCGCGAACGAATAAGGAATTCATCAGCTAAAGGTTGGCAAACGTGCACCACCATAAAACCGAATGATTTACGCTCGACACTTTATGGGCTACGGCCAGACGCCCCCCCCCCTCCCCTCCCGACTTTGCGAATTTTTCGTCGATTTTCGGCTGGCGTTGCTTGCACAAAAGTCGCGTCCGTTTGTTAATCGATTCTCAAAAAGTCGATAAACATTTTTTTAATACCGATTTGCTAAGAAATGATCTAAATATTGTGAATAATATCGATCACTTTCATTGACGCGTTATTTAGAGTTGCATTGTAAAATATAAAAAATTCTGCCTTATAATTCGATATTAATAAAATCTTTATTTTAGTAAGTTTTATAACAAAGATTGTTGCTATCTTTAATATTTTTAATTTCTTTTTCTTAAAATAATTACAATTCTGAATTGATAAAATTATATGTGACAAACATAAGACATCTTATATATTTTTATTTCTTTTTGTCATATTTTAAAATATTCTTTTATTCCTTTTAATATGTCACATTTATCTAATAGCGTCACTTATTAATCAATTAATACCTTTTGTTTTAATTAAATTTACGTTGATCTCATAAGCATACACAAGTTTCGTTGAATCATAAGGCTTCTTAAGTATCGATAAATTGCGCATCTCTCTCTTCCTCTTTTTTTCTCTCTTTATCATTTTCGTATGATTGTGTGTTATGTGTGTGTATTTCTATATGTCTCTCCATACGCGCATCTGCGAGACTCTGGGAGCCGAGTAATCGGAGAACTCGAAGAAACGGCATAGTCGTCGTTCGATGTCCCGTTCTCCTCCCTGCTGCGTATCTTTATTCGTGTCATATAAAAAAGCCAACTTTCGCGAATGAAATAGTCGCGTTAAAAAACGTAAATACTGAGAGGCCTCGAAAAAACTTAAACGATCTCGCGGAAATGGAAAGGAATCATTTTCGCACGCCGTCGACGCCTTATAAATCTCGAAAGTATGATATCCACTCTCCCTCTCGTCACTATTATCTTTGCCCGTCCGCTGTGAAATAAAATTTTCACACGCGCGAGGCTCTCTTGATCTCCATTTTTTATCTCGACCATTAATTGACCGATTTTTTGTCCCGTCGAACTTTTTTCCGGAACGCACAGACCTTCGATGGTCGATGGGCCGAGAAAAATGGTCGGACGAACCTGTCAAAATATTGTCGACAGTTCTGCCCATTGTCAGGCGATTTTCCGGAGGTTACAGCATCCACGAGGGGGTCCGGTAGAAAGGGGGGGTCCTGTCCGGGTCAACGTTTCGGTCGCCGGTTCGGGATCAGGACGGTTGATAGGTCAAGCGTTAACCGCTCAATTTCACAGGCGGACCCCCAAGGAATTTCCTCCGTTTCTTCGGGAACAGGTGCCATTGTGCACCTATTTTTCCTCGCCTTCCTTTCATCGGGTCGCTTTTCACGCAAAAAAGCGTATAATGGCCGGTGTAAAAAAGTCGAACGTTTCTTACTTCTTCACTCTCAATTACAATCGAGCTGTTCTTAGATCTTTTTCATTCGGATCGATTAAAAAAAAAGTCGACGAAAAAATTTTTCCCGCTCGAAATGATTTGTCGTTAGCTTCCCTTTCGGTGACAATCTCGACGATAATTCAAGGCTCCAAAAATTGGATTGAAAAAATATCTGTCGTAACAATTCGTGAAAGAGATTGAAAGATTTTTTTTCTATTAAATACAAGGATTCGCGATACTAAAATAGTTAAAATACGGTGCTAAATTCGGTACTAAATTCAATATTAAAAGAGTTAAAATACGCGTTTGAAGAGCCGTATGCGCGCTCGATTCATCCCAGAGCTCTGTTCGCATCTCCGGTTACCAATACATAACGAATGGCGCATAAACGTAAAGGAAATTACGAGGGATTAAAATGATAAGGAGTGCATAGAGGCAGTGCCGACCAATAAAAGGTCATTGACATCTCACTGGCGTATACGGCATATACAATCGCCACGTTCACATCCGTGTGCGCGCGTCTCCTCGTCAATAAACATGCGCGTTACGCGACATAGTATTATATATGCACATATGTATATGTGTGGGATCGACATACAGACTCGTCGTTAAAGATACGAACACGGGACTGGTCACACATATACGTACGAGGTTAAATTCGTTAATAAGTGGCTTCGTTGACGTTATTCTCAACTGTTATACTCGAATGTCTCTTTTCTTGCGACGGCGAGACTTTTAAATGAATCTGTTTTTACGAGGACGCGCGCTTGTGTAGAAATATCTTTTGATATCTTTTTAGCCTGCGCTATATGCCAAGTGGATGCAATGGAAACGGAAATATACAAGTGCCACGAGAGATTGTACTTTGGAGTTCAGCACAAATATGACCGAAAATAAACGGTGCAAAGGAGAAGCTTATTTTCCTTAGAGTTTCCATAGGGCTCCCAAATTTTTTAATGTCCTGAAATTAAAATTAATTATAAGTTTATATTAGCTTAGAATTTTACAAAAAGCTTGTAAGTTTTATTTATTATTAGACATTGATTGATAAGTTGTTATGGTTTTTTGAAATTGCTTTCATAATTCTTCTCTTATCCTATGGTGTTGGAAATTAGGTGTCTTCGGGGATGTATTCGTTAGTATCTAGCACGCGCTTTCTCGAGACGCGCTGCGCACACGGTATGTCACACGCATCGCCTCTTTCTCTCTCTCTCTCTCTCTCTCTCTCTCTCTCTCTCTCTCTCTCTCTCCCTTTCTTTCTCTCTTTCTCTTCTTCACATATCGGCCGCCCATTGTTTCGTCGAACTTCTCAATTAAATGCCCTACGCACTCGCGTCGACTCCCTTCCTCCGCGATACTTCTTCCTTTTTCCTCTATCCATCTCTGTCTCTCTCTTTCTCTTTTTCTTTCGCGCGAATCGTGAAGGGACTACCGCTTGATTCCGGGAATTTAAAAACGGGAAGGAATTTCTGGAGAAAGATGGAGGGGGAAAGGGGCAGAGAAGAGGAGACGAGTTCGCTCGGTGACAGAGAGAGAGAGAGAGAGAGAGAGAGAGAGAGAGAGAGAGAGAGAGAGAGAGAGAGAGAGAGGGAGAGAATGAGACAGTGACACGTATGCGAGTGATATAGGGAGAAGACACGTGGTGGGTGTGAGCTACTGGTATTTTATTGTTCGCTCGGCGTGATTTGTGGTGTTGTTGTATTGTCGTTCGAACGATGGTTGCTCTCGCATCGCGGGGTGCAAAGACCGCGGCGGAACCACATCCGAATGACGTGTTACGGCGATTCCGTAACTAAGTCTCAGCTCCGGATAACGAGCCGGGATACCGTAAATGTAAATCACACGCACGGCCGTTGAATAGTTTTATTCCGCGTTGGCCAATTTCCCCGAGCCCGCCTCCGACGTTTTATCGTCCGGTCAGCCCGAACGTTCACGGTACACGCGCGTTAACATTACCACCTATACCACGCGATAACATTTAACACCTGTGACATCGAGTCGCGATTGTAATCAGTAAAATACCTCCTGCAAAAGCTCTGCCCATTGAATAGCATTGGAACACGCGCGACAATATGATATGTCCCTAATAAGAACAGCCGGATAGACACAATTGACTGAAAACTAGTTTGCATCCCGTAAAGTTTGTCACCGAGTATTGACGATGACACCAAGAGACGGAGAAAGACAAAGAGAAAGAGAGAGAGAGAGAGAGAGAGAGAGAGAAAAAGAGAGCAAGAAAGAGTAGCGGGAAGGCAAAACTCGCGAAATTTGAAGCGGTCGTGTCTCGAGCGTGAAAATAATTCTAGAGGCACGCCGGATAAATGGGAAAGATTCGTCAGATAAATTACGTTTCGTGCAACAAAGCGACATGGCGAGCGGACGGATAATCGGGATTTTTAAAATTAATTGCCTCGTAACGTCCATTTCCCGAAAGGCACATAAAATCCCCGTCGAGAGCGCCGACGGGCCTCGAATATAAATTACGCGTTCCTTGAAACACTCGCACACTGTACCGTCCCTTCACTGCCACGGGCGCATCCTCGGGGATGCAGCCGATATATGTATAAATCGCCGATAAATCGAAAATATCGATACATAAAATGCCTAGACATACTTTAGCGTTAATACTTGTGCATTTATCACACACACACACACACACACAAGTTCTCTTCCAGTTTTTTAAACCTTCTTTCTCCTTAAATTTCATCTTGCAATAAAACGAGGAAAAAAAATAATTTAGATAATGTTCAACATTAATTGAAAGAAGTTTTGCACTTTTAAAATATTTAAAAATATTACAATTGATTATCAAATATTCTTGTAGAAATTTTTTTAGATTAAACTAGTAAGAGCACGGATGCTTAAAATAATCGATCGCAAATTTATTTTTTGAGAACGCGCGAGTGTGTCTGTCGCCAATAACGATGCACCAATAGTTATGCATGCATGCGCTTGTTGAAAGGGAAAATGTACGGGATAATCGGGATAATCTCCCTTTATTTCGTTCCCATTACCCTTCTTCACGTGATTTACAGAGACGAATTTATAGTCTTATTCGCAAGAGGTAACATCGTTATGCTTGATCTTCAAATTTCTATATTCTCCTTCGTGCTCCGATATTGACTTTTGTCTGTAACCGCTGGCTTAAAATAATGCATCTTTATTAAACTCGCAATTTTATTTCTTTAATTCATGACAAAAAATTTGGTCGCGGTTCGCAATTAGTTCAAACTAAATTTAATTATACTGCCATCTAGTTATCTGGTCTAGAAAATTTTATCCGATTCAATTAAATTTTTTTTAAGGACGTATAGGTGTCTGATATGTTTTATTTTTTAATCTTGAAAGAGAATAAATCTGTAGCCTTGCACATCTCGAAACACATACTACTCGTTACCATCAATTGTCTGAGCGGAAATAACGTGAGTTGTTAAAGAGACGAAGTGCATACCCGGCTTTACGATTAACCGTAAAATAACCGTTCTCTTTCCTTCCCTCTCCCTCTCGCGAGATATAAACTTTATCGGTCGTCATACCGCGCAAAATCGAATCGCGCGATACTTCCCATGCTTCGGAGAAGTTTTCGCTTTCATCGTGGGATGTGACCAGGCAATTCTGTCGATAAGAGGCCTGGATTTACACAGCCGTGGGAATCGATTTGACGCTCATTACGACGACGAGGTCGCACATACCTGAGCACATATACTTACGTGCGTGTGCGTTTTTTACGCGCGATACGCTCGAGTATCGACTCCTCTGCCACCGATCCTCTGGCATCGATTGTTCGCCGAGAGTCAGGTCGAGGGATATCCCATTTCCACGGGACACATAATACTCGCGCATTCCCGCGGACCTCCGTTTATTTCTTCGCGTCGAGTCTCGGTATCTCGCGCGCGAGGCACTTTGCGTCCGCGATGACGGATAAAAGGACCGGTGCTTACATATCCCAATACTCGAAGTTATTGTAGCACACTGTGATCGACGCATTGACGCATTGATAAATAGATTTTTTTCTTCAACGCAGACAAAAGCGCGAACGTAGAAATATTTGGCAAAAAAGAATTAAAAAAGGTATATTAATGCGAAAAAAAATATAATAGGTACATTGCAAATTTAATTCAATCTTTAATTCGTCAGTGCTCATCAACGGGCCAGCGATTGAGATAAAAACCGAACAGATCTCGTACGATTAATTATTATTCTATCACGCTTAACGGTTCGCTTTTAATTATCGCTCGCGAATTATCCGTGCGTGTTTCTTTGGTTTGGGCAGCTTAAGCAATTATTTCATCGTCGGCGACTTCCTAGTCGAAGCAGGCGGGCGGACATTGATGGAGCTGCGTTTTAGCTAATTAGAATCTCTCGCATTCGCGATAAACTCACCTGCGTTGGTTATTCCGTCGGAAGGCGAGAAAAAAAAGGGGCCCGAAGAACGGTACGCCGAGCACAGGATCGAAGGATTTTTGCCCGCAGCCACGACGACCGTTAGAAATGTTTTTAGATCGCGAATTTGGATCTCCTTTTTTTACGGTCATTATCTGTGTAACGATCGTCATTAAGGTGCTCTACGAGCGGTCGATCATTACACAACAGGAAACGACGTAGAATCACGCAATAATTATTAGTTTAATTTTCTAACGCCTCGTACGGGAACACGACGTTCCGGTGTTCAATGATCGTGACGACTTTTTATCACGTGCTTTCGTTGCCATGGTCGGACCATAATGAATCTCATTGATTCAATAAACGAGTATATTATGGTCGAGTACTATGGTTCTAATGGCATTTTAACGCTGCACTGTACGATTTGTTGTTTTGGCAGTGTGGTCTTATTTTCGTTAGATCCAAAATAGACTCGGACGCCTTGCTTACGAAGATGTCTCGTTTCCGCGGCAAAATAACGTGAAAATAAATAAATACCAATCGATAAAACAAAGTGCTTTCTGCAATTCGTTCGAATAACAAATAAAGAGATATTACGAAATTAATAATTTCCCGTCGTCGATCGAATGCAGTTTACGCACCGGAAGTGATCGGAAGCGGAGCGGAGCGACGGCCACGTGTAGCGCCGGCGAACAACACGTTAAGCGGCGCGCGAGTGTCGAGGAGACGAGAAGGCGAGGCGAGGCGAGGCGAGGCGGATGTAGCGTTGAAAGACAGCGGGTCGTTACTTAATTCCATGCGCTCGCTTAAATAGAACGACTTAGACTTAAGGTAGTCTGCAAAAATGAGGGAACACGCCGTTGTAGGAGAGCTGACGACTTGTTCATACACCCGTAGATACATCCATACATGTTCCGGGGACAGAGATGGGGAAAGAGAGAGAGAAAAAGAGAGAAGTGAAGGTGCTCTCGCGCGCGCACACGGATCCCGCGATGTCGGGGGTGCCTACTGGTTTTGATATACGAGCGCACTAATACACACGTATCGAGCACGCGTGAGTCATATCGAAAACCAGTCTCAGCTGGAGAAAGAAGAGAGAGAATGTGTGTGTGTGTGTGTGTGAGAGAGAGAAAGAGAGAGAGAGAGAGAGAGAGAGAGAGAGAGAGAGAGAGAGAGAGAGAGAGAGAGAGAGAGAGCGAGAGATGCATACGCATCCACATCGTCGAGATAGTCGGCGCGAAGCGGGCACAGCGAGAGAGACCTTTGAATATTTCAAGCGTGCTCGCGCGAGACGCGTGCGTGTGCGTGTGTCGTTATTTTACGAAGGCGTGTGAGTAATCTCTCTGGTGTGTGCTCCGAGGATACGCACGTGAGATTAAAACTCGCGCAGATCACGCGTGTGCGTGCGGTTATTAACGCGCGTTGCGTATGTGTGTGTGTGTGTGTGTGTGTGTATGTGCGGACTGGATTTGTTACCCGGTTTCGAAATTGTTTTCTGGTTCCAGATGAGACGATCGATGACGGTGACGCGAGTCTTTGGGAGAGGAGTATTCGCGCTCTTGTCTCATGACGGTCTTTTCGTAGAAAGATCCACTTTCCGTAATAAGATCGTAGTCCGAAAGGCCGAAAGGAGAGCTGGCCGTGACATTTCGGAAGAGTCCGCCGAACTTTAATCTGTGCGATCTTACAGATATTAACGGGAGAGAGAATAGTTTGAATGTGTATTGTATCGCTCTTTCTCTGCCATTACATTTTGATCCAACTATACTGGCGTGATTTACAAATGTGCATTCCTATATTACAATAGTAAACCGATATCCAACGTCGCAGAGAAAGTTATTTGATTCTCCATGCTCCTTCGTGTCCGAGAGACCAAGTCGGGTAAATAATACGCTACCGTGGGATGCGAATTTCGCAGACGCGATTATTGATCGATGCGATCGTGACCGCCGATGCGGATTTCTCCATTTGTTTAAGGAGAATAGCGAGCGTGATTGCTTTGACGAATGATGGAAGGTAATGCGCGAGTAATGGTTTCACTGCGAGAGCGGATAAAATTGCATGTACCGGGATATAAAGGTCGCAGTGTACGCAAATACGAAGAAAATGTATCAAACGTGTATGAAACGTTTGTGACACAATAACTTTTAGACGAAATTGAATTTTTCAAATTGTTTTAAAAAGAGCACATATATTTAATTTAAAGTAAAAATAAAATTATTATACTTTTGCAACTCGATATAGAAGTTTCGAGAAAAATCAATACGGATAAAGTTTCGCGGGTTTTAATAGTGTTTCTGCAAATTGTCGAAGGGACGATCCGCGGGTGAAAATCATTAGCGAATCGATGCGCCCGCGGAGATTGACAACGCGAGAGCGAGACGAACGAAGCGCACACGTAAGCAGCGTATCCACCCACGACGTGGCGTACTGTAACGAGGCTACAGTCCATTAAGTGCGTGCGGCTATTATGGCTAATGCATTACGAGGCGATAAAAAACGGGAACTATAGCACGCACACCACCAGTGCCCTTCGCCGCTTGCGTCTGCGCCCGCTCGCGCACATTCGAGAGAACCGGACCACATTCCATGTCGGACGAGTACGAACTCGCTGCCCGTCCGAGTACAAGGCTCGTAGATACGCCGACGACACGCGTGCACACGCACTGCGAAACGCATCCAGATCCGCCTCAATCCGGAGCGGTTAGTCGCGCGACACGCGTCCGATTTTTACGCGACATTTTCGCGTTATCCGAGACAACGCTTCCGATTTCCTCTCGTTATCTCGCGAGGAAATCCGAAACATTCCGATAGTTTTAAATATCGATTTTTTTTCGCGCAAACAATGCATTGTATCTTTAGACTTTTAATCGTCTCGAGTTCTTCTCAGACATGATGTAGAAAAAATGATGATAGAAGGCAGACTGCTAAGAAAGATTTGTCAAGATGACATCTGGTTTATCTATAGGAATCCCGTAAATATAAGAAGGGGGCGGATGAGAGGGAAACGCGGTGAGAAGAATGTAGACGCGGAAACGATAGGGTAGCGTGCGGTAAAAAAAAAAAAAACGAGAGGCACGGCAACCCTTTTCTCTTTCCTATCCCTCGCACGGAACCACGGAAACTACCTTGGAAATTCGACTCTAAAAATATTCGTCTTATGGAGTTTCTCCGTTTTTTTCGGCCACGCTACTCTCAGACTCTCTTTTTTGTCCTTCTACCCTCGGGAGACGCGCATCAACCATATGGCTTGCGCGCGCGCGCTCGCGAGGGAGAGATAAAAAATTCATATTTTCACTGGAAGGGCTGAGACTCTCTGAGCGGTATTTTTAAACTTCGGGGAGTGCTCCGAGAAAGAGAGCATTCAACTTTCGTTTGTCCGTCAGATTCTTTCCAAGTTTTCCGTAAATCCTTCTCACATCAATTATAATCAATTATCGTGATAAGAAGAAATTATCATGATGAAATTACTATATTACTAAGTTACACTTCAAAGATGAAATCTTAAGCAAATTTTTATGATCTTGTTTCCGCACGGCTTATCCATATGTTCTTATCCATCGAAGTAATATAGAGCAAATAGAGCGAGGGGAGAACGCTGGTTATACCTGAAATAAAAAATAGCTTTTCCATTCATCCCCGAGCGATCGGCGCGGTATTCCGTTATTTAAAGGGTTTCTTTAGGCTAATGGTTTTCTCACACGATCCTCGAAACGGTAAAAACCCTTTTCACGGAAATCGAAACCCCTTCGGAAGGCTGTGGCGGATTCAATCATTGGCACATTACGCAAAATCACGCGGTCCCAGCTAGTAGCTTCCGATACCTGGAAACATGATATTTTATTGGTGGATTAAGGCGCGGCCCTTTAAGAAAACGTCGTGATAGGAAAAGAGATGGCGAGAGGACGCGCGAGCGTTCTGACCTATTTTCGAAGGGTTTCGCTTCAACCCTTTCGAGACCTAACGGGATGCCGCGACTTTTTTCCCACATTCTACTTTTCCGAAAATCGACTACCTGATCATCAACTGGTTGTTGCGACGTCTAAATGGGGTCGTTTCATAATACGGGAAAAGGTTCACCGTCCTTCCTGCTTGAAATTTTGATTTATTCCACCGTATAAAAAATATAGAAAGATATTTATAATAATCATGTAAGTTGATTATAACAATGATTTTCGTAAAAATATTTATAATAATTAAAACTACTTATTCTCTCTCTTCTTCTTACAATGTTAATGATAATAATAATTTAAATAATGAGTTAAGAGCAATAGGTTATAAAATAAGTTAATTAATAATTTCTTTAATAAATAGATGAGTAATAAAACGTATTTTTCTACTAATAATGATAATTTGAGCAAGATTTCCATAAATCGAGAAGACGCGTAACACGAGTAACTGCACACATACAAATATGGGAGTATAGAGAAATATAGGAATATAAATACAAACGGAACGATAATTGTGATAAATGAGCGCGTTAAAGAAATCAAAAGAGACACGAGGAGCGTTCACACGGCGGACTGGTATAATCACGTGAATCAGACCCATTTTCGTTCATGACTCTTTTCAGCTTTAATCATCCTTAATCCCTGTTACAAGCTACCCGCACGATGTAAATAGCTCGGAAACGTCAATCTAAAAATTGGAAGGGATATTAATGTCGCGATGTATCAGAAATGTAACGGGAATAATAACAAGTATGAGGAAGATAGATCCTTACAATACTTTATCATTCTCTTTGGAATAGTTTTTAACTAGAACAGCTTTTTATTCAATCGATAATAATATAATATTGAAAATAAATTATTCGTCCATAATTTATCCATAAAAATGAAAAAAAATCTGTTTTTTAAAATCTTATAAAATTCCAGCTTTTTTATTTTTAAAAAACTAGATCTATTGTTCTCTCCCCCGAACCTTTTGATCGCATCCAATTTCCGCAACGCCACAGCATCCCTCGTTTTCTCTCAATTAGCGACATCCATAGATCCCCCCCCCACACCCCTCGAATAATCGTCACCCCTACATAACGCATCGGCGATAAGCATCGGCGGCATCGTAAGGACCTTTAGGGTAAAAAGTGGGAGTATCCTTCGAGGGCACTCGAGTGACGTCATTGGTCGACGGGATCTTTCTGTGCAGGGGTGGTAAAGTGGCGATTCTGCGCAGGGGTGGAAAATTAATGCATTCCGAAATCTCGCACTCTTCGTCTTTCGCGAACCTGTTCGCGAATCGTAATGATATATTATATCTAGCAGCGTTTCGCCTTCACGTCTCAAGTTTTTTGTCACTTGACACGATCTCATAATACTGAACATTGTCTAGCGAAACATGTATAAATACAGAGAAAGCGATTCTGTAATCAATTAAGAGTAATGTAACCGTAGTAACAGAGATTCGTCGAGATTTGTTTTAGGAATACGTTATCTTATTTCGGAGTACGAAAAGAAATCGAGAGTTGGAACGGGGAGTCGAAACTAAATATTGAGCTAATCACTTTGTTACTAAAAGTTGACCCAGAGAGAGAAACAGAATTTTTGAGAATTTTACTTCAACAATTGTCACGCTATACATTACTTTCATGACACAATAGAAATTATTGAATTATTAACGCTCTCCGCGAAACCACCCCCGCGGGGTTCACTATTCGCGCGGACGCGTGCGGAAGCATACAAAGCGGCAGCATACAAAGCGGTGCGCGCGGTTCGCCAGCCGGTGGACGAATGCGAGTTGCGAGCTTGCGAGCGAGAACGGTCGAGGAGCGGAAGAAGAGGAAGGAATCGCACGGCGGTGGCAGAGAACTCCGTCTCTTTGCCCCCGTCATCGTCGTCGCGGCCGTGTGGCGGTGCCGCGACGACGTCGGGGGAAACCGGCGGAAAGGGGGGTAGCGATACGTACCATCGGGGGTGGGAGGCGGTGGAACATCGGCCGAAGGCGGGGAGAATGCGACACGTCACTATGCCCGACGGGGTGGGGCATCCTACAAACGTTAAACTGGTGGGGACCCCCAAAGTATCCGCGATCTTTCCCTCTCGGTGAAAGAGGGGTCAGGTTGGGGAGAGAGAGCGGCGTGTTTTCCCCCTCCTTCCCCTCCTTTATTCCCCCCTCTCCGCCGTCTCTGTCTCTCACCCTTTGGAGGGGTTCAGTCATCTCGCGCCAGCCGAGCCACGCGCACTCTCTCCTCTCTGACATTCTGGGCTCGCTGGAGAACCCGGAGAACCACCCCGTGATTCTGGCGACAACGAAAGCGTTACTGTCGCCGCGAGGGTGGCGTCCCTCGACGAGGGTGGCGGTGGTGGAAACGCGTGGCGAGGCCTGAATTTGCGGGGGTCTGAAGAAGACGCGAGGAACGAACCGCCCTCTTCGAACATCGGGAGACCACCCCCACTTCTTCCCCCTCTCGTACGAACGCGCGCGCTCGCGCTCGCGCGCGCGCGCGCCTCCCTCCTCGTCGCGGGTGCTTAGACAGCCTCGGGAATCGAAGACACACGGGTACCGAGTTTCACGGGTGGAGAATCCGCGCGTGTCCTACGCGATCGCCTTCCCGAACCAGGATTCATCGGAACGACAGTTTTCGAGTGTCGTGATAACGCGGACAGAGCACCGGAAACGACCCGCTTGTCATAACTCTGATGCATATTTAATCGTGGACGTGTATTATGTATACGTAGTGCCGTTATCACAAAACTATCACCTTGCCGAAGTGAAACAATCATGATAAAGTAGGCATTCTAATCTAAAAATCTTCGGTCAAAGAATTAGATCAAGGGAACAGTGCACGATGAAATTTAACTGTCAAAATAAAAATCGATGGTGGTCGGTTGGGAGGATCGCTAATCCCTCGGACTGAAGAGACGATAAGAAATTGGACCGAGAATGCCGGATAATCATTCGAATGCTTCCCGGAGAATCTCGAGTGACGGTGTTCAGGGCACGGAAAGTGTCCGATGAGGGTGGAAGTGATCTCAGTGGATTTCGAGGAGGTAAGAGCTGGTGCGTGTTTCGTGTTCCTCGCGAGACAGAACTCTTCGAAGAAGTCTCGCAGAGCTTCGTCACGAGGATCGGTCAGCGAACGAATCGAGAGACTCGAATCCGGATTGTTCGGTGTAAGTGATTCGCGACTCGCGTATTCATCTGCGAGTTTGGTGCGCGAGCGATATTGAATTGTCACGTTTTTGAAAAGTGAATGGAACAGAGCCTCCTCCTTCCGGGGGCGATTAGTGTGAATAATCGATAACTGATTCGCGAGTCTCATCGTCGAAACGCACAGTAGAACTATGATGTCGGCAGGAGTGATCCGTGGCAGAAACGGAAATATCAACTAAAGAACAAGAGGTAAAGTTTGTTTCCGGTTGTTCTAGTAATCGATCGATGTCTTATTATATAAATTGATATATTATTTAATTGAAAAGTGAACGAAACTGTCGGAAAATTTTGGTGCAAAACGTTGATATTTGCACAAAAAAGAAGAATATTGCTATTTTATCTGATGTACTAGAATGAATTTGTAGAAATTGTGTGGTAATATCTTTCTTTTTCGCAGTAAATTACTGTATATTATTAGTGGGAATTATTAATTGGAAATATTAACAGCTCTCTGATATCTGGAACAAATTATGAATAAGCAGTTTTACCTCTATCGCGATGCGATATCTCATTGATTATATAGTTATCAATCGAATTCTCATTGCCTTATTTCGTGCTGAAGCAACTGAGCGAAGTATTGCGAAAATTTCGCAGATTTCGCTGCTTTCCTGCGTTTATTTATGTTGCTTATAGTCAACAAACAGTCGTCCATAATGTTAGCGACGTTGTGCTTGAATTATGTCTCTCACCACAGTGATGGGTTATTGCTATAAAGTATGTATGTAGTTGGCAGCTTCCTCGTCCCGTTTCTGAGATTTCTAACGTTCTCAATTACATCTCGAGAGAACGAAATTAGCCCGTGGAATTGTTCTCGATGCGATTCCGCGGAAAATTTTGTCGTACAAAAATTCGCTCGGAAAATTCATCGGAGCGCGCCAACACGAATTCGAGTCTTACGTTCGACCGCGGATTAATTTGGCAGAATATCACACGACGAATTGTCCAAATACCGGTACTATCTCGCTCCAACTGCACTTTACAGTTTCGCCTTGTGATTTCGAGTAATAGCTTCGATTTTCCGCTCCCGTATTATTACATCAATAATGCGTCGATGTTAAATCGCCCGAATAACACAGTCACGACTCGAAAATTATCATTCCGTTGACCTGCCTGGCAGAGAATTCGCGATCTCAATTATTTGACAAATTCCCTCTAGCGAGATTATGTAACTTCCTTTCTCGCGTTTTTATTTTTTTCTCATATAGCCATCGCGAATCTCTACGTTTACTCGACATTTAGCACTTCATTCTCATTGCTGCTGTCCGGTAAACGCGTCATGTATGCCGGAACTTGCTATCGCATCCGATGTATTCATTTAATCAATAATTGGCATTAGTAATATAATTTATTAGGATAAAAACGTTACTATTTCGCGCGATGAAAACATGCAATATTTTGCCTTTGCTCGATATTATTTCAATCGCGCGTATCAAGATTCTCTCTAAGAAGCTTTTAATAATTATTTTGTCTACCTCTTGTATAAAGTATGACACGAAAAAGATGTGAAGAGACATATCTTAAAACAAAAGAATAATAAATTTAAGCAGTATACGTAAAGTGGAAAATACTTTATGAAAATAATTAATAAAAAAGTTTCGCAAAGTAAGAGCGGGGAATCGATCAAAAGAGATGAAAGAATCGCGAATCCATAGTCCACAGATAATCGAGAGAAAGAGAGAAAGAGAGAGAGAGAGAGAGAGAAGAGAAAAACATATAATAACGCACAAAAACGAGATAGAGAAATAACCGAGAGGTAGTCGCGAATGTGACAAAGAGAGAAGCGCACAAGGAAGAAATGAAGAAATCAGGAAAGGCGGAATAGGAATCGGAAAGAAAGAGGTGGAGAACAGAGGACCGAGGAATATCGTGTACGTTGATATACGTCGCAGGATATAAGTATTGGCGAAAGGAGGGAAGGACGAGAGAGACGAAGAACAGAGAGCAAGGGAAGAAAAGGGTCGTGCTTCGAACGGATAAACGCGAACGGGGAGAAGTCTGGCTGGCGGGGGGAGGGTTGGGGGGGGGAGAGGGAAGAAAACCACGAAACAATTGGAGGAGCGGAGGCGGCCGCATTTCATGTTGTCTGGCATCGGCTCCCTTTAAAGAGTCTCTTGCTTTTTGTTAGCTCTTCGAAAATTATGATTGTTTGTCCGCGAGATTTACTGCTCGGAGGCTCCCTCGACGCACCGTACGTGTGTATGTGTGTGTGTTCATGTGTGTGTACGTGTGTGCGCAAGGCGCTCTCGAGAGGAGCACCGCGATCTTTCGCTAGGCCGCGAACGGGTTTCCCGAAAGGGGAAGGGAGGAGAGATGGTGGTCGGGGGACGATATAGTAACGCTGGAGGTTTACCGAGAGATTAAAGAATCGAGAATTTACAACGTTCGCGCTACCAAATTGGTGCTCTGCTGCTGCCTTATTCTCTCCTTCTCTCGCTCGCTAATTTACTTGTCGCGCTATCTCGTCGGATTTATTAAATTAGTCGCTGTTTGGATTAAGAGATTTCTCGCTTTGAGCCGAAAAATTTCCGCCGAGACCGCTTCAAATAGTAAGACGCAATGCAACTTGCGCGAGGAAACGAGTTCGTATTTGTCGCATGGATAAAAAAAAAAAATTATATTAAAGGCTTAATCGAAGAAAATTTTAATTTATTTTCGATATGCAGGATATTGCTTATATGTGTGTGATTTTAATTGAGTACATTATACCGTTCCTGATTATTTATTCTGCGTAATCAAAGTTAAGTATCTATTGATCATTCATGGACGTCCAGTCCATGTATTAATTAATAGCAAGCTATAATCTTGGGAAAAGAAATTGAATTAAATTAAATTTATTAACACGATATTTTTCTTTCATATATTATATATTGAGAATGAAGTTAGGGGATCACACATTATGAGAATCGATTCATAAACTTTCATCCTTTCACATTATGAGATTTATGTATCCCCATTGAACGGCTTTCCCGAGCATTCTTTGGATTATTACGACTCCCGACTTGGACCGCAACGCATATTCCAGAAGACACCTGTTGCCGTATTCGAACTTCCCTTCTTCGCGTCGCGCGACTTTCCCCACGGAATCTCGCTAAAGACTCTTTTACACGGCGCGAATGAATTTTTCGTCCGCCAAGCTACTGATTGTGAGAGTCTCTGCTCGGGACTCGACGGCGAGCATATCCGGCTGATTTATTCGGGATCTTATTGTGGCTGCATGTGGCCGAGAACGGACCAACTTCGAAGAGTCGACTCCAAAAGGCGATTCCTTCTCCGGCGCGGCGATCGCTCTATAAATTTCACGAGTCTTTCGAACCCTATATTTTCTCGTTATCCTCGCGTTTTGCACGACACGTTTTATTAAAGTACGATAATTTTACGAGGGTCGGCCGTCCCCCTGGCTCGCTCGTGTTGCTCGTGTTCTCCTTCTTCTACGGTTCGCCGCGCCGCGGCGAGATCCTCATATTCGCTTTTGTTTACATCTTTGCTCAAATTCGATCCATTTTCTATATACTTCCCCCTTCCCTTATTAATCATTCTCTAATTTATCATCCTCGATATAACTGTATGCTAATTTTGTTAATTACACGCGAAAAATTTCAGTCATCGCCATTAAATACATTCGCGCGAATGGTGTAAAGTTTTTAAGCGTTTATATTGCGCGTTGATTTTTATCTCATTTTTATCGTATATTAATATATACGATGCTAATTAAGACCATATCGCTGTCGCGATACGACAGCGAAACGCGAAGACGTGACGCGCGATATGTCGATGAAAACGCAGGATACGATATAATCTTTTGTGCTTTTAATACGCTTTAAAACGCTTGCACTCTCGCGCGAATAATATATTCAATTTTATTCGCATGTGGCTTTGTTATCTACGATGCAAATATATGATGTTAATTATGATAATATCACCGCGTGAAACTTACTATAAAGTACTCTCTTTTCTTATGTTTAATACAAATATCTATAACAGAGATAAGCTCTAATTAAGACATAAGATAGAAATTCGTGCTGCACGCCGATCTTTAATTAAGCATCGATCATTTTTCTACTTGAAAAGCATGCGCCCTTAATATTAAATTTAAACGTTTTAATTGCGCATCTCTCATTGCCGCGAAACGTCTTGGTGCATCGTCGTCGTTGACTTCTCGCGCGCATGTATATCCGAGAAATTGTGCTCGGTCGAGTCAGCTCGGCAGTAAAAGGCCTAAAGTTTTTAATACTTTCAGTTGTTTTTATGGCGGCTGGCATTTGCTCTTTTTTATTGTTTCGTCCTCTTGCCGCTTGTCTCTCTCTCTTTCTTTTTTTCTCTCTCTCTCTCTCTCTCTCTCCCACTTTCTCGCCGGAACGCGCACGAGAGTCCGAGCGTATCGGAGGAAGAGAGAAAAGAGGAGATTCACAGTCAGCCCTCTCTGATGTACGACTCAGCAGTCCGCGTGAAAAAAATCCCATAAACCAGTAAAAAAGCATGGGGTCTCTGGACTAGAGGGGTCGAGAGGGATGGACGAGAAGAGAAGACGCGAAGGGGGGAGAAGGGGGGGTGAGGGGTTCCTGTATCGCCAAAGGAATTCCTCTTATGACGAACCACGCGTGATTTTCTTTCGTCTGCTCCCTTCCCACACTCTTCACCCTCTCTCCCCCTTCTCATCCTCGCTTTACCATCGTGGCTTTACCCGACAGTTCCAATGCGCGTTTCTTCAACTTCGTTTCGGCCCTTTCTTTACTTCTTCCTTCCCCTCGCTGCTTCTTCGTTCGATTCTTTCGCGAGTCTTAATCTTTCGCATCTGTCTATCTAATGCCGTCTTAATTAGCCATAGTAATGCCGAAGCGTTTTATGTCTTGATGTTGAAGAGAAAGGGGGTGAGGAGGGAGAAACTAAATTCTGCTAACGTAATCGCATCTTTATCGTAAAACTTTTAGTATCAAGTTTTTTTTCCGCTTATTATTATAAATATAATATAAATTTAATTATAAATATAAAAATTTATATTGTTGCAAAATATTTGCAATGTCGAGACAATTTTTGTGAGAAGAAATTGAATGAGAAAAAGTTTTCGGAAAATTGTTCTTTCAGTCGAATCGATTATCGTTTAAATAAATACTTTCGATTAATTAAATAATGTCTTTTACCTCCTCTCTCTTTGTACTTTCTTCTCTTTCTTCGCTTTTTCCCGTCTGCTTACAACACCCAGTCATCAAAACGCGCAGTCTCAATGGGTAAATTAAAAAGCAAAGACAAAAGCAGGTCATGTGACAAATGACGGACACATGTGCCATCGTTTCACGTCTATTATTTGTGCCCGCCACGGAGGTCTACACCCAGGCTGGAAAATATGTTCCCTCTGTCATCTTAACATACACACTCTCCTACGACACATTTGCATATATTCGCTCGAGTTTAATTTATTGAGATGTCAATCCATATATCCGAAGACATTGATAATTTTACCGCGCCTCGTGTTCCATTGAATTCTAATTAATTAAGTTGTATCAAATCTACAATTAATTAAATTTTTTAAATTAATTACTATCTTTTAGACAACGGTTAAAAGATGATCGATCTTTTTTTATACAACGATCTTGTATATCCGTAATACCATTACGAAAGGAGTGAAGTCATTGACCTTGCGATTTTTGATGAATTTTACATTGTTTCGCGTAAGCGTTGTAGACGGAAGTGGCGACAGTGCGATTTCGTCGACCATAATCGATCGTGCGGGTATGCAAATTTGATGACACGACGACGTACATAGAAAAAAAGCAACACGAATCATAGTTTTAGACGATAACGAAGTATCTCTCTCTCTCTCTCTTTCTTTCTTTCTTTCAGCGCTCCCTATGAATAATTATAGATCATTTCGCATAAATTAGGCCGTGAGGAATTAATAAGCTAATTCAGCAGGTTTTCAATTACAGTGTAATCGAGAATTCAGCGGTATGAAACTTATAAATATGGAGGCGAGAATCGCGACTCGACGGCGTATCACCATCGTAGATGGACCGTGGGCGATACACTTTTGCGAGCGTTAATTGTCGAATTAGCACGCGATTCTTCTTCGCGAAACGTTGTCACGAGCGTTTTCATTACGCCACCGTAACTGAATCGACAATGTCTAACACGAATCGGTGCGCTGTCTCGACATATTATAACATTAAAATTCAATTTAAAAAATTACAAATTACAAGACTTTTGATACTAAATCTTTCAAATATTTTACAACGATCTAAGAGCGCATTCTTTATCCAATCTCTATCGACATAGATAAAGAAAAATTTTATATATTTTCGCGTGCAAAAAAACATTTGTCTTTCCATCTTCAAGCTTTAGAGTGATATTGTTATAGCTTCTCGAGGCATTGAACTTTACACTGCGATGCAAAACGCTTCCGTCGAAATTCACGCTGACCTGCTTGGATGTCTCGCATCGAAAACGTTTCCCGCGCTACCATCTCGATGAATTATTATTTCGACGATCATCTCGATCGGGGATCTTCCAATCGTACGAAGAAGGTAGGGAAGAAGTAGAAGAAGAAGAAGGAGGCCGCCCCGCGATCACAGCACCATCCGTAATTTCAGATAGAGTCGGTGTGTGCCGGGTGTTATTAAACCTGATAGGCCAGCGAACGTTTCTCCCTCGCGGGTGTTCCCCGACTTCAATTTAAATCGGTGACTCTGCTCTTCTGCACCCACCCTGCCCACCCCCCCTTTCCACCCTGGATCCCTTCGCCTCCCTCGCGCCGACTGTTCCGCAGCGTGTACGCGCGTCCACCCTCTGTGCCGCAAAGTCGGGGCCCTAAGGGGCCCGTTTCGGTCAGCACGGCGAAAAGAAACGGAATAAGATCTATGACGGAACTGTGCGCGGGAAAGAAAGGAGAACGAAAAGAAAGGACGTCTCTCCACTATTCGTTAGGTTTAACGATAACGACCGGTTATTAAAACTCATGATAATTATCACTTTTAATTATCGATGCGATTCGTCATTAACCACTGGTCTGCGCATCCTCAAATATGATCAATACCTGAAAAGGCATCGTGTGGTCATTAAAATGTTTTTTTTATTTATTTATTCAGACAAAATATTTTTTTCAGCTAGATTTTTCGATATTAATTTATTATACATTAAGCCTTATTCGAAGATTTTTTCTTCTTTTTTTTTACTATTTCCATAAAATAATAACGCATTAAAATTTTTTGCCAAACGGAAATTAATACCTTAATTCCGCGCAAAATTGTATTAACTTTACATTAATTTATATATAATTGAAGATTCTATGATGTAAGTGTCATATTTCTTTTAGATATAATTATAAAAATATTATATAACATAATGCTATAATTAGAAAATAATTATAAAACTGCTATAATTATAAAATATTCACATAATAATAAAAATAAATTCCTAGATGAGGATTCAAAGAAAACGGTTACACCATCGATAATATTAAAGTTAACATATCATATGTCCTTCTGAAAATTGTTCTCGAGTTCTCGTCATATTGATATGTACACCGAGCGTTTAATGGTGTCATAGTTGAGATCGTTTGTCAGGACGAGTCTCCTGACAAGTCAATGCCACGTCAGTCAAAGGAAGGCTCATCGTGTCTCACGATGAACGATTATTCGCGATACGTTGCCGTGGGCAGTTCCATTTAAAAGGAGTTCGTGCGAGCCAGGTCAAGAATCTTGTTCTCTTTTCTCAACAAATCACCAAAGCGAAGTTTCTCATAAAACTTTAGACGACAAAAAATTGTATACATTTAAATTCTTCTCAAAGAGCTATACGTTTTGAATTATTTCTTTTTCGAATATAGAAAAAATATTTAAAATTGGAGGAGGAGGTAAATAATCATCTCAATAGCAATTAGTTTTCAAAACTTGAGTATAATTATTTATTATTTAATATAAGATAAGAAAAGCATCTGAATATATTACGATCTGAATATATTATTAAAAGATGCGATCGTAACAGCAGCATACAACCGAGCGAATAATAGTTTCGTAAATGCTGTACGATTGCAAAATCCAGTAATGCCTCTCGTTTTTTACATCCGTGCAAGGATTTTCTCCGCGCGGTTAGCGTGTTTTCATCAGAATATCAGTGACAGCGTTAACGGTAATTCGCACTCGATAAACCTTCAAAAAATGTTAGAAACTCCGCGCATTCGCAGTGGAATACGCGACGCGACCTTCGTTAGAGAAGCGGCGTCAAAATCTTCGCGCGAGCATCCGGATCGTTTCGCGCGTACTGCGGCGCGATTGCGCCAGGTCATAAATCGACGTCGAGTTTACGGAGGATGTCAGAACGATATCTTTCCGCAAAACAGGAAGTAGCCGGCAGCGCGCGAGCCTACGAGAGAGGCGGACACGCGTCTCGTTCTCTCGCGACCGGTTCTGCCGATCGCGTTTCCATCGCGCGTCTCTCGACGACGACGGCGAATCCGGAACTCGCCGCTCGCTCGCGCGTGCGAGCGCGACATCGACCGTTATTCAGGAATTAATTCATAATTAGAGCGGCCCACCTCTATACGGGGAGAGCCTAACCCACATCCCAGCCACCGGCTGTCCCCGTTGGCGCGGTAGCTCGTTTCCAGCTTTTCTTTCTTTTCTTCCTCTTCTCTTCGCCTCTGCCTTCTCGTCCCTTCGCCCCCCCCCCTCGCCTCGACCCCCCTTCCCACCCCCGTTTTCTTCTCGTCGCCGTCGTCGTTGTCGAGTCTGTTTCTCCGCTCTCCTCCACCCACGGCATCTCTCGCCACCTGGTCCTCGCGCCTCACCTACGCGCCACCGTCAGTTTTGCATGGTTTCCCCGCACGTTATCCGCGTTATCCATGCGATGTGGCATGCGGTGACACTCTCCTATGAAAGAATGCGCCGCAACAACCGCGATCGCCGGATCAGCTGATTGATTCGCGTTCTCCGACAGCGATCTGGTTTCGCGCAGCTGTATTTGTGAGCACGCGTGCGCGTATATAGATACCCGTTCTCGTTCGCGATATCGCAGACGATTAGGAGGCGAGTGCGTCTACTCTGATGGAAACTCATCCTGACAAATCTGCGTTCGAACGTCGGTGCTAATAGAACGGACGAAGCGAACTCCATGTCGGACGATGGTCCGGATTATAAATGTTATCGGTTTAGGGATTAGGAATTTTCGACGCAATCGCGATCGAAATACTGTTGTAACATGATTTTGAATTTCGTTTCAGGTTGACATTTTGCGATTATGATTTATTATTAATATTTATGAAATATTTCAGCATTATAAAAAATATATATCGACGTATGTATCGAACATCTAATGTATGATGTTAAGATATTGTTTGCCCGCGTTGTTGATGTCTAATACCCTATGATATATTCTGTCTACGCCGACGCGGGAGGCGAATCCTCTTCTGTATCATTTCGCAGTGTCATAGTTCACACGTTAATAACGGCGTGCGCGCCCACGTCCGCTTGAAATCGTAGTAGGCTGCACCGAGCCAGGTTGAAACGCGATATTGCGCGTTAACGCGGACGCGATGGATTAGAAAGTGGATTTTAGATGTTACCGTTCGCCGCCGCCGCCGTCTTCCTCCGCATCGGTTTCAAACGCGACCCGGTCTCTCACGATATCGATATTCGCCACGCGCGTTATCGGCGTTCACGATCACGCGTGCGGATCTATCGGGCACATACGTTAGAGAGATTTCGGGCGCGCCTCTCGAGCCGTTGTTTCGAAATCATTTTCGAAGCAACGCTCTCACGTTTCCGTCCGCATACATTCCATTTTTTGTCGGACGGTTAAGAGTATGTATGTTCGTCGAATGTATACGCGAGACGCATCGCGCGAGAGAGCGCGTTATCTTTCGTGCTGCTTATTCGTACCTGCGCGACGCGATAGCGCAGCTGCAAGAAGTCTACAGATGCCGTAACGGAAGAGCGTATGCCGAGTTGCAAGTAGGTCAGCTGGATTCTGGTTGTGCGTAAGTGCGTGCGTTCCTACCGTTGCTTTTGTCTTTCCGAAAACGTTGGATCTTCGAATTTTATCATTGTCACATTGTTTAAAATACTTTGCGCGGACAAATTAGAAGACAATAGAAGAAACAGAGATACTTCTCGACGAGGAAAAAATTAACTTTATTGTTAGATCATCTCGTTCTTTTAATACGCGTGGACAAGTATCATTTGGGAGCAAAATTAAAGAGAAAAGAAGATCTCTGGAAAGAGAGAGATCCCTAGAAGTATCGATTAGAAATATTAGATCGAGGCTGTGTAATTAAAATTCACATATCGCGCGTGCGATGGCACGCGTGTCGATGGATTTGAATACTTTGTAAATGCGGATCTCGAGTTTGGACTTTCGGTCGAACGTGAGAAATCCGAGAATTTCGCGAAAGCGGAAATCGCCGGCGCCGGCGCGTTTATCGATCCGCGATCGACACATGACGGCAACCGCTCGCGAAAAATTAAATCGCTGACTCGGTGAAGTTTGATCGGGTCGTCGTCCCGCACCATTCCTGCTCTGGCAGCTGGTTATGCTGCCTTCCCCCTCTTCCTCCTCCTTCTCTTCCCTTTCTTCTCTTTCCTTTCTTCTCTTTCGTAATTATTATTCTTATTTTATTCTATTTTGCGTGCACATGTTAATTAGCGATCGAATTAACATGCGCAACACACATCCATATTATCGATTATTATGATACATCCTCAAACTTAATCTCGAATTGAAGCTGCGCATGATGGAAGTAATAAGAGGTTTCTTTTAGAGTAATGACTGTTTAGTTTTTAATTTTCATGACAATTTATTTGAGATATCGTTGCGTAAAATTTTAATGAGTATCATGAATATACACGACGAGGCAACGTGTATATATTAAGTCCATAAAAATTTTCAGCGTGCATAGGTAGGATTAGCTGAAACATTCATGTTTAATAAACTTGTATTGTTGCGCGGGCGATTACGGAGTTCGTGGTAAGAAAAAGAGGTGACGTTTCGACGACGCCGAAATGCAATTCGTCGCGCGACAAGAGGTCATTGCACCGCGTGCCCTTCCTGTATCCACCTCGCGCTACCTCCGACGCCTTGGTTCGATCGTGCTTTTGCGAGACGATAAATTACCTCGTCGCGCCGCGACAATTCCTCCTACTTGCGAGAAAAAAAAAGAAGAAAAGAAAAAAAAAAGAAACGACCGAAACGAGGGCGAAGAAGTGCGTGACAAATCTATCCGCGATCGATATCGATCGTCGGCGATTAAAGTCAGTCAAATCACGCCTGCGATGTTTTGAAGAGAAACGTGCGTGAACGAGGGCCATTACTTAATCGACGTGGCGCTGCGGTATTATAATTTTAAACACACGTTGCATGTTTCATATGTAATTAACATCGTATAATTTATGCAATTTTTCGATAGCTACCAAGATTGGTCGTACCGGAAAATACGAACTAATGATATAAACAAAGACAAATTTAAATTTTGTTAAAGTAAAATCCATAGCAGTATAATTGAAAAGTTATTCTTATACTATTTTTTTTTTTTTTTTTAATTTACAACTCCTTATTAATTCTTCCATGCAAACAAAGTTGCGTTACATTTCATTTTGCGCTCGTCGATCGTACACTTGTGCATTTAGGGAGAAATACAAAGATCAGTAGTGAGTTCTCGCGATCTTCGGATTTCGGGAAACAACGCGACGGGACACTAGGATGAGATGAAGACGAGAGCGAGAGCGGGCGCGCGCGGAGACAAGCGGCTACCCGGCGAATCGTAAATTTAAATTTAGAGAGACGCATGTGCTCGCGCGAGCGCGCGCGCACGTGAGCGTGCCCCTTCTTCTCTTCGGGGTTTTCCCCTCCGGTCCCTCAGCACCTCCATCCTTCCGCTCTTTCGGCCTCTGCTCTCTCGCCGCGGCCTCCGACGTCACCGTCGCATCGCCGCGAAGCGCGACAACTCGAAAAAGCGCCGATTTCCTCCGCCATCGCCAGGCTTCCCGCTTCGCGAACCCGATTTGAATTTTAGAACGCGATGGCCCGCGGGTTTTGTCGTGATGCCGCGAAAAAGTTGTTCCGATCTGCAAGTCGACGTTCGCCCTGCCCGATCGACGTCCTTCAGACGATTGTCTCAATAAGGAGACGGGAGATCGATTCACAGGGATTCACATCGGGCGCGATTGCGCGGTTCTCGTAAGAACGCGCCGCGGTACCGCTTTTACCTTCTTTCTTCCATCGGGATTTTCTGTTTGGGCGAAAGACACCTTGCACAGATTGATTCAATTTGCCGATCACAAGTGATGCAATCAGATTTTCTACGCGATCCAATTTTTTATTCGGCAACATTAGTATTAAATCTGAAACAAGAAATATTAAAAATTTATTTCGATTAAAAATGAAGATTTAAAACGAAACAATGTTTTTAACGAAAGTCTTGTTGGTATTCTTAATTATTCCCAAGAGAATTCGTGTACAGTTGCGCTACAGATTCTTCGATTTAATGCAATCGTAGACGGACGGTGGTTCGAGGGAGACGACCTTACGTGACTTCGAGTAAATTTGAAAATAGCCGGGTAGAGAAAAGCCTCGTTTGTGCCGCTGCGAAACGCAACGAGGGAGCGAATGACTCTTGGCAATTTTAGCGAACGTGAGAAGTCTGGACGCAGATGAATCTAAGCTAGATTCGTCCGCGTCCATTATAGACAGATCACGTTGAATGCCGGTAGTTGGCACGCTTTTGAGAAAAGAATTTCACGAAGGCTTCTCGCGATTCGTGTGCAATCAATTTTATCTATATGTAATCTTTCTACACTACCAAAGAATAATGATACTTTCATCGGTACAAACATTAAATCTTCCATCTAAGATTTAATCTAAAGTAAATAAATTTTACAGTGTCTTTAAGTGAATAACGAAAATTATTAAATCTAATGAATACGGTGCAAAAACACTGCTGGCGAATAATTTCACAGTTTTATTTGACAGCTGAGAAGAATTAATTCGATTCGTCGAGAAAATGGATATTTTTGTACATATCGCGACCATAAGTCACGGAAGGAAGTTTCTTTAGGACACTTAGGCGGCATTTGGCTTCTTATCTATACGCCGTGAGCGTTCAGCATACGCACACCCACGCACGGAAGTTGACTTCCTCATCTAACCGCGGGACGGAACTTAGTCCCTTGATTTTAATTTTACGTATACCGCCGTATCTTTAATGACCTTGATTTGGAGAAAAATATATGCGCGTGTAACGACGATTTAAAGCGTTGGTAACACGATTTCCAGCTTGAATTTTTGCTTCTTCGAATCGTCTCAAAATTCTTTCGCCTATTATGTTTCGCGCACATAATATGTGCGAGATTTTCTCCTTCTCATTAATTGAACTCCGCCTTTAATCTCTCTGTCGAGGATATAATTTTTTAAGCTTGGAATAAATCTTGGAATTTTATTTGTAACTCAATGTGAAAATTCTCTGTCTGTGTGAAATTTGCGTAAAATTTATCTCACGCTTTAAAGCTCGAAACACGCGCGCGTATTGAGTAGGTGTTAGGTATGGCTCACCAGTTTAATATCGCGGTGTGTATGTAACTAGGCCGTGTCGCGTTGTTCGGGTGTGGCCGTCGCGCATTGTTTCTGAAATTACGATATCCTCGTTATTAATATTTATATATTGCGCGCGAAAAGGAATCGTCATCGGTTGCTGCTGCTGCTGCTGGCTCAGCGACGACGACTTTCTAAAGTCATTGTTGCGCCAAGCGCGCGCGATTCATGGAAATTTGAATCAATTTGGAATTCGATGTCAGTAAAAATAAAAGAAGACATTACATTTTCTTCTGCATAAAAATTCTGCGTTTAAGAACCGAGAAAAATTCTGCGGACGAGGAGAAGCACATTGTGATTTAAGCGTATGTGTATCGAAGACTGACACGGTACAGGAATGTAAAAGTCCGATATATATCAGGAAGACGTCGAATAAAAATCGCAACGGGTTCAAGGCCTATGATATCGATATCTAGACGAGAACGAGCGCGATCACGTGGCGTTTCACGGTAGCCAGCGACCGGTCGATATCCAACGGAACATCTGACGAAAATCAGACGGCTTGCGGTTGATCGACATTTCGGGGGCGCTCGTTTGTCACCCAGAAAAGCCCGGAGTCCGTTTGTTCCTGCGCGATCGCGCCCGGTTGTGTCTCGACAGCCAGCCAGCCGGCTTTTTATCTGCCTCTGTCTTGCCCCCTCCCCTCTCTCCCCTACCTGATTCTCTGCCTACGACAGACCGGCCAGTCGACGCACACATACACACACACACACACACACACACACTCTCGCTTCTCTCCTTTTTTAATTATTCCGTCCTTTTTACGGGCATTAAGATAAGCAACCGCGCCGTTCGCCGAACTATCGGTCAAAGTCACGTGGTGTTCGCCTTGCGATACGTTCGAACACGGAAAGGATTGTTCCTCCCACGTTTTTTAGCTCCCTCGATCCATCTGTCTGCCGTGTCATACCGTCACGCGTCGATGAATTTTCGGCCCTCTTCTCGTGTGTATCTCTTCTCGCTTTGTATCCTTTTCCTTCTCATTTCTGAACGTGGATCTGTGCGCAACGGCAGAGTGGAACGAGCGATATCAGGGGGCGAGAGAGAGAAGGGCCAGGGTTATTTTTTTAACGAGTTCTTCCGCGAACGCGTTTCGTTGAGATTTTACCTTGATTGATCGTGAGTGGACGGGATGGCATTCTGAGACGCGGATTTCTTTAAAGGTATTATGATAATGGTCGGCTGTTATAAAAATTCTGGTATCGCTCAGCCTCGACCGCTCGTAATTATCGGATTTGGATTCTTCATATCACTCGCGATCGACTCATTGACATTTTCGTTGAGTTTCACTCGTTGGAATTCCACGTCTGTGCCCACGTTGCAATGTTCCTTCCACAATGAAAACGCGCACGTAGATACTCGTACGTAATCGCTACGCCTCGTAGATACAGACGAAAGTTCCGGATAGTTTCTCTGTAACTTTGTAACGACGCGAAACTTCTCAACGTGAATGTTCGTTATTTTGCTCGTAATTGCGATATAATTACCGAAGATGAGGTTACAGCCATAATGCGAAATCTTTCTTTGCGCCGAGGAAAACATTTCTTTCACGTACAAAAACAATTACTTGAAGGAAAATAATCTAAGTAATTAATATGTGCATTATATATGAAAATATACGGGATTCTAGAATCGTTATTCATATAAGGGCAATTTTCTGGATTTTCCTGATACTCTTATTGTTACATAGTTCTAAATGATTATCCACGCAAAAACTATTTCTTATCTAAAGCAAAGTATCGATATTATCCCCATATTATGCGCGATACGTCTCATTGACATTTTAATCGAGTTTCACGAAACGCGCGTACACCGGAATTGCGATCCTGGTCGTCGCATGATCGCGACGTGACTTTTCCCCCGCTATAAAAATGCGCGTCCGGTCGATAGATTGCAGCTGGGATTCGTTAATAAACATCGCGGTCAGCCGGTACCGCCGAAAAAGGTCAACCCCGTCCTCAGGCACAATGGCCAGGCCAAAAAGGCGAAAAAGGCGCGAAATCCAGAATGCCGCAACGGACGCGCGCTCGCTCGCGCGCGATTGCGAAGGTGCGACACGTTCGACGCACGTCTCTCAAATAAATTATCAACACTCCGGCATTCGCGGCGGAATCGAACGTCGACGTATTGACCGCGGCCGGGGAAGAGACACCGGCCGGACGAACGAACGGATACGCTGGATATGGTGTGGGATATACGCCGGGGACACACGCCATAAGCATACGGCGTCTTCGTTCACCCACTTTGCGCCCATATCCGTAGAAAACTTCGAGGTTCCCTTAAAGGGAAATCTCCGATACGTGTCTCTATTCGCCCGACATTTTCGTCTTCATTAAGCGTACGCCAACTAATTGACACATCTCGGAGTATATGTAACCTTTCCCCTTGAAATATATGCAATGTGTCCAGATAAAATATATAAGTTAGATATGTGTATAATAATGTGATAAATTTAATCGGTAATTTTAACTGTTTAAAGAGTTATCTACTTGATTAACTTTCTATCTAGTATTTTTAGGAAATATAGTAACATTATATATATATATATATATATATATATATATGTATATAACATTATATATATGTAATGATATATATTATATATATATATTATAATATATGTATGTGTATATGTATATATGATGTTAAAGTTGTGTACATCTGAATCGTGAAGGAAGCGAGAATGCTATGTCTGTCAATTTTTTTGCAAACGCTTATAACACATGTGTCGTATCGCGTTGCGTATGAGGTGTTTGCGAAGAGGCCTCGATCGATTTCAATCGGCTTTTCTCGTCGAGTGGAATATGGTATGCGCGCGAGGCCGATCGTTCCGACGTTATAAGCATGCGTTCTCCAATCGTCTCATATTGCTCGCCCTTCTGCTCCCTTTTCTCAATACTCTATCCCGTTCGCTCGCTATGCGCTCTCTTTATTTTGACATTCCACGAGCTTTGTGGGAGCGAAAAAAGAAATGTACGCGAGACGAAGAAAGGTTGCTCGTCGGGGTAATCACGTCGTCGTAAAATCTTGCACGTCGCGAACAATAAATCGATTCATCTCGGCGAAGCGGAATCGATGCGCGTCTCAAGTTTTCCGATAATTCAATGGTCCATTTTCGTAATAGTAATAGTTTCCCACGTTTTCATCTTTTGCTTCGAGATATTTGTAATAATAATCTTTCCTCGTGACATAACGCGACCATATTATTCCGCGAAAGGATTTAAATACCGCGTAAATCGGATAATTCCATTATGCGGACTTTGTTCTTGCAATCCAGACCACTTGTCTGCGTTGCAAAAAGTCCAGCTCGATTGAGACGAACGAGGAGGAGGATAAAGGAGATGAAGAGAGAAAGAGAGAGAAAGAGAAAAGAAGAGCTCGAAGGAGAAACGGCGGAGGGCGAGGATGCGCGAGTCTGGCATCATCTTCGGACAGCGGGCAGCGCCATTATCCCTCGTCCATTTGAATTTTCAAGTTTCGTAATAACGACTAATATGAGACAAATGAAGCGCGCGAAGGACGAGAATGGAAAGGGGAGAGAGATGGAAGAAGTAGCGAGGGGGAGGGAAAGAAGAGCGGCGGAGAAGAGCGGGTGATTAATGGAGTCTCCGCGGCGAGCGAGAGCTCGGCCCGGATAAGATCTCCGATGGAATTCCCGTGGCTTTTATATTGGATTTCTTTTAAATTCGTTACTTTATCCGGCGCTATGTTAATAGCGGCCCGATATGAGAGCTCGCGGTTAAGAAGAGTTCATTTATCATTCCGCGGTGAGCTTCGCATCGCGCGCGGCGAAGAGAAGAGTCTCGGTCTCTTCCCGCGCGCGCGGCAGCGGCCTCGAACTCCAACACTGTTCCATGCATTAGGAACGATTCATACGTAAAGCCCTCTCTCCGTCGTGCTCCCCAGTCATCCCGCCGATTGTTGTTTCGAAAATAAATTTATTACCTCGCTCGAACGCGCCTCGATTAAGCGGCGCGAATGCGCACCCACGGGAGAGGGAGAAATACAATGAGAAGAAATCTCCCCCTATTATTATATCTTCTCCGAGAATTTTGCAACAGTTTCGTATTAGATTTTAACCGTGCAAATTGATCTTATTTTACATATTCACACGACATTATACAATACGAAGTAGACGAAGGAATGTATATAGGTGTTAATGAATGTGTCGACCGTTGGAGGTATTCGTGCGAGGACGACGCGTCGCGAAAAATCATTTTGCGTGCACGCAGAGTACGCTAAACTACTATTTTATACGCCATCTTAATAGCAGCCAGCGGATATTCGCGATCGAGCAGGGTTCATTTATCATTTCACATTGCTCGCATAGGCGAGCCCGATCTCTGATACCTCGGTCTCGAACTCCGCGACGTACGTACGTGCGTTAGATTCGATTCATTCATTCCGATCGTACGAGTCCTTCGATCTTCGGCGAACGGTTCGCCATTGTTCTCTCGACGAACCCCTCCCGACTTGGCAAACGACGGATCAGCATTATGCACAGTGTGGTCATTTTTTTATCTGCAAATTATTACACGAGTTTGAATTTAATGATAATAATTATTGATTATTCCAAAGTGAATGACCAGACGCAAATTGGTATAGTTTTCGACATCACTGCTCCAATCTTCTTGCTCTCTGTCGTAATTATTCCATTATATTGATTTAAATTAACAGTACAGAAATTTATTTTTATTGCATAATAATATTTCTATTACAACATAGCGCGTCTTGATTATTTTTATACTGGCTTTTATTGTGTTTTTATATTCTGATTTGCCTGATAGTTTATGTCGTTTGAGAATTGTGTCAAAATCTCTTAGATCTTACGATTTCTGGTCGATCGATGCGATCGAACCGTTCGTTCGTTCGTTCGTTCGCATCGAGAACGAGGAAGACGTTCCTCGAGTGGTTGGACGACCGAATGTCAGTGGCCGGACGGAAGTACTTTCGCCTTAGGACGAGCCTCGGCGCCTTCTGAGACGGGAGACATTTCGCCTTTTCGCATTAGGATTCACTTCCCGGTGTGATTAATTGGGTCTCATTAACATCACGTAGCTCGCTCGCTACTGCGTACGCTGTCGCGACTTGAAAATAGATATATACGTTGCTTATGTAGACACATCGAAGCCGGCTCGTTGTAGCTCAACTCCGAGTATAATGTTCATCATTTTCTCTCTCTCTCTCTCTCTCTCTCTCTCTCTCTCTCTCTCTCTCTCTTGCTATTACTTCCATTTGCGATTAACATTTCAATTTGGATTTATAAGAAAGTTCGTAGATTGAGGTGACCGAGGTTGTGATTGTAACATCAATCATGAAAATTATATCTTTTCCAATTTTTTATATACTATTTGTAGCTTCTTTGATGAAGAAGAGTATGCTTACGAATGCGTCCGGCGAATGCAATATGGGGGCGAAGCAGACACTCGCGACATTCACAAGAGCCCGGTACTTTTGTCGCCGACGATACCTCTTAATCCAGATCGAAAATATGTAAATAAATTCACTCGTGGCTCCAGTAGAGCCGGATGCCCACACTCTGTATTCCCCGTCGAAAAAGTATTTTAATAGAAACGATTCATCATTCCCGGAGGCCCATGGACGAGCTTCTTTTTCTTCGGTCGCGAAGAGCAAGCTCGGGCTTATGCTGGGCTCTTCGGCTCCGAAGTCGATCGCTCGTCCTCTTCGTCGTCGTTCCTTTGTCGACCCGACTTCCTCTGAGATTCAATTTTACCGGATTTCGCGGAATTTCGGCCGAACGGTCGGTTTTGGTTTATCTCCTCTGTCCGCCCGCGCTGTTCTTCGCTTCCTTTTTTGACGGCCCGTGGAATTATGCGCCAGTAGGATTCGCCAGCTTTCGCGGAATTTCAAGCCGGCGCAACGCGGACTTTCTGGCCGACGATATAGCTTTTCGCTATATTTATGGAATTTATGGAGCGTCGCAAATTTCGATTAGCCTAGGTAGTAAATCGCGCGGCTATACGAGACGTCACGCACGGATGAGAATTCCGGGCAGCATCTTTCAGATGGTACCGTGTGATAAAGATTGTCCATAATGTCCATAATTCTTCATTTTTTCATTAATTATTTTTTAATTTTTTTTCCGCGAAACAATTATTCGACCCTTATAACACAGAGATTTATTTAGGAACGAACTGCATATATTAGATCCTTTCCTTCGGGGATGTTTTCGATGCAATAAAGAATTCCGCAGCAAATTTACGCGGTCCGGTGTATTTAGAATTTTACGGAATTTCGTCGGACCTACATTCGCTTCTTTATCCTCTCTTTTTTTTCTTCGATGAATCTCAATGACCAAAATACACGCTATCAGGCCGGACTATATAGGAACTCGTTCTCTACATTTCCTCCTCTATTTTACTTTATCTTCTTCTGTTTCTTCTCTTTTGTAATTCGACGCAATCTCTGTGCACTTACGAGTCTCACGATTCCGGTTTGATTCGACGTCTCATTATGTCAGACTTAAGAAGATTTCGAGGAAATTCCATACATGATGGCTCTCATTCCGCCATCACTTTCCTCTTTCTCCCCTATTTCCCTTCTTCCTCTCGGGAATCGCGAGTACTTTGAGATCACTGTCTGCATTAAATCGTCAAGAACGTTCAATGACCGATCGTATCGCAAACGGGAGCTAACATTCGAAGCCGAAAAGTTTTAAAATCGTGTGCTAGATTCTTAGTCAATACTTATTTATAATCTCGGCTATCGCGCGGGGATTAAAAAATTTAGGAATAAAAATTGTCGAAGAAGAATATTACATCTCATTAATTATTTATGATCTCTATCAGAGTCGTGGTCGCCTATCAAAAACTTGCTCCGTAACATATTATTATCCTATGCCATCAAATATCACCTAAACACGACTATCCTTCCCTCGGAAAAATGCGCGAGTTTGATGCTCGATTATGATTGATAAAACGGCGAAAGGGGAGAAGAGCGGAAGAAAATATAACTTTGATTGTGTCTCGCGCGCGAGATACCAGTTTGATATTTCCAACCGGTTTGGGAGCGATGGGGCGCGAATTTGCATCGTGTTTGCGACACGCATGCTACTAGGTAGGAAGGAAATATGGAAGGAGAAAGAGCGGAAAGAAAGAGAGGGAGAACTCGAGGAGGAGAGACATCGAACGAGTTTAACGGGATCGCGCGTAATCCAGAAAATTCAGGATTATCTCGCCCCGTCATCGACGGGCTTTGCCGTCGCGGAGAAACCAGATTTTTCCATTATTCATCAGGAGCCGAGTGCCGGCCGTCACGTCGCGATTGATTTCTTATTGATTTCTTGCGGCTCGCTATTAGGAGTCAATCGAACCTCGTAACCGATCTTACACGCGCATCGCCGATAAAATGTCCCTTGACAGGTACTTGCCGGCTCAACTGGGAACGACACAATGTATCGTCCCGTACAAAGGATTTTCCCGTTCCTTCAATTAATTCAACCAATCTTCGTGTTTGTAGTTGTCATATCAATTTGTTTGATCTAAAATTACCATCTAATCGGAACGGTTTGTACATAACAGTAAGCAAATAATTTATAATGATAAAATTACGTTTTATTAATAATAATAATTTAAATATATCTGCAACGTGTGTGTTATACTACGTGCCGGTGGCAATCGGATGCGAATCTGAACTTCCGTTAAACACAGCGAGATTCAGGGGAATCGCGCATCGCGAGACGATCTGAAATATGGTCAGTCCGACACCCGAGAACCACGAAGAAACGATCGTGTTGCGACTTAACGAAGAAAGCGAGCATTCAACCTCCGTTCAGAAGCGTTTCTTCAGCCGAGGAGACGTTGCGTTCGGTCCATAAAAAGCGGCCCGTGGAAGCGCCGATCGTTTCGCTTCCTAAGTGTAACGTTTGCGAGATGGTTCTAATTGGTGTTCGAGGCTGATGAGCGTGTACGCGTATATTATACGCGCAGAATTTCCAACACGTTCTCTCGTCTTTTTCTCTTTCTCTCTCTCTCTCTCTCTCTCGCGAAGATGTTTGCTCGCCCAGACGTTTCCTGTGCGACGCGTAAAAGCAATTGGGAAAGTATTTCGCGATATTCGCCGAGTAGAAAACTATACATATACAGGACCAGCTGTAATTTTTCGAACGTAAAAATTTAAAGATTTTTTTTTATAAAGTTATTTATTGAGTGATCATTACTTTCACTATTTTATCAAATTACTCTCTTGCTATTTGTGTATGTGAAATTATAGGTATCCTATTTTCTCGCGTTATTATTTTAAGTATTAATTGTGTTGATTGCTAGTCTCTCATGCTGGCGGGAAGATAAATCATATGTATGTGCTGCTTCTTTTTTAAGATCGTTTCAATATTAAAATCCGCGAATGAAAGCGCGGCGCATCCCTGTAACGCGCGGCTGCCCCCTCGTCGTTACCAGCAATATGGCCCCCTTTTTAGTGGAAGCCACCCCGAATCGAGTAAGGCCAGACCAGTCCAGGGCCGCTATAAATCTCGGAAGTTTTAATGCCTTGCAGCCTGCACGGCAGACCCCCCTTTTACTTTCGCCCCCCCTCTTCCTCCCTTCATCTCTCTTTGGCCTCCCGCTGCACCTCTCCCCCTCCCTTCTTTTGCACGTCGAACCCCACCTCTGCGCCACCCCTTACGTCCGTATTTGCATACGCGCATAATAGCGAGCGTGGTGTGTGTGTGTGTGTGGCGCGGCCTACCCTTTACTATTAATTTTATAAAATCGCTCGGGCCATTGCCGGTCGCGTTCCTCCTGCCTTATTTAAATAACGGATTTTTGAAATCTCGTTTTCGTGGCGATCCAAAAGGAAAGAAGGGGACATTGCGTATTCGGGCACGTGTGTACACCAAGAGACTCCGTCTATAAACAGAGTCTCATCGCCGATTTGAATAAATTTATATATACATTTATATAATTAAATACATAAATTATATATGTATATGTGTGTGCGTGCACATAAGTATTTAAATTTAAATTTTCAATGATATGTTAGATTAGGATTAAACATCGGTGCGCTGGAAAAAAATTATTTTTATAGCTCAATTATTCTTATGCTCTTTACATTCTTTTCTTTAGTAAGAGAAATTATTTTAAGCAACAATTTTCTTAATTCGGGAAACACTGATTTAGCTTGAAAAAGTTTGACGTAAAAAACTCACGTGGTCTAACCATTCTGTTAGCCGTTACGTCCCGCGTACGAATCAACATCCATCGATTAATTACTCGGCACTCACTCGTTAATTAGTCTTAAAACCTCTCGGAGGTAGAGCCCCGAGCATAAGTTTGTGACGATTAAGCCGAGATGACTCTGACGTTGTTCCCACATCCAGCGAGAGATGAAGATTCCCCATTAAGACTCACTGTGGTCGTTCACGGTCTGAACAAATAGCCATTACTGGGAGAGGCCTATTAGCGAATTTAATTTCATCGAAATTCTATGTGTGCCCTTTATTGAGACTTGAATTAACATTCACAAACTATTCTAGCGCCGTTCTAATAAAATTAGTGGCGTGAAACACAATTGACGGTGGAATCGCAACATGCTGTATCAATGACGAATGAAAGAAGAATCGATAAATTGGTATATAGTACAACTATATATATATATATATATATATATATATATATATATATAATATATTATAATATTTATATTAATATTATATATATAAACATATTTTTTGGAACGATTGTGAATATAATATCTAGGATCTATGAAACGGTTCAAAGAGATGTTAAAATTTCAAAAAATTTAAACTCCAAAATGCTCATGCTTGACCGATTTATTGTTCTTATTGCGATTTTCCAAATCTTTCCTCGCAATTATCGCGCGATTAGCTCATTTTCTGTGCGTTCATCGACTTTGGCAAACCGGCGTAAAATCGCGCGTTTGAGCTTACTCGCGTCTATTAAAGCGTTTTTAGCGCGGGTCGACGAAGCCTCCTCTCCTTTAAAGGCCCAAAAGTCCCCGCCGTCGCCGCCACGGTTCTACTTAGAGCCGATGGCGGCTTAACTACCGTAACCGTATCCAGGTCTAAATAGTCGGAGTTACGCTAAGTAGCCCTAACCAGATTAGTGAGTCGTTGCGTGCTCTATTTTTAACGGCGCATACACAGAGACGGCCGAGGCGAGTTTTACGCCCCGGGAGCCGGGCGGAACGAGAGGTGCCGATGAACAGGAAAACGAAGACAGCCGAGAGACAACGTCGCGCTTTATCTTAATCCTCGTAAATGGAGCGTACCCCCTCGCGATCTCCCCTCGCCCGGCTCTGGCCAGCCGTCGCACAATATTTCGCCACCCGATATCGCTCTCCGCGCGCCGCCGTTCGTTCTCTTCTGGGAAGCAATTCTGGGAGGCGCGACACACAGAGCGAGAACGAGAGAGGGAGAGAGAGAAATGGAGCGATCTATTACGCATTTGTGATCTTAGAGGTGATCTTTGTGAGGTGGTCTCTCTGCGGTGGCGATCTTCGCGCGTAAGCCAAACATCATGTTGGCGAAATGCGAGACTAGGCATCTCTCGGGCCGCGTCTCTTCTCGTCGTCGATTCTTTCGACGCGGCGCGAAGTCCAAATATTAGAAGCAAACATCCTTCCGTCCGGCGACGAGGGCCGAATTTATTTACATGATGCTCGAGCATTAAACGCCATCCACTTGTCTCGCGGCCGTGGACGAGCGAGGCTCGAGCGAGAACCTAGAATGAAGGGCGCGACGGCGTGAGGAGGGGGATGAGGGATGGGGGGGGGGGAGGTAGGAATTTTATTTCCGCTCGCATTAATTTCAACGGCGTAGAAGACGCGGTCGTCACAAGGCGCGGCTTGAAATTACGAATATTATGACTTCAACCAGTTCTCAGAATTCTATGTTTTTCATTCTTTAATCTCGGTCCTCTCGTGTTTCACACCATATCTTATGAACACACTCGCCTTCTCTCTTAGCCCGTTCTCCTTATACTTCCTTCCTCGGCTTCTCAATCCGAGAGCAAGGTAGAGTGTGCCAGACGTGCGAAAGAGAGTGCAGAAGCAGTTTTACAGTAATCCTAATACAACAGAAAAGTATTAAAAAAGAGATGCAAGCTGCATGAGTGAAGTCTGCGTTTTATCTTAGTCACTGATGCTCTCGAGATGCTGCGATGTCGACTTTTGCTAAGGAAAAATTTCATGCCTCTGATCAATAGCAGAATTATCTATACATCGACAAATTGAATTTTAGAATATCAGATAAATAATCAAATAAATTTTTTTTTTTTAATAATGCATATTTTGACATAGATACTTAATTATCTAATATTTATCGTTAAATTATTCTTTATAACGGTACATATAATTAACGGCATCGCCAAAGACACATTTCGAGAGTTCGGTGACAACGCGATTCGAATATGAAGTTATCGTTCGTGAAACACATACCGAGCAATTTTTGTGGATCTAAGATTCGACGCATATATTTGAAAGACGAGCGATATAAGTCGCGTCGGTTATTATTCGGCGACGAGTCGGTTTCCGGTCATTCGTCCCAGCACGATAGGCGATTAATATACATTTTAAGCCGTCGGTGGCGAATTTGAATAATCTTCTGGTATTCCGCAGCAGGCACTCCAGGAGCCGCGGGGCTCCTCCAGCTCGTCGGGTCTGGCAACGTTACGTTCGAGTGTTTGACGAACGAACGCGTTACGAAGTCGCCGACTTTTTTGTTTCCTCTTTCTGGCATCGGCATCAGCGTCGAGCTATGTCGAGTGGTAGCCCGCTCTCACGGACCAGCCGCTGTCTCGTATAGTTTCATTCCCGTCCCAACCCGTCCCGACTCGTCTCATCCCATTCGATACGTCTCCGTCATGTAGGTTTAATATACGTAGCCGCGATCGATCTCGAAGCTTGCGTTCTGTCTCAAAACATCTACGTATATGTAAAATTAAATCTCCGGAAGTCTTAAATCGAAATTGCACGGAGAAACCGCGCAGTATATTTTATTCAAATTTTTAAATTTTATCTTTATTTTTATAATTATATTTTGATTATCTATTTGTAAAATACATGCATAACAGAGGTGCACATCTCGAGAGAAAAATACAAATTATGTCTAAACCGCATCCATATTATGGGACCGCAGAAATTACACGTGTCTTAATTACCTGTGAGAGATACTGACATTTTACAGTTTCTTTTTCCGCGAGTCGATCATCGGTTTAGATTCACGAGCACCGATGCGTGACGTGCTCTCATTAGCAAGCGATTTGTAAGCATTTTTGCAATTACACGAGACAAGACTTCTCAATGTACGTTATATCGATCGCCAAAGAGAGCTCATGAAGCAATTTGTCGAGTGTTGTTCCTATAAATTAGCGATTTAATAAATATGCCTTTTGCCACCGCAAACTCTCGCAACATTTTTTTACTCCAGTTTGCTTACTAGCAACCGCGCTCATCGCGCAAAGAAGAGACAACAGAATAGTATTTTAATTTCCGGAAATTGTGTATCACAGCCTTCGGTCTCTTTCGCTATGCCTTTGATAACTTTAGATTTAAAATCTCAACTATATATATATATATATATATATATATATATATATATATATATATACGGAATGTCCAGTAATAATCGCCCCACCCATCGTGTACAGGCGGGTTAAACCGAGTAGGAAAGTCCTTGACCGTTTTGCATCTTCGCAATAATTAATTAGAAATTAATTAAAGAAGATCGGCCAATCCGCGCGAGTACAAGCGGAGAAGAGACAGCCTAGTGTTACGCGATTACTAGACACGCGACGAAGCATTAGGACTAATAATCAAGATTAATTATGTATTGCGTCTAGCGGATTGTATTAAACGCGCATTCACACGCAATCAATTCGCAGCATAAAACTCGTTTTTAACATCGCAATTTGTCATATAATTGTATAAAATTTAATTGACAAATAGTTGTATGAGTATTAAAATCGCTATTTAGAGAGAAAATAGAGATGGCAAGGTGCAGACAAGGATTTTCTTAGTATATAATTAATTAATCTGTGTATTAATTAATCCGCGCGGAGTCATCGTTTGATAGTCAATAATCATAGTCGTTCTATTCATAATTCAATAGAAAAATCAATGGGGAGATGCATTGTCATCCGCATGTCTCACGATTTATCGGTGGCATGCCGAATTTCCTGACCTGAGCGGAGTCCACGCGGACTCTACGCGGACTCCACGCGGACTCCACGCGGACTCCACGCGGAGTCTTCGGGTAATGACCAATAATCAAAGTCGCTCCATTTTCGATGCAATAGAAAAGTTGAAATTCGTCGACTCGTGAAATATTGGCTTCTTTTTGGCGTCTCGGATTTTCTTGTCGCATCCTTGTCTATCCTCCTAGCATCCTTCTCGCGCTCATCTTATCTTATCTCTAATTCCTTAAAAGCTCGTGCTCGAAGTCGAGCGAACACCGCTCGAGCTCGGTACTCGAGATAAGGATTGAAACAAAATACTGCCGATACTTTTTTCACAACTTTCAGTTATTTCGGTGTCGCACATCACACCTAAGGTGTGACAATCGTTTAGCTAGCTTGTCTAGCTGTCATCGGCTTTCTTATCGCGCATGATTTATGTCTCAATTTATAGTTACTCACACAAATTTATTTCATACATTTTAGTTACTATCACACGCGATTATAACGTCGGTGTAGTTTCATTCATTTCCTACGAGCGTAGGAAATAAATGTGTACACATCATTCGTTCATGTCCTTTTTAAATTCTCAACAATAAAATATTTTAATTGACGTATATTAATCCGCTGGTGATTTTTACTCGTTTGTATCTCTGAAACATTCTGTATCTTCTAAAAAAAATATTAGTTTGAAGATTTTAAATATTTATACCAATATAAGTAACTCGCGTAAAATGTTGCACACCTGAGATATAATACTTGCCATATGTTTCTCTGAAGCACTGTATGCTGTATGTAAACAAGTGCATATGAAAATCATTGCTGAATCATAAATATTGCAACGTCAATCGCGTCGATTTAATTAATTGAATGATAAATATGATGTCCCAATTGCGATCCGTTTAACTATTAACGAACACGTTACACTAACATTATTTATATATTTTTTGCTCAGTGAATAAAAATAATTGTCACTTGTCAATCTGGATACGACGCGCAAAGTTGCGATTGCTTCTCAGAGTAATTTTGATTATTCGATTGAAATAAAGGTGTTGCGGTAATTATATGCCGTTATGCAGGATAAAATTTATGACGCATATTTTATTAACCACGCATTCCATTCGTAGCGCAACATTCGTTTTTAATACCGCAATTGATCACATGATTGTATAAAATTTAATCAACAAATATTTGTATGAATATTAAAATTGCTATTTGGAAAGAGAATAGAGATAGCAAGGAGCATACAAGAGTTTTCTTAGCATATGTATTAATTAATCCGCGCGGAGACTTCGATCGATGACCAATAATTATTGCTAGGCACAATACATAATTAAACTTGATTATTAATTCCAACGCTTCGTCGTACATCTAGTAACCGCGTAACATTGTGCTCGCGAGGATTGGCCGATCTTTTTTAATTAATTTTTCATTAATTATTGCGAAGATCGCAAAACGATAGAGGACTTCCGTACTCGGTTTAATCAGCTCTATTTGCACACGATGGGTGGAGCGATTATTACCGAACTTCTGTATATATTTATTTATTTATTTATTTATTTAGGCCAAGATTCGGGAATTTTAAAAATTCGTCAAGATCGCGGAGACGTTTCTTTCATTGTACGCGAAGGCGAGAGGCAAACGATACAAGATCAAAAGAACAACAGATTTCTCTTTAGGGGATGAAATTTTTGTTTTATCTTATTTATGTTTTATCTCATTTACAACGAATTTTTTGTACGGTATCGAAAAATTATTGGATCAAGAAGGGGTGGCACAAAGAGCGTACCTCGTTGACGAAAAATTCGATTCTCACACGAGGAGAGATCGTTAGATCCCTGACGAGGACATGCGTGCGAAACAAGGACCTACGAACGGCGGAGATAAAGATTTTCGTTCACGATCGATCTCTTGCGGGCACTGCGATTCGACTGTGCACAATGTGTGTGTGTATGTGTGTGTTTGGTTTGTGTGTGTGTGTGTTTGGTTTGTGTGTGTGTGTGTGTGTGTGCAACGTGTTCACGTACATGAGAGGGTGATAATGTATTCAAGGTCCGCCCCGTGGTCCACGTGGTGGGGTGAAACGGGGCGGCCCGCGCGCTATAGGTACTGTAACAGATGTTAATTATCCCTTCTGTATAGCCGGCGAAAAAAGGAGCTCGCGCGCTCCTTCCTCGCGGCCGCTCGGACATATCGCGCCCGATCGTGTACGCCGTGCATCCCCGCTCGTCGTTACGCGGGGATATATTCTCGCGGCTACGCCTAGCGCGCTCGCGCCAATCGGAGGGCGCGCTCGACTTCGACCGACTTTACTCGCGATTATTCGCACAGATCTTTCCGCTTAAATCTGTAGATCTGAGTCGATGCCGCGGGGCACAAATACAACAATGAACAAGAATACGTTTAGATAGAATTTTATAGCCGATCATCCCCTCGTACGAATCCTTCTCGCCGCGCTGTACCAGAATAATTCTAGAGATAATGATTGCAGGGTAGAAAGAAAACAGAGTAATTAAACGATGTAATTAAACGTAATTTTTCTTGTGAATTGTGCAAAGAAATTCTGTATGAGAACTCAACACTTTTATCACAAGAAGGAATATATCGAGATGAGAGACAGCGACTTCTCTATTGACATTGCAGACAGTGTCGACCGACACGGAAACCGCGAGGGTAGCGGGTTGATCTTTCGAGGACCGGTTGGTCTGAATGGCGTGGTCTGTCGTGCGGGCAATACGCAACACAATTTGCGCTTGATCGAGGAGGCAGTAGAAAGCCCTCGTACGTCAACCGCGATCGGCGCGACAGGTTGGAATTACGGCGCGTGTCGCCGATTCGAGAACCCTTGAGATGAACTCCTTGATTTAAATGTTAATTATTTACGATTCGGCTCTCATTAATCCGTCGTGATTGGTTCATTATCATCATCGTCTCGGCAACCACGTGACCGATGCCTCATCACGCGACCGGCGAATATCGCGCATTTCGACGATTTCGATTAAAGTAAGAAATTCCATCGACGCGGCGCAGGGGAGGGAGGGAAGGGAAACGTCATTCCTTTCGCGTAAAGTGACAACAATGAAGCGCGACATTAATTAAAGAGACGGACCGTGAGCGAGATGAGCGAGAGGGCTATCATCCATCGGTCGCGAGTCGCGACGCATTCCTGAAGGATACGATCCGGGGTCAAATCCCCCGCACGCCTAAGAAAGGTAAACGGCCATACGAGGGACGTAGGCGATCGTGCGAGGAAACGGCGATGACGATGACGACGACGACGAACGAACGAACGAACGAACGAACGAACGAACGAGCGGGCGGCAGAAGCGGTAAGAAGTCATTTTCCAACGGATTGAAATTCCATTCCGCCGTTTCTCATTGCGGGAGAATCGAACCCGAGAGAGCCGGGATAGAGAGCCGCGCCAGGCCATGAAATGACAGTTAGTGCGGGTATAACCCCGTCGAGATAAACCCTTTCGATTGGCCGGACGTTAATGCTTATCACGCTGCCTGCGCGTCCTTTTATTGTTCCTTTCTCATTTCGGATTTTTCCCCCCTTCGTCGGCGGCTGTGTTCTCTCTTTCTCTTTTCTTTTCTCTTCTCCTTCGTATCTTCTCTCGTGTCGCGCGCGCCCGCTCTCTTTCTCCTTCCGCCGTTGTTGCCGCCGCGACGGCGTGTAATGGGCTTAAAGGTCTGCATTCCAATAACCGAGAAACGAATTGTCGTGCGCTCGCGCGTTATCGCGCCAGAGCTGGTCGGACTAGCAGAGCACCAGGGCGCTCGTATATCACCGTAGCTTTTGTTACGGCGACGTGCCTTTGTTTTCGCCTCGTTTTCGCGATTCTCTTACATCGGCTGACTCGCCTCCCTCCCTCGAGTCTTGACGCAGACCTGCAAATATCGTCGGCGGGTGTTGTCGGAGAACAGCGTCGCGGATTTTATTCGAATAGAATAGGTCGATCATATTGCGAATTGGATATCCCGAGTGAACGAATCGAGATTGACTCTTACGGCTGGGCTGTTGTGACTCCTTTTCATTTGGCGCTGCGATATTTCACTGATTGAATTCCGGTGACCCGTGCGTCGTGGAAGACAGTGCCGCTCCTTGGAAGTATGTAATTCTCGCGTGTCAGCGGAACACGTGGGCAGCGAATTGACAGATTGCTCGTTCGATTTGATTGAAGTTTGAAGCCTCTGAATAACATTCGCGTTTTGTTTCAGGATGCGGTGAACAGCCGGCTGGTTCGCGAGGTTCGAGATGTCCGCCGTAACCAGCCCGTATGGCCCCGGTAAGACACTCTTTAATTTCAATTGTCAAATATTAGAGATTTATTCCGCACAAAGTATGTAATCTCAACGAGTTGACTTGTATAGACTTTAACACTCTTGGCTCTCATAAAATCATTAAACTGTCAGGATTCTTACTAACATTATAATAATAGCCCAGAGATTGCACAGAAAATTACGAATATCTATGATTTATTTATGGAAATCGGGAAGGGATTTCCGTAAGTATATGCGTGCGATATATTGTTGTCGGCCGGCGAGTCTCCGCAATTGCGCGAAGAATTCGTCCTACGCGGTTCATTTTAAGTGAAAGTATAGTCGCGCGATCGCACGAGCTGCGAGAACGCGAATCGCGCGGCGTTAATTTTACAAAACTATATGGCGTATATAAGCCACGGTCGTATCGTCGTTCCGAGAACGTACGCTTAGCGTTTGAGTTCGCGGGATTATAATTGATGCTAAAAGTTGATATCTATTAACTGTGATATGAGAACTGTGATATGAGAAACGGGCAACGCGTCATCGCGCCTTGAAACGCCGCGGTATTCGTTGTATGGAATTAGTGACTATTGTCGTCTCACCTTCGCGATGCGAATACTGTGGCGTCGCACGTCCGAATCGTTTTAATTCTCATCCGGCATTCCAGACTTGTTTGAGAGATCGAAGGCTCGGGGTGGCAAAAAAAAAAAAAAAAAAATGAGGCAACTCCTCGCCGCAAAATAGCTCGAGTCTTGCGCGCGTGTCATTAATATCGATCGAGAAATGAAACGATAAGATTGTAGCGCCTAATCAGACGGCGGATCGAATATAAATTTCATCTCTTTATCAGCGGAGATGCTTTCCGATTCGGTCTACAACTACGCGACGACCCGACGGGGCGCCGCCGATCAGGACAGCGACTCCCAATACGAGGCACAGGCCCAGTTGCAGATCACCAGCAGCATCCAGAGCAAACCGCGAAACAAACGGAAGAACTTCAAGCCCATAAGCAGCCGGATGGCGGAGGTGTCCGACGAGTCCGAGAGGGACGACGACGAACCGGAGGTCATCGAGGAGAGTTCGAGCGAAATCCTCGAGTACGAGAGGAAGACGATGCTGCTGCCAGCCGAGGATAGATCGAAGCAGAGGCTAAACAATAACGAGGTCAGCCCGATGGATCTCTCGGTTGCCACGAGACCGCCGTCCTCCGAGGCCGATGACGATAGCGCGGACTCTCTCAGGCATAAGTTCATCCTCGAGCAGCTGAGATCGCGGAAGCTGTACTCGCCCGGTACAGAGGTAAGTGTCGCTATTAATTGATCTTCCAGTATTTATTTTACACGAAATATTTGCTCTCGAATATCTCGTAAAATTTATTATACATCGAACGCGATATTTAATTCGATTGCTGAATGTGTATCTTCTCGATGTGCAGGCGAGGAGCCCAAATTCTGATTCGTCGGATAGAAGTGGGAGCGGCGTTCTGGATGCAGAGTCGTCTCGCCTGGACGATCAGGACACGCAGTTTGAAGATGAGCGGGGCAACGACGCCGACGGCGAGGCCGAGATCGAAGAGCGGAAGCCCTTCGAGGGCATGAGAGAGTACGCGGAGTCGACGATGCAGGAACTTCTGGCGATCTACGGGCTGGCAGGAGGCGAACTGGCAAAGTCGGTCAGCAGGCAACTGCCGCCCACGTTCCTCAACCCGAGTACTGGTCAGCAGACTCAGGGTGAGTACCTTGAAAAATTCAGTGATTATCGACGATTTAGACTTTATCGAATAAATCGATATAATCCGTAAAATCTCGATATAAAGTCAGAAATTGATTGGCAACACTTTCGGAATGAATATTTTTCAACGCGAGATTATTTTCAAGAACCATTCGAACAATTAAAGTCGTCACTATGGTTCCGAATAAGAGCGATCATTGAAAAGCCATTGTCGAATATAGCAATTAGAACCGCCCGCAAATTATCATCCGACCAAGTTGTTAGACAAATTAGAATACGCGGATTGGTTGGCATTAAATACGAGGTTGGCGTAAGATTGATCGTTGGCTGCGCGACTGGTTGACGTTCGCGATCGGACTTGGCCGGAGATCAATCCCGCATCTCGTTTCCTGCTAGAATTATCGATCGACGAAACTTCGAAGCTACCGTCGCGCTTTCGAGAACGACTTTGTCTCGTCGCATTGCCTTGTTTCCGTAAATTCGCACTGGCGAAAAACGAACGATGAATTAATATCAGCGACGAAGGTGAACGTCTGTTCTTCCGGCGGTTCGTCGGAAAATCGCTGAACGCGCGCGCGTTCTGGTAACAGCCGTTCGATGCAACGCGAATTAGAAGCCTCTGCCGAGCAGCAGCTCGGTTTACGTCAGCCGGCATCGCGATAAACGAATGCACTTTTCGCGATTGTGCGCTGGTGTGCGCGCGGATGAGGGGGCTCGTTCCGTCTCTCGAGCCTGTGCGCCGGCTGCTTTCAGCCGGGACTGTACGTGCACCAGAACAGAATGTGGCACTTACATATTGCCGGTGCATCGCATATGTGCGCACGTGAATATGTGATGGCTCGAGCAAGATGGCCGACTTATAACTCATAAAGTCGGTCGGTCCCGGACTGTGCGCGCTAAGCGCGACCGTCCGACTCGCGATCGATGGATGCCTTCGAGATCAGCCAGCGTCATCGTTTCCCGTTGCAGGCGGCGATCAGCGTGGGTTGACGCTCTCGAGAATTCCCCGCGGCCCAGAATTCTCAAGTCGCTTCAACTTAGGCTTCAACTTCTTTCCCTTCTTCAGCGTCACGGACGCGATTTATTTACATGTCGAAAACAATTTTTGAAACGTATCTCGGAATTTTGATTAGAACACAGATGAAATTAATTGAAGGCTAATGCGCACATTGATTTTTATTCAATTTGAATAAATTATCCATTTTTATTTTTTATGATTTCCTGCGACGTGTGAATATATGATTTTTTTTTTTAGCGGTATATGATCTACGTTCGTAGACGTTTCGTAGACAAACAATTATTTTGAATGATATGCGATGTATTGTGTAATATTATAAAAATGCGATATAATATCTAGTTAAAGTATAACAAGGACCGAGATGCGCGAAGAATGTCCCGCCTTGTCATCCGCTTTGCCTCTCACCGCCGCGTCTCCCAACTGGTCGCCACCTACGTGCAGGTGACGAGAAACAAAAGCTGACTTGTTGCGGCACGACGTGATCGTCGCGATTGATACAAAAAAAAAATCACGCGTAATTTATCATGTAAAAGAGCTTGAAGCGGTAACGCGTCCTAACGATGACACGTTAGAGACGACGACAAAAAAAGGAAAAAGACGGTACTTCTTAGACGAGCGTCACACTCGCCTCTGTGAACCTCGCTTCGACGAAGAATAGATATCTTACATATTTGTCTCGTCCGCTGAGAATATATTATCGTTTCGCGTTATAATCTCGAAGAGAGCTATATGTATCCCTTATTGGTATATCTAACATCTGGCAACATACGTGTCGCTATATTATCGATTCATCACTACTTTTTCTCGTACCGGCTAAAAGTTAATTTATGCTCGTGACCTATACATATATCCTCTGCTCTTAAATGTTTGTTATGAGCGACTGTCGGATCAATTCCCGATCCGACTCCGTCCAAACGTTCCGTCCCACTTAATCGCTCCATTTCATGACGCCGTGATATTAAAGCGATACACCGAAGGCAGAGAAAAGGTGTACTACTATAAGTGTCGTACACAATCGCCATACTAGGAGGGGAAGGTGATAATCTGGCGCGAAGAAAACCAGAAAACTCGTCTATGCGCGCGGGTGGAAGAGAGACGGCTACTTTGAAGGGAGGGGTCTGATGAGGGGTCTGAAGGAGGAGAAAGGGGGAGGGAGAGGGAGAGAGATACCGCGGTGCCTCCGTGAACCCATTAATCATTCCGCCCGGATAAAAGGCAGTAAGGATGAAAAGAGAAGACGGACAGTCGGACGGACAGCGGGCAGGCAGAAGGAACGGAGAGAAAGGAGAGAAGAAAAGGAGAGGCGATCTCTTTCCTCTTTCCTCCCCCGACGCAGCTTCCCTCTTTCTCGCGAGAAGAGCGCGCAGGATCATTTTTTATTTTTGTCCTTTTCGAAATTCGTCGGCCACGCCATTGTCAGGGGCCCGCGGAGAGACTTTCGAGAGAGACAGGCCCCCTCTCGTGGGCCCCCGGGCGTCGTCCCGTCGCACGGGGCCAGATTCATTAACTGATAGCGCGCGATTCTCCCGGCTCGATTGCGTTTTTTAACGATATCCGTCCGCAGCATCGCGTCGGAAGAATGATCGTCGAATGCCACCCGTCGGGCGAGAAAATCCGCTCCGTCTTCGAAATCGGTTCAAGCCGACGATCGATAGGGGTATCTCTTTCTCTCTCTCTCTCTCTCTCTTTCTTTCTCTCTCTAATATATATATATATATATACACACGATCTTTATATATATATACATATATATATAGATCGTCGTTCAATTTAGCGAGGCCTTAAAAGTAATGGACATTATACCGAATGATTATCTTGAAGAGATACACACAGGTGTCGGGTCGAAAGGAAAGAAGAATTATTAGATCTCGAAACTTTCGTTATTTAATTGTTTTTTTAGATCTTCATCGTCATGCGTTGCGAACCTTGGTGACAGATACGTGTGTGTAATACTCTTATAAAGCATACTCTTTGAAAAGCCTTTGAACAAAAAGTTTGTCGTTTCAAAAAGCGAGCCTTCTCCTCAGAATATGTCGGAAGAAGGAACGGCCGCTACGAACCCTTCGTTAAGAAACGCCGAATTCAAAAAGCCAGCTAACTCGACCGCTATTCAACGAATCTGTCGTATCTGCTGGTCGGGTTTAATTCGAGAAGCGCTGGTAGCGAGAGGAAAGGAACAGGGAATCGGTGATATTAAGAAAGGGGAAAGGGGAATCGGCGGGAGAAAGAGGGAAGGGGAGTGTTTGGATCAGTCTGGTTACGAGCTTTTATGTCTCCGAGCGCGTATCTCGCTTGGGCACGTATGAATTAGATCCCGATGGTCCCGAAAACGAATCGTTGCAAGATCGAAATCGGAGCTTCCTCCTTGAACGGGGACAAAGAACCCTCTCCACATGGTTGATGAGAGACGTTAAAGATTTCAGGTATTCGGACCAGCCGCTGAATCGAGAATCGTGATGTCTTTCGATGAATTTTATGCGAATAGAAAACTGGATAAGAATGAAAGATGGAAAATAGTAGTACGAAGAAAGAGTTTCTATTCTAACAATTCTTTCTTTTTTTTAATTATTCATTGCGTGGCAATGCTTACTGCGATTCTTTGTTTATTCAGGATTTCACGAGAATACGTGAAATGTATATCTCGCACTCGACCGAGGAAATATATTTTGCCGCGTAGGAAGAAGAGGAAGACGAAGAAGAAGGCGCAGAGAAAGACGAACGTATCTCTTGCGGAGACGTTGATCGGCGCTGGATTCCCTCGGTACGAAGAGATCGTGAAACGTTTTATGAAAGCTTTTATGAAAGGCTTTACGAGGCACGGACCGAACTGGGGCCCCGGGTTCGCTTCTGCTACACACGTGCTGCCACGACGACGAGGAACCCCCTCTTGTCCCCCCGAAACCCCGCGGGGCCCTACATGCGCTCGTCCTTCTTCCTCTTCATCTTTTCCTCTTCGCGCTCGGCTCCGCGAACGAGCCGCGTTTTCTCTATCGATCCTCGAAAGTGCCTCGTTTTTCATCATCATCATCATATCCGTCGTCGATACTTCGCTCGATCGCGTCCTTCTTGTTTTTTTTTCTCTCTCCTCGTTTTTCTTTATGCGCTCTTATCCTCCTCGGACATATTTCATTGGACGGTATTTTCCTTGATCGAAACTTTTTCGCGACGGCAAGCTTAGATCAACGTTTCGCGCGAGAGCGTCGGAATGCCGACGTTATTTGCATAAGAGAAAACTAGCGATTCGATCGTCTACGCGCTTGAATTTTCTCATTTAATTCAATTTCCTTAAAGACTCACGTTTTTTCTACCACCATTCGTGCGATCGTCGCTCGCGCCGCGTTGATGTCCGCTTCCGGATCAATTGGGTCTCCTCAGCTTTTTTTGTTCTCCAATTAAGTTCTGAGTCAGAGAGAGGAATGGCGAGGTTCTATTGACGTTGGACACGGTACAGTCTTTGCAGTAACATGCGTTTGCGACGATTCTACATAGCTCTCGAATCTTGCTTTTTTTTTGTTCATCGACCACCGCGATTGAAATCGTTGACGAGAGCTTGTCTGCGTCATGAGTCGATTATTTGCGAAGATTCAGAATTTTTCTCCGCGATTATAAATTGACGTATCAATGAACTTTAACACGGAGGCCTCGACAAGCAGAAAAGCATAGAACGGTAATCAAGTTAAGTCGCCGAGTATGAGCTATTATTATCCGCGAGAGTGAATGTTTTTGCGAAATCATCTCGGATTATGGTCGATTAAGCATCGTGAAAGATTAATACGAATTTCCGTATATGATGAAATTTAAAACTAGTTTAAAAGGCAACCTGCGACGAAATCAAATTTTTCTCAGATAAAAAAAACCGATATGTATCTAAAATTGTAAAACGGAATTTGCAATTTTATTCGTCCGCGAAATTAATATCGAGATCGAGCGGGATAAAAAAAGTGGACCGAGATATTATATACATATATATCTCCCGTGAAATCCTTTCCCATTCCCGTTCATTCTCCCCGCGAGCGTTCTCCTTACTCCTTTTCCTCTACTCCTCGCGGCATCTTGTTTATTTTGCCCGTCAGCTCGCTGACACTTGGACATTCGTTTAAATTTAGAATTCAATAGGTTCCTTTTACCGACCGTACTTTCGTGCCTTAACGGATTCCCCGCTCGACGAAGATTATTTGTTTAATTCCAGCTCTACGTCGATCTCTCGCCGTTTCCCGCGATTCTCGTCCTCGTCCCAATGACTGTCAACCCGGAACTCGCTTCTCCTCCTCCTCGTCTCAATGCCGTTTAACGCGTAACTATCTCGAGTGCGTTCTTCTTTTCTTTCTACGGGCTCTCCGAATAAATCGATGACAAACACCATACGGCATCGTGCTTTTCAACGGTACCTTAATTATCATTCTCTTATCTTCGGTTCTTAATGAAGAAATTATCTAACGTTATGACAGTCTTCCGATCGTAAGTGTGCGTAGAACTATAATAAAGTGGTTCTGTTTTGAGATGTTTCATCAGACAGAAGACAAGTCTGTCAAGATACACAGTAGTCAGGCAATTAAATTTGAAATTTGAAATTAGTTTTAAATTAAAAGACACGATGTACATGTGTCTGATGTTACATGAAATATTGCGTGATCGCAAAACTCGTTCCGCTTAGCATGTATAATAATTTTTTAATTATTCTTTATTTCGATCTTTTTTTTCCGAAAGAGAAAAATCGATATAAATTTGACGAATTTTTGCAATTTTCTCGATGACCGGCTAACTTTCAGCAGCTTGTGTCCCCTTTTTCGATACACGTCACTTTTCTCGACACGCGCGACCCAACACGAGGAATATCGCGGGAAGTAAGTGCACCGATCGCTTTATTACTTTATTTCGCCGTGTATCCACGCACACCGTGGCTTGGCGAGGTGCGAGTTTTACTGCCGTCCTCTTTTGTACCCATCCTCGCCGACAACAACAACGCCGGCGACAAGTAGTTCTCGTCGAGTCAATGGATCGAGATCTGGCGGATACTTCGTCATCTTGTCGCATCCTTGATAATTTTATTTTTACGAGTACCGGTTTCGCGTATCCGCAAGATTAACCTCAGTTATGTCTGAGCTCGAGAGAAATTCCGTATTTGTGAAAATTACTTTTCTCTTGCGACCGATGATTTTAAGCGTTCTCTATTCGCTCTATTTTAATGAAAAAAAATCGTGTGTCTTTAATATAATTAATATAATTAGACATTACTTTCTCCAGGAAATTTACGTTCTTTAAAATTAATTGTCGCGAGCAAGATTTTTGACATCGAGCCGCTTATTACATAACACTAGAAACGCGCGACTCGTTTTTCCCAAAATTTCTCCGAGATCGTCGATTAGTATGTCGAGATTAAGGTTGCCTTCCCGCGGATGACGAGAAGAAGATTTCTATTTCGTCCCCTCGTTCGCGGCGCTTCCTTGCTCTCCTCACTCGCGGTGTCGATAATCGAATGAAAAAGGTGACCTTCCATTAGCATTTCCACGGAGACTCCGTAGGCTCGATTAATTTTTCAAACGATCCCACCTCCGGTTTCGTCGATATGTGCGCTGAGATAGGCAGAGCCAGCGAGAGGTGCGCCGTGGCCGAGAAGGCCCATTAGGCCTCACGGGCGCTGAGGCCCCGTGGGCCCCTTGTCAGTCTCCGAAAACCAGAAAGTCAGCTTGTCAAATTAATCACGGATGACCAATCCATCAGGAGGCATTCCTAGCCGAGGAGGATCTTCGTTGTTGTCGTCGTCGTGACTGTCATGTTCTTCTTCTTCTCCTTTACGTCCAGCTACCTCTGGTGTGTTGGCCTCTTCGCCAACTGATTTTATAAACTCTCAAATTGTTCTAGGGACGTTAAAAAAAATGCTTAACAGATTATATAATATTAAGTACATCATTTGTGATTAAACACGAACTCGTAAAAATTGATGTTAATTATGGAATAATGCAGAATGTGTAAATTTAAAATGCTATAAGAGAGATAAAGATAGAATGTATTTATCTGCGAGAAAACCGTAATGAGAAGGCTCGGGGACACGAGGCCACCGATAACCCTTCACATCTTTTATATCGCGATGCTGCTCTGATTTCAAGGTATCTTGAGAGTACTGTTTGGAAAGACCGTGCGACAGACAAACGAGAAAATAAGAACAGACCGTCTTGTGGAAGTGTGGATTGTGGATACCCGAAAACACATGGCCGGTACAGTCGAGGAAAAAAATGTAATCTACTTCGCGAAATTTGTTTCTACGAAAATGCATAATTTCTCTTTTTATTCTCGTCAATTAGTTCGTCACGCATTTGGCAGTCGTGCAAAAGTTTGCCGTATATTGTTGCCAAGTATTTATTACTGTCAATTGCCAAATTGACGGCTCGCAAGTCGACTTTAGAATCGATCGTCGCTGCGAACGAGCGATTGAACGAAAACATAGTGGATCGTTTATATTTAATTCAATGTCTTGCCGTTCTCAGTATAGTCATCACGTCGTTGCTCTAATAGCTTCAAATCATCGTCATCGATTGTGCTTTTATTTATTTCAATATGATTATTTATTATCAGTTTTCTTGAAAAAACATATCCATTAAGATAGTACGTTTCCGATATTAATATACAATTATAATTATTTATTTCGTTTAACAGCTATGCAATCAATAATGGAGTATGACAAAATACCAGAGAATTTTCTTGACAATGAGTAACAAATATATAAATGTCGTGAGAGTGAAATATTGCCGACTTTTGAAGGGCTCGCTCGCGTAGAGAGAAATCGCGTTGCTTAAGGGCGACATTGCCAAATAAAGGGTTAAGGACCATGCCGAAACTCGGGAGCCTTTTATCCGGGCCCGATGCGTTGGATGATGCAAGGGAGAGAAAAGACTCGCGAAAACCAGTTTGTTCAACCTAATACGGTGCCTGTGGCATCGGTGGTCTTAATGAACTTCTACCTCTCTCTTTCTCTCTCTCTCTCTCTTTCTTTCTGTTGTTCTTTCGCTCACGTTCGTCCTTTCCTTTCCTTTCCGCTCTCGGCCCCAAAGACTGCGGATTTTCCGCGGAGATGAATGCCTCTTGTCGAATACAATGTTACAAGAGGAAGAGCAAGAAATGAGTCGGGAAAGATCGGGGTAGCGAGAAATCATTAAAGAAGTACCAGTTAAGTACAACGGACGTAGCACCAATTACGCGCGACACGTCCTACTTTGCATCGGTGACAAGGAGGAACGTTGCGATCCTTGCTCGGCGAGAAGTCTTTCTCATGTGCAAATACAGCGAAGAGCGTTACCGACAGCTCTCGGAGCTGTGCATGCTTTATGAAAACATTTCTCGCGGAGAACTTCCCCAGCGTTCGTAACAGGAGGGAGGGGAGAGAAGCTCGCGCAGGAGGCATTAAAGCTGGCCTAATCTTAATATTCAAATTCTACGGCGAAACCACGGTCCGGTCAGAGGACGGAGGAAGCACAAGCGAGGGAAGGCGATAAGGATGGGGCACGGAAAGATAGAGGGAAGGAACGAAAAGAGGAGAGAATGGTCTCGCATAACCGATTCTCGAACTCATAAATTTTAAATTATGTCAAGCAAAAAGAAAAGTACCCGCGCGATGGTACCCGACCTCGGGTGAAATAAGAGGAACGCGCGGGGATATTTCTTTTTCCCCTGAGTGCTCCAGAAAAAGACAGAGAGGCACTAACTGACTGAGTTGTGGACGCGAATAAAAAGACTAGTGTCGAGAAATTATTTTTAATTATGTAATGTAGGTAAATGAAAAATCGGCTCCTCTACATTTTATATCGCATTTTCCTGGTTTTTATATTTTTAAAAATAGTTTCGAGACACAGGAGTCAATATATACTTTAAAAAGAAATGAAAAAAATAAAGTTTATTATCTTAAATGCGATCAAGATGTGAAGCGGATGTATCATGACATTGCTGTAGCGATTAATTCCGGTTGATTTGCATATATGTTGGACAATCAGAGAAGATATTTCCCTTTCGTCTCATTCGTTCAAACAAGAGAGAAAATCGTAAAACTCGTAAGTCGTGGCAAAAACGGCGAGACTAAAGGCCACTGTCAGGGAATTATTAGGGTTTCTACGTCGTAAGGCCCCGCTGGCAGCGCAGACGGCTAGCCGCGAAGGGGAAGGAAAGGGAAGGGAAGGGAAGGGAAGGGCTCATTGCCTCGACACGTTTTCCATACGCGAAACCGCTTTATGGGGCTCGCTACGAAATTTCAGGGGGGCCCCATTACCGCGCGTCGGGAGGGGCCCCGTCGAGTCGAATTTCCGGCATTAATTCGACATTATGCGATATTCAAATCTGTTACGTGGAATTTTTTCAGTCTAACGAGATTCTACCCTGCTCCCCCTTCTGCCCTCAGCTTGCCCTTTTTTCGGACCCAACCTCTTATTCCCCTTCTCGATACGCGAGTTTTCGGAGCTCGCTCCATTATAGAAAATTGCAGAATATGCCAGAGTGCCATTTTCTTTTTATTGTCATGATAATTTTGCGCCGCCCGTTTCTGTCATCGTGTACGCGACAAAACGCACCTTTGCGATCGATACAATCGATATTAATTATTATCATATAAAATTTTGAATGCTATTTCTTTAATATAGATTGATGTTATCGAGAGTTCAGAGACTCACACTTACATATGAAGCGCGAATTTGAGTCTTGTTTACGAGACAATCTAATCTCCGCGTTATATCTTCCGTGCTCTTTTCCCGAATTACTTTTCATCTCCCAAGATCCTTGGTTGAATCGGGCGCGAATAAACAGCAATTGGACAACGGAGGCTGATCGCGCGCGCGCGAGGACCGCCGAGTAGCGCGCGCGGCGCTCCTTTGTTCGCGGCCAGTTTCATTTTTCGAGTATGGAGGATAATTAATCTTGGGTGGGCATAAAAGGGTTTTCGGGTTCGGCCACGAGAAAAAATGAGCGCAGCTCTGGCGCGTTCGGCCGCGGCCAGTTGTGTTCGCTGGCCCTTTTTTCTTCCTCCCTTCCTCGCGTCCTTCTTCCCTCAGGCCCCTAAAACTCTCCCCGTCTGCCCCCGCGCTTATTCTCCTTTCGTTTCTATCTTAACATTTCTCTCCTCTCTCTCTCTCTCTTTCTCTCCCCCTTTCTTTCTCCCGATCTCTTTTTCCGTCCGCTCTTTTCTTTCTCGTTTATCCATTTAACCGCCTCCCACACATAGCACCGCGGGATTCTAAACCGCTATTTCGTTTTCGACTCTAAACCCCCCTCCCATCCCTAATATCCAACGTATGAAGTACCCCCTCTCTCTCTCTTTGCCTCTTTCTCTGTTCTTTTTTCCGGAATTTGAGTCAATAAAAAATCGCTTGGAACAAAGAAACGAACGGCCGCCAATTTCTCACCGGATAATGCCCGGACCCATCGGCCCCGGGGAGAAGGCTAATCACGGTTGAGCATCTCGACTTCTGTTAGGTGTTAAAAATGAACCCCACGGGGCCCTGAGTTCTTTATCTCGCGGCCGAGCCACGCAGATCCCTCTCGATCTTACCGCCCCGAGACGTTAAATATTAAAATTTGGAAACGTTATACCCGACTATGTTCGTCTAAGATTCCTGCTTTCGAGAGGGAGTGAAGGCAATTGTGATAAAAAAAAAGGCAGAAGAACGGGCGCGCATCGATTCTTTTTCTGCAACGCGGTGGTTAGTCATAAATCTGAGTACATCTACTCATTATGTTACTTGTTTCGTGTTATAAACACTGTTTTAATTGTATTCTATGGTTCGCATCAAAGATTCGGATCTTTCACATTTTTATATTTCAACAGACTAGAAAGAGTCGGACACGAATAGTAATGCGTCAGTTTCAAGGAAAATATAATTTTTCATTGAAACTGATTAGTTGTGCACAGGACACAAATTTTTCTTGGTCCGATACCAAGTAATTAAATTAAATCTCAATTCGATATTTTTATTTTAATAAACCTCCCCGACCGCCCTAAAGAAGCGTAGACGAGAAAAATATCGGGGCGAACATTTTACATTTTACATTTTTACTTTACTTTTTATTAATTCTCCATAATTGCTTTGTAATTTATTTACCCTGCATTTCTAGATGTAATATATGTACACTATCTTGTATACTCAAACATTCTTAAAAGGCTTCTCTATCTTATAAATCGCTGCACCGACCGTTCTCCGAAAGTTCATTGAATTTTTACGTTTTGTTACGTTTCGCTTTGCTTTTTTACATATCCGTTCGATATTCTTTCATTCTTGCCGAAGCCATCGCAAGATCATCACGGTTTCGATCGAGAGCTCTAATGATGCTGGTGCATTTGATTATGACAATGCGGATTTATCACGGAGATTTCGCGCGAACTTCGGCTTTATTCTTTTATAATTCTCCCCGGGATAGGTACATCGACCGTTTGACACATCGGGTGTATCCGTTACTCGATGCGATTTGGAATTCCCAACAGTCGTTGCGGCTCACTTCCGTTGACGATTCCGGGTTGGATGAGCCCCAACCACGTACGTAGTCAGGCACGCGTAACGCGAGGCTCTTGAACGCGCGCGTGTTTCGTTACACGACGACGAAGCGCTCGAAATTCGATTCTGGCGAGAAACAAGAAAGCCGAAGCCGCCGGTAATCTTACTTTTATGTTTGGAATACCGAATTTACGTAACGTACGCGGTACGCCTAGCACGGGAGAATCGTGTTAAAAATCTAACCAAGCGATTGAATTCATATTTTATCGAGATTATTTCACACATTTTTTATTTTGTCAGATCGCATCTCTCTACATATCTATTTGTAAACTTCTATTACATATTTGCGGTTTCCTTTTCATATATATATATATATATATTTTTTTTTTTTTTTTTTCTCGTGAGAACAATAGGAATATATCAGAAAAACTACGGCAGCATTTCGTAGAAGAAAAAGAAATAAATATATATATGTATGTATGTATTTATTTTTTTTTGTACGAAATGCTGCGGCATTATTCCTAATGTTCTCACGAGAAAATATGAGAACAACGGCGGAAGAGCAGCTTTCGCAGGAAACTACTACGACAACGATTACTCAGATTTCTCGACGAAAGGAGTGTCTTCGTGTCTCGGTTTTCCTCTTTAGCGATACTAGCCACCTTTTGCTCTATCCCTTCCGAGTATTCTCCCCGAGTCGAAGAGGAGTTACCCGTTCGCGCGGGTTCGAGAAGGGAGAAGGAAGTAAAAGAGGTGCACCCCCGGGAGGTACGCGTAACCCCTGCGGGTCACGGAGAGAACGACGTTTTACCGACTATTAACTCACTTTTACCCCTGTTTCTTACCCTCGCTGAGTGAACGCCGAAGGGAAGGGTCCGCGGGCGCCGACGAGATAAAAACGGAGGAAAAAGGTGCACGCGGAATCCCTTCGACGCTCGCGTGTATTTCTTCCCTACTCGAAGCTCTCCTCGTTCGCGTAATCTCCCGCTTTTTTTTTCCTTCACCCCGCGCTATTTTCGCCCCCTTGCGATATTTCTCTTTCCGCTTTTCCGGGATGGACGCGTGCAGGTAGCGACCAGGTACCTGCGCGAGACTCCTCGAAGAGGGGCGAGGGAAAAAAAAAGAGAAGAACGCCAGATCTCTCTGGGGGCCACGCTCGATTTAACCCCTGAGAAAAATCGCGCGATCCCTTCGCCCGGCGGAGTCGTCGCAGTTGATTTCGGGGGTTAACCGATTTCCCTGCGAAATTTGAAATCCGAGAGCGCGTTTTTTTTTCCTACCGTTTTCCGCTCTGATCCGAACGACGCACCCGTTTAAAGGTTTAAGTATCTCGTAAAAATGGGCTCGAAGATACGAGAGACGAGATCTCGGCGCCCTTCTTTTTTCTTTCTTTTCGCGCGACTTCCGAGGTTAGAGGGTCGGATGTCAGTCACCGTCTCTAATTTGAGCCCCGAGCGTATCCGAATGATCTCGATTATTTTATTATTCAATATCTGTGTAAAGTTTCTGACAAGTATATATTAAACTAATGCAAAGATTTTAAAATTCGTAATTATAGAATTGTAAAAGAGTGGAGAACGTCATCCCGAAAAGCTAGCACTTAATCTTAAGATTATACGAATTATTTAGATTGCTACTTTTAAATTTCGATCTTTTTGTGTGTGAAAAAAACCTTTTTCTTCATATATGTATAATAGATTCCTTCATCGTCTTTATAAATTTTATTCTCCAAAACTTCTCGAGTAATAGATCTATTTTTGTTTCCGTATCAATAAGCACGTTATATTTCGCACGGTGTTTTATAAACGAGGAATCTTGGAAAGATGACTCATCGTAATATGTTTCTCTGCTGCGATAGTGTATCGATGGAGCATGACTCGCCACTATGCGAGGTGATTTGGAGCAAAGACGAAAGAGAGAATGTCTTCGGTGGAAGAGAAACATAGAATCCCCGCGGCGCGATACCTTCTCCAGACTGGGCCTTAAAAATCGAGTCAATTTAAGGACCCGGCCGCGAGCGAGATACAGCGAAATGCGTATATGCATGCGATTCTTCAGGAATTCTCTCTCGCGAGAATGAGAATTCATTTAATACCGAAACGAGCGTCGAAACCTTTTTGCGCTATTTATGACGATCCTCCCCTCCGTATTATGCGTTTTATTAATTATAATCCCTTATTAATTGTATATATGCGGGCGAGAAACGAAATCCTGCGTTTGATCACGATATTCGAAAGGTACAAGAGCGAGTCTCGGCAAATCTGAAAGCTGGAAACATCGTCGATCACGTTGCGCGAGAAATATTTTCCCACATCGCGCATCATTTTTTTCATTATTCGGGGGAGTCCGTACTATGGTGGATATTCTCTTCATTTTTCATCAATCGATGTAGGCCTTTTGCGTTGATGGCGAGCGAATCATCCATCGTGATACACAGGATGCTTCATTCGTTTAACGAAAAAAGTGGTGGAAAGCGCGTAAAGAGTGAAAGGAAGAACTTTAACCGCGAGAAACGAGGAAGGGATAAACCAAAAAAAAGAGATCCCAGGGGTTTCGTAATTTTAGTAGACATCATCGATCTAACCTTTCGGAAGAGCCCGACGTACCCCTCCGGGGGGGTCTTCTCGTGATCCTCTCTCTTTTTCTCTCCTAAGGAAGGGATTTTTAAGCCCTTACTTAATTCTGAGTCTCCTTCTATTATACTTCTCTCTCGTTTCCTCATTCTTCACCTCACCTGCAAATCAAGCAAACCTCTAAAGAAATCGCTAAACTTCGACGCTCTCAGGATTTATTTGCGCGAATGAAACGCATCCTATCTACCTGGTATGCCTGGATTATATTTGTAAGGTAAAAAAAAAAACATCAAAAATAACTCTTACCTAACGTACTCATCCAATTGTTTGCGCGATTAGAACTTTACTTTTTCTAACGGCCTGTAAGGCTACATTTTTAAAATAAGAATTTTTCAGAAATTTTTTAGAAAATCGTACACTTTTTAATATTGATTATTTTTGATTTTGCACGAAACAAAAAGCTTATGAGGCTATAATTGTTAACGAGAAAAATTTTTATAAATTGAGAGGGAGAGGGAGAGAGAGAGATCATAGCAAATCTAAAAATATTGAAAAAGCATCTTTCATGTACAATATATAAATTATATTTTTGATTAAAATCTCTCAAAAAGATGGATCGGTAATCACAGTCTATTTGATAGGGTATTGAGCAGTATTACAAACTTTTTTATTTTTCACCATAGAATAGAGCTCAGAGCAGATGTACCTGCCAGCAGTCGATTACGCGGCTTTTAGAATCGAAACGTCTCAATTTCACGACTCCGAACCCAAGAAAAAACTTCCCCCGCGGTCTCTCCCTTTTGCTGCCATCGCCAACCGCACATTCCCCGTAGAATCTCGCCGCCTATTCCCAGCTTGCTATATCCTCGGACCAATCCGGAAGCCTGTCACCCCTCTGTAAGATATTTCCGAAATCAAGATACAGCGAAACCAGCTAATTGTGAGGAGTCAGTCTTGCTAGAATTTTGACAAAGATCAGATCTTCTTCAGATCTTCTTTAGAAGTCTGTAAATAGGTAGGTAGGTAGGTAGATAATGACCTCTCCCCCTTCCTCTTCTCGAATAATTCGAACATATTGAATAATGACGAACAACAATGCAATATTCTTTTGTTTCGTTTAACAATTCTTCTATTGTTAATTGAAATAATGCGTATGGAATAGCAATCTCTGGTTGCTGACAATAATTGAAAAGAATAATTCGAATTTGTAATTATATATTGGTCCGAATTAATCGTTTCCGGCCGATAACTTGTAGTTTTATAACGCTTCTTATCAAAACTTGAGCATTTGTAGAGCGCGAAATTTTCGCGTTTGTTTAATTCGAGAGGCTTAAACGAGCCTTCTTTTATCAAACAGATGATATTCGTTCTTCAATAAATAACACGTAATCGCGAATTTCGTTCGCTTTTGCCCAATTCGCTTCGAAAACGCGTCCATCAAAATTGGTCCCGATAAGAAACCGAAGTTAATTATATTTTATAGATCTCACGTTATTCCGCAACTCTCGTAAACCTCACCGAGACCCCTGAAGACGTCAATAACGTCGATAGTACATCAACGCTCAACAATAGATCGCTCTTTTTTTCCTATTACTTCTCTCAGAGTTGATTCCAATAATACATTACGCACTTTGGATTTCTCGAGAAAGAAATCGTCGATAGCGAACTCGCTTTGTCATTGATTACGAAACTAATGTGTCTAATAGATATATCAATATTGTGCGCGTTCAAAAAAAAAAAGAATTCTTTTAAATTTATTATTCACATCTTCAAATTTAGAAATCTTTCATCGTAATTTTAAAAATACCTTTAAAAATACTCGATATAAATGGCATTAATCTTTTCCTTTCTCTTGCAGGGAAGGTGAAGGTGAAGGAGGAGAAGGACGCTTCGTCGATGGCACCCGGAAGTCCACCCACGCCGCCGCATACTCCGCAAAGTCCACAACGCGCGATTCCGTCTCTCGGCAATCTTTCGCAATCCTGCCAAACGTCAAATGCAAATTCGCCGAACTTGCAGCAGCAGCAGCAGCAGCAACCGCAACAGCATCAGTCGCAGGAGCAGCAGCAGCAGCATCATCCCCTGCACGCCATGGCTAATTCACCCCTAAGTCAGATATTGGTTCAAAATCCGGCGCTGGCGCAACTGTTGCAGCAAAATCCGGCGATTCTGTCGCAGAATCCACAATTGGCGCAGCTGCTGCAGCAGAATCTGCAAGTTCAGATGGGCAGCGTGCTCTTCCAGAACATGAGACGGGAGGAGTCCGAGGAGTCTAGGGTAAGTAGAAGAGTCTAATAATTATTTTATCCTGAGAACTACCACGAAGTTCATTACACTCCCAGTCGAGGTTATAAACTGAGATATGAATGTCTGAGACAGCAATCTCTTTTTACAATCTTACAATCTTAAATTCTAAAGATCATATTATATCGTATTATACATAGCTGTGGTATTCCAGTGTTATAATTCATATGGCCGACTCGAATGTCAGCGATTATTAAAAATTTAAGCAGTATTGAATTATTGTTTGCTATTGCGTCAAAAGCGAGACAATCGCGCGAAGCTGTCCAAAAACAATAAGCGATGACTCATCCGGACTCAAGTCAAGATCGTAAAGTTACCAACGGGAGCTGTGTGAGCTTAACTGTACTAGAATAATTCAGCGCTTCCTAGAATCGTAAGCGACGAACAATCGCTTATGATACGTCGTAATAAAAGTCGATAGAGACCTCGCCGTTTGAAGATCATTCGTTCGTCGCATACCTTCAAGCCTGTTCCTGTTATTAATCGCGAGTTATTTATTTATTTCCAAAAACTCGTTATTTCTAAAAATTCAGAGAAATTCTTGACAGATAAAAATATAAGTGAAATATTTTCCAACAAAATTTTTTTTTACACACACCATTTCTCAATTATTGTAATATTCGTCCCGACGAATTGTTTTATGAAACTATATTTATTATCGAGATTGCGAGACAAGGAGATTTTAATAATATAGAATTCCATGCGTTGTTATCATTATGCCATTATCATTGACGCGTAGAGATGCATACGCCAGGTCACCAAAGAGGAGACACGAAACCGCGCAGACGATCCGGCTATAGGATCGCTGCCGTGGAATCCCATACACGGAGAATTGAAATTATTCCCCGGATTTTTGTCGTGTCGTTTACATTATTTTCGCCTTTGAATATTAATGGGCATATGCTCTCCGGCGTTATGGCACAAGAAGTAACAACGGCGTATAATACTCGAGTCTTAACGTTATTCTATTGTTTGCAAATCAGCTCTATTGTTTTCTCATATACCTCTATACTCTCTCGCGTACCCTCTTTGCCCCTCTCCTCGCTCCTCTCCTTCTCCACCTTCTCCTTCATCGGCGTACCTTCCCTCTTTCCCTCCCCCCTTTATCGTCGTCTTTCTTTCTCTTATCGTTACCTTCCTCCTCGTCTCTCTCTCTCTCTCTCTCTCTCTCTCTCTCTCTCTCTCTCTCTCTCTCTCTCTCTCTCTCTCTCTCTTCGATTCTCTTTTTCCTCCTCGTCGTCGCTCTTCTCGCCCCACTCCTGTTTCATTCCGATCCTTTTCTCTTTCTTCGCCCCCTTCCCATCCCTCTCCCCTTTGCGCTTCTCGCCCCGTGCTCCGATGCATACGTTCGCATTATATACATCGTGATGCACATTATTTTCCATTTGTTTCCTCGCGTTCGCGTTTTCTACCTGCGAATTTTTTCGCGAGCGATAAATGCATTAATTTAAGAAGCGTATCGCAACCGTAAACGTGCGCGCTTGTCCTTCATTGCGATCTTCTCTCCCCGGAATCACGAGGCATGCGAAGAAATTTTTTTTTTTTCCAACAATCCTCTTCGCATTGACCGCCCGATATTATTATGCGCGATACGCTGCAATTCGTAATATTAGGCACGGAAGGTCGCGGATAATTATGAACGAGGAATATAAATGTTCGATTAGAGATTGCAGAATTGATGGAACGCGATGGTCACGTACGTGAGGCGAGTTCTATTAAATTCGACGGAATTAATCGATTGTTCCGGCGCGCGCTCGATCGCGAGGTTGCTTCTTGTTAGGAGTAAAGTTCATAGATCGGGACAAAGAACCTCGTTGAACGATAATGCAATGGTGCGTCACGGCGTAATAGAATATGTTTATACGATATTTTATATGCGCGTAAAGTAATTCGAAACTTTTTCACGATAAATTTACGCGCCCTAAGATAAACTTTCTTCGAGTTTCAATAATAAGTTTGATTCGTTCGTTCTATTTAATTCCAAGAATTAATTCGGGAGTGGGGAATAATTTTTCAAGGAGAATGGAAAATTGAATGTTCGAGGAAAGAGAGGGAAAGAGAGAGAGGGGGGGGGGGGAGAAAAGAAATGGATTGACAACGATGTAAACCAAGTAGTAACCGGTTCATAAATTCAACGATGTGGATCGAAACTCAGCTAAGGCTTCGGAAATCGTACAGCATTGGAATAATTTGAACTGCGATGGGGCTTCCGGCAAGTGACGTTTCTCCGCGCGACGTCTCTCCAGGAGGCGGCCTGCTTCTTAGGTCTTCCGCTTTTAATTTTGGCATTTGCGCGCACCGTTCGATAAATGAAAACTCGTCCCGTGAATGCTAGGGACAAAAATACGCGAAACGACGCGCCGATAAAAGTCAGTTACGCGAAATTGAAATGCTGTGGAAGATGTGCCCCGGGGATAATTTCATTACTCGGTAGCAGTAGGGTTAACGAAGGGTATTAAGCGGCCATGTTATGAGCGGGCCTAAGGCTATAACGCGATTAGTTCGCGGAATGGCTGGTCTCTTGCACGATAGGTTTTACGGAAACATCTCGCGGCTGTCGCGTGGGCGACGGGGTCCTCCCCCCTTTCCGCTTTCTCGCTTCGCGCCCCCTTCGCTCGCGTACGGCCCTGAGCACTCCGGTGCATTGTACATCGTAATGTATTTCTTTTAGGTACCGCCGACAATAGCGAGCCTGACGGCGATGAAGGTGGAGGCAGCTGACCCGAAGGTTTCCGGTGAGTTACTATTTCCTCCTGCCGACGGAATTATCGGGATCGTAATTAGATTCGAATCGAGACTGCCGCGTTCGATGACCCTGCTCGCGCAAACAAAAGGAAGGTGAAAAAAAAAACAGAACGAAGAAAAGACCGACCGGCTGGCGGGACGCGGAATCGTCGATCGACGCCTCGTCGCCGCTAATCTGGTTAGACCAGGTGATTTGTAATCGACGCTCTTGTAATCGTTGAGCGAATCTATGATTAGAACATGGAGACAATGTTGTCGATCGAATACAGACGGCGACGTCTGATCTTTAAGGGCATCGGGCTAGAAATATAATCGGTATGCGTTCGCGTTCGCCAAAAGTCTGATCGCGCGTATTCGGAAGCGGCCGGATGAATCGTTCATAAAATTAAAAATCACCATTCGAGTTATATTTAAATTGCCGGCAATGCTATCGGAGAGCACCGTCAAAACAAACATATTAATATGATATTTTAACAGAGAGAGAAAGAGATGGACTCTTACTCTCTTTTATAATATATACGTTCTATAGATATAGTTTTCAGTCAAAATTCTATTACATTTACTCTCTGTTTTCTACTACGAAATATTTCCTTCCGCGAATTTATTTCCGTTTCTTCTCTAAAGCGGCGAATTTTCCAACGAGAATTAATAAAATCGGCCGCCACGCCGTGAAATATGCTGGACAAATCGCATCCAGCGCGCGCGCACACACACACACACACGCGGCACACACAGTGGACCCGCATCTTTGAGTAATTATCGCACATTCCTGCATGCCACGTGACAAATCTGAAGCTATATGTACGTAAGCCGGCTGAGCGCCGCCGTCGGCTCTCCCTAGCCTTTATTTGTCTCGATCCTCGCGAACTCGTGAATCGTGGAGCAACCTGACGAATCGCGGCCGTTCGCCGCTTTCAGTGTTTTGTGCCCGAGGGCTGTTCCCCCTTTATTGGAATATCCGCCCACAGCATTATGGGAATTATCAAGGAAATGGGATGAGTGCCAACGGCTCCCACGAGAGGCTCGAGGGAGGACGGGGAGGTTTGTTGCTTCGGTCGCATTGATAAAAGAAATCCGGGATTTATCAATCCTCTGCTTCCTTCCCATGTGTGTTTCAAAAATATATATTATTGTAAATCCTCCGGTAAACATATATATATATATTGGAGGATTTACAATAATATATACGGGCAACTTAAATAATGACTTAATTAAAAAGATAAAAAAAGAGCTTTTTGTAATAAGAGCTTTTGATTTTATTAATTACCGTAAATGTAAGAACGCGTCGTGATACAGAATGCACCTGAATTAATCTTGACTGTAATGAAATATCGAGAATCCACGGATTGCTGTGCAGCAATATTATGTTACAAGTACAAGATAAAAATATTTACACACACATACGCGTACGTTCTCTCTCCTATTGGACTACGAATTTACGGTTAATGAAAATAAAATAATTCATTTGTATGTTAATTCTAAGTGTAATACCACACAGTGTTTCCAAATAATATTTTATTTATATAGAAACCAAACTATTAAAAAAAAAAAATTATTTTTTTAATTGTTTGCATTTGAAATGTACCACCATTCTGCATGACTGCGTAGAAATATCGCTCGCCGCATGCGGTCATAGCTCTGTATTACATAAACATGCCGCTGTTTCTCCGTAAATAGGCATCATTAAGATCAATCGTTTCTCCCCGCTGTCATTTCACTATTGGCACGCGAACCATCATTTTCTTCGAAAACACTAGCGATGACTCGCCAATCGACAGTTTGTCGCGCAATTCCCGTCCATCGAAACCGTGAAAAGATTCCGCGACGGAAATCACGGCGATGATGAGAAGAGCGGGCAGAAGGGGGGGGCTGAAAGGGGGAGACGTCGAGTAGAGAAAGAGAGAGTGGGCGGCCTCCGTTGGATTTTCTGGTCCAGTGACATATTCTCGTAATTTCGTATCGGCCAATCAACGTTGGCCGGAGGATATTAAATGCGTGGTGGGATCTGTAATGAAATGGAATAAAATAAAATGTATACGTTGTACTATAACGCGGGGTATCGAAAGAAAGAGAGGAAAAGAGAAGCACGAGGTGAAGGAGGCAAAGGAGTGAAAGAGAAACACGAGTGTGCTAGAAGAAGATAGAGACATAGATGTATGTGTACGTGAAAAGAGAAAGAGAAAGAAAACGAGAGAAAGAGACACAAGCGAGAGAGGACGGAGAGAGGGAACGATAGAGAGAGAGAGAGAGAGAGAGAGAGAGAGAGAGAGAGAGAGAGAGAGAGAGAGAGAGATGCTAGCAATCAAAGCTGATTAAGCCCACAACTGGGGAATCTGTGGGGCCAGTGTCTCACGCCAATCTCGCCCAATCAGCCGGTTGGCCGGGGAGATTTAAAAAATAGAATGCCTACTGTCAATTGTCCCATAATTTAAATAAATCGAATAAATGGACAAAGTGGCCAATTAGAGTAGTTGCTGGTTGCTGCTTTAACGCATTATTCTCTCTTTCTCGCAATGTCTTCGACTCTCCTCTCCTGTCTCCTCTTCCCCCCCTTCCCCCCCCCCCTTCCCCCTTTGCTTCTCGTCGCCGAAGATGCGCTTCTATTTTCCCCCTCGGTGCCCTCCTGATAACGTCGCCGTCGTTCTTTTAATTCTCCGCGTTTGACATCGACGTGCCGCGGCCACCTTGTCTTTGCCGAGGTGCCTTCATTATATCGTGAAGAAGATGATCATCAGTATGTACAGCGTAAACGTATGATGTGCTTGCGCGAAATTGATGATTAGGCCGTTTAAGCTTCGACAAACTCGATTACAGGCGTGAACTTTTCGGAATCGTCGCTATTCCGAGAGAGATCCGGTATCTCGAAACCTGACCACGATTCTTGTCTGCGCAGATAAAATATTCCTGCTTTCATTTTCACTTTGAAATCGATATCTTGAACACATTAGACTACTACGTATTCACAGTCTCAGTTACGGGCATAAATTTTCCAGAGCTGTAAACTTATATCGCGCTCATTCATCTTTAATAAAACTTCCCTGCAAATTAGCGGATAAATTTTCTGGAGACGGTGCTACTTCGTTATTTTGACATTAATATTCTCAGCATAGACTATGCTGTGTGCATTTTCGCAGACTCTCGTTAAACTCGGAAATAAACCTAAGACCTGGATTGCGCTACTGTTTTATCGCTGAACGTAAATTCGATGATAAGCGAGGTACGTTGTCAGAGAAAAAAAAAGAGAACGAGAGTGGTTCGTGCTCAACCATCTCGATCTATCTCGATGAAATGTACGGCACTTCTCTCTTTCTCTCTTTCTCTTTCTCTCTATCTATCTCTCTCATTCTCTTTCTCTCTGTCTTTCTTTCTGTCTTTCTCTCTGACTTGGATTCCGAATTCTACTTTACTAATTATAACAATTTACGACTTTAACAATTATCACCATCGTACATGCGCCATCAGTCTGCATCTGTTCGACATACGTTTACGAAGTAGCTTAATGGCCTCGTTGATATCTATACCCATCAATTTTGTGCGAGTACAATTTAATTAAGCCTCGCTATCGCGCTACGATTACGAGTAATATCGACATCCTCGACTCCTAATGACCGCATCTGTCAATCCGTAAAGGAAAATGCTTAATTAGCCGATGCGTATAATTTTTTAAAAATGACAGTATTATAAGTAGTATCAAAAAATCGCTAATTTCAATATTTATATTCATTTCAATTATCGGGCGTTTTTTTCTTTAATACACAGTGCGCGTGCACAGTCGTATCGAATAATTAAGTCACAATAAGGTAATTTCATTTCTACATGACGGTAATTGTTGAAAGCACACTTTTACCTTAATAGAATCGAGTTAGGGAGTTGTGTGATTTAAATGATTGTTTTAACATGTCTCTAATTACACGAAACAGACTCATTAACGTGAAGTTAATGAGTCGCGAATCTGGCAGGCGGATAATGTAGATGCTCAAACGTAGATCCTCGCAGGCTGCCAGTCTGAGCAGGCAATCGACCAGGCAGGCAAGCAAATAACAAATAAAGCATAATATAAACGGGAGCTACGATAAATAACTGGTGCACTCGCTGCATATAGTGCCAGCTACGGGCCCTCCAGGGTCTCGCTCCCCCCTGACTCCTCATACCTCTCTTTTTCTCTTTCTCTTTCTCTCTGCACCCGCCCCCATTATATTACCTGCGCACAGGATCCACATACGTACGTGCAACGATTCAGGCACCGAGGAGTTCAGACCTCGATGACCTTTAGTTTCCGTTCGTAATGCGCGACCACAGGAAATTAAAGAATCTTTTGGCTGCCTTCGTACGTGCTTTTTGGAAAGCAATCTGATTGCGAGAGACGTATTGTGCTATTATGGTAGCACATCAATATTCACAAGATTGCTGAATCATTCCTAGTATAGCCATATGTGGCTATGTATTAAGAATTATTAAGTTAAGCAGTGACATATTTTTCTTGCGAAATTATTTTCTGTGAAAAGAATAGCTTCTTTGATATTATATGAAAAGATATTAAAATGATTCTCATATATATTATTATATTATCTTTTTATGTCTCTCTAAAGAATAAAATTGAAGGACAAAATAATTAAATATACATATGTATATATCCATTCAACATATATACTCTTGAAAATAAATTTTTAAAGTAAGATAGAAATATTAGATTAAATAAGGTATAAATATATGTTTAAATTATTATAAATAGGTATAAATATTTTATGTAAAAATTTGTTTAAATAATTCTTTCTATGAAGAAAGAAAATAATTTGCTTGCATATAATTCGGCCAATTTTTACGAGCTGATTCTCGTTTACGTTTAAACTCGGGAATTGGATTTCATTATCCGAAATTGAACGACGCGATTGCGATGACGGACGGATCGCCGTTTCGTTGCCACGTTCATTTCTGGAGCGAGCAACCGTTAGCCTTGAAGAAATACCATTAGAAGGCGATAGCGCGGTGAAAAAAAGCGAGGGAGACGGAGAGGAAAGCGAATTTCACGGTTCATTCGAAACTTTTTAAACGAATTTACACGCGTCGTCCGCCACGCTCTGCGAAGGGGTTGAAACTTTATTAAATTAACCGCTAAGTAAATATTTGACAGATTTTATAAATTACTGCCGTTTGTCGTTCTGTGCTCTTCTTGTCATCAAAATCCCTCGGGTTGATCGAATTATTTGCGAACGTGGATTTTTACATCGCGCCGTTTCTTCGCCTATAATGATAGCGATGTTTATATCTCGCTCGCGACGAGATTTTTCGATACGTGACGATAAAAGTACGCGACGACAATTTCAGCCGTCGCAGTAACGATCGAGCGGTTCACCTAGACCTGTGCAGACAATGGCCAATTTCGTCGACGGGGACGCGAACAATGCTCGCCATAATTCGTGGTCCACTCGCGTTCTCAGGGGTTCTCGCGAAACGGCCCGTCATCGCCGTCCCCGTCGTCATCTCTTACCTCGTAAAAACCCGCAGCGCCTTAAAGACGCGGCGGATACGAAATTTTATTATTTATATTTGAAATTTATTATCGCGCGTGCGCCAGAGGGTCCGGGCCCCGAGCGGCGAGACCCCTCGTCCTTCTCGCTCCGTCCCTTCGCCGACATCCTCTCGCGTCGTCGGCCTAATTTATCGTTCCTCAACTTTTTATTAATTTCTTACCCTCCCGCGGAATCGCGGATCGTCGCATTAAGAGGATCGTCGCGGCGGTCACCGAAATCCGCATCGGTGCACAGACGGAATGTCGTCCCTCTCATTTTTCGCTCTACCACCGCGTCGCCCCCGTTCCTCGTCCCTTCGATCCGGAACTTACGATCGAGTCGGCGATTCCACCTTTCTTCGTCTATTCCATCTTTCTTCACCGTTCCGTGCCGTTTACGCGACCTCGATGCTATCGGGCCGCAGAAGAAAGACATTTTTCCGCAAACAGTCGTGCGTACCCTCCGCTTACGTAAAAAGGGATGCGGTGTCATGGAATATCGAATCACCACCAGTGAGATAGGTACTCGAGGGTTACAAGAACGAAATCAAAGCAATCGATTATCTCTCTCTTACACAACTAATATTAATATTGATCATTCTAATTAAAATGTGCGCTAAATATTTATCAAAATGTTTTGTTTTTCAGAGAAACAAATAATTTCCTGAAACTCGATAAAACTACTCGTATAAATTAAGATGAAACTATGAAACGCGCGTTAATGCGACACATTCCGAATCCGTACCTCTCGCTAACGAGGTTTACGCCAGTATCACGCGAAATATTCAGCCAGTCCACTCAACCAAGAGAAGTATTAATATCTGCCATCTCCTTTTTGCCGATCATGGAATTCCAGTCTCCCTCTTCTTCCCCGTTCAGGATTCGACGGATCTTGCGAACTTAGCACGCGGGAAAAAAGGGCCTCAACTAATTAATAGAGCGGGATCCGGGACCCCGAGGGGACCGGCGGGGGGAGGGAAGGAGAAGGGGGAGAAGCGCGCTTAGGACCCTTGCGAAAAATAAAATACACCCGCGGAGTAAATTAACGTAGAGCGAAGAGAGGGGGCAGAGGCTGTGCCGCTGGCTTAATTAATAGAGCGAGGATCCGAGGCCCCCGGGTGGATTCTCGAATCTCCGCTCGTTTACGCTCGTTTTTTGCACGAAGGATGATCGCGTGGACCACGCACGGTCCACGGTAAAGATCCCGCTCATCACGTTGCGCAACGTGTCATTTACCTCATTATAGAAAATACGCCGAAAGTTTTTATGCAAATTTTCAATCCTATCATTCTCACTCGCTGCGATTTAACTTGGCATCGTTAATTATAACGGGTTGCTTAATTAACGCAACTTACTACCTTTTTTCTTGTGCGCCTCATTTTACATAATTATACTATATTTTTCTTTTTGCTCGTTTTCCTGTTTGCATTTATACTATTTCTGTACATTCTTCTTAATTCGATTAAGTATCAGAGAGTCTAAATTAATATATTAACTGCCGTCTCTCACGGCGTTTGGTGCGCATTTTTATTTCTATCGTATAATTATTTCTATCTGCCTATATTTTATTGCATGCAATTTCGCGGGAGTAAAAGGAGCTAGAGTATTGATCGGCGATAAAAATGGCTGGTTCAAAAAGGGAATTGCGAAACGGACGAAACGAATGTGCCGCGATGTTGGCCGCGCGATTGGCCCCGATCGATTTGTATCGGGAAACAACTATTGGCAATCGCATGCCGTCCTCGAAACTCAGGAATCCATCGTTGCTCGATCGGACGATAGTCTCCCCGGTCTCCTCCATCCTGCTGTCGTCGCTTCACGTCCTCGTTTTTTCTTGGCCGTCGTTTCGCGATTTTTCGGTCGCCAAGAACGCGTCTATATTCTCATATCGGCTATATCGAATTATCCGCATAAAATTAGAATCGAACGGAATATAATCCAATTACGCGACGCGATGTGCAATTCTTTCTTACATCGCGCAAAAATACATATAATTATTCAGTAAAGAGTAATATCAAAAGAAAATAAATCTCTCTCGATCATCCTAATAAGAGATTTAACTCTCTCGAAGTCGAATCCATGACAACTCGAGCTCTAACAGTTTACATCCATAAATCTCGAACGTTTACAGAAACTCTTTTCCGTAAACGCTTAATGCTAATGCTCCAGTTAAACGTCATCGATGACGACCTGCGAAGCCCTTCATCGCGTTCGCCGCGAAATGAAGACATCGCCGACGCGGATGACTCTTAATCATCGCCGACGAGTTCGAAAGTGGACTCGCGCCGAGAAAATTACACGGTGTGTCCCTCGGGTCCGATCGTTGATCAATCACTCGTCCGCGAGCGAGACGACGGCAGCTCGTCAGCACCCTCGTACACACTCGCGGCGAGACAGACCGAGTCTTTTTCTACTGTGCCCTCTCCTCGATTGCCGACGTCGCTTTCCAACTACGCGAATCAAGTATTTCAAGTAATAGATACGGAGTAGTATATCTCGAGCCAAGTTTTTCTCCTATCTTCTATCGTATATGGCATCCAAATTCAAGCTGAAAAACACATTCTGTTACATATTCTTTTATTTATTTATTTTTTTTATTTTTTTCTTGCTCCTCTCTCTCTCTCTCTCTCTCTCTCTCTCCATTTTTCTCGAACAAACTGACTCTTATCCGATTGAATCTTTCGGGATCGCTCTTTACAGGGTTTTTAGATCATCTCCGCGTCTTCCATTCCTCTCGCGTCTTACTAATGCGCTCGAAAAAAGGGTCTCCCGAAATATACGGAATATCCGCGGGCGCATCGTCGGCCGGCATCCGGTTGACTATTTCGAGAATATAATCACGAAACGAAGCGCCTCGCCGCTGCGGGCGAAAGGGGTTTGCGGGGAGCATCGCGGGGAACGCGAAAGAAGAGAGAAGATGAAAAAGGGATTGAAAGGAACGCGCCTCTCGTCCGGCGGAGGAAGGAGAGAGGCGACTCTTCTCTTCGCAAGAACATTTCGCGTTTCCACCATTCTGCATTCTGTCGCGTTTCTGCGTGTCTCGTCGTCGCCGCCGCCGTTGCGTGTTTCATTGGTCGTCGATGTCTTAGCTCGTAATGGGTCGTATCGAGTTCGTTATATACGTAGAATATGTCCGCGATTAATTCCTTCCAGTTTCCAACATGCGATCGCAAAATAACCGGTATGGAGAAGGATTTACGAGCCGCGGTACATGCCGATAAAAGCTCGTTTCCGCGTTCCTTCGCCTTTTTTTTTTTTTATTATAAAAATATATTGCACGTTTATTGGAACATTAAAAGGTATAACGAGGGGCGGGAGAGGGAGAGGGGAGGGATAATTCCATCAGATATCAGAAACGATTGTCTCAAGGCGACATATGTTATATACATACATACATATCGCAAAAAAATTCAGGCCAATGATAGTCTTTCAACGCTTGTTTCGCGATTCTCGTTCTTCTGCGAATCCTCCGCGATCCGCGAAGCGTGGCCCGCTTTTCCCCGAGAACGGAGAAAACTGCAGACTCCCCCCCCCCCACCCCCCCCGGTCGCGGGCGCGTCGTTAATAAATAGACCTTTTCTCCTCCCCCTCGTCTCTGTCCCGCTCGCTCTCCGTCGTAACCCGCGCTCCGGAGCTCGTTGCCTCTTCGGCGTTTTAGTAATTCGAGTTAGCTCTTCGACTCTCTTCCTTCTCCGACGCCCCCCTACGGCGCCCCGCCGACTCCGTCCGTCTGTTATTTCGCGCTTGATGCGAAAAGCAAGAAAAAGGAGAATCGGCAGCGTCCATGTGTGCGTGTACCAACGGTGGAAACGACCGGGTGAGAGAGAGAGAGAGAGAGAGAGAGAGAGAGAGAGAGAGAGAGAGAGAGAGAGAGAGCCGAGGCAAAGAGAAAGAGAGAAAGAAGAAAGACGAAGAGGGAGGGTCGAAGAGGGTCGAGACCAAGACCACGAAGTCGCCGATTGTTTTAGCGCTAGGCCACACTAAAACGGCCAGGGAGGCCCAGAGGGTCAGGGCCGTGTGTGAAAGGAGTTGGGCACGAAAATGAGTTTTTCACACAGATTGCCGGTCACACACATTCGCCCTCGCGATCGATCGCACAAACCAATAAATCTCTTACTACGACATGCACCCCGCTAATATTTAACAAAGTTTAATACTACGATTATATGGATAGTAAATTTATGTTTAACGCGCTTTGTGATATTTATAGAGAAAATTTTACATCAAAAATTAATTAAATATCTATTACTTTCTTATCATTTTTTATGAAGATACATATGTCAGGAACATGTGTGTGTGTGTGTGTGTGTGTGTGTGCTCTGCTTTGCATGTCACGTATAGTTTTATATACCATAGTTTTGATTGTTAAGAGTTTTCAAATTGCACATATCGACAGTCTATCGATACGGCCCTGTTTGCGAATTTTCTAATGCAAGAAGATCGTAGGAAAACGTTCCTGTCTGTTTTTTTTTTCTCTTTAGCATCTTTTTGCATCTCTTTCTTTGCCTGTTTGCGCGACGAGGCGGAGACGATAGGCGACGCGTGCCAAATCATGCGAGCGGAATCGCAGAAATTTAAAAAATATTCTAAATTTAATTACCCTGCCGTCGACGACCCTCGGTCTTTCGAAATCGTGCGGCCTGCCAATGCTCGTGTTGAAAAATAGCCGATCGACGAACCGAAGCGTGAATCGAAGACCAATGCTTTTGAAACATTTTTAGTTCACACGAGTTATTAGAAAGGACAAAGAGAATAATTACAAATGAATAAATATGAATGAAATTTCTAAAACATCGATAATCAAATTCCATACTTTTCTTTTGCGAATTTTGCAAAATATCCTCAAATTCTCATATATTCGTTGTCAACTGATATAATTTTGACAATGAAGCTTATAAAGAGCCGCAAGCGAGATTGCGTTCACCGAATGCCATTCGACATTTCGCGAGAAAATAAAATGCGAGAAAAGCGAGAGGAGAATCTCCCAATTGTTCGCAAGCGGATCCCAGACGTTGACGCAAAACAGCGGCGCGCTTTAATTAGTAGTCTATGCTCGTTACGCGCTCGTCTAACCGTCTTGTTAAGCCAACAGTCATACAACCGCGCCGCCGAGAATATTCAAAGTTACTGATATACGCGATCTCGTAAATCACGGAATACCTTGTAAAACTTCGAAATACCCTCCGTACTCTCGCGGATAAGAGAAAAATCGTCGCGCAGACACTCGGAGGCATCGAGGACGCCTTCGCGGTGCGAGTCCGTATGATGAACACACAGAGCGAGCTCGTTGTCGAGCAGTTTGTCGTAAATTTCCGTTAACGAGCCGCCGGTGCAACGAGCCTATGCACGCTTTTCTCATGGCGCGAACGGGGAGAAACAAAAAACCACCCCGCGAGAGAAATATGAAACTGAGAGAACCCGTTCAAGCGCGCTCTCGCGCGCCCATAATTTCTCTCGCGCGGAAATGAAATTGTTTATTGGCGGGCCATTATTAACGCGGACAGACGACCGACCACCGGTTGCCACCGACGTGATCGACGTCGTTGTTGGCGTCGCGCGTTAATAGCAGCTCTCGTTCATCGCACGCAACGTCGCTACTTCAAATTCGAAATAGATGAAGACGGATGAACGCGGTCGCGTTTTGCTAACCGCGCTGCTTGGACCAACGAAGCCGAACGCGAGTGAAAGGAGGACTTAATCCTCTAGAAAGCTAACACACGAAACGATTAACGCTAATCTGGTCTTACGCAGCGCGGTACTAAAAGATTATACGACCAGGCGAGACAAATATAAGGCGCAATATTACATTGATCATTAACAGTCAACTTTATTAATCTGACAGTCATAAATAAAATGTCAGTGTAGAAATGGCAAAAAAGGCGGCGTTTGCAACTGAGAGTTGTCGCGATAATGTCAACTTAATTTCTGATATTAATATTTTTGATAATTTTCAACAAAGCACTTCTTTCGATTATACGTCATAATTTAATTTCGCGACGTTGACATTTTTATTTTCATTGTCGATAGCTGCGACAAATCGCTTCCCTTTGATCTTATTTAACCACCAATAACGGTAATCGGTTTCCGATATTTCATCACGACCGCCACTATCGATAGATTTCCCCGATGAAGAGCCCCTTTTATTTCTTCATCGCCCCCCGCTCTTGCGCCGGAAAAATTGCTGAATGAAGATCTATCGCGCGAGCGAGGGAGACTCTTTTTCTCTCTCTCTCGATCACGGGAATCGAATTTCTTGTTTTGACAGCGGATCGCCGATCCGTGGCGAGCTGTATTTTGTAGGGTTCGTCGAAAAGTTTTCGAAAGTCGAACAAAGAGGAGCGAGAAAGAGGATATCGCGAGGACCGAGTCGGCGCGATCCTCGTTCTGCTCCCCCCTTCCCTCCCCTTCCGGCTATTTGAATTTGTAGAAAGGGTTCGATTCTGTTTATTTTCTGGGGGTCACGGAGGGAGAAATTGTATGCATGCGCGTGTATATACATGCGTGCGTACATGCGTGCGTACATGCGTGCGTGCGTGCGTTCGTGCGAGGGGGGTAGATATTGCGCGCGCTTATATATATCGGGCCTAATGTTACACACGGCATTTCCCCTCGTAAAAACTTTGCGCGTCCTACGTAAGTAAGTGTACGAGGGAGTGCGTTTAGTGTAAAACCCCCGGGGTTAGGGGTTCCGGGAGGTGGGAGCTGCATGCGAAGAGAGAAGGCGTATTAAGTGCCGAGTACAATGTAATTCGGATCGCATTTCTTTATTCCCGATAAGGAGAGACAAAAAGTATTATTACAAAATTCCCATCTGCGTTATCAACCACTTATCATTGTGCATGTACGTAGGTGTCTACATAACTTCGCACACGTGCGATCGCATCAGAACATTCTGTCACGTATACACGCGCGAATAAAATTACGATTAAAAGTTGCGGAGTTTCGTGGCAAAGTATACAAATGAAAAATGCTGTTAGAAGAAATATTTTTACTACAGTGGTACTGTTGCACACTAGAATTGAATGTTACATGGAGAGAATAATTTCGTCGTAGTAGGTCTCACTTCAAATTTATTTTAAAGTAATTACAACATCTCACTACGTTACAATTTTACGTGGATAGAGCGAGGATTTTATTTAAACCCTCGCGTTCAAAATTTGTGCCCGAAATATTTTGCACGGCTACGTCCCCTCGTTAAATTTAACACGCCCGTCATAAGTAAGGGCGCAGAGGGTTCGCGGCGTTTTCTAAAAAGGAAGGGGTTGCACGAGGGGCCAAGGGGGAAGGGGGGAAAAGGAGAGTAAGAGGGTGTATTAAGTAGTACGCGTGTAATACTGTCCCGAAAAAATCTATACGTGACGGCGTCCGGCGGGACGAGGGCGAGCCGGATTAAAGAAAGAGAGACTGGTGAACCCACTTCCCTCCCCCCCTTCGTTCATTTACTATGGGTAAAGCGATACCAGTGCCGCGATATTAACAAACGTGCCCTCGAGAAGCAAAAACAGCAAGAAGAAAAGCAAGGCCGATGCGTGTCTCAATCGTTTTATAATACGTGGCATGAGTTTTGCGACACGAAAACCTGTAGATCGAGAAATCTAAGTTCTTACTGTATGTTCCTTTCCGATTTCGAAATAATGCTATCATCAAGAGGAATAATCGTGTCGCCGGAGTCAATCGTAAAATTGTCGCTTGCATACTGCAAATCCCCCCAAGATGGTATCATCACGTCAATGCATGCGTCTGCAAGCATCTGTTTAACGCTCGGTTCTTCGACAGGAAAGACACGTGTACTCGTTTCTTAAAGCCGTTACGTTGAGATCGTCGCGAGTTGCGTAAGCCAACTGCGCCGGCGTTGATTGCATGAAAGAAGGAATCTATTAGAAATCCATTATCAAATATTTCAAAGAGTTTATGCATAGCTATATTATGTCACTTTAAGTATTTTTATGCCTATCGTAAAATTTAAGTAAAAGTTAAATCACACAAAAGATGTACATTCCCGTGAAAAGAGGTGATGATAGTATTTTTCTCGCGAGAGAGGAAGGTGGGAAATCAATCGCGCTTAATGAACAGCTGCCGAAAATTATTTTGTGCAAATGTGGGAGCATCGGACGAGGTAGAATCAGAACGATTCTGGGAGCCGGCGACGAGTCCTTTCTTCCCTCTCTGCCGTACCTCATCTCGCGTCTACCTCTCCCGTTAAAGGGGGCGCACTAATTATAATGAACCCGTTCACCACGAATGGGAGAACGGCCATAACGACGTTTATTCTCGTCCCGAATGATTCTACGAGCGGTCGCGTCGGACAATAAGAAGAGGCTAGATCTCTGAAGAAGAAACGCGACGACATCATGCCAACGAAGAAGGTGCTAAACGGGTGACGGCAACCTCTTTGCGGCGCCAATTATTCCAGAAATGTATTTTGAATTAAACTCTGTCAGAGGGTAATAGACCGATTATAACCTTCCCGATGACTTATTGCTCGAGAATACTGCTAACATACGAAAGATGGAAATTTTCGAGATTCGAGCTGCTCTTATTCACTGAAAGACTCGCAAGATGGAATATCTCTTAGCCATTTGTTCCGGAAAAAGAATGTTGAAAAAAATCAGGTCTTCTTTCTTCGATGAAATTACATGCAATAACATGTTTATTCCAATATTCAAAAATTATTATTCTGATTGTGAGAAACGCAGGAAGAAGAAAATAAAGGAAAAAAAATATCGTATAATCGAGGGGACAAAGGAGAGCGATGCGGGAACCGGGAGATAAGGGGGGGGGGGGATGGATCATGCAGATGAAAAATACGGGACGAACCGAAGAGAATAGCGACCATAACGTAATTTTGACAGAAATAACACCGTCGCGCGCGTTCGCTGAGAGACAATAAGTTCGCGACACTCTTGCGGATCTTAGAATAGTTTAGTGTCGGCCGCTCTCTTCCCGTCTCTTTCCATTCACTTTCTCCGTTTCTCTCCCTTTTGCCCTCGTCCTACCCCTCGCGTTCCCCTCATCTACCCACTCGTTCCCCGTATTCTCCCTTTGTACGAGTCCCCGCTGACGCTGGCGCCGACGTACTCCTAGCACACATTCGGACGAACTCTGTGGAAATCCATCATTCGACGACGGTTGACTTTTATTAATACAAATGATCGATATTGGTATCGCTACATACAGTTACTTATTATTGAACTGTATGTCAAAACTTATTTTGATTATTAAAGAGAGAGATACGAAGGTATTTTAAATTTTACTACAAAAATCTCGGATTATTATTAGTTGGTAATTTCAAATGCGTATTTCATTATATTTTGTTTAAAGGGCGGATGATTTGTGGCAATTGTCGCGTACTGGAAATAAAATAAAGATAAGGAATTTAGCCTTTGGTCCGCTCGCCATGTGGCACAAAATACTCCGAATCGATATCGAGTACCCTAACGTTGATTCTAGTTTATTAAATGACATCTGGTCGGCGGTTCCATTCGCGAAGCCATTTTTCCGGAAACAATGTCGCTACGAGGACCATCGAGGAAGGGTTGCAAGCGAGCCGGAGGGAAAGAGGAAGGCACGTACTTGGTGCCTGTATTTCTTTTTTTTTTTTTTTTTTTTCGTCGGTATTTAGAACCTCTCGAGAAGAAAAAGCGTTCAATGGGGGTCGCCGCGGCTAAGACGACGAATCAGCGAGCGCAGCGGGCACTCCACGCATTATCCAAACACGCAGTTTCGTAGGTTACGTTAACCCCTCCACGTGCGCGTGTGCGCGTAGACGTGCGTGTAAGCGCACGTGTAAGTACACGGAGAGAGACAGCGAGAGGGAGACTGGTATACACGTGAGCGCGCGATGGAGGCAGCAGCCGTTTTCGGCACAGTATACCTCGATGGCTCGTATAAAGGGTTATACGCTCAGCCCACGGATTAAATGATAAAAAAAGGAGAGCCCCGGCGACCCTGAAATACGGGGTCTTTTCAGGTTCGGACCTTTTTGAAAATTTTAAATTCCCTCCCCTCCCGCGCCCCCCTCTCGGATTGTCGTCCCGGCTTCCATCTCTCCGCGATTCGGGATCGCACCCCACTCCTTCCGCGAGCAGCTTTAAGAATTACATACATATGAAAGGGTTCGAGCTCAAAGCCGATGGATGCGAAGAGGGAGGGAATCTCGGCTACGTGTCGTCCTCGGAGTTTCACATAATTTTTAAGATTTGCTCTTTAAGCCTTGTCACGTCGCCTTGTTATATCCTCCATTTGGTGCCATCGGAAACTGCGTGACCGCGTGGGTGATATTCCTTTCCTACGCAAAGGAAATCTTAGATTATCGTGCAATGTTTTTTTTTTTTTTTTTTTTTGCAACACGATAATCGGCATACAGAACAAATTTTTATAAAATCTAATTTTCTGCTCGAAAATTGCGCAGGATCTTGGACACACACTCCATGTGACTGGAAGCACTGTAATTTTCCAATTATTGCATTATATTAAAATTAATTAATGAAATAAATTGTTCTATTCTGCTCGGTAAGATCTGGTGCTTTAATTTGAACGTCAATCACACTTTGTGCATCGAGGCTGCATATTCATCGGTTTTTTGTTTTCCAAGGTATCTCGGGATATCGCGGTGTGTTTCACTGTAGGTACGTGTGCCATCACGATTTTGACACGCTTCCCCGTGCGCATAATTAATTCGCGTCGTACTATTTGACATTGCTGGATATGCAGAAGGAATCGCGGAGTCGAAGCGCGCTGTATTCGTCCGCGAGAGACGCGCGCGAGCTCTCGCTGTTTAATATTTATCTCCGATTAATACGACGACGCGTACGTGGACCTTGGCCCGAGGAGGAGCACTCCTCGATTACGTGCTTGATGCTCCGACCCGGCAAACACGACGGCGACGGCACAGTCTGCGGATTATGAATTTGTGCAAACAATAATTTCTCGCTGTGCGAAAGCCAAAGGTGCCTCTAATGAACGGCGAGATACGCGCGGCATCGGCGGCGGCGGCGGCACGCAGCTGCGTTGCGTAATTACACTGCCAAAGGATAAATTAATCGCCGTAATACCGACTCTGTTATGCAACGGCGCGTAACCGGGAGCATATCCGGTGACACCAACGTTTATTATTATTAAATTCGCCGGAGTTTACGGAGTTCACCGTTCGATTTCGCCGACAGGAACGAATTCGATTCGAATATATGGGAACTTTCGATAAAAATAATGGCGCAGGCCTCTCGGAGGTCCATCTAAAGATATCGTTTCTAACGGCTTTGCCTATATAACGCGGGAGAATAATGCTCGCCGAATTCTTCCCTCGCCGACTTTTTCCCTCTCGTAACCTTCGTCCCTCTTTCTTTGCTTTCTCTCTCTCTCTCTCTCTCTCTCTCTCTTTTTGTCTGTCTTCCTTTTCCTCTCTCAGTCTCCCTCTTTCTCTCCGGGACCAAAACCCTTTCTCTTTTTGTGCGTGCATACGCTCTCGCAGAAACGCGCACGGGCGGCCAATGTACGGGCGCGTTTCCTCCGCTCCTGACGGCACATATACCACCGCGAAGAACGGGGAATCCCCCCGCGAGCCTCTCACGAGAAATATTCGACAATTTTTAAACTCGTTCCTGAACGCACGGGCATTCAAACGCGCGCGCACGTAGACACTTCTGAGAATCGACCTCGTCCTGGTAGAGTGCACCGAACGCTGGATAGCGTGTGATAAATGCTATGGGATTAGAACACTCGGGACCCCAAGTCAATGTGATTTATTATCGTTCCGTAATCGGTTCCGCAATGTCCGATAAATTAACGAAATGTATAAAACTTGCGTCTTGCATTTCAAAAAAATACAAAGATAGATAGATCTCGATGGATCACAGAAATCTGCAGGAGATACAGCACGAACTAGACAGACTAATATTCGATCCGCGCTCGTTTCCGCAACTCTATCGTCCTTCATTCGCTAATGTCTATCTAATTATCATACAATTATCTATTTCTATATTACTTATAATATATTTTGTGCTATTGAATTTTGCAAACTCGAAAGTTTTCGACACAAAAGTATCGACTTTTGCATTCGCAAAAATTCGGAAAAATCGCGATAAGAGCAATTTATTGTTTATTCGATACAGGATTCGAGACATGCGCGTTTAAATAATAAAATTTAAACTCATTCCGACAAAAGAGATAAATGCAAATGCGCCGGCTTAAGAGACAGCTTTAACTGTAAAATCATTCATTTAGGCAACAAAAAAAGAGAGAAGTGTGTGCGCAGTTTATTTTCATCTCTTTCTCTCTCTCCTTTTTTTTCTCTCGTGTGCGTATTACCTCCTCGGGAGATAATTATCGCGAGCGACGATTGGTCAACCGAATTGCGTCTCGTGCTCAATATTTTCTTGCGTGCCGCGGCCGTTTCAAGCCTTTTAGGAGCGCTACATATGCTTACGCGTCTTCGCCTCGCCCGCGGCCACACCGCGCTTTTTTGCATACGCGTATTGCGATCGGCCCGATAGTTTTTTACGCCGACCATTCTTTCCTCTCCCGCACCCTCTCTCTTCCTTTTTTTTTTCCTTTATTCGCCCTCTCTTTTATCTCGCGGCACGGCAACTTGGACAACCAGTTTTCGGTCGCGCGCGGGAGAGTGCCGTAGGTCGACGAACGTTCATAACTCTCGGTATGTGTATCAGAAGTCATTCCGGTATGCGTGTGTCTCTCCTCTGGTGGATGTGAATGCGAACCAGAGTATTGTCCAGAACGGGGAGCGATTCAGAACACGCGGTCGGTAAAGTGAAACGATTTGCCTGTGAAGAAACGTGTACCAGCGAGGAATAACGTACCAGCGATCGACTGTCTGTTCAGTCTGTGCTGTATCTCCTACTGCAGTCGCCTACTGTAATCCATCGAGATTTATCGATCTTTGAATTTGAAATGCGAGACGCAACATTTAGATTTTCTTAACATTTCACGAATATGTTAATAGCTATGTGTCAAATTAAAGTTATGTCAACACATATACATATATATATATTTTTTATTAATTAAATGAAATAGAAAATTCTGTTATCTTTTTTTCTTTTTAATACGAAACGAAATTTTTTATAATGAAATATTATACATTGATTTAATTTAATAAATAAAATTTTTCTTTTGCTTTGTTACAGCTTTGCTCAGGCAGAGTATGTCTCCGGTAGCGGATTCTCTGATGAGCGGTTCCAAGACGTCGGTCTCCCAGCCGATCATCGATTACTCTCGATACGTGAAGAGATACATATCCGGTCAGGAATGCGGCAGTACGTATTGCAAGGAAACGGGTTGCAGGGAGCACTTTCATTGTCTGGACTGCAGCGGCAGAGTATTCGTGAAGAAGGAGGAAATGATCAGGCACTTCAAGTGGCACAAGAAGAGGGATGAATCTCTGCAGCACGGTTTCATGAGATACTCGCCGACGGACGATTGCTCGGAGAAGCATCCCGGCCGTGCCTGTCCGCACAATAGAAAGCAAACCCACTATCACTGCATCCATGAGAATTGCGACAAGGTGTACATATCGACGTCGGACGTGCAGATGCATGCGAATTATCATCGCAAAGATTCGGCCATCATACAAGAGGGCTTCCAGCGATTTCGTGCCACCGAGAATTGCGCGACCGAGCATTGTCAGTTCGCCGGTCAACGGACCACGCACTTTCACTGTCGGCGGCCGGGATGTCGGTACACATTCAAAAATAAGGCCGACATAGGTAAGGAATGACGATTGACGTTTGCATGATTAATGCAGATTCGCGTTCTAGGTCGAAGCTATCGTTAATCAAAAACTTTCACGTAACGCAGGTCGAACATGTTTCGATATTTTTACTCCGAAAAATTGATTTACATTACGATAAAATTTTTACTCAACATATCTCGTTATATCGTCCTCGTTTCAGACCTGCACGATTTGATCGACAAGTTTTCATTATTATTATTTTTTTTTTTTTTTTCTAGATAAGCACAAGTCTTACCACATCAAAGACGAGCAATTATCGCGCGACGGTTTCAAGAAGTTCATGAAATCGGAGGCCTGTCCCTTCGAACAGTGTCGATTCTCTCGGGTTTGCAATCACATTCACTGCATACGGCCGCACTGCAGCTACGTCCTGCACTCCTCCGGTCAGCTTTTCTCGCACAAGCGGAAACACGAGCGTCACGAGTCGGAACTGGCTTATCGGAAGTACAAGCAAGTCAGCTCTGTGGGTGGTGTTCGTCCACCGGGATCATGGGCGCCGGACGAGCTGAGCGCTCAAAGCTTGTCGTTAAGTCTCAACGGCGAGAGCTCCAACGAGGACAGGGGTTCTCCGTCGTACTATTCCTTGGACGATTCCTTTCAAAGCGCGAGTGATCTTGCTATAGATCTCACCGCACCTACGACTATCATTACGGCAAGCGGAAGTTCCGTCAATCTCGAACAGCAACAGCATCAACAATCTCAGCAACTCACCGCTACCGAATTGGCTTATCTGATACCGGCCACTGCGGAATGCGCCTGTAACGCCGCCAGAGAGCATCATCATTGCGGATTAGACCGCTGCGGGGTCACCTTGAAGGATCCCCGCGAGGTCCGGGAGCATCTGAAGGAACACGAGACGCAGGAACGTATAACGGACGCTTTCTTCGAGGAAGGCGGCTGCGACGACAATTGTCCGTACGCGGACAAGGAGAAGCATTATCATTGCAATTGGGAAAATTGCCGAGAGGTGATACTTTCCACCGACAAACCGTTTCGCAGACTGCAACATTATAAAATTCACGAGTACAGTCGACAATTGAACCTCTCCTGTTCCTCGCACGCCCTCTCCCCCGACGTCACATTGACCCATCTGACGAACATCGACGCGATGTTTAGGCGGAAGCGCGGTAGACCGCCGAAAAATCGGGTGATCGAAATCTGGTCGGGCGGCGATCCCACGACTCACACGCACGATTCGCCGCAGGCGATCTTTACGAGTTTCAAGCTGCCTAAACCGCAAACTTCTAATTTAACGTTGAATCCGTTGCTGGATGATCGAGAGGGTAGCGTATCGCCTTCGAACAGCTTGGGCGAACCCGAAGGATTCGCCACCTACAATCCGGAAGGATGCCCGGACACATCCTGCATCCTTAGATCGATCAGGCATCATCATTGCTCGCAACCGCGATGCTATTTCTTTACCGATCGGCCGGATCAATTGCTCATGCACAGCAAGGACTTCCACGACAACGTCGACATACCGCCCGGTTTCGCTTTCTACGATAAGATGGTCGATTGTCGACTGGCTGGCTGCCACAGCAATCGCGTTAATCGACACTTTCATTGTACCAGACCGAATTGCGGATATTCGTTCGTCAGGTACTCGACGATGGCGTTACACGAAAAGCAGCACTCCAATCACGCCGAATCATGCGGCCAGGAATTGAGCAATCAGGAATGTCAAACGCAATCTCAGTCGTTGGTCCAGGAAACGAAACCTAGGATCCAGGTGAAGAACCCTGCCGAGTTGATCGAAAAACCCGATGAGAGCTTGATGACGAGCGACCCGGAAAGCAGATCGATGATCGAGGATAAAGAATCCGAGCTTGCGAGTCCCGATAGCGGCAAAACTACCGGTAAGTATGAAAAGAAGGGTACCGATTTCGATGTTAATCTATAAACAAGTTTCGTTTGGTAGTGATTTTTTTTTCGAGAAGGAACACGACAGAGACCTTTCTGCTACTTGACTACATATGCATGCTCTTCTGCACGTAATCGCGCACAACAATTTACACGTCGTCACACCTTGCGTTTGTTGTTGAAGTAGAACACTCTTCGCTACTCCTCCGTTGTTTGTTTTGTCTCACGAGACTGTTTGTTTTACCGTTTCATTCTCTCTCGATGTATATATACTGTACATACACGGTGGTTGTATAGCGGGCGGTAATATTTGAAGTGTTGGTTGTTTGGTTGATTGTTGCTAGTGGTGAGGGCGGCTGGCACCTATTATCCGGTCAGCGGACCGCCGAGCGAACCCGCACTTCCGGGCGTCGTGCTATCCATGCGAACTTCCGTGCACCAAGGTTCGTCTCTCTTTTTTTGTATCAAGTTTTTTTGTGCTTTCGTGAGAGTGTTCTCGTATTGGTAAATTAGTTTTTTTCCTTATCGCTATCTCGCGTTCGCAAGGATACGATTCGATCTCACAGATAAATCTTGAACCGTTGTAGAACCACCGGTGATGCCGTCTATGAGCTCCACCTCGCCGCACACTCTCTACGGACCGGAACAGAGCTGCAGCAGACCGTTTTGCAAACTGAAACGCAAGAATCATTATCACTGCAACGCGTGCAATCAGGCCTTCTCCGAATTGGATCGCTTGGTCGCGCACATAGCGAAGCATTCGACCGGTGCGATTCTCAGCCAGCAGCAACACGATATGGTTAGCCCGTCGCCTAATCAACTACAACACGACTACATGTCGCAGCTGTCGCAGAAGCACGATTTTATGTCGCCGAACGCTCAGATAGCTCAGAACATTCAGAACTTTCAAAGTCAAATGCAACGACAGATGCAGCAGACTCTCAGTCAACAGTCTCAACCGAAGGATATTAAGCTGGAGAAACCGAGATGCAGTACCGACATCGGTGTGCAAAATGTTCCGAACGTTAAGCGGGAACCGCCCGAGATTGTTGGCAGGGACGAAGGCAACAATTCCGCGATGGATAGCCACGAGAACGGTCAATTGCCGCAACCGCCGATTCAACCTACCAATATGCAACAGCCGAGTGCGGTGCCGACGAGCTTCGAGCTCGATCTCAGCCACGGCTTTCACTTTCCGAGCCCAGCCGTGATGGCTGCTATGAACCAACAGATCGCCCTGATGAATCAGGCTCTACCGCCGTTTCTGCAGCACGGCGGAATGTACGCCGGCGGGCCCGGACTGATGTTCGCGCCCGGTTTACCGCCGGCAAATTTTCTTCCACCGAGAGACGAGAATCCGCTGGCTTCGCTGGCGGCCAATCTGAATCTGAACAAGAGATCTCTCTCACCGCCGGACGCCAACTCTCCGGAAGCCAAGAAGCAAAGACTTCATCATTCGATGCGTATGCTGAAGGACGAGCCTGTGCCGGAGGGATATGTCAGGTTGGTATTGCGATGATTTCGTGAACGAGTAGCGAGATTTCGAAATTTTATTTAACTATCTTTGTTGTTACAGATTCAGATTCAACGAGGACTGCAGATACCCTCATTGCGGTTACAGAGAGCATCAGACACATTTCCACTGCATGCGTCAAGACTGCGGCTATTCGTTCTGCGACAAAACTCGCTTCGTGCAGCATACCGCGAGGCACGAGCGGCTAGATACCTTGATGGGCGGTGATTTCCAGCAGTATCGGGCCAACGTGCCCTGCGGCAGGGCTCAGTGCGCGTACACGTCGTCCCTTGGTTCGATGCAAAACAAGGCGTCGCACTTTCACTGTCTGAAGTGCGACTTTGTTTGCACGGACACGAACAAGGTGGTCGCTCATCGACGGCAGCACGCCAAGCTGGACAGCATCGCGGCGGCGGGTTTCCAAAAGTTCACTCCCAGTCAGCCTTGCGGGGCCGTGCAGTGCCAGCACTCCGGCAAGCAGACTCATTATCATTGCTTGCAGTGCCAATACGCCGTGTTGGGTCTGGCGCAGATGTCGGCGCACAAGTACCGACACATGGACACTTAACGATCTCCCGTAAAGGTCCTGCACGCGGCAGGATGCTCGAATAAAGCATTACCTTGGTCCCTATAGACATTCCCTAGAGAATGGCGCGGCCATCTTCCCCCGACTAGGTGGAAAAAAAAAAAAATTTTAGCGGAACCGGTAAGGGGGCTAGTCAACGACTTCGTTTCAACTCGATGCCCACCGTCGCGTATGTCGATAATTGTTTCGCGAGAGAGAAAGTCGCGGACGTCCGCGAAATTCCGGACTAGATCCGTTAAAAAGACAAATTCCTAGTCCCTATAGACATTCCCCGAAAGATCACTCGAGTGCCTCGATCCTTTACGATCGAGCAATGTTCCTGGTAATACGAATGGTCAGTGGTAACCGGTAGGGGGCTAGTCAATAACGTTTATCTTCAGGATGCATACTAATACGTTCGAAACCTTCGAATCAAACTACGTTCGATATCTGCGATAATATGTCGAGTAAACGATTGAGACGATTTGGTCTCTTCGTACTTAGAGACTGAGCAGTGACGTGGACCGACGATGAAAAATCGGGAAACGATCATCGAACAGTCTTTTCAACCTTTAGAAACGCTTCCATGAATATCAACAAGACGGAATATTGATACGCGAAGAATTCATAACCGAGAGAGTTACAAGGTTTATATATAGTCGAATCTCACACAAAATATATAATTTTTTCGGGTCCACGATTTTTGTGGGAACCAGGAACGAAAACGAAGGAGTAAGAACGTGGCGTAGCACCTAAGACAATAATACGAAGACAAGCCTATAACATAGCTTTAGCATGAAAAAGACAAACTATAATATTTAATAGAAAAAAAAAAAAAAAACGCAAGAAACCTTGTACATTTTTCCCTTCGTTATGTATCATCTTGTGTACCCTCCGCGTGAATAGTCCTTATGACGATCTAGATCATAGAATAGTTTGATGCATTGCATCTATCAAGCAGGCGGAAAAGAAATAGTAATAGAAAACAGCAACGCAATAATCCGATTGGGATGCGTTATGAGAATAGTTGGAGATTAACGCATCTTGCGCTTTGGCACTGAAAACGAAGAAGTTAAGGAGAGGATAACACATTTTCTTATCGTCTAGACTGCAGACTCAAAAGACGCCCGTTACGTTTTATCGACGCTATTAGCGTTTCTGTTGCACAATTGATAACGAGAAAATTCAATAATAGCTATACATATTTCTATAATGTGTTCGAATATTTTTTCTAATCTTTTTATATATTCACGGTGAGAATTTCTGAAACAGTCGTCTTGTATGGGTTTTTCTGCCACAATAGTTATAAATTATTTATTTACTTTTAATTAGTATAATTAAAAGTTGATTGTGCAGTTGGCGATAATTCGTTGCAATGTTCAACATTCAATAAACGCGATAAAATAAAAAGAAATATGCACTATACTTACGGGCTGGATTACGTTCTGGAGGGTACGCGATGAATATTACGAGCAGTATTGATAAATTGAGAGTTTAATTAGAAAGACTGCGAGCCGCGAGACATAAGAGTGGAGAATAGAATGAGACAGAGCGACGGTCGTTGAACGATCAAATTAAAAGAAAAAACGAGAGTTAAAAGATTGAAGACAAAAGTTATGTATGTACGCGAGAGAGAAAAAAGTATATTTGAAATATATTCTAAAAAACGGACGCTAACGACATGTGTAATGCAAACCTGTTTAATTTATGTGTGTATAGTGTATATGTATATATTGTGAGATTGGTACGAGTCGTTTGAAGGAGGAACAGATTCTTCTCGCGCTTCTATTTCTAAAGCACGCTCAACGATGGTACAATTCTGTCCATTTTCATTTGATACGAAATTTATTTTTGCACATTTCAATCTCGCCGTGTACTCTTTGTCGCATCTTGGCTTTCTCCCGTTTTTAAATGCAATAGAGAAGAGACAGATGAAAGTAACGATATTAACTGAAATTTATCTTCTACTTTTAAAACGAGATATGATTGGTCCGTTTGCACATGTGGCGTCGGAGGGAGATAATAATGCCGGATGAACGCGATAAGGACTATCCGGAGAGTTTAACGCGTATGTTGTAAACGTACGTATGTATGTCATAGAGATGAGTAGAGACACACATATATTTTCTCGGCGGATAATTAAACGTAGTACGAAAAATTTTACACGACTGCTCGGCGAGAGACGCGCTAGGATGCCTTTAGGATTTTCTCTGAACTCTTGTAGGACCGTGCCTTAGCGATTTAACATACAACAGACACACAAAAAGCTATTTGTTCAATGTAGGAGAAAAGACGAACCGAACCGACTCACACTGTTAGATCTATATCTTATACATATTTGTAGCTATGATCGAATTTCGGAGCAGTATATTGAATTTTGTCGCAGTTGCAGTTAAACGTGTTTAGAAAGATGTATCGATCGAAGACTGAATCCTAATTTTAAAACTAAAGATAACATTAACAATTTTCTGACCGATCATCGAATCCGGTGATCATACCGTGTATGGTTCCTGGATTACAAGCTTTTGTGGACTTACTTTACTTTAATCAACTGACCGGAAAACGATCGTAGATTTAGCAACTGGAAGACGTTAGTGCCTTAAAGATACGTCAACTAGATAAAGCACCGCAAAATATAATCGCCAATATTTATAGATGGTCATTTTAACCTTTTTAAGATTCTTTTCTTCTTTTACGAAACATCTACGACTTGTTTTTAGAAGGAATTATATAACTTGTACAATTTATTGTTGTCAAAAACTTTCCTCACTCTTCATATATAAAATAGATTTTGGAGAACAATATACAATATTTCGCAAGAATTTCTTAGAATTGTGGTCAAAGAGAGAACCTATTGTTGATGTCGAGCCAGTTTTTACTTGTGCGCATTGTAATTAACATTTTCGGTAAAAAGTCGCGGAAAAACCTTGCATTGTTGCATCAAGTAGTAAAAATATTTATCCTGAAGAATTTATCGTGAAGAAACTCTTGCAATTTAAAATGTCATCATAAAATATGTTTCCTGTCAATTAAGAGATATCGTCACGATTTTTTGTCTTTTTCGTCGCATTGGATGATAATAGTTGGTCCAGGCTCTAATTTATGCTGTAGACATTGGTCGACCATGAGTTCAAAATCACAAAAAGATATCGTTTCCACAAACATATGCGTTTTTACTGTGTAAAGTTCACATCCCTTCCCCTCATCTCGATAAAGATGTGAATAATTTCTTAAACAGAGAAAAAAATATATATCTCACAGAAGATGTCACATATCGAAAGTATCATAATGTCAAATAAAAGTCGCGCTTCATCGTCGATGAATGTGTCCTGCCTCAACAGAGGAATATCAATTGTGTAGCGGCAATAACTGTGAAATAAACCATTATATAAAACGCTATATATAAAAATGAACATTATGAGTAATATGAGAACATTTTTTATTTAATTGGAAATATCTCATCCATATGACCCATTGTCATAAAAAAAACATATCGGCGAAATTTTTTAAGCAATAATACGAGCGACAAGAAAATAATAAAAATTTTTTAATATTTTAGTTCTTTGAAAGAAAATCTATACTTGATCATCACGATTTTTCATTTTACAGTACTAATAAATATAGCCAAGCAAGAGGGATTAATCGCGCGATGGTTCTAAGAGGACCGATTATATGTTTAATTCCATCGGTCGAGCAGATCGATTGGGAAGCGAGCCAAAATTGGACTCGATATCCTAAAGCGTGTTGCACATTACACGTAACGTCAGCGTCACGTCAACGTAACGTCAAATATTCTTATATGGATTTTAAATGGAATAATATAAGCTAACCGTCACGTATCGTCCCGTCGACATTTAAGATCCATATAAGAATATTTGATTGACGTTACATTGACGTAGCGATGACGTTATGTTTAATGCGCAACACGCTCCTGATAGTTTTCCTTAAATATTACAATAGTCTTCTTTAAATATTACAATAGTAGCATTCCATAGCGAGTCGATAGTCATCGATCCTGTCCACGTCGACGGTGCGACAGTTTAATGAAAAATCATGAAGAGAGTTCATCGCTCTATCGCGGTATCGCGTGTCGTATCGGCGATGTAACGCGATATCGAGGCAAATACCAACTCCGAAAATAAAAGAACAAAAAGTGGAGACGAAGGTATCGTTCGCATCGGGAACGTGGAGAGGCTTATAGAGCCCAGCCATTAAACGAGTGCCATAAAACTATAAAAGTCGAGTGCTAAAAGAAAAGTCGAACTACAGTTTTACTATGTTAAGTCGAGAGAGACACTTGCGCCGGACTATATAAAAGAGTGGGCATGTGGTCGATAGATAAATCTGTATAATATTTATTTAGCGTTTAGAGAGTCGACGAATGTGCGTGAGGAAAAAGGGAGCGAACGGGAAATAAATAGAGAGCATGATCGGATGAGAATGAAAAGTTTATCTACATACTTTTCAGGTGTAATTGTGAGAAATCTAATTCTGATCGAATGACAGAGAGAAAGAGAGAGAAAGCCATTAACAACGAGATGTGTACGGTAGCTGCCTTACAAATATATCTCGCGAGAATCCCCTTCCCCTCCTCCTATTATATATATAATATATATAATTTTTATGTGAGAATTATTATATATATTATTATATAATATGAAATATATATATATATATATATATATATATATATACACGTGGTTATATCGAAAACGACGACGGAAGCAAAACGAGAGTGAAGCGAAGGAGTCGTATACCAGTAGAGCGTATTATTATTTGAAGAAGCTAGAGAGATTCTATCCGCGTATGATCGTTAGTGCTAAAATAGCTGCTGTAAGGAACTAAGAAAAAAGAAACTATTATATAATATTATCTATTATTATTAGATTATTATTATTATTACTGTTTAATTTTGTTCGTCAGGCCCGCCTTGCAACCTTCGAACTTACAAGGCGAGCGTGCGGGCATCACACTGTGTATTATTCTCTATTATTATTATTATTTTTATTATTATTATTTGAAGGTTTGTCTATCAGGTCCGCCTTGTAGCTTATGAATCTACAAGACGGACGTGTAGGCGTTATTATTATTATTATTATTATTATTATTATTATTATTATTATTATATTAATGATTATGGAACCACATTTTATGTAGCTGTGATTTTGCTTTCAAGAAGTAAAAATATTTATAGCAACTGAGATAAGAGATATGTACGTTTGTATGTTTCCGCTCAGGCATTTCCTCTTTTTAATCCGCGCTCATTACGCGCTCTCCCATTACGTCGCGGTGTTTTTCTGTGAGATTCTAAAAGCTATTAATTAGCATAATAAAACGATCTGTATCAGAAATCGATCGTCTAACAACTCGACGGTTCTTACTTAGCATTCTTGTGAGGTAACGAGAATCATATTTCATTGTGTCGATATATTGATGCGAATGTTGCATATTTGAACGCATGAAAATTCGCCTGTCCTTACGAAGAGCGCCCGATGCAGCGGAGTATTAATTGCATTAATCACTGCAATTTATTATATTTTGTATAAAAGTCGCGCATTTGTGAAAAATTATATATCGCGATAAAAATATCATATGCGAAGCGTCCAGAAAAAGTAAACGTCAAAAACAATTTCGATACCAAATGGTAGTTCTATACCAAATAGTAATTGATGTTCTCCACTGTTTGATTAATCAAAATACAGTCGAGATAGCGAGCTATATTAAAAAAGTATAATAGGATGCGCATTTCAAAGATTTGAGATAAATCCTGATGATTGTGCATCGAAAAGTTATAACCGGCTTCATAAAATAGGAAACTAAAGATCAAGGATGAGAATAAATTTAAATAAGGACAATAAAATTTATGCATACTTTTTTATGTAGGCAGGTTTCTTATTTTTTACGCTATTTTTAAAATTTAAATAAATACATTTTAAAATTTATCAGAGAATTTAAAAAATTAGGTAAATAATTAATTATCGTAAGCTTGTATTTTTAACGTGTAAAAACAAAAGCTTATATAATTTATTATGTACTTAATTTTTTTAACTTTTTAATGAATTTTCTAGATGTACCTAGAGAATTTTCTAGATGTTTCTAGGTGTTTCTAGAGTCCTAGCCACTATTTTAAATGAGAGGTAATGCGATTCTTCAGATTAAACTCTAGATAATCAGTGACTTTATACTTCGCAACAAAGTAAGCTAAAGTTATTTTCCAATTTTCCAATTACGTTTGTTGCGATGCGCTTTTCATGGGTAACTATTCTGCTCTCATACTGAAGTAAATTAAACATGTTACAAAGCCTGCAACAACCAACGATAAAATAATTATAAAAATAAAAAAAGAGACGTAGTAAATAAAAACGAAAAATTAGATGGATTTACTGTCGGACAATTCGCCATTAATTTATGATTAATTTTCCGATCTATAAATGGTCTGTAACGATCTTCATATCTTTCTGCCTTATCCGTTCATGACATAAATAAATCGTAATCTGCCCAGACTTTTATGTCAAACAAATGTGCGTTATGTCAACGAGCGAGGCATACATTGTGGCGAGACCTCGAATTAAATATCACGTCGCATCGGGATGACAGCACAACTGATTTTGGTTTCGCGAAGCGTCAAGTGCAATAATCGAGAGAGTTTGCGACCAACGAAAAGATAGATGTGTGGCTCGCAATCATATATTATTTGTTACGAGCCAAAAATTAAAAAATATGTTGAAATATATTATTATGAATCGAAAACAATTTAAGATTAACAATTTCGCTATGAGATCATTTTTATAACAGGAATTACATTATCCATTTTTTTTTATAACAGTTTAAAAACGAAATTGAAAGAAGAAGGTAAAAAAGGACTGAACAATGTTATCAATTGGTTTTTCTAGTGATATTTTCCATAATATAAAGCAAAATAATATAAAGTTTTTAATTGATTCTTTGGTATTGATATAAACAAAACTAGTGATGCATGTTCCGATTTGCAATGCTACAAAATTGGGAAAAATTTATAAAATTTCGCCTTTCGGGAAATATAACGGCTCTGTACATATATTGAAATACAAATTTAAATAAAAAATGCAACGTACAATGTGTATAAGATATCCTGCTATGTGTTAGGGACAAAAATTTCCCAAACACGTGATCGTTTCGTGGAAATAACGGATGATCAATGGGGATGCACGTGATATAAGCGTGGGTCCATAGTTCGCCCTTCTCATGATTCTTGTTATAGAACAGAGAAGAGAGAAGGGACTGGCCTAGAATCTTTTGGACTGTTTCTTAAGTTTTCTCTATTTGATGTTTTGTAGAAATTCGTCTCTCATCTGTCACCGAATAATTCTAATAATAATAAATATAAATCTAGCTTTATGCCATAAAAATTCTGAAAAAATCTAGTACACAAATATTAAAAATGTAAGAAAATTTATCAATAATTTGCAATGTAAAGTGCAAGCTATGTAAGTAGTCCAGAGATTACATAATTTTTTACTTCGATAAATACTTTCAGTCGCATTTGTTATCCGAACATTATCAGATAATGATTTTCAAAGTCATTAAACAGATTGCGACTATGTAGTTGGATAAGTTTTTTTGTCGGTTTTGTCGCCAAAACTTTACTTAGCATCAACCTTGCTTAGAATTATATCATTCCCCGTATTTTACTCCGAAATACCACCAAAGTTATCAGCTGTACATGCTCTCACGTGCTGAGCACGGGCAGATAACAAATTACGGCAGATAAATTCGACGTTTGTATACTCATAGATACTAGCTATGTACTGCAGACATAAGTGGAAGTAATTGCAACGCGCAAAAAGGCTAGCCGTTTGGCTTTTGCACTGTGAATCGCAGAGTCCGGAAAGTAGAGCAACGAAAAAGAAAAAAATTACGGATACAGAAATAGAGCAGCTAGAAGTGGGAGCAAAATATCATTGCAAAAGACAACCGGGCGTCGATGAAGAGCAATATTCGTTTACCAGCGCACTCGAGGGATATTTCTTTATAATTATATAAAAATTATAAAAAAGAGAGAGTTTGTTATTTTAATGTCCAATTTTTTATAAAAATAAATTATCGGAAACTCGGAAATTTATCAGAAGAATTTTTGCAATTCTCTTGAAGATTCTCTCTCGGCATTTTAAACAGTCTTGGTTGGTTTCAAGCGAATGCTTTCGGAACGGAGAGTACACTTGTTTTCGGCATCTGATGATGAGTTAGCGAGATGTGTACATTTTTAAGGTAAAGATGTGCATCGACGGATTAAAAAAACTACTCGATTATAATTATACAACTCTCATCTGGCATCGAAAAATATTTTGCATGCATGTTTTACGTGCGTATCTTGTCGCGTACGGCGACAAGGTGTACAACTCGAAGTTTCTGCAAAACACGGATAAATCGACCGATCAATTTACAAACAGATCCAGATGCGCTTATAGTTTTCTTTTTAATCAAACAGACACAACAGTAAGGTTATTTTCAGAGAATCGTTAACAGGGTTTCCAAGAATTTAACAAGTCGAATAAATTATAGAAGGACAGCTACTCTTATCAGAGATGTAACTTTTTGCCGATGTTGCTTGTCGTACTTCGCACTTCGAAATTAAGTGATTTCGAAGAGTTGAATTATTCCAAAAATAATTTGTATGTATTTAAATAAGATCGTTACTGCGCAACATTGTTGTGCCTACTGTGGACCGAGTCGAATAAATTATAAAAGGACAGCTACTCTTATCAGATGTAGCGGTAACTTTCCGCCGATGCTGCTTCTCATGACTGACACTTCGAAATCAAGTGATTTCGAAGAGTTGAATTATTGCAAGAATAATGACATTGTTGTGTCTACTGTGGAACGACCTGAATCTCTTCGTCGAACAATCATGGGAGAGCACGCAATGCGTCATGTACGATGCGTGTCAGGAGGCCTTGAGAAAAAAGCGAGGTCAATGAAATGACGCGCATTTTCATCCGAAATCAATACGTATTCATTTTTTGTCTACGAAATCAATGTACACCTGCCAATTTACTGACAAAATTATATTCATTAATGATATTATTATCGCAGCATACTATTCACGGATGGATAGAATTGCCATCGTCTCTCCTCTTCGTCTTCCCTCTGATCACGCATACTCCGCGTGCATCAACAACCAGAATCGGTCCTATGGAAGAATCCTTCCAGATCTTCGGAGTCATCGAACACGCAACGAATACACATTTTATTTCCACTTCGCAGCAGAATTCCTTTGACCTCTCTACTTACAGATATTCGTATTACATCAGAAACGCGAAATAATGGATAAAAGCAAAGATTATTATCATTCATAAAATAGCTTCGCAGTGTATTTGCGCATTTAAATACTTAAAGTATTTTTTAACTGATTAGCTGATTTTTTAGCTTGTCATGATGCAACATTTCAGCAATTTCGTGAGACACAAGCTAATCCTCATTACAATGTAAATGTTGTAAATATAATCTTTTCAGGACCCCCAAAAAGATTTCACTTTACTATTATTAAGTATGCTGTATGGAAATATATATATATATATATATCTGCATTTGCATATGTATACAGTCAAGGCTTTAAAAATAACACACATTTTACGCAACTGTTTAAGCACCTGTTAAAGCAATTGATTGTATTGAAAATAGCGATAAATTTATAGAGTCAAAAATTATGCGTTTCATCAATTATTTCACATTGCATAGTATATAGAATCTTTGATGATGTGAATCTTATTTCTTATTTATAGAAGTATAATTCCACCAAAAATTCCATGCATGCATTAATTAGATCGCGAGGGTACGAGAGGCCGGCATACGTGTCAGAAGACTCGTTTGCGTGATCGTGTACGCGTTTCCTCGCGTCGACGACCCTTCTTTTCTCTTTCTCGCTATTCCTGTGAAAATTGTATCTTAACCATCGCAGCTCGGTGGTAATGTCGAACCAATCTGACGTTAGCTCCGACGGAAATTGCTGTTCGGATTGGTTCGGCATGTTTTACGTCGTTGATCACGGTCCTAGGTTCGGAGTCGGTGGAGGTGGATGGAGGCAGTTGATAGTTGCTACTCGACACGACCGAAGCCGGCTTAGTAGCTGAGCGAGCATCGAAACGCAACGTACTCTGCCCAACATCAGCACTCGAGTTCTTCCAGCCGGGTGTTGCATTATTGATCGCGAACGTTCGTTGAAGAGGCGACGCGAAGAATGGGCATATTTCGCGAGTTTCCCATAGTCTTCAATCTTTACAAGAAGTACAGTTAGTTTGCGGTCGTACGAGACAGGTGAACCTTCCCGTGATCAGGCGCCGTCCATCACTGACATCTGTAAACACTGAGGTGAGCGTTCTAATGCGTAAGTCACATGCGTTTCAGAAACGAAACGAAATGTAGAGACCTTGGTTTTCATGTTCGCTTTATCAGTTTCAATGTCATTCTAATCAATATTCTCAGTCAATTGAAATGGACTCGTTTGAAGTTTTATCTTAGGTATTGTGAATAAGTGTTTACAACGTATCATGGATTCTTAATCGATAGTAAGCATCGTACACATATACTTGAGCATATCATGATTATTATTCAAAAAATCCCGAAAAAAATTATTTGCGCGATTACTTGGCATCAGGTTCAAATTTTATTCTTTTTATTCACGTGACATTTGCATGTGTCACAACTTATTTGGCATATATAACTTATTTATATTTATTTTAACAATCACACAATTTATCTGTCATTTAAAAACAGCGTTTACTTTTTTCTTTTATACGTGGACTACTTGTAATCGAATTTTTTATTTTTTCGATGAACAATTCATTTACTAGAAAAAGTTGCGACGTATTAAGTTCCAATGCTTAATCACTCTAACTTAATTATGATACTAATAATGACACTTTGCCAGCAAACGAGTAAGTTATGCGTTTGTATTAATATTTGTTAACTTGCTTTACGAAAATACAAAAATACGCGAGATGCAACGACTCTCATTGATACCAATATTCTCTTTTGAAAAAGTTTTATTTTTTAATTCTTGATCTATGGTGATAATTGGAAATAAAAATTATAGCTTTTTAATTCGCAGTAAAATATTTTCAACAACTATACCATCACATTAATTTATAATTTAGGACAAATAAAATATCTGTAATTTGTTTTTAATTATAAAATATACTTAGCTGATGTGTGTTAAATTTAAAAATTGAAGATTATTATAGATTATGAGACGAAATTTAGAACTTATAAATCAGTTAAAAAACCAGTTAAAAACCAGCTTATAGATCACAGAAAAAAATTCGTAATCAGGTAAACTGTACTGTAAATAATGCTGAGCCACGCGAAATTTTTGCGACCAATGAATTAATCTCGGGTCGACAAGGCTATCGACATGTCTTTTTTTTACCACGCAACTTTGACATGAACGAACGACGTAGGTTCATGTCAGACGTAGATTTTCAGTGCTGACCGAAGCTCTCATTGGTGATCTTCGTCGAGAGTTCGTGTTCTCGTCGTGAAAGACGATCGGTGTAATCAGATTTTTCCATCATATTTTCCATTATATTTCGTACATTTAATGTAATCTCTGGTCTCTTGCAATCGTCCATGAAAATTCTTTAATATTCTTAAATTAATTACTAACTATTTATATTTATTTCAGGTAATATAATCATTGAGTGTATTTCCTGAAGGAAGATTATTTTGAAGATTGTTCTGTGATTGCAAGCAAAAACGAGCTCTTCCAAAATCGTGTCGAAATGTCGCAGATTATGTCGGGGATCATGGAGAAAAAGGATGCTCTAAAAAGGAAACCGACTCTGGCCAGACGAGTTTCCGATATGTTTAAGGGTAAATAAACAAGACTTCACGTTTGTCATTTCTTTTCGTTAATTCTGGCTCTTTCTACATTTGCATGTAGATACACGCCTGTTATCGAATAATTGTTGAGCAGATTCGGTTGTTTTCTAAACTGAAGATATATCTGGCCAACTCTCGGCGGGCTTATCGCCCGTCGAAAATTACAATTACGAAATAAAGCTGCGTAATAAAGCTGTTTTCGGCGAATGATAGTAAATGCGTAATGCGTGTGCTGATAATAAACGTTTCTCTCCCCTTCGCCAGATGGAAACTACAGCGGTCCACCGATGCTGTTCCGACACGCGTCGATGCAGAAGATCCGCCATTGCTGCCAGAATCTCAACCTGCTGCCGTATCTCCTCTACTCCTTCGACAACTCCAAGTCGCATCCGATAGCGCTCAAGGTGCACATCAGCATCAGTCGTTTCCTTCAGGAGATCACCATCAGTCTCCTCATCGCGTACGAGAATCTGCGTCAGCTGGCGCTGCGCGAAATACGCGTCGAAGAACCGATCAAGGCATCCGCGGAACCTAACGACGAACCTTTCGCTAAACTCGTCGCGAGCTTCGGCGGATTCGAGAAGCCGAAACGCAAGCCGCATCCTCTGTACCTGGTCGCGGCCGTGTACCTGGTGCCATTACTGCTAGGCTTCCAGATGGTGGCTCTGTGCGTCTTGACGATCCTCGGCAAGTACACGCCGGGCTTCATCTTCCTGATGAGCGCGCTACTCTTCCTCGGCGGCATCGCGCTCAAGGTATTGCTGCACGAGGCCGCGCGGCACGGCGTCAACAAGTGCGAGAGGAAAAAAGTGCAGTGATCCCACGTCTCTTCATCATGTAAAGATAGTCGAAGAACTGAGAATCCCGAGTTTCGTTTGCGTGTCCGACGAACGTTCACATGATATTACGTGTATATCCGATATTACGTGTGCGATCACTATACATATGTTAACGCGTCTCCGCGTTGACGAAATCTTTTCCGACAAAGTCTTCCATTTATCTTTTTGACGTAGCTCTTTAAGATTCCTTTTTTTTTTTTACGCAATTTTTAATCATCGATTTCTACATACATATGTATACTCTCTCTTTTTTTTATACGTTATCAATACCGTTAAGTAGGATTGGCGTAGACTACATCCGCGAAGAAGACATCCTTGACAGGTTTAAGTACAACTACATTATACTTGATTGCAATAACGTGTTTAAATATAAGCATAATCTTAATTTCGTTCTCAAGCGTAATCTCGGAGGACCACTTGCAATCTTAGATTTTTATTACAAGATGAGCATCGCAAGTAGTACTTTTATATCCTCTGCAGCATAAGACTGAGAATTGTTTTTAACGTACATTGTTGTAAATAATAAAACGTACGAGTGAGAATATATACGGCGGAAGGCAGATTTGTAAAATTGCTCAAGCGAGGTGTAGAACACGTTTATATAGGAACTCGGTACGTCCATTGAAAGTTAATCTGATCTGTGATGGAGTGGAGTATACAAGTGATATCTCCCGGGCACTTGCAATACCACTTAATTACGCGCGATAAGAATTATTATTATGTAAATTCGATTTTTCTGAAAATACTCACATACCAGTATGAGTATATGTTATTGAGATATATCGTTTCTTAAAAATAAAACAGATAATGTGTTTTTACTAGTACTTACAGATTTATTTGTTTGCGATTAAGACCGACGAGATTAGACTACCGCAAAAAATGATTACATTTAGAAAACTAATCTGCGATATCGCGGCGCCGTTGAAATACTCGCCGACATTCGCGGCATACGCGATAACGTGCGCCACGTAATTCTGCTCGTGCACGCTGTGAAAGAGATGTGCGTGTGGACCTGTAGAAAAAGTAGAAAAAAAAGATGAGATTTTAAAAAATTCCAAGTCTCGTTTTTCGCACGAGAACGATGCGGCTTAACGCGAACTTTCTCGAAGCCATTTAACCGCGCTCTTATGTTACGTAAAATTGAATTAGTCACCAGCGTGTGTCTAATATATACCTATAGCGTACACAGCCACGTCTCCACCGCCATGATAAGCTTCGTCCGATATGATCGTGGCTTGTTGGCTGTAAATAAAATCGCTGGTGTTCAATTCAGAGGGATCGATCCTCACCGCTTGACCGTCCTTGTTCACCGTGTAAGCAATGTTGTTTGGCCCGCCCGTGCTGTAGGACAACTTCGTGTACGGTACTCCGTCGTATCTAGATTTCTGAGCGATTCCTGAAATAGTCTCTCGCGTGAGACCGCGAACGGGAGAATCCGAAATCCGCATCGATCTTACCCAGAACGGATGAACCGCGAGGGCTGTATCCGTTGAAGTTCATCGAGTGCGTGTGATCGCTGGTGACTATCACGAGGGTGTCGTCGGTGTCGATCATTCCGAGAGTGGCGTTAACGGCGTCCGAGAACCGGACGGTTTCCAACAGAGCTTGAGCAGCGTGACCGCGATGATGAGCGAAGTCGATCATACCGCCCTCGACCTGAAAGAATCGCAGAGATCGTGTCGATTTCGCCGAACGACGACTGGCGACGACTGGCCGTACGATACCATTAAAAAATATCCTTGTTCGGACTTTTGTAAAATTCGTAACGCCGTCACTGTCATCTCTTCCAGGCTCGGTTGTCCCTTCGGACCTCGTTCACGTTTCCAGTCCATCTCGATGTGGCCGTTGGCGAAAATACCGAGTAAATAATCCACGTTGTCGATATCGAGCCGAGACAGTTCCTCGTTGTTTTGCACAACGCTGTAAGGCAAATTTTTACTGGACTTGTCTCGCGTCCAGTCAGCGATGAGATCACGACCGTCCTGCCTGTAGCAAGCCCATTTGTCTATCGGATCGAATTCGTCCGCGGTTACGTTGGACTTCAACATCTGTCGGCCACCACCCATAATCACCTGTGACAGAGGTTGAACATTGTCAAATCCGTCTCATTTAATTATCGTCCGAAGCAAAATACATGAGTCATTCTCTGTTTACTCGAATGCTTCTCCCGGGCTCATCCTCTATTAATTGTCTGGCGATATCTTTACAATCGGCAGCGCTTTCAGGCATTTTAGATTCGCACTCCCATCTGCGATTCGCGCAGTGCGCATAAAGCGGAGCCGGAGTCGCGTGAGTCACTCTTGTAGTCGTCACGAAACCTGCAGTTATATTATTTTTCACGAATTATGAGAAATTATTAAATTAGTGTTAAAACATACGAAGAAGAATCCGATCCTTCCTAGTCATCCAAGACGATGGATTTTAACTTTTACTTGCGAATTTTTTTTAAAAGAATTGCCAACTAATGTATAGTAATTTCTGTAAACATTGGAGAACGCAAACAGGAAAAGACCGTAAAAAAACGTGTTATTCTAAGTAATTATAAAACTGTATACATTACGCAGACAGCTTTACGTGATAGTCAGACTTTCTGGCGCTAAAATTGCAATCGGATCCGACCTGTCGCTTTATTAGCAGCTTGAGCCCACGCTATGAACGAATCCACGTGATAATTTACGTTCAAACTCGCCCGGCAATCTCCCAATTGCACGTTGGCATCCACTCCAACGACTTCGTAATTCGTCTTGACTCCTCCGAAGAGAGCGGTGGCGGTAGAAGCCGAGTCCGGGACTTGTTTGTCCGCGTTGTAAGTCTGCGTTACCAGCAAAAGATATATTCGAACACGAGGAGATCTTACATATAAAACATGAGATTAATTGAGATACGAATCACGTCTAATGAAAACCCCATCGAGACGACCTTCAATATCCCGATATGGGGAAAATGTTCCCATGCGAGTCGACTGGTCTCGCCGCCACGATAAATTCTGCTGGCTGTTATGGTGTCCGGACTCATTCCATCACCAACGAACAGAATCACATTTTTTGCTTTTTTCGTGTTCCAATGATACGAAAGAGATTCTTCTAGTTCTTTGTTGGCCAACTGATGCCAATGTCGACTGTCTGCGTCAAAAAGGTCGATACGCTCAATCGTCTTCCTTATTTGAGAGTTATCGTTTGTGCAAATACGGTAACGAATGAAAAATATATATTTTAATTCATCCGGAAATAAGTCTTGTATATTTACAAGTGTGAAGAAAAAATATTGGCTTATTAAAAGTCTAATCGTCAACAAGGAAGAGAAATATTCATTATTATTATTGATTATCATTTTCCCAGGTTAAAAGTTTCCCATATCGTATGATTTGGAATCAAGGTCAATCATATATGGTTAAAAATAGGCATTGCGATTACATATCATAAAGTTTCATAAACTATGTGGATCATGAACTATGTAATCTCATCTGTCGATTATGATTATATGATAACACTTGATGTAGAAGTTTTTACACATGATGTATGATGTCTAAAAATGTACCTTCTATTGCAGCGACATTCTGGATTTTCACAAAGTATATATACACGACACAATATGTAATAAAATGCTTCATTTTTTCTACTATCATCAGACTTTTACACACGCTCGCTGAGAAATGTAATAAAAGCACACACTTTAAGATACAAGATAGAGATTTGTGGATATTCTGTCCTCTGTTGGGACATAATACGAATCATGACGACAAAAGTCATCTCAAATGGTAACAGGAAATCTCTTGTACACGAATTGATTAATTGTGCGCGACAACGAAGAAGCCAAGATCGAGAAAGAGGAACATCAACTCATGCGATTTGGATTGACATACGGTAATTCAACATTCATGAGACGAATGCGCGTTGTACTACTTGCTATGCGGCATCAATTACGTTGCACTTGGGAAGAGGTAAAGGAATGAAAATGAGAAAAATAATTCTAATTCAGCTAACATTGATCGTAACGTTTTATTTGATTTGTTGTTTATATCTATTATCTTCTTCTTACAGATCGCAACATATCGCGTAATATAATCTCTTATAAGTTTCGTTTTTTTCCCTTTGTCTGTTTAGTCTTTGAACAAAACTACTAAAAATAGACTCGATAAAATCAACCGCTCAAGCCTTTTTTTTAAATATCTCTCGTCTTATTTGTCAAGCGCGAGTCGATGAGATCCGAGATGCAGTCGAAGATATATTGTGTACACTCGAGAAGAGGAAAGAGGACACGTCGCCCTCCGAAAATTTCTAAGAAGCTCGCAATAGATGAACCGAAAACGCTACTCGTCCATTAGCTGTTAGCGCTTATATCCGCTACGATATATAAACATTCCGTTACTAATATTAGTATCAGTTTTTCGCGTATTTCGACGCGCTTGTGGAGTGCCAACCGAGCAACCGAGGAGCGTGAGATTGCCATGAATTTGTCTCTATGTTAGTTCTGTATCCAACGGCACGTTTGGCCAATGGACAATTTTGATTTTACACAACTACTGCCCCTTGATTTTGCTCGTGACAGTCTCTCAAATTGTATGACGTCTTGGTTTCGTGATTTCGAGAAAAAAATTGCAGCGAAGAGATTTAGGAAGAGAAATGAAACTGTACAGCTAGCCTTTCGAACAGAAAGCAACATTTAGCTTCATCTATAGTCTTCTTCCGGCTAACATAAAATTCCTCGATATTTTCTGTAAAAGATAGAAATGCGCGGGATTTCATTCCAAGTCGTTACGCGAGCATTGCGCTAAAACTCGAACGCGACAATTGAGTCTCATCCTTTGTGCAGGATGAGGGATCGCCGTGTCGATATCGGTCTAATATAAACTTTTCTACAAATTCTGCCTTATATAATAAAGTACGATAAAGTCGTTCTCGTTACGTCTAACCGTGATATAACGCGTTTCGTATTATCGTACAGACGAGACGCGATCGTCCCTCTTTGTCCGCACATTTTTGTCCTCTCTTTAGCTCGAATATTATTGCCAACGATTACGCTATCCTCTCTGCCTCGCATTTTTTTTGCCTCTCCATTGTTAATCCTCAACTATCGCAATGAGATCCTTAACTATCGTGAAAAAAACACGATATCGGAATGGAAATGAATCATCGCATATCAGCTGAAATACGCAATTTATTTAAATTCATATTTTCATTTCACGCACAACTATTCTTTCCTAAACAAATGAAAAAATGCTTGGCATTACTTTTAATTGTATCAATATACGGAAGGGTGCATTATAACGTTATTTATTTGTGCAGATTAAGTTGGTCTCTCTCACACGATAGTTATGATTTCCAGATTCAACTATAATAGTTGAAGATTGATTGCAAGGATTTACAAATCATGTAAGCTGAAGAGATTCGCGCCATATGCGAGGTCCGTTCGACGAAACCCTCGCTTCCCGCGCTTTTGTCCAGATGCGATCTCGTCGCAGACGGGATAGGCATTTTCCGTTGGCGTGACTTTGAGAAATCGAATCGATTTAACCGCCACGAAGGCCATCATCGCCAGTATCGCGAGCTTAACGTCGCATGCACGATGTGCTTGATAAAATTGACTTGACTTGGTGGCAGAGGATGGCCTCGCGCTTTTTCGCCACACTCTCGCTCACTTAATTATGCGCGTTAATTGCGCTTTGCGCTCCCTTCGTTTCCATCGGGATTCGAGAAAGTCTCGCACTCGTGTGTATATATATATATATATATATATATATATATATATTTGAGCCCGCGAGGAAAATTTCCTAGATCCTAGATGCTCAATATGACGATGATGATCCTCGATTATATCCCGGTTTCCAAAAATCTTTATTTTTATGCTCTAAGTCCCCGAAAATTTGTCCACAATCTTGAGAATTTAAATCAAATTTATTTAAACAGCATCTCTCTTTTTACAATCTTTTTATCTTCAAATATATCTTCTTTCGTGTGTGTCTTCAAAATGCTTATAAATCAATCGAGGATCCACATCGATCGTGCGGTTCTTTTTTTGATTATTGAGTACGTGTCAGGCTCGTCACAGTTGGGATCGATGCAACGGATATAATAATTGACGGTTAATGTTACACGCTAATTAGTAGCATTGTCGAATTAACCTCATTGTCGCTCATGATTTAATCACTTTGTTATTCCGGTAGTCACTGTAGAATAGAGAGTCGGGAATTGGGTCATCTTAGAACGGAGCAATGAGGTCCAAACGAGAACGCCAATTAAAATTCACTAATTACTACTGATATGTGTTTAGTATACACATGGAGTCCAATTCTTTTCGAATGCTTCAGCATTCATTTTTTTTTTCTCAGCAACGTTGATTCCTACTTTCAATGTCTCTACTTTATTTCTAAATCGTCGAACCATACCATGAGTTTCTAAGAATTGGATAAATTTAAATTTTCAACTTTGTCTTGTACACGACAGAAGATTAGAATTCTAAAATAAACATTACTTTGTCCTTCACTGTTACATAATTTTAATTACACTTAATATCACAATTTTAGGAATTAAAATTTGTACAGAGGTATGGCTCGCGATTTCTACGAGATTCTACCGTATATTTTTATATCGTAGCTAAAACACCGCCCAATATTTGATTCTCTTTCATTCGTATTAAAACTGTGCATCGAGCTCGATCTCACAGAGCGAATGAACGAAAGGACAAGAAATGGCATTTGAGACTTTCTCACCCGTCCCGCTATCATAACGTGACAGCTCGTAACAGTTTGTGGCTGCCGAAAGATTTCACGCTCGCTTGCGCTTTCTTTCGGTTACAAAAGAAGTATTGTCATTATTATCAAACCGTCATCGCGCTATTAAATGCATCGCTGAAAATAACGTTGAATTTCCTGTCAGCGAAATTGTCGCCCATCTAGCTGGTAGATTTTCAAAATACTTTCCTATTCACTGATCTTTTTGATATCGAGATCTGCAAGTTAATCTTGACATGTAGACTTTGTAAAAAAATTGTTTTTGATTTTTGGCTGCTTACGGGAGACTCGCGAGGCGATAAGATAATCAAGATTAAGGGCGAAATTTAAGGTCAAAAACTTTTGCGTATCGTGTATGTGTGTGTGTGTGTGTGTGTGTGTGTGTGTGTGTGTGTGTGTGTGTGTGTGTGGTGTGTGTGTATTTATCTGTATATGTGTCGTTGACACAGGGGTTTTCGTCGTTAAAGCTATTAGCGCGTAACTGTCATGTAACTTGTCTTCTTAAAATTTTGTATGAGGAATCTATTGAACGTCGTAGAGCATAGCAATTTCATAATTAATTGCTTAATTCGTTTAGGTAATAGTTTAGGTAATAGCTCGTGAATTGTCGAGCGAGGAAAAAGGGTCGAACCGAGGGTAATCGATAACAAGAATTCCTATGAGTCTACGAATTCACGAACAATAACGAGACACGCGCTGCGTTTCAAAAATTTTTCTGCTCTCTGTCTATTTTTATATAATTATATATATTATATATATATTTATAAATGTGTGTATATTGTACTATATAAGACTATCTCGTTATTAGGTATATACCCTCTCGCACATTTTAACAAATCGATCTTATTAGGCTACCCTCTCGTACGCGACTTGTATGACTTTGCTCGCGGCACGAAAGTTCTTCGCGTTTCTCCGCTTGTGAAATTCTGCAGGTGTATTTACAATATACGATGATGGGGGAGTATTTGATCGTGGAGTGCGAAGTGGAAAGCGAAGAAAAATGCTTGCGATTCCTTTCTTTTTCAATCCAGTGGCAAAATTTCGGAAAAGAAGGCTATAAATTTATAAATTTTCACGTTGCACCTTCTTTGAAAACTCCAAAAATAAGATTTTTGCGTTTTTTACGTATTGGAGTATTATTTCAAAAGTATATCAGTTTACACGTAAATATCTTTCTTATTGAGAGTCACTATTAAAAATAGACAAAAATTTGATTTATATTATATTTTGCAAACACTCTTTGCCCTTCGCGCGATTCTCTAGACTGTTAAGATAAGATGTTGGAGCATGGTGCAAATAAAAAAAATTCGAGAGTATTTTTTTTTCTAATTTCGTAGTCGAGGACGCGACGACTGGTCTAAATTGACTGGAGGAACGGGATTATCGATTATCTCGAATTGGCGGTAGGCGATTAAACGACGCGGCGAAGATGCTCGTCGCGCAAGCGAATCAACTGTGAATTGAATGTACATACTTTACGATGATGTACTTACGATGATTTGTATAATCGGTCAGAGATGACGTCAGCGCGACGTTTATTAACTCTAAGGTTTTGTCAACTGTTGAGAACTGAATAAAAATCTCATGGCAGATTTTGGCAGAATGTGATTCGAGTAAGTTTCAGAAGATGAGGTACGATTTCGGAATAATTCGAAAAAACCGACAAGAGTAATAAGACTGAAAATAATTCGCTTGGATTCTAAATTGTAGCGCTATGCTCGAGTTTTCCTATCGATAATAGTATTAGTCCGCGATAACTCGATATGACAGGTTACTAAGTTTGGCCGCTTCTAGATTTTTTTTTTAGGTATACTTCTTCTCACCGTCTTTTCGCGAGCTTACGAAATAACGAGTAATTCGGGACGAGTTACGGACTATTCGAGACAATTCCTCGCCGGCAGTTATCGAGATCCCCATTCAAGCAACGAACAAGCCGAATATACCGGATGACCTACCTCTGATTTATTAACACCGACACGATCTCTATAATCGTGCCGAGTGCTCGCTTCTCGGAAGTACCGCTTTCATGCTAGGCCACATTCATTAGTTGATAGCTGGCTGCTGGAATTTTCAAGAGACGACGTCCTTTACAAAGAGCGCCACTTAACATTTGCAATTACATCGCGAACATCCGTGACCCGTCCTGTCACACGCTATCGATCATCCGCGGCTACAGGATACCGGAAATCGCCGTTATTCGTCGAGGACTCTTCAGGTACGCCCGCACGCCGCGACGATCGATTTCTCGATACTCGTCTCGAGATTTTTCTGCGCGATTAATCGGAATTCTACTTATCGTCCCTCAAGAGGGCCTCTTCGGCTTCCTTCCGCCGTGCCTTCGCTTCCTTCTTCGCCCTCTTCTTCTCTTCCTTCGCCAGCTTCTTCGCCTCCTTCTGCCTGGTCTTTTCCGCCTTCTCTTCCTCCTTTTGCCGCGCCTTCTCCGCTTTCTCCCGCTCCTTCTCCCGTTCCTTCTCCTTCTTCGACTTCTGCACCTCCTGGACCACCGACATCTTCGGCGTCGACGCCGGTCGCTTCGACGCGGCGCGGCCGCACGACGATGCCGACGACGTCGACGTCGTGACGCCGGAAGTGGCCCTCGGACTCGGTGACGTTTCCAGCTGCGTCACGATTTTTTGAGCACATCTGCGAACGCAGATCAAGCGTATTGCAAGCACGTTCTTTCCGACGAGTCTCCCGATCGATTGTATGCTTAGAATCGAGGATCGTGGAATTACCTGATTCTAGTGGAGGCCTTGCCAGCGCGATAGTCCCTCTGGAACTCTTTGATTGGCGGCAATCGGCGCTCCCGGATCTCCTCCTCCTCGGTGATCTGTTGAACCGGATCCTGGTACTCCTATTAATTTCGACGGATAATCGTGCATTTATTGCAAATATCCTCCTTCGATACTTAAGAACCGTTGAAAAAAGAGTACGTTATTCTCAAATTATTTTACTTATATAACGTTAATCTAGGCGATGATATCTAATCCAAAGCGAAATGTGCTTTACATCGAATATTATGACACATCTGCTAACCTGAATTCGCATTTTCATCGATTGCGTCTGGGAACGTCTGAGAGTGGCGCCTGTGGGTTGCCGTACCCTCGTAGGTTTGCCGAGAATGGAACTTCCGGTGCTATGCGCGGACGAGGAAGTTGCCGAAGAAACGGAAGACACTCCTACGCGAGTGAGAATTCGGAGAGTCAAATTTATTTTTGCAATACTTTAACGACAATGTAGTAGACAATTTTCCATAGCTTCGAACTACCAACCAGAAATGGAGGACGAACCACTGGCCATCGAGTATAAAGAGGCGGAGGCTGGTACGCTTCCGGTTCCCCATCTGCCACCGGGACCGGATACACCGGCGGTTACACCTGTGCCCATGTTGTACTCTGATGCGCTTTGAGGCAGTACCCAGGATTTGCCCGACATCGAATACTATAAGCCAAAACGAATCTCACAATGGATAATCGATTCGCGTTTCTCCGAGCGAAGTATATCTGCAGCGGTTACGATGGTTAGCGTGTGAAATTATCGTTAGCGTCACGATTATTGCGTCAAAAAAACGAAGAATTGGCTAAATATGTATAGTGATATATAGATTTATTTTATTTTTATATTTAACGAGTATAGTCGGCAAACATAATTAATTGTACTTCGATCGTAATTAATTACGCAACGTTCGGATCGATCGCGTCACGAGTTTAAAGGAAAAAATATTTTGGGCAATTTCAATTTCCGCAAAGATTGTCCTTAAATATCATAGGGTACATCGCGTTAAACGGTAACCGAATTGGCTGCAAAGGCTGTCGTCGGCTTTGAGAATCCGCTCCAATTAGCAGCAATTTCGTCGCGATCACGTCAGCGAACATGAATTTTATTGACGCGTTTGTACGAAGCGTGGATGTAAAGGGGACACGTAAAACGAATTTAGCGTAGGAAGTTTTCTAAAGCGAGCGGAAAATATTAAATGGGAGAGTATAATTCGGCATATTCGTGTCCGCGAAAGCGAGAGAAAAGGATCCCGTTTAACATCAAACGTGCAATCTGCACTTACGTCACGCGGAATGAGAGTCTGCTTCAGCCGTAGAATCTTCGCTCTGCATATAACGCATCTCAGCGGCAAGAGCCTCTGAGACACCGCCATTTGTATCGTCTTGACGAAGCAGCGTCTGCAGACGGGAATACAAAGTTAACGTAAAACGAGAACGCCAACGAGAAAGAGAGAGAGAGAGACGTCGTAATTAAAGATAAGTCTTAAAAAAGCAGCTTCTTTTTAAGCATCTTACTGCAACGTTGGTGTGAAAAATAATTAAACGCCGAGTTCTCGACGAAAGTCGGAAGAGAAAAGAAACGAATACGCAGAATACGCGTACAGAATATAGAGAGAAACGCGATAAACTATAAGCTTCTTCGCTCACCTGCACACCACTCGATGTCCACATGGCGCCGTTTGCATCGTCGCCCTCGCGTTCACGCATATGACGCACTGAAAAGAAGGGGAAAATAACGATACATTCGTCGGACATGCAACAACATTATAAACGGGATTTATAAACGGTTTGATTGGTAGCCGCACGGATAAAATACTTGGTTATATCGATTGGAAGAAGAGAAAAAAAAATCGACAGGAAATAAAGAAAAGAGATTGCGTGTAACCGCTTTTATTCGACGCTCCACCACGGAACACGATTCTTGCTTTATTTGCATAGTTCTTACGCGCTTGCACGTGTAACGTTATTAAATCCCAGGATACAACGGATCGTTGTTTAGCGATCAGGACGGCCGCGATATTGGCTGGCGTAATCGACGTAACGTCATTAGACATCACTTTAATCGAAATATTAATAGCTCGAGTCCGGGAGGGTGGGCGAACACGTCAGGAGTCGAAGGGTTGTGACCGCCACTTTGTCGTCGTTGTCGTTAATCGACTTTTGCGACCGATTGGGCGGCCAATTCGTTCGGAAATTGCGACTCTTCCAAACGGCCGGTCATATTTTGCGCGATACAGGCACTCTGTTATCGTCGTGTTCTTTATCGTACAGCCTAACCGTTTTAATCTGATGCTGCGCAACGAAGTAAAAGATACGCGGCGTCTCTCATAGAAAATTTACATGTTACTTTTTCACGCCGACGCTAAGGCTAAGATATGTGTATTCTATCAGACTTTTGATAATTTGAGAAAGAGATATCAGAAAAAAAGTGCATACATTGTTTATTTTTAACATTGTATATTTTTTAGATTGACTATTTATATGGCATGTGCAGGAAAATAGTTACGAATGTTTCAATGAATGGAATCAAATCAGCGCACAGTTTGAGCTATATACGCGTTATTCGCAAAGGTAATTTCCATTAAGCTCCTTTTATTGACTAATTCTCTGTTTTGTGTTTACATAAGAGCGAAGATTCTCCTGGTCGCAATTTGACGTAATTAGCAGAGCAGTAGATATGTGTTTTTTTTTTATTTTGTCAACTTCTTTTTTCTCCTATATCTATTTTTGTAAAAATTTATTTATTCGTCAGTAATCGAGCTCGCTTCTCGACAAAATTATCCTTAATTGCTCGTCGCCCGGGCAATAGTTATTAGACAGTAAAGTTAGAGAGTCTAAGAAAGAATAGAACTCTAACGAAGGAGTAGCAATTGTATGAAACAATGGAAGAAATTAGTTAGTTTCTTTTGGCGATTAGATCATCAAGAATGATTCGCGACAGTCTTGAGTAATCACAGGAAAAAAAATTTTGCTACTCGATTTTATTTCATCATTTGATTGATTGGTCAATTTACATTTGTAAACGTCGCTCTGAAGAAAACGTCACATTTTTGCTGTCACTTTCGATTCTTACCTCATCTTCCTGCGAAGATGCCAGCTCCGGCTCATTCTCCTCCAGTTTCGTCAGCAGCTTGTCCTGAAAACGGAGAATCAAAGGCTCTTTTATCAAGTGTATTTATCGTATAGATACATTAAATTTAATTTCTCTCTAACGGAACAGTTATTAAGACTAAGATTATACTTGGTTACGCGATGAGAGATTACTTATCACGGAAAGAATACAGTCACGTTTCTAGATAACGTAAAAAAAAAAAATAAAAAAATATTACGTCTTCTCGCGTTCTACATTCAACGGTGTGCGAATTGTTCCACGAACTCCGGAAGCGGGACGATTAAAATAATTTGGTATTGTATCCATTCTTGCCTGGCGGGATTCTGCTGTATCGCCCGGGTCGGTATTACAAAAAGAAAAAGAGTGGAAAGTAGATCGTGACGCCCGCGTTATGCTCGCGCGCGAGATGAGAGTATGCGAGCTCTACAAAACGATCAGCTGGCGTCGTTTCCCGCCAGTTTCCTCTCGAATCCGGCGTAAGACGATACAGTAAGGGGCTCCGGCGGAGTGCAGGAGAGCGTCATTCGAAACTTTTCGGGACCTCGACAATGGTCCCGTCCTTCCTCGTGCCTTTTCTCTGCCATTTGTATATTTTCCGAAGAGGTAAATTGCGCGACAGTGCACAATCGCTCGATAAATCCATCTAACTACCGCGAGTGGCAAAATCGTTTCCGCAAAGTGGCTCATAAAGCACGGTATCGATATGTCGATTTGATGTGCGCGATAATTAATGTCCAGTGTGGCTATAATATATTCGTGTTAATGTCCAGTTCTATGTATGTACATAATTACCGATATGTATAAGACTAATTCTATTAGAGGAAAATATTAATTTTTAATTTTATATCGGTGTTCTTTTTATATCGCATTTCTACTGTCGTGGAGAGAAACTGTTAATCGCCAACGGAGCAAAACTAGATCACGCAGTCACTCGCACGAAATCTCGACGAAGTCGGTGCACGTGATCGTGTTAAGTGTAATTCCGTTTCGCTAACAGTCAGACGGCGTCATGTAAGTCGGCCGTGATTCGCGATGCCAACGAATAAATAAGATTGTTGGGAAAATAACTGGCTGTTAGTGACGTGATGAATAATTCGTTAAACAAGAAACGACAAATGTACAAATGTGCCTTTGTGCAAAGCGTAATGAGAGCACTTTGTTCTCGCGATGATTAATTTCGGAAGCGAATAATCGACTGTGTTAAACTCTTAGAACTTTGTTCTAACTCATTCTAACGCACACCACGTCACATCAGATAGAATGTAAATGTGCATCATTTAAATTGTAAATGATTTCTTGTTTAACAAATCATTTATTACCGTTAATTGCATCGGAATCCGGTTATTTTTCTAATGCTTCTGTCGATATAGTTTTTCATTAAATGAAAACGTAAATCATTCTCAATTGACGTACATCGATATACACACATATATATATATATATCACTAATATTTTTGTGTGTGTATATATATATATAAAATGAGGTAATCAGAACGCATAACACATAACGCATAACGCATTCTGCGCGAAAAACGCATTCACGCGGTATTTATGTATATGATACGGTAAATTTCTAATATGGCGACACGTTATGCGGCATGATTTCTTGACGAGTCTTCCACGGCGTAATTCAAGTGCGGGCCCTTTTTACATTACACGATTGCTCATCCATCCGGTGTAACCAGTACGAGAATGAGGGACTGTTACGTCGCTTTCACCTTAAAGCTAAATCCGCCGATGAGCAGCGGATCCGGCAACCTGGATTAAACCTGGATTAAACTGGTAGCGATCCAATGCAACGCATCGCGAAACTTGACTCGCCGATCGTGAAAAAAGTTTCAAATTTATCGAACCTCAGATGCGGAACGAATTATAATTGTAATAAGCGGTCTTTTCTGCTCCTTTCTCTTCGCGATCGCCACGTTGTGAGAGATATCCGTACATTGTATTCTTTGTTTTCGATACCACAATGAACCGTGCCTTCGATCGCAGTCGCAAAAAATCGCGCGCTCGATGCAGTGTCATCAGACAAATCATGGTACAAATCATGACACGGCGTGCATTGCTGCCTGGTAATGCTGATTACGCTAATGATGACAAAAAAAATCGGATATTTTGCTATAACGGTTATGCACAACATGCTCAATGACCGACATTGCGAAAGTCCGATCTCTTCGTTTTACATCCCGTTCTCTCAAGTCCTCTCACCTGCTAACGGTCTGTTAGAAAAGATAACAGATTTTTTAAATCACGAATTTGCAGATTCGACCTTGTTAATCCGCGCTGGCATAACCACCGGTCGCATAATTGTCTTAGCGGTGAGATGCCTCGAGCGAAAAAAAGCATCGCAATTATCGCGGTGAAAGTGTAATAAACCGCGACCCATTTTTCGCGAGATGCTACTTGACAAAGAGTATAATTATCCTATTGCGCAATCGTGAAGTAAGAGTCCCGAGTCGTAAGATTATTTGGACAACTTTCGATAAAATAAAGTAAATAAAATAAAATAAATAAAAATTTATTTTATCGTTAATTCAAGTATGTCTGTAATTCAAGCACACTCTTCTATGCGCAGTCGCAATTTTCCGCTATATCGCGCGTCAAACGCTTGACGTCGTGATAGCGTTTAAAGCTTCTCTCAAACGTTTCGTATTTTCGAGACAATACGAATAATTCGGAAACGCTTTCGATGCAAAATAATGAAAGCTCGCACACGATATACTACTTATATTTCTATACAAAAGCCGTTCATCATCGACGTGCTGTTGTATATTGTCGAATATACATATATATATATAAGGTTTAAGGGGTGCGCGAACGAACTCGACAGCCACTTAACCACATATGTACGTTTTCCTTTCGCGAGCTTAATTGTGACCGGGCACGTCATCGCGCGCGTTGCCGAAGTAGATGAAACGCCGGATTATTTCTGCAGATATTTTCTTCGATCGCGGATAAGCGCGCTACGAAGAATGTCCGACACGCTCGTCCTGGAAATTATCGTTACAAGGGTCGTTGCGTCCATCGTATGATTAATTCATCAAGACACGATTGTCCGATTTGTCAGAAACGATTAGCGTTTCAACGTTCTAGGCCGTTGGAAAGCTAATCATTTCAAAGAGATCGTTGTAAAGAAAAGGGATAGCTTAAATAATGGCTCGTACAATGAAACGGAAATTAACATAGTTTGTAGAAAAATACTTTTTATAAGAGCTTTCGCGTGTCTGCGAAAAATCGAGTAGCGTTTCCGCGCCGCTGCCGCTTGGAAACATTCCGCGCGACGAAGGCAAGTAAAGGGGGATTCTTCGTCAGGGTATCGCGCACCGTCAATCTCCGTCGGCAGTACAACACGCGACATAACGTGACCATCGTCAGGTTCAATGACGACGACCGCGCCGATTGGTCGAGGCTGGCCGTCGTCGTCGCCGATATTATGCACCGCATTTAATACAGCGGAGGGAACGCAAAGAGTGAGCCTCCCTCCTCCTCCGCCACTTTGGCTATCTAAATTTTCTATGTCTTTGAAATGGATCCTTTATTCTGCCGGTTCGAAGAAAAAAAATATACTAATTTTGTTATTCGCAATTCTTCGATTATAAACTTTTGCATATTACATCGTATATACAAACGCGAGAGATTAATTATAATTAATTAATTATAATCGTTTTATTTTCTTTCATTATCAGAGGATTCTGTGCTGCATCTGACTCTACTTCCCACCGGCACGTGTGTTTACTGCTGCCCTATCGAGTTAAATCGGGACGTCCAATTTCAACTGTATACCAGGTACACAGATTGTTCGTGAGTAGAGAAATCACCATCGCACGCCATACTTCAATCCATTTTTATTATAAATTAATTCTCCCGCTTTAATATTATCAAAATTGAGATATTTAATTTAACCAAACATTTTCTTAATTCATTATATATAGCTCGTCAAAGCTATTCGCATAACTAATTAGTTAAAGATTTAATTGATTGGAATCTCTGATTGATGGGAATCTGAAAATTAGTCCCTCAGTCTTTCTATCCCATAAGTCAACGGAGTCCACCATCGACCGTATTAAATTTCACAAATTTTGCTCATAGCGACATTTTTCTTGCGTTTCGCATTAACCCACGGCAGGCGAAATCCAACGTATCCATCCATACTGGATCCCAACGATGTCGCGACATTGTGGAGAAGTAACTTCAACGTTAAACACCCGACTATCGTTTACATTCACGGATACAGCGACAGCACTTCAGGGAAGGGGCCTATCGCTGTACGAAACGGTATATCTTTATAAATAACCAGTTAAAATCGACAAACGTACCGTGTCGCTGCAGTGCGATCGATTGCAAGAAAGGCGTCTATATAAATGCATAAAGAGCAAGAAAGCATTCTGTCAAGCTCGTCAACTTCGAGATGCATAGAAAAAGTTTGATGCTCTTCTTGTCAGAGTGAGACACAAAAGTTCAACAGTCTCCGGCACAATTGTCTTTCTATCGAAACGCATTTTACCTTATCTCGCTCAACTTCGACGATAATAAAAATATGCTACAGACATTTTTTTAACGGTTTCGCTAGTAGACGTGCGTGATATCGCGCGGTATATCCGCTCTAAATATCAAAATAGCTTGTTGGAAGTTACCGCGATGCCTCGTTTTCCTTTCCGCTCGTAGATTTCGGTGAGCAAGTAGGCTGGATCCATTAGTAATTGCATGATCTATGGATACCCTGCCGAAACCTCAAGAAATTCTATCAGGCTGTGGGCGCTACCGTAACTTGCAAACAATAAATTGCGAATTTTTCCGCTCTTCAACTCACGAGTTGATTCAATCCAATTTTCCGCGACCCGGTAGGAGGCATCTTTGTTTACTCGTTCGTTCTGAAAGAAAAACTGCGCTCTCTGCTAGATGATTTTTCTTTCAAATTTCCACGCACGCGATTCTGACATTATTGTCAAGTTGAACAAACAATGTTTTGCAGTTAAACGTTGATTTCGTTTACATCTGCGAATCATCCGTACAAAGATTTTAGAATATTTCCTACAGTTTTAAAGCTAAGTGATTTAGTCTAAAAATTTATAATTGTATCCATCGTCTTTTTGTTTCAGCGTATCTTCGTCGTGGACATTATAACGTGATATTGATGAACTGGGCGAGATTGGCGGTGTTACCGTGGTACATAACGGCAGTGAAAAATTCCAGAATCGTCGGCCGTTACTTGGCTCACGTGATGAGATGGCTCGAAGCGCAGAAAGCCGTTCCCTTATCCAAAATTCACGTGATCGGTTTCAGTTTGGGCGCGGAGGCTGCCGGTTTTATGGGGAAGGCTCTGGCGCCACGGAAGGTAAGGTGTACATACATCGTAAGGTCTCCTAATAACGATCGTCAGTCACAGCGCATTGCACATTCCCTCGGCTAATCGAAGGCCGCATTATCGGAACCGCATTAGTGCCGGGAGTTTCGCGTCGGGAGAGGCGCGATATCGACGCGACCGATAGACTGTATATTCAGGTGAAAGCGAGCTTGCACGTTGAGAGAAACGCGCTTTTAGATAGGCAGAATCACCGGATTGGATCCGGCCTATCCGTTGTACATGGATACCGGGGAGGAGGGTCACTTGACGTGGGCCGACGCCGCATTCGTCGACGTCATTCATACAGACGGTGGCAATTTCGGATTCCCTCATCCGCTCGGCCACGTAGACTTTTATCCGAACGGCGGCAGTAGACGACAGCCCGGCTGCGATTTAAGGAGCCTCCTTCGCATGAGCTTCCGAAGAATCATAAATCAATACAGTGAGTCTCGACGTCAACATGCTTTCTCCATTAAAATATCTCTCTCCATTCTTTCCTTTATTTTCATCAGTTTTATCGTTTTTCGTTTTACTTTATTTCCCCTCTTTTCTTTTTTACGAAAATTCGTATCTTTGTCAAACTCGCCAAGTATCTTGACACTTCCTGTCTACACTTTTGACAGTTGCCTGCGGACACAATCGAGCCTGGCGTTACTACGCGGAATCGGTGGACAACCCCTACGGGTTTCCCGCGAGTCGATGTCCAAGGTGGCGACCCGGGATTTCGGCAAACTGCGTGTGGAAACCCGAGGTTCACATGGGCTTCGCGGTCGATCCCAAGTGTCGGGGAAAGTTTTACTTGAGCACGAACGCGCAGGCACCGTACGCCAGGAATTCGACGAAAGGCCATAGATTTGGCAAGTGACGATCGACGTCCGATAATCCTGGATTTGGATGAACCAGATTACTAATTAGGAAGCGATACTCCGTACTCGCTTCCGCCAAGATAATTGTCTTGGGCAAGAGTTTGACAGAAGGAGGATATTAAAAGATCTTCTCTTGCGACAACGTTTTATGGGTAACGTGTTTTGCGGTAAAAATGTTTGTATTTCTACCGTTTTCACATTGTAAACAATGAATCCATGGCACAATTAATTTTGCTGCCTTCTTCGAGGAATCGCTAAAGTAACGATGAAAGTTCCCCCCCCCCCCCTAGAAAATAAATAAAATTCGTGATGGAACGCGACGATAATAGCCAATAGCGAAAAGCTCGAATCGAATTGCGACAAGTCGAAGAGGAAACAACTCGTGCCGGTCGCTTTTAATGCCAGTCACTGCGATCTCATGCCAGATATAAAAGCGCATTGTTTACCGTTTCTAACTCTACCCTTAATTGTCAACGATCTACGAATAATAGTTGTACGACACGACTATAAAATTACATAACACGTAACAGGAAAAATACATGACTAAAATTCTGTAATAGCGATTTGTGACTTTGCATGAGTTTGAGAATACTTTTGCATGAAAAATGGTATGTTGATAACAAGCCTAGATTATAAAAACATGCAGTTTTTAAAAGAAGATATATACGCGTAAAAAGTTATATGTAACCTCTAGTACCAATCGATTAAATAGATTTGTCAATTGACCTGATAACATTTCGTGTTTTTTAAGAACGATGTGCGTTTTCTGTGATAAAGAAATAAAATTTAAAAAACATAAAATAGAATGTCGGAATAAGAATGCTAATGATCGGGGAACCCGCAAGTTTCGTGCTATTTCCGATGCACCCCACCTTCGGGGTATGTAAATTTCAAGGCCGAGGTACTTTATTATTTCCCATTTTCGGAGAATCGATAGATCAATCTCCTTGAAACCACGTGCTCATATTAAAAATTACAAGTGACAGTTTGGGGGAATACAAACGAGAAGAACTCTGCGACGCGTGTTGGAAATTGGAAATATTTAAGAAGGCCAGAGCCGGATCACCTCCATCTTCGTGCTCTTATTCTGCGCCATTCCACAAAATACGTGAGTCGTGAAACGAGGCGTTCCTCTCCTCGTCTTCTACATATCGCTTATGACTTAATCTATCTTAGTGAGTCAAGAATTCCTTCTATCTCTTAGAGACGAACGCAGCCCGGTCGTCCTCTTCAAGAAGTTCGGCTTCACGAAACTCGTCCAATACTTGGTGGAACTTGTCGGCGGAACTTGAGTATCGAGACAGCCAAATTACACGTTCTCGAAGAAATTTCGGCCGCCGTTTTCAACGTTCAACGTTAAACTAAACCAGCTTTTCCTGCTCTTTTTCCTGGAATAACTTTTATCTCGAATGTCTCGCAAAAGACTTTTCGAACGAACAAAAATGATCCTTCTGATTATGCGTTATTAAATTGAATCAAAAATTGTAAGTTTACTAAGTTTATTCTCCCTTTTAAAAAAGTATATCGCGACAGCGATTTTTCAAAAACTTACTATGTAAACAGCGGAAAAGAGAATGCCAAGGTATTTGCGAAGAAACAACAACAGCAGTAAAAAAAAGAACTGTAGACAGAACAATATAATATATTTAGTAGTCGGAATGCAATTTCAGGATCGATAGAATGATTTATGTACAGCAGAAACATTCTCTGACTCATCTTGAAGATAGCACCGTGACCTTTCACGATCACGTTAAGCTGTTCGATTTCGGAATACATTTCGCGTAGGACAAGCAATATGCGAAAATAAAATCAGGCGCGTGTAAAGCGAGGATACGTCGCGTATTCTCCTTTAACGGACGAGACAATCATCTCTTTCTTTCTCTCTCGGGAGAGACGCGTCAAGGAGGATCGACAGACTCGAAATTCACATCTCGGAATCACGAACGAGACATATAGAGACTCCGTAGGATATCTGGCCGACGGTCAATCAACTCGGCATGTACACTGAAAAATTCAGTATAACTGGTGGGTCGATAAGAATCCAATGGCCAGGGTTATAGATGACCCTAGTCTTGAAAGACTACGTTACGCGAAAGATCTAAGGCGGCCCTCTAACGCTTCAGCATATTCTACCGTATTCGGTGTCGGTTCCTACTCTCTCTCTCTCCCTCGAGGAGAGACTCCCTCGAGTATCGTTACCGGCTATATTCTCTCGTGGTTATAACATATACACCGCATCCCAGGTTTCCGCAGTATTTCCTATCATCCGCTATCATTATTAAAAATTCCCTCCCCTTCGAAGACGATTTTTTCGCAGCAAAGTAAAAAAATTCCGCGTCGTAAGTTTGCTTGAAAAATTTAAATATTTCCTAATTTCGTACTCTTTTTACAAATCTTTCAATTTCAATTTTCCTTAACCGTTTTCGTAAATCACGTAAGCTTTCGCAAGAGATTCGCGGTCGTGAATCTTGAAATTTATGCGAAATTTTCTTCGTTGAGAGACGACGGGGTGGAACTACGGTCTTTACGGCCCGTTATCGCCGCGAATCGATGAAACGAATTAACGTCGGCAGTTTCCGCGCTCTGCTAAAATCGCTGCCGCGATATCGACTATTTGATCCTTGCATCGTCGGGTGCATTGTCCTCCGCGGAAATGAGAAACGAAACACGAAACGTACCACCGTCATCGCCGCCGTCGTCAGCCCGTGGCGTCGTGGATATCGATCCTTCTTTGTTCTCGTTGTTGAGGAGGTTACAAATGTTAGACTAGGGCCATTCGCGTGTTGCACCCCATGACAGTTACGTGCACATGTGCATTTACGCGTGGAACTTTCCAAGAAAAAAAACTTGTACGAAGGAACGCCTGTGTATACTTTGACTTCACCGCGCTCATACTTTGTTTCTATTCCCCGAACTATCCATCTTTTCGAGACAAAGTTTGCCGTATACGGGATGTCCCAGAGCGCGGTAACTCTTATTTTTCTTTGCCTGTCTTCTAATATCAGCCGGCGAGATGACGGCAGCTTCGATGGATGATAACGAACAAATGGATCCCTATAGATTTATACAGTATCTCGCGAGGTCGATTTCCAGTCTAAAATAGTATTGAAAAAAAAATATTTTTAGAACGCATTCTCTGTCTGACGACATCACGCAATTAGCGTGTTCGTATTCGTGTCTGAGAGTGACACCCGAAGCATTAGCACCTCGTTAATGTTTCCTCGCGAAGGACACGATTACGTGCCGACACGCTTGTTCTTTCGCTCGCTGGCCATCACTTCTTCATATCTCTCGTGTCACGTCGTCACATAAACGTAACTTCGAAATTACACTCGACGAAAACCGAACAGCCGCGACCTATTGTATGAAGTTGGGAGCGTTCGTTCTCCCGCCGATGAACGGCGGTCTTCCATTTGATTTATTTGGTTCCTGTTCTAATTCCGGGCTTCTCCTATAATAGAGAACCTCGGAGTAACCAAATTGAATCTCCTTTCCCAGAAACGGCGCAGATAAATGCGCGGAGAGGCGCTATTTGCGATTCGTCAAAATATTCCGAGAAAATCTCCGATCGCCGAGATAAATTAGACTTTGAATTTTCGAGAATATCAAATTAGCGAGGAAATGAATTTAAACCATCTTCCACATCTCTTGCATTTTGGAAATTAATGCAATCTCTGTGTAATTCAATTATCATTTATAGAATCGGAGAGTTGAATAACCGACACGAAAAAATTGCTTACACTCTTTTTACGATTTGAGATTCAATGTCTTTTTAACAAGTTTTAACAATGAAATCACAATGAGTTGTTCTGAACGAATCTCTAAAGTGCTCTTAAAAGAAACAGTGTAAAGATTAAACTATCCAAATATCTACTGTTGTCCTTAACTTTTAAAGTACTATCGTTGCTCTAATAACCTGCTCGCTCAAACGTGTGATTTAAAGTTTCTTGAATCGCTCAAATATCGATAGGTGTTCTTGCGCGACTTGTTAGCACTGCATTAATCTATACTCACGTTAACAATGTAGCGGGAGGAAAAACTTTTTACAAGGTACAACGGTAAAACAGAGAGAAGACGAATGATTCGAGAAACCTTTTCGAAATTGAATAATTCTCACGCAATCCGACGAAAGCGGAAGATTGCATCAAGTCGCGTTTCTAGCGTGCATTATGGTGGTTTGTACTGGTTGGTATTATCAACCCCTAATGCCGAACACTCCGAGGGGTCGACGACCAAACACTTATGAGTTGTTATTTAACTTCGTGCCACGAACTTCTGATTTAAAAACTGATATGCACATACTCTCTCTGAAATTACAAGCAATAACTCATATCTCGAAGATCAATTCGCGAAAATCACGCAAATTGTCATTTCTGTAAAAGAACTTTATTGTCTATTAATTTGCAAAATAATCGCTTTATAAAATAATTTTGATATTCGAGAATTTTCGGGGATAAAATAAAATACGTTCTAACGATAAGGTGAACATTTTATCGAAAAGTATTAGAACAACAGCTTGGATCGTTAGCTGGCCATAGCCATGGATCGAAATGTTTTTTAGTTCGCCGAGCGACCGGGGACGCCAACCGGGGTTAGCCGTTGGAGGGTGGTTGAAACAACGAGACTCGCCTGGAATCGCGTGGACGTGCACTTACGTGACTCGCAAGGGGGAGTAGACAGAGGCGTAAAACTTTAGTCCGCCGACGGTCGGACTGCCGCGAGGTACAATCCTGCCAGCTTGTTATTTTCTGCAAACCCAATTACGTTGCATCGAGGGAGAAAATTCGCTTTGTTTTTACGATTGCTGTGACTCGGATATATGTGTGTGCGTGTGTGTGCTTGTGCAACTGTTTCTAAATTAGTATAAAGAAAAACATCGCGATGAAATGTGTGACAGACATGACGTAAAATAAACGGGACGTGTATGTACGATGATAAAAATTGACTTTACGTAAAATATTCAAACACCTTTTCAACTATCTTAAATGGAAAAACATTTATGACTCGATAATATATTTATATTTTGTACAAAAATTGTGTAAAAATTATGAGAAATTATGAGAACTTAAATGCGATATCTCACTAACGATGTTCCGTTCGCACGGAAATGCGAAACTGTCGCAAACAGCATTGAAACAATATCGAAAATAGAGAAGGGAGCGCGATATCTGACGCCGATAATCTCGAGCGAGTGACGAGCGGTACACATCGATTTTCTTCTCCTTGCCTTTCGCCTTTCGCCTTTCGCCTATCGTTCTCCGTTCATCACGACGGCGTTAAACGAATATACAGCGGATAAAGTCCACGTGCCCGGCTCGCCGGGTTACGATCGGGATCTTAACGTCGAGTTGGCGTGAGCCTTATCTGGGAGCCGCCACCGCCGCCTTGTCAAGTTCTATCGGTTCGTAAGAATCGCTTGATTTTTAAACGACGCAACTCCGAGGGTGCTTCCTACGTTCGTGTGTTTATATTGTCAAGGTTGAGGTTGATCGTTCTGTTGCAGGGCCTCTCCCAAGGCCCCTCTCGCGGCATTTGTTTAACATACATCACGCGAGCACGCCAAATGATAACTCGACTTGAAATTCCTCCAGTTCGTTTCATCGTTTGCCTTTTTTTCCTCGCGCTGATAATGGAATGTCGAGAACGTCCCGCTTTCTTCCCGCGGTCTAGCAATTCCAGTTTCCGATAACGAGCAACGAGCGTAACGCATAAATCAGCTGACTAGACGTGAACCGGCTTCGCGAAATTCCGGTTTGCTGCACGACACCGCGAACGCGATCCATGGTTACGGAGGCTGCACGAGATATTCGAGGTATCCCGGTAACGATCCGTAGTCGACCGTAGTCGACTGTACGCAGCTTCTTGGCAGGTTTCCCTAGCGGGGACACTTTTTACTCTCTCCATCTTGCCGCGGTCGCTCTGCCAAGCCCGGCAACTGCACTGACCTAACAAATTATCCCCAAACCGAGACGCCGCAAGCGACGACCTTGAGAGGATGGAGAGCACCGTGTCATGAGTTTCAAACAGTTCGTACACGTCGTATACCAGGCGAGATTTAAACTTATTCAAGCGGAATAACGAAGGCGAAGGAGACGAGAAACTGCTCTCGCAGTTTCAATCCAATCGAATCATTTGTTAGCGCATGCCATTTCCGATATAGGCTATCGCCTGTACGCTAGCGAGTCGCCGTAAGTCGCCTTTCCATCAGCGATCAGCACCCGCCAAGTCGACCCGAATCACGATAGCCCAGGACGGACAGAAATCAATACGCGTTCTCACAGTTTATAGAGTTCCCCGAGTTTCCGTGAAATGTGAATTCTGCAACGTCAGCTATCTCCCGAGTGTATATCAACGAGGTCCAGTGGGCCGTTTAATGCAGCGACCGGCTGGCTTTCGACATCTTTGCATGGATCTCGAATAACGGGATAACGCGTCCTCTAAATCATGCAAACGTAAACTCCGCGGAATAGAAAATTTGAAGCGTCTCTCTCTTTTCTTAGAGCTATTCGGCTAACGAAGAGAAAGAGTTAATTACGAAAATATTTAATACGGAAGCTCTCACGGGGGATTCGGCGAATAAAGGTTTCATAAATACGAGAGATTATTACGCGAATACGATCCCATTTTCAGACGACGCGAGCAGCTGAGAGGATCTGGGATAATAACGAAGACAAAACGCCGCTTAATAAGGATCGTGGCGTATAAAAGCAAGTGGCTGTAGCCTTTAGAAGACGATACAGCTTTCGAGCAACGGGGGGATGATCACGTTCTTCCCTTCCCTCTGGATAATCGAATCCTTTCACCGCTTCCTCGCGCTCTCTCACATATCTCTCACCCTTTCCTCGTTCTCTCGTTATCACCGGCTATGTCTTCGGTATAGAAACAGCCTATGCAATCTCGTCATGCCGTTGACAAACCTTCGATAAACGACGTACCTCGTGAACCCTTTGATTAGAGAGGGTAAAATAATTTTTTTCCTGAACCCGTCGTTACTCACGTCAGGGATCAATATCGGCGGAAATAATACTTTCATCGCTTCAACATTTCAGCGTTGTCGTTTGTCTTCGGAATACCAAGGTATAACAAGGGGAAAATCACGTAGGTATGAAATATATATGTGTATAATAAATCGCTATCGGGGGACCGATAGTAATACATCATATTTATTTCCAACCACCGTTTCTTCCCTTTTACTCGATTCGCGATTCCAACTTTTGTATTTTCGTCGCCTCGATGTAAAAATAATACGACCGAGTGGCGAAGTCGGCATAAATAAATTGTTGTACAAATGTGTTCGCGCGTAATCGAAATTATCATCTCAGTCTCCGCTTCGCGGCTAAAGATAGACTCGAAACCGATGACGTAATACAACAGGTGGGATGTTACGATCGCGAGAGACCCATCTCGTGCGCAAGTTCCTTGACCTGCCGACAGGCAAATGTTCGGGGGTAGGCAGGTTACATACTACAGCTAGAGAAATTCACTCACGATTTTATGATGAAGATGCTGTAGCTCCCTCTCGGTGACTCTTCTGCGAGAGAGCTCGCGCTGCTCCCGCCTGTACTGGCTGTACTTGTAGAAGAGGTACATCCCGGGTAGAGCCAACACCACCAGGGGTTTCATCAGGCCGGTTCGTCCGCCACCCCCGCGAGCACGTGGCTCCGGTGGTTCGTCCAGATCCTCCAGCTGACTGGCACCCTCGGCGACAGCCGGCACGGCCGCACCGGCTGCTGGCATCCTTCTGTCAAAGGAGATATTCAAGAAATTTTATTTGTGTATCAATCTCTCATTAAAAATTGTACAAATTATAAATAAGAATTTCGTTGCGTCTGATAATCTAAACAATTCCCCAAAAAACCTCTTTCAAGAGACTCGAATATTTGGCTCTCTTCCTCTCTCTTTAAATTACTAAAACAAGGAAACTAGTGACCGATACAGCACACTATATGAGCCGAACAATACACTCGTTCCGGTGCATTGAGGAGCTCATTGAGGATATCGAACCGCTACGCCAGTTATTCCGCTCGTTCGAAGAACATCCGGCAAACTGAAAGCATCTGGTTCGATTGCCGTCAACTTTCTTTATCGCCGACCTTCTCTCTGCTTAATATGCACGCGCGTGTTTTTTTTTTTTTTTTTTCATTCGTACTCTTTCCAGATAAATCTCGAAAGCATCAATTCGTGCGAAAGCAACGCGCAGTCGACGACGAGCGGCACGGGATTTCAGTTTCAGTTCTCCGCCTTTCGAACGAATGGAGAATTTTAGGTCGACAAAAAGAATCAGCTATTGGTTATTGGTTTCCCATCAAATCCGTTTTTTACCATTTCGTTGTGCCGGGACGGAAAGTCGCGCACCGGTTTTAATCGTCTCGTATTCCAGACACGAACTCGCCTCTTGTCTCTCCTCCTCTTCCTCATTTTCAGATATTTATAATCCTCCGTAATGTCGCGCTATGACATCTAAGGGAAAATAGTTTCCAAGTCCGCATTTATCCTCTAATCTCGCGACTTTAATCTCGCAGCTGTCCGGATTGTGATTATTTCCGCGATCTCTTGCGAGTTTTTATATTTGTAGAAGCAATACGAAAAGAAAAGAAAGAACCAGATGTTTTGCAGATATTTTTGATGTTTCTTTTGAATTTTTCAAGTAGACAGCTATCGGAAAACGAAACACCTTCCTCTGAATCTAATTTCAAAGATCGACTAATAATCGGACAAACCTGTTCAAAGTTTACAAATTATGAATGCATATCGCGTTCATCGATCATGCTAGACTGACTGTAATTAAAACTGCAATTACCATCATATCAAGCATCTAAAATATCCTGCTGGGAATCAAAATCGTATCGATTTTCTCGGATGAAGAACCCACGATTCACATGATATCACGAAGACGATCCACTTAACGATCTTATATGCATCGGAGATACCGAAGATATCACGTCTACGGATCTTCGTGACTTCAATGAAATTTCGTAATCTACTTGCCGGTCGTTCACCGTCTATATTTAATCCAGTCGTCTACTTGCCGTTCTATTCTTAAACCGGCTGCTCTAGAAATACACGCGCAGCTCGCTCTATATCACCGTCGCCCGGAGTCAGGTCGTATACCCTGCTTCGTTGCACTTTGTAGGGAGACGTAGTACGACGTGCGTTCCCGACATTGCTTCTTTGTCGATGATCTCCTGAACGCCAGTTCGCGTATCGCGATTGATAAGCGACGATAAGAGCAACGATAAGAGCGGCAAGTCAACCTCACGAGCGACGAATGTCATGTTTGCGAATACGCAATTCTTATACCGCGACAGATTAATCAATGGTTCAAGACTGAACGCGAAAACATGCAAAATAAATAATGCATCAATCACGTTTATTTATCTGCCTTTGCACATCAGCGGATGCAAATATTTCATCGAGACAATTTTCAGCCAGCGTTCGCGAGTGTGCGCGCAGCTTGCAATAAATGATTGGTATCAAAGGTTAAACGTTGGGATTCTTGTGTGTTTTATGAAATCTTTGCAATCTCGATACACTATAACACTGCGTCTACTCGATCCTCTCGCAGTCGAGTGCGACAAACAATGTATTTGTACGTTCAGAAAAAAAATTGCCTCATCATGGAATCAGAATTATAATAATTATCGACATCACTTTTTTCTCTCTCTCACATTCTTGTGTTCTCTCCATTTTGTTAAAAAGATAAATTTTCTCAAATTTTCTACACATTGGAAATCGAGATCGCCTAGTTTATACGTTAAAATTGCGTTCGCCTGTTAAAAGTGATTATCGTTGGTTATTTCTGGCGATAGGCGCGTGCAACGATCAATAACGTCATCGTTGCCGAACGCGAGGACGTACTTTTTCGCGTGTTCTACCAACTCGACGTGACAATTTGCGCGAAACTCGATACCGTCGAGATAGGGGGATCAACGATATACGTACGTATAATGCGCGCATACGCGTTATCGCCATGGGAGGTAATATATTATCGGAAATGAATCGATATATCGATTCATCGTTGTTTTGCACTTCGCACTCGGCGCCGCGAAAACATACATGACCTGAGGGATTTCACGACGGTATACGACACTAGTAATTTCGCAAAGGACAAGGTCGATGCTGCAAGCTTTTTACAGATTTCCTTTCATAGGTAATCACGAAGCGAAATGTTCCCATCGGAAGAGAGAGAGAGAGAGAGAGAGAGAGAGAGAGAGAGAGAGAGAGAGAGAGAGAGAAAGAGAGGAAATTGTCATAACCAAATGACAACCTGCAACTGATATAAAACTAATTTGCAATAATCCATATAATTAAAGCTGTCAACAAGATATTACAATCTCTTACAGAGGATTAACGTTATACGATTAACATTATATATCATTAACAGGCTGTTACCTTCTTCAGAAAAACTAGCCGCGGTAAGACGTGAATTTCAATTCGAATCGATGTTGCTACGCGAGCTGTCAGAATTGAATTAGAGACAATACCCGGAAGAGTCTACCGTTAATATTCGGAAATTCGGATGAATTACGTGTCAACCGCACCCCCCGTGAAAGCGAGGACGACGAGGGGAGCGAGGAGCGGTCAAATGGTGTCCGAGGAAAATTATTACGTTGTTCGAGCGCGAATATTATCGGACCGATCTGATATCGCACGTACGTATGCAGTTTGCCTTGACACAGCGTTGACACAGCGCGGTCGCGCGAGCAAGGACAACCCCAACATTGCGGGATAATATCGTTCACGATATTTCTACGGCCAAGTACACATTCCGCGTCCGCTATTTTTATGTTCTTTCTACTGTCAAGTCTCGGTTCGATTGACTCGCCACGCTGTTAGAATCGATCTGGGCGCTCTTCTTTTTTTTGTCTTCGCGCTGCTCGATGAAAAAGTATAACAAGGCGGCGAACATCAGCTCTAGCTGCAGCAGCGCACCATCAGTCAACGTTTGATGAACAGATACGACATAAGCTCTAGTTGATCACCTGTATAAGGTGAAGGCAACGTGGGTGAAATATAATATATTTAACTCGGCGTATCTCGCGAATTAACAAGTCAAATAAGTATTGATTACTCTAAACAAATCTACTCCAATGCTGGTTTACTCACGACTAGCGTGTGTTGTAAAAAGTATGTTTTCATGAGTATACAGAAGCTCTCTTTCCATGATGTATAGTACATGAGATTTGCTCGACGTAAAATAATGATCGTCAAGTTTGTAGAGAACGAGAAAAACTAAGTTCTGAGCATTTAAGTGCAAAGTTGTCACACGTCGTGCTGTTTGTCGCGCGACCAGACAAGAAACATCAATCACGAACGCAATGGGATATCCACGTCGCAGATTGTGCGATTAGTTTTCTGCCAACTACGGCGAACCGTCGAATCATCGTTCTTCGCGTCTCGCTACGAGTTTTGCATCGAGATTCTCTTTATAAATTCGATTCGCGGATCTGCTTTTCATAATCGCATTATCACGGTATCATTAGAAACGCGCAGGACAACACGTCGTTTCCATCGTTTACGTGTCGGAAACACGAAATCGGCTGAATTTCATTCATCCTCGCAACAGCTGCTATTGCCGCCAATGTATAACGTCGCGACGAGGACGTGTGAAGTACTATGAGGAGAACTATGTCTCTCTCGTCACCTGTCATTGTTCCCGCCAAGACGATGCGTACTACACGGCCGCGCGAAATCGACCATCGCGTGTCGTCCGTCTTCATCGACCCCCGTAGCGAGTACATCGGGAATGAAACGAGTTTTTCACACGAGGAAGAGTTTACTCTCTCTCTCTCTCTCTCTCTTCGTAGAGAGTAAATCTTGTCCTCGTGGGATGGACGCGCGCGCGTGTCACCCGAGAATACAACATCCCCGAATATCTCACTCTGGTCATCACGTGCGACTATCCGCCACGTAGTTAATCGCTCTCGACTCTCGAGCTTCAACCCACGCTCATCACTTACATCGTCCTGTCCTCTTCACTCCTCCAAGGTAAGTCGCGAACAGGATGAGCGAAGAAGAAGGAGCCTTCTTCTCCTCCTCTCGCGCGCGCTCAGCTCAGCTCAGCACAGCCGAACGCATCGCCGTATTATCCAAACCGGCGGCTGCACTGACGGCGTGCCTGGCAAGCCGAGGCAACCCTTGCGAGCACACTGCTCGCTCCGTGCAACCCCCGGCTTGCTCGCGCGCCCCCGTACGCCGCGATTCGTGCGCACCTGGCCGGCGCGTCGGCCGCTTCCGGAGAAACGTATACTCTCGCGCCGAGCAGAGAGCACCACCGAGAAAGCGAGAAAGAGAGAGAGAGAGAGAGAGAGAGAGAGAGAGAGAGAGAGAGAGACGGGTGTGCGATGCCAGGTTGCGTGACGCAATGCGTGGTGATGCGTCGCACGAACCGACCCGATCGAAACAGTTATGCCGGCGTGGTGGCCGGGCAGCCACTGAAAGAGATGATGGGCGATGCTGATTGCTACTACTACTGCTGCTGCTGCTGCTGCTGCTGCTGCTCTTGTTGCTGCTGCTGGTGCTGCTGCCGTTGGCTTTGGCTCTGTAGCAGAAGCTCTGTTAGTTGGAGGAGGATCGATAAAGGAGGAGAGAAAAGCGTTGTGGATGGTCTGGGGAAGAAACGAGGGATGTAGGTATCTCTGTGAGAGGTCTTCTCTTATAAGATGCGTTCCCGCTGCTCCCTCCGATCCGCCAAAGCAGCCGCTTTTCCAATGTCCAGACGGTCTTACCTCTCCCCTTCTTTTCTCTCTCTCTCTCCCCCCCCCCTCTCTCTCTCTCTCTCTATTTCTATTTCGTCTTACCCCCTACGGTCTAACAATCTTACGTCGTTACGGTATTAGAGTTTAGTGAACTTTCGATAAAAGTTTCCCGATAAATGTTCTGCTTTCTATTGAGCACGTCTGTTATATTGAATTAGAATTATGATAATTGATTCCTATAACGAACTAACATTTATCAAATTGTTGCACTTTTATAATCGTAGGAGATTTATAATTAAGAGATTAAAGAAACAATGTTAAAAAACTATCTCGATTAGTTTCACGATGCTATTGTCATCTAAGAAAAAAAAATGTAACGTCTTTCTTTCTTAGATCGTTATTAGCTGAAAATCAATTTATCTCTGTCATTATTTGTATACACCTGTATTCTTCCAACTATCATTCTTTAGAACATTTCCAAATCGGTTTCGATTGATCGTTCACTTCGCCGCATAATGCTGTCATGCATATGAAGAAGGAGCGAGAGCTTTATTGAAGGAGTCACGTTCTCTTGAATCACAGCCAGGAATTTCGAGCGAGACCATTTTTCGTGACGTTTGACCCGTTTCTATCGAACGGCGGTGACGTCATCGCGCAGAATGTCAGATCAATGGTCCCCGGGGAGTTGGTGACGGATGCTTTCCTACCCTCGCATCTCCCTAACTTAGGATACCATGTTCCAGCCATGTGATAATACGTGCGATTATGCAGTATCAGTCCACACACCAGTTTTCGGCTCGATAAAAGTTGAGAGAAGCCGTACGGGCCAATGTTATATGCAATATTACCGCAACCGGATGTGTTACAGTCCACGGGACTGTAAACTCAAAAGGAGAAGCTGTAAACCATGCGAGAGAGGAGGCCTTTAAATTTACGTCGAGATCGTGTATACTCTTAATGTATTCTTAACGACCGTTCGGCCGCATCGCACGCTATTTCCGTGGAATGAAAAGAAAGCCGAGAGCTGCGCCGTCAAAGAGATATTTCGCAAATGGCCTTTCTCCCGTCTGTACGTTTACCACGATAATTGAACGACCGCCGGTAATTTGTACCTGAATTTAAATCGCGGTTGCGGATGAGGGCTCTGATTAATGTTACGTTATCAGACACATTGCCCGGATGACTCTTCGCATCGCCATTAGACCGCCCTCGGATGAGAGCCTCTGCTACGACGTCATACAGAGTTCAATGACGTCACAGGGCGTTCGATACGAGAGCGCGGGAAGTCTTCGTAGTGGGGGGATCGCTACGCCGATGAGAGATGAGAATAAAGAGAAGCAGCGCGATCCTGATGCGTAGTAGGAAGGAGAAAACGAGAGACGGCGGAGAGACGAGAAACGTCGCAGACGACGAGAAACCGGCGTGGAAAGAGGAACTTTTCACACCGTTCCGACCACGCGCGCATTCCCGCGCGCTCGTTATCTGATTGTTATCATACATTATCTGATTATTATCGCTACATTCATCACGGAGATACCGACGCACCACCTGTATCCGTATGCTATCTTGCGCATATACTTTTCACGCTCTTGTCGATGTTTGATCAGAGGAGCCGCTCGCGCAGCTCCGATAGCGCGCATTAATCAACGATCTCTTTTATCATAATTGCGCGGCGTTTCATTAACTACGGATAAGCTGCGGAAGATCGATTATATTATATATATATATACATAAGTTCGCGCACAATGCAATACCGCTCCAAGATTTCTCTCGGCTCGGTCTTTCCGCCCGCGTGCGGATGCGGCGCCGCATTGCGCCACCCCCACTATCAGCCGCCACCCCGCGCTCATAAAGGCAACCCCCTTGTAATTCTCTTACTGTAGCAAGAAATGGCTCTTCCGTGCACTTTGTCGTAAATCCCTCGTCGCGGAAGAGGTCCGAGAAGCCTGCGAGTTACGCGTTGAAAGTTACGGCATCCTGGCTCCCTTAACCGATGAACTGGTTTAAAATATATTATTTTCCCAATTATTTCAATCTGCGAGAGTGCCGCGTGAAATGTTCACATTCATTCGATATAATTCATCGTTTAATCACCCATAAACCTCTCTCTGCTTTCTTCTTTACTTAATCATGTCAAATGATTAAATTAGATGCTCTATACATTATATGTAAAAGTTGTACAAAAAGAAATATTACTTCCTTTTCGCCCCGTCGAGGAGAACGATAACGATGTTTCATTGCCTTTGTCAGATAGAAAGCTATCATTCGCGAAGTGTCAATTTCCTCTTGGTAGAGACTAGGTACGAGTAACGCCATTCACGAATTAGGTGCAGACAATACAAGAATTCTCAGAATATGTCGGTATTAATCAACCGAGACATATTAGTCTGCCGGTGAAACGCGCAATCGGTGTAATTTACGCGTCCGGTTTCGCCGAGAAACGAAATTGGAGTAAATTGAAACGGCCGGCGAAACGTAAAACGGGTTCTACGGAGACTTGATCGCAAAAACGCGATGAGATTAATCTCTATGTTCTCGTTAACTCTGGCAGAAAAGATTAAAACATCCATTTCATTTAAAACGGAAGAACATTCGGTTGAACATTAGAATGAAGAAAGCGAATGCTATTCTCTTATGTCTACTCATTTTTGAGCATCAATAAGTAATAGTGTCTTGATATAGTATTCTCTTTTTGAATTTTTTAAAATAAAATATACGTAAATTTTTATAAGACATCTTATATTGGTGTCTTCGAAGTAGTTAAACGCTGAACGTAGAAATATTTGAGATACTATAATAAAAAAAAAAAAAACAAGAATCAAGGTCAAAATAAACCAAGCTCGAAATCCGAGGTGTAGTATATTTTCTCGTGACTGTATTTTCCTTTGACAGAACAGTACTGCCATCGCTCTGGAGAAAGCCAACCTTGTTAAAACCCCGATGTTCTTTTACCAGGAAAATCCCAGCCCGTCAACTTGCTGGGTAACGTCGTCCCTGGCTCCAATGATAAAACCAGAGCGACCATAACTGAACCATCGGCAAGTATACAGCAAACCATTAGTCTCATTAAATAGTGTGACAGACGTTTATACCCGTGTCGCGTTACGACCGCGACCTGTTTTTACATTAATCTCAACTTTCTATCGTTATTACATAAAAGTCAATTTCTTATCAATTCACGCCGCGTAGTCTCGTATGACAGGATACTAACATGAATGATTGCGTCTTAAGCTATCGCGATAGAAAACATTACTTTCAGGGTGGCGAATGCGTAACTTAATAGCCGTACAACTCGATGAATAATGGCACCAATTGCGTGCGCAAATTAGCCGAATGATCCCTGAGAATACTAGTACAAATGGAGATGGTGCGATAAAAGAGCCTAAACCATTTATCTCGTCATGATCGTTAGATAAATTCGGATTTCAAATCGAGAATGACTTCTCCTCGCCTGTTATCTCGCAAACATCGACGCGTATCTGAAAAGTAATTCACGCGGGAAGGAAGGGGGAAGGAAACTTGGTCCAGGCAAGCGGGTTCATCATTCGACCGAGAGATATTGCGCCTTCAAAGCTCGGCCCCATCGAATCTTTTCCGCATAAACTAAACGAAGATTTGTGGCCCGCTGATTAATGCTTCGTTAGTCACGCAGTTACGGGATGTCAAAGTTCAGCGGCGCTATTGGGTTTATATTAGCAGTCTCGTCTAACGACAAATGTCACGAAATCTTCCTCTGACAGCTGATATATGATTTCGCGTGCGCAACTCGGACGATCTATTATTTCGTAGCACGGCGCGTCGAAACGAGCTTTCAAAACGTTTTACTTTCTAGCCAGTCTTTGGTAGCGAATTAATTATGCGCTAATGTTTCCGACGCATCGCAAAGTGCCTCTACTCAGCATCTCTTTCAACGCGTACACATTGTATCGAGAAATATCTTCTTTGTTAACCGATAATTAACTAAATGATTCGTTTAAAATATTCTTGAGTCTGATAAAACTTTGAGCGAGTTAATAGAGCGAGTCGAGATCTTAATTTTCATCACGCATAATATTATCCTTCGCCGTATCAGAGCCTCTTTTAGACTAACGTTAATGATTAATTAGTTCAAGATTTTATAATATAAATATAAATCCTACCAATAATTTCTTTTTTTCTGTAAAAATAATTTTTTGGAATAATCTCTTTTTGAACAAGATAGTACAAGACAGGATGTGTATTTAATGTGCGTTAAATTTTCTATAAATTATATTTATTGTGCGAAACATTTAATAATTTACGATATGTCGTGCTTCAAGATTTCAGCACGACTTAATATGAATAAAAATATATCTGCCAACAGGAGCCGTCCTTGTCGGCGTCTCTTATCGATAGAATTTCCTCTGTGCTTTTAGCGTTAGCCGATACGTTATCCCACAGGATGTTACAAAGTCCTGCGATAAAATTCTGATGCGATTCCTAAAATTTATCAGTGCTATTTACCCGTTCGTACAACAAAAGCAATCTCCCCTAATGTTTAAATTAAAGGAATTAAAAGTATAGTCGTGATTTGTTCCACGGCTTTATTTATTCCTATCGTTTATATTCGATGAATATAATTTCCCGATGACAGTGTATCTCTTGTGCAAACATGACGCGATCGTGTTTTACGATCGTATTTCATTTATCGTTTATCGTGGAAAAAAAACATATTTTATTCACGTCGAGTTTCTTGAAGACGCTATTCGCACCCTGAAACGTGACAATCTGGAGAAACTGCGAAATATTCGTTCGCGACGTACAGTAAAGTCGCAACAGCGGCTGAACGAGTGCACAGACGAGGCTTATAAACGGTCGTCTAAATTTGGATCGTGCGACGGGATACGGCGAGACGATAGAACGTTTATAAATTCCACTTTTCACGATGGGAATTCGTGTAAAACGCGCAAATTACGAAAACCGCGTGGACTTTTCCTTCGTTGCTTTGTCCGGCGTGCAAATATAAATTGGAGAGGAAGAAAAAAGAAGAAATTGATCGATATAATTTTGTCATTTTCTGAAATATCCTTAGAATACGCCGGTGACACAGGAGCAAAGTCGACGCGATTCACGTCGCGCTCTGTGTTCGAGACGATTTCGAAATAATTTTTACCAACGCGTTATAATTGACTTGTAAAATTGGCGTGCCGTAACGAATATACGGTTTCCTTAAAAGTGAAAGTAAGAGTTGCGCACATATGATACATATATCACATGCCCGCTGTGCTAAACGCATGGTCCGAATCTATCCTTATCGTTATTTGTATCGGTCATCGTGAATGCAACGGGACATTCCTAGCGAAGCGACGTACAATTTTAATAAGAGTGCAGAAATGAAAAAAAAAATTATGATAATAATTAAAAGAGAATATTATATTTTATTCCATATTTATGAAAATTTAATTTTGCGCAATGAAGAATGTAATTTAATTAGTACACTAGGCGGAGTAGCTCATCCCTAAAAGGCGATGTAGAATGCGCGAGCGGGAATTAATTTATTTCTTTACGTCTTGTATACGTGACATAGCTTTTTGATTCGTGTTGGCTGACGTTCAACGAGCAATTTTAATTAAGTGACATTGTGACTAATGCACGAGCACACGCGCGTTAAACGAGCCTGTGACTCAAGATTCGTCCCTGTGAGTTTAAGATTGGCGTCAAAGAATTACAAAATAGCACAGTGGCGAAAATTAATTATCTTTTACATCCAAAAAACAAGTTCTTTCTCTCTCTCTCTCTCTCTCTCTTTCTCTCCCTTTTTCTCTCTTAGAGACAAACATCGAAATAACTGGCAATTTACTTAAAGTCATCGTTGCTTAATCACGTCGCGATTTCACAGATGACGCGACTGATTCGACGTAGCTCGTAACTTTTTCGACCCCGCGGGATTTTAAATCCGGCATTTAAAGAGAAAACCCGGGGACGTTAATTGCGACTGGTCGCTAAACTTCTCGGCTTTACGATACGAAACGTATCGCTGCCGTGATATTTCAAAGCTGCGGCCGGGAACCGCTGCATCCGCGATGCAGCCGCGAGCGAATTTTATTTCAGGACGAAAAGAACGTCGTCTTATTGCCTTTGGAGAATCGGACCGCCGCACGACGTCGGTAACCAGGAATCGGATATTTTTGGCCCTCCTCGTTTCGCTTCGCCGTCTCTTTCCTTCGATAGCTGGGTACCCTCAGAACGACCGCATTTTTCCGCGTCGTCAGGAAGGCAAAAATATATTTTCGTAAAGCTTTATTATATCCGGACTCATCTGTGCGCCAGCTAAAATCCGACGACTGCGCTTTGTCCACGCGCGAACATTTGATATCCCAAGCATTGACGTTGGAGAAATATATCTAGCATCGTGTTGTGTGCGATCGTTGATATATATGTATTCCATCCCAATATGGATCGACGCGCCGTTCAATTATACCTCGTTTCGACGCGATCGACCATGCGATTTGTCTGGTCAACGATTCGATCCGCGAATAAAACTCAGCTCCAATGTGTAAGATTTTTTTCGCGATTAATCGGAGAAAATGATGTGATGGATAATTTTTAAATTTTTCGTATACTATACTGACCGCTGCGACTCTTTCATCTATAATTATAAATTATATTTCTAGAATATGTCTCTATTCCGGAAATAAACTTTATATTACTATAAAATAGTACAAGGTGCGCATTACACGCGCATCATTTACTTCCTTACGCCATATTATTTAATAAACTGCTATTAAAAAATCCTAAACTTTAAAAAAATATTTCTTCGAAATATAAAAATTTGGCGTAAAATAATAATATTAATCGTCGTCTCGTCTCTTGTTTCATACACCATATGGTCTCGCTTCCCTTCAGAAACCGGTGTTTCTTCCCAAAAAATAACAGAAAAGTTCACTCTTCCATTCAGTCGCGATTCGATCGATTTCACCACTCTATACCATTCCTATCTCTTCATCTGCTCCTGCGCATAGTGTCCCCCTACTATGAAAAATATGTAATTCTCTCTCTTTCTTAACCTCTGGATTCTTTGGATTCCCGGACCTCATCACAATGAGCGAAACTCTGATATGTCGTCACCGCTATTGCATGCACGCGAATCGCATAATCTTTATGACATTTCTCGAAGTTTTATGGCGTTCGAGCCTGGATAGGATATAAGGGGCGACATTTCCCGACGCGCATCATGCGATCGATAATGCTATGCGACGACCTCTTAGAGTGCTTTCGCGCTTCAACATTATAATTTTGCGGTTTCCTCGCGTTGTAATTCCGCTGCACTCAGATCAAGTAGATTTTTGAGAGAAAAAAAGTAAGATCGAGTGGGAGAGAACGAGTTGAGTCACGCAAACTGCGCCGCGATTTGCCGCTTTTCGTTCACAGAAAACGCGGCGAAATTCTCGCTTCTCGATGCTCTGGTGCTCTTATAGAGGTCTCCTCCGTGAGATTTTTTAATGCACGATGTGCTTTAGCAGTCGCTCCAGCATCAAAAGCTGAATGGCAGTCGTTATGTTACGTTGCAGGTACATAGTAGCACTTAACGGTGAAAGTGTGTCACCGCGTTTTTAATTTGTGTTTTATCGTCATAGACTGGCGGTCTTGAGACCTTCGCGCGTCATAGACCGAGATGGAGTTCCTGTATCCTGCAATAAAAAGTTGAAAAAATCGATTTCCGTATCCTGGAAAAGCGGAGCTATGGCAATGTATTTTGCATAGGCAATGATCGGAACGGAAATAGATTTTTAATATATTAATAGGAATATATTGCAAAATTTGAACACTATCGCAACAACTGCTCTTTGCCCTTCAGACAATGATTATATTCTCTCAACGACATTCATAATCATAACGTTTCGAAGAATATAAACTCGCACAGATCGTTTGCAATTTTCATGGACAAAATGTCATATTTTCAAATGTAATATTATAAATAAGAAACAGCAAATGCGCGCAAGACTGACTTTGTGCATTGACTTGACTCTAATTAGCATTAGCATAAAATTAGATGAAACATTATTGCCTTAGAACAGTGTTATAAAATTGTAGAATTCTCTAAGGTTTATCACGCGTTTATTCGAAAATTTTAATTTCTAAAATTCTTTCGCCAAGAAAGAGTTTTCACGCTTTTAATACAGAATATTCATTACATCCAATATTCTATAGGAAATAATATTTATCATTGTAACGAGATATAAAAGAAATAATGTAAACATTGCTTTATTATGCCGCTGTGATGGTCGCACGGCGTAAACACGATTAAAGGTCCGCGAGGGTTGTGCGTCTGCCTCTCCCACTCTCAGTTTTCAGAGAGAGAAAAAGAAAACAGACGCAGATGGTGAATAGTGGGGGCTAGTCAGGCAAGCGAGAGGGTAGGGGTGTGCGATACGTTCTCTCGTTGGCCGCGTTCGCTTCACGATCAGTCGTTCGTCGCGCGCGCGTCCAGCTGTCACATTGCTGGCGCTCAGTCGTTTCCGATTCTTCGATTCGTGCCGACGCGCGTGCAAAATCCTACTATCGGATTTGACGATCGGGATCGATCATATCCCTTCGTAATAACACTTCGGAAACGGGGGAGGGGGGAACTTATTTCGACTAATTGTAAGGTATACGCGAAGAATCGACTATCGGCGATTTGTGCCAAGAACCTGGTAAAAGTTTGTTGTTGTTGTGACGATGACGGGCAAAGTTTGACGACTCTCGAAAGGAATTATAATTGCGGAGTGAAAGTGACGTTTAATTGAGTGGAAGTGACATTTGTCGAATGGTGATCCCACACGTCGTCGTCAGCCGGCTCCGCTTTCTCACCGTTGATTTCGGAGTAATCGGCCGATTACTATCGCGCCGGAAGTTCGGGGAGTGACAACACGGCAACGTTCATCGCAGTGTTGTATCGCGATCGCACTCGCATTCTCGCTAGGCTTGCAATATCGAAAGCCGAGAGTCGTCGTGAAAAATAGTGCAACGTTTGTTCGCGTTCGAATATAACGTATATCGCTCGCTCCGCGTGTCGTTGCTCCGATACGATTTATCTACGCGTCGTGATAAGCTCCGCGGATTACGACGCCACAATTAATTTCAATCGAGTCGCGATTGTGTGTATGTGTGTGTGTGAGTGACGGGCGCGTTTCTCTCCTCACGTTCCTCTTCCTCGTTCCGCGCGGGAGCGAAGAGAGACGAGCTCTCGCAAAACGATGGTAAATCGGAGCGATCGAATCGTCGATCCCGTCGGGTGTCCAGAAATCGTTGTCGATCGTCGACGAGATTGAGCCCCCGAACAGGACAATTCCGTTGGCACTCGTCGGCGAACTCGTCGACGAACCCATCGATAATAGCTCGCGTCATTCTTGACGCGACGAGAACACGCGGGATCACGTTCGCGTGTCGATTGAATTAAAAAAAAAATTGCGACGATCAACAAGGAGGACGACCGACAGTACGTGGCGAACGAATACGATAACGAGGCGATACGCAGAAAGAACGTCGTCAGTGGAAAGGAGATCCCGGCCGGCGCCTTCCTCTCTCGACGAGCACGTCGGCCAACAAGACAATCACGACCATCGGCAGCTGCTACTTTGAACAAGATCCTGCGCGCGAGTTTCGGCTTTTGGAGCCGAAATCGGAAAGCTCGTAGTTGCTTTCAACAAAATCTAACCTATCGGTTCTGCGATTTGTAAAGACGCAATCGGGAGAGAGAGAAAGAGAGCACGAGAGCGATATGACGAATGACGCAAATTGATAGTGAGAGGAAGCAGCTCGGAAGAGAAGCCAAGATGATGATGCCTCCGCCGCAGGTCGTGGGTGTCCTGTTGAAGAAACCGGGGCAGCAAACGCATCCGCGATTACCCCCCTTGGATCCGCAGGAGACTAAAATTAAAGGTAATTTGTACGAATCTTTTTTTATTATATTCCGAAGTATAATGTACATATTTTTACAAGAATACAAAAGAGCCTAGAAACATACAGAAACAGAATAAAATAATCACAAAAGTATTAGATTAAAAATGCTCCAGTAACGAGCACGCGTATGGTCTTGATCATTAACGTTTAAGAAAAAAAATATATACATAAACGAAAATGTTCAAAATCGTGTCGAGCGTCAAATTAAAGAATTATCATCACACAGCAACAGCGGCGAACCATTATACGACGCCGATAGCGTATCAAATAGGTTAATTACTATAGTAATTGAGCTCTCTACATAGGCACCCAGTAATCACAAAATTTCCCATTAATTCGGGACACCTTGTTTAGTGATTACAATAAATAGGCACGTGTGTGTGCGCATGTGTGTTCATTTTGTAAAAACATATCTTTTCACTACAGTCAACACGGTGAAACTTTCTTTTATCAATTAATTTCCGGTTTGATAGTTGATGCAATTAATTTAAAAAACGCATTCAAAAGAGATATCGTGAACTTTCTTCGCGAGACAATATAGAGTTCGAGAACATAAACGATCGAGATTCCTTCGAAGCCTTCCCTCGCGAGACAAGCGAAGAAAGATTCACGGAAAAAAAATATTAGCTAAATTTTAGGGATTCCTATATTACACCTGAAATTTAATTACCATGCTTAAATTTTAGTTATGGTAACTAATATTTTTAAGCTATAGTTTAACGGGGAATTCCTCGTTAAATTATAGTTTAGGCATGGTAACTAAATTTTAGATGTAATATAGAGATTTCTAAAATTTAGTCATAGAGAGTAGCTAATATTTTTTTGGGGGGCCAAACCGAAAAAAAAAATAATTTTTATCGTAACAGGCTCGTGGTTTTTACATCTTGTAAACAGGCAACCAAGGGAGACGTAAACTTGCACCATTCACCTCTGTCGGGTCTTTGCGCCGGCGTTACGTTACATTATCGCTATTATGATTCATTGGAGTATGTTGTTACAACACCGAGTCGCCTAATCGCGGTACGAGCGAAAATTTCCCGTTCCCTGAAATCCGGCTCTCTCTCGCTCTCTAATCCAGACTCTACTATCGATCTCACCGGAGTATATCTTTTCCGTCCAGAAATGCACTCGCACTTGATTAATAGTTTATCGCGGCTCGTAGCGGCTCGACTTTAACGCGAAATTGATTCGCCAAATGAGAGGAGCGCCTAAAAATATCCTGTCTTTATCATTGCCGTCGGACGGGCGCCGAAAATCCTCGTAAAATGGAATGAAACCCGCGCAAACGCGACAATTGAAGATTAAGTGGCTCCGCCGGCTTGTTTACTCTATTATGTCGATCAGCCGAGCCGGCTCCGTTAACAATTATGTTAATGGAACGGCGACGCGCTAACAGCAATAATAGCGTGTATCAATTTGATACGAACAAATAAGCAAATTTGATGAAGATGAAACGTAAAAATACGCTTACATGTCTTTTCCGTTAAATACATGTTCAATCAATTTTACACACCTTATTTGCATAAAATTATAAGGTTTCTATTTCGGTATGTAAAACTTTCGGAACTGATTTATATTGCTTTTGATTTCTGCGCTCGCTCTCCGTGAAAGTCTTAAAACAACACGCGAGCAATATTACGTTCCGCTCCTTCGAAATTCGATTCGCGAACAGCTCCTAATATTTTAAACAAATATCAAACGGTAAAGGCGCCTCATCACTTTAAAAGGCTATTTAGAAGTCCGTCTCGTTCGCACGCGATTGACAATTCGTGCTCCGTAATCCGGTATCTGGGCTACCGTGCTAACGGGATACTTTTACGTGGCCATCCATCCAATGCGCGGGGAACGTGAAAATGGACTCTCTAGCGGGCGAACTCTCGCGGAAAACGTGTTTCTGAACAGCAGAAATATACGAGACGTACCGTGAGACGCACGTATTAAATCTTAGGAAACCGAAAATGACAGATCTTGTAATATAATTGTGAGATTATCCGCGCTATGCATTAAATGATTTTCATCGCAATAATGTAACATAATTTGGAGAACGATCGTATCTCGGACTATGTAAGGCTCTTACGATAACAGCGTATTAAGAGCGCATTACGCAGCGCCGAAAATGACGGTGACGTTTCGCGCAAAGAAGTGTCGCAAAAATAGATGATTGCTCGACGTCCAGTCGAGTCGAGTACAAGCACGGGTTTCGATAAGCTTATATCTAATCACGCGGATCCATCTAAAATAAACGTCCGATGTGCTGTAAAAATAAACAAAATAATGGTGATTTGCGACGATCGTCGACCGAATGAAATTACATACGGCCCGTTAATCTTTGCTTAACGCGAAAAGAGGTAAGATACCTAAATTCCTACGTTTACGGCGGGTCAAGAAACAGTAAGCAAAGAAAGCGGACGAACCTACTTGCGTTGTGGCGTTTCAGTGCCGGTTTTCTGTATACGACTGTATATCGAATCCCTCGTCGATTTTTTCCTCCCCGCGTGTTCGACTGGATGTCGCCCACAGTAAGAGCGCAACCCTTTCTCTCTTCTGACGGGAACTTTATTAAACTCACCGTATTTTCCGCATTTCTACAAACGGTTACGACATCGGCGATTCTCGACATTGCGAAATCCCGTCGAGATTTTTTTAATGAATCATACTTACTCGATAGCGGCTTTATATTATAATTTTAACCGCAACGCGTTCGCTCTTTAATTATCTCCCGTCATAAAATGGCCCGTGAGATATCGTATACTTGCACGAGAAACATAAAATATAAAATCCTCTTGTATAAACTGTAATTACTTTTCAAAGCGCGAAGACGTACTGATATAATCCTCGTGACTCTTAGAAATACAATATTTATTGTATATAATTATATACAGAAAGAGAGGTATGTTAATAAGAGTTTTACTACTTCTTAATTCGCGTCGTCCTCGTTTTTCTCCTCCCCTCGAGCTCGGTTTGCAATTTTCGCAAAATAAGAGTCGAGCCCCGGACACATAAAGGAGTTCTTTGTGACACGAAGGGGCACTGCGACTGTGCAAATAGCCAATAGGACCCTTTAAAAAAATCCGCAAGACAGCACGCACGGCTGTCGAGCCCGAACGGCAACACGCGCGTTTCACATTTCTCGTTCTTCAGCGTGTTCTGCAGCGGGAAACTGGATTTCAAGGTGTTACGTGGCGGCCGCTCTTCGCCGTTGGCGCGATTCATCGTTTTCGATTAGGCGGTTTCGGTGACATTCGCAAAAGAAACGAATCTGTGTATATACGTTTGATTCGCGTACGACTCCTTTTGCGCAATGAACATCTCTTTCTCTCTCTCTCTCTCTCTCTCTCTCTCTCTCTCTCTCTCTCTCTCTCTCTCTCTCTCTCTCTCTCTCTCTCTTTCTCTCTCTTTTTCTCTGAAGTCCTCTGGACGACTTAAATTAGGGTCACAGTGCCGAATTAAGCACGGTCCACAAGTGCCATTCATGAGGAACTCGACGCGACCGGGGATTAAGATATACACATGTAGATAAAGTCGGACCCCATTCATTTATTCGAGTTTCTGCGATTCTCTAGGAATCCTTTTTATACTTGAGAATCCTCCTGAGAAATCCCTGTCCTGGCATTATACGTTTCGCGAAGTAATCCCCTAAGTATCACTATTCAGGGGACGAAATTGAGCTTGTGCATCCCGACGCAAAGGCGCGGGTCTTTGCGGTTAAGAAGGTTCAATTGAGCTAAGGGAGGCGAAAGAGGATCATTTCTATCGCCATGCACGACAGATCGAATGAAAGAGAGAGAAAGAGAGAGAGAGAGAGAGAGAGAGAGAGAGAGAGAGAGAGAGAGAAGCCTGCGAGTCGCGAGTCTAAACAAATTACAACGGCGGTGGCTGGCCGCGCTCCTCGCACGAGCGCGAATAATAAATCGCGAATAATCGCTCTTGCGTATATACCGGGTGTCCCGCTCGAACAGATCGACGCAACGACTCGACTGGATCGTGACTTAGGTTAAGCTCTCATCATCGATCGAGAGACTCGAATCTCGGCCACGGAAAGACGCGCGCTTACCTTTCACTAAATGCTCGGCTCCTCGTCTTTTCTGTACGTGTATTCGGCGACCAACTCTCGATATACCATTTAGGAGCCGTGGCGTAAAATCGCCGAACGTACGAGAGAAACCAAGTTCGCCCGCTCGGACGAGATCGATTACGGTTCTATTTTCTTAAGAGTGATATCGTTTCTTGAAATCGACACGTATCAGTCGCGATTCCATATCGGATGTTTCTGCTCGTCGTTGTTTGCGACGCATATTCACGCCCGGTATCTCGTTGCACTGCACTCGTTATCACACCCGCGAACGATAACACATCCGGAGTTATACGACGTTCCTTAAGGCGTGCTTCGATCGTCGAGCGTTATTCTCATAGTATATTAGTGGACGCGCATATAAGAAAGAGAGAAAGAATAGTTTCACACATGATTTATTATAGCAAGAAAAAAAATATCTTGCATAATACGCTTTCTCGTTTGCTCCAATTATAAAAAAAAAAAAAAATAACACGAGTTATCTCTGTGTAAACGCGCTCTCAGTCACGTCTTATCGACAGTCGTGTTTGATATCAGCGTTTCTAATTATTGCTAATCTCGCGACTTTCTTCTGCGTCATCCTCGACCTCGGACGCTTCAACGAAATCGCATCTCGAGCTGGATTTCTTCTCGATGTCTCTAATCGAATTTTGATTCTCCGATTCGCGCAATCAATTCTGTCGGAAAAAAACAGTTGTAAAAATATTTTGCAGAATCGCGTCCCGTGTGTGATTCAGAATCTGCTGTCGCGTATTTTCTCACGATTCGTATCAGTTTTCATCTTCTATACGTATAATCCGTATTATCTTTCAAAAGAATCGCAAATTTTACAGTATGCGCAGTGACAATAGTTGACTTGCGATTAAAATTCTTCGGCGCTAAGACCACATAGCCTTGCAGCTCTCAACGTCATCTTGACGATCTCTCTTGAGCCAAGCGCGACGACAGAGCCGAGACGCTTTTTCCAAACGCACGTGTCCCCTCGTCGGTTTCTCGCGCACACAAATTAATTAGCGCGACTTGATGAGGGGAATGCTGGTCTCTCAAGTGGGTGTAATTAGATGCCCTCGGCTGTGTCGCATCGCGAAGAGCACGACAGAAGAAAGCGTCATCTCGCCAACAGCGACGCGGCAAAAAAATTGTTTCAACAACGAGAGAAACCAGACTTGAAGTAAAGAGTTATTCGATTTTATAAAAATTGCGAATATAATCGTGTGCTCCTAAACAATCCAGATTTGTAGAATCGGTACGTCGTTTATATATCGTTTATATATTCAACTATGTAGATGAAACACGATCTGACGTATCGGAGCGTTGGTTCGATAATGACTAGATATAGGGGCGATAAAGGGGATGAAACAGAGGAACCATTTAACGGGATATGTTCGAATTTATCGGCGCGAATGACGAGAGAAAAGGGCCGAGATAATCTTTCCATCTCCGTCTCGAACAGCTGACGGGAATAATGTTCGCGTCGGACAGGAAATGGCCCTTCCCTGCCCCTGTGTGTCAGATACGGGAACGACTTGTGTTCTTTCATTTTACTTGGTCGAGCGACAGTGACGAACGAAACAAGAGAGAAAGAAAAGACTCGATCGTATTGGCGGAATAGAGAAGGCTCCAGTTTATATATGCGAGAGTGAGAGAGAGAGAAACGAGCGAGCATCTGGTTCTGGAGGGTATCTAATTAAAAAAAACAATGAAAGAAATCCACCAGACCTCGAGGGAGGCCTCCCAGACATTCAGTATACAACGGTAACAGTTCAACGATCTGTTGATGAATATCTCGAATTATAATTCCGCCGTTATTTTCACTTAATTAACCAAAGTAGCTAAAGGAGAAATCATCGCGCGCAATTTATACTAGTCGCAATGCATTTAATAAATAAGAAGCAAGCGACATATTTTGACACGTAAACTTTCACTTTGAAGTTTTTACATCGGCGTCCTCCACGAGAGATATAATATATTACCGAGGTATAAGGTTGGAAGAAAAGGAAGGAGCAGCTGACCTGCACGTTCGGAAAACGACTACCTGAGAAGAAGAGAAAACGGCGTGTCCCGTGCAGATGCGAGGAAGAAAGAGAGAAACGCGACACTACAGAGTTCGCTGATGAAAGAGACAGCGACAGGGACAGTAGCTGGGACGGAAGTCGACGTTGCTTTACACGCGAGATACAGCCGTTACTGGCGGCGAGTGAGACGAACTTACGGTATTCTCGCGGTCGCGAGGACGACGGCGAGCGGCGAATCGATGATACATGAGGGAGACGCGCGAGCGAGAAGGGACATCACAGCGCATAAGGAGGATCGAACGAGGATGGAGACAGGTCAGGGCGTTGCACCGTTTTACTGTGACCTAGTGTTCCCCAGCGGGCACCGCTCCGCTTAGGTCTCTCGATAGTTGTCTCTTATATCTTCTTTCTCCCGCAGGATTCCCATCTGATCGACAACGAGCATGCATTTTTAGAATTTTGCCAAGGCGCGCATAATCGCTATCTGCTGTTTGATCAATAATTCCAGCAGAACACGAGAAAGGTAGCACTAGAGAGTAGTCTACCAGATTATTTCGAAAATTTCGATTATTAATAAAGTAACAATATTGAAATAAAAGTATATAATATATATACCTTTTTTATAAATTTAATTTATAATAGTTCAAAGAAGAATAATTTCTCGAAATTGGAACGAGATACAGAGAATCAGATCATCTAAATAATATTCTTGATCACATACGCTCATGTTTCGCGAAGCATTTTGCTGCTTATTTTCTTTAAAAATAAAACGAATGCGACTCTTTTTTTTAATCATGCGATAGACATGTAATGTGCGAAAGCATTGATAGATACGCTAGATTGCTTTGCTTAATCAATATCAATCGAGCTTCTTACAACATTATTCGCGTGTTTGTTCTGTCAGAAATGGTGCTAGAATCTATCGCTATATATTTTTTTGGAGATTATCCGGCCATTTATTCTATTATGCATCGAGATAAGTAAAACATTGTTACGTACACAAGTTCGTTTTCTGTACACGCATTTCACTCTTTCTCTCACATGTAATACATGTGCACGATTTCATTTAATTCTTATATAATTCCGCAATTGATAATTCTACAATTTAATACTCTACAATTTTAGAATATCTTTAAATTTTTATTTCTTAATATAAATTTGCTAAAAATAGAATATTTAAATGTTAAATGGAATTTAGTAATTAAATGGAATATTTCTCTCTGGTCGAAGAGTAAAATAGAATTCTTTAGAGAGAGAGAGAGAGAGAGAGAGAGAGAGAGAGAGAGAGAGAGAGAGAGAGAGAGAGAGAGAGAGAGAGAGAGAAACTATAATATAATATTTAAAATATATTTAGAATATAAATTTAGAATTATAATATATTTTTAGAATATATATATATATATATTTTGAACTATAATAGAATATTTTTTCTTGTCAATGAAAGAGAAACGGTAAAAGAGATCGCATGACGTTTGTGCTTAGACGGACACGCAGGAAGGGGGACCCGCGTTGGATCTATGGGAACGGTAACGACGTAATTAGGGGGACTAGGCGCGTTACATCTAATCGTAATGGCACGATTGCATCGACATTTCCTTTTTCTTTTTACGCTTCTTGGCCTTATGCGACGCGTGGCGGGAGTCGTTTCCGTTGGGTGCTTTTATAAGCGCTTCTAAGATATTGTATTGGATCGGATTTCGAAATGGACGGCTGCAATCGCGCCTCGATCATCAATGTAGCGGTTTTATTCCTTCGCCCCTTCCCCCTCTTCTCTCTCTTTCTTCCTCTCCCGTAGCACGCACGTATGATTTTCGAGAAAATCGACATTCGATCTAGATTCGGCTGCGCGGTTCGCCGGTCATTAAATCGCGAACGCGTTAACGTTATCTCGATTATTACATAGCTTTCTTGATTTCTTGTTACATGCATCGCGCTGACCCAGAACTATCCGATTGCGTTCGAATCCATTAATTTACATTACGAGTACCGAGATATAACGTGTCGTTTAATAGCGATATCGCTCGAGACTTTACACACCGTCACTTGCAAAGCGATAATGCAGTGCTTCGATATTTCCTCGAGCGTTTTGTCAACTGTATGACTTTTTATTTAAGAACAAAGAAAAAAACGTTTGCTAATTCAGATGAGAAAGAAGGTGGGCATCTCGTCGTATTTATTCATTCATCATAACTTCCTTTACACGTCCCTCAAAGTTTCTTTCGCCTCTGCGCTCTCATTCATCGCGGTTATTTACGCTATGGACGCGTCAACGAGCTAGATCACGCTTGTTCCCTATCTTCACTGTCAAAATAAATGGTCGCCGTCGTCGGAAGTTGCATCCACCCTGGCCCTTCCTCTCGAGAGAACCAGAATCGCCCGCAGAAACTGGTCCTGCCGGCCTGCGTTGTCCTGGAAAAATGTCCTGCACGGGTGCACGTGTGTGTCAGCACTTATGCTCGTGTCGCGCGTGCTGCTTTCGCAGTCTATAGGCAGCACGCCCGGTATTTATCGTCGAGAGAGGAGCAGTTTTTACGGGAAAAAATACTCTTTCTCGTAAACGCGCCAACGTACACGCATAACCGGGGTCACCGATCCCCCTTCGTTTCGTAATCGTAAATAACGTACGCGACGCCGCCCTTACGATGGATGATAGTCACGCGACGTTACATCGCCAGCTGTTCGACCCCCGTGCGAGAGAAAAAAAAAATGCTTGTAGATTCGACAAGGCTGTGTCAACCCTTTGCCGTTCTAACGCACGAGAGACGCGGCATTTGAATAAAATTCTATCGTGGAGTTCGAGAGGAAAATCTTGCACGCCCCCCCCCCCCCACAACGTGCCGTTTATTTCCCTTTGTCGCTTGAGTCCGCGATATTTTTACACCCTTCGATATAAACCATGTTGTAAAGTTATCGATCGTTATCGTTTGACAACTAGAACGGAACATTTAAAACGGTTGTAAAGAAGAGAGAGGCGTCATAAAAATACGCGTGTATCTTGCACACATCACCTAGTTTTATATTCCAATCTCTCGCTTGAACATATATTTATAGCATAAGTTTATTTCTACGAAATATAAAATGCAGCGAAGCGAGTAGTATGTAAAATTGTCTCATACGGTGAGTCTGTTGCATCAAAGTAGCTCATTGTAAAAAAAAAAAAAAAAAAAAAAAACAGATGAATGAAGTCGTTCAGGAATTGGTCGACTAACGGTCACAACATGTACAACATCCGGTACCTCCGGGATTCAATTAGCCGTCGAGGCGCGACATAATCCCTATATCGTATTACACCCTACGTTGTACCCTCTGGCAAAAAATGGAAGGAGAGAGATAGAGAATCGCGAAAGACGGTGCTGGGCGAGGATCTGCGCGTGGAAAATTCGTCTCGCAGAAATACGATCGATCTTCGGCATGAAAACTTGTCCTCTCTCTCTCTCTTTCTCTCTCCTTCTCTCGTGCTGCCAGATCGCTTAGAGAACTCGCAGCGTGCGCGCGATAAGAAGCACCACCGAGAGTTCAACCCCGGGCGTATGGCGGAACCGGTGCAACAATTAATTTCCAAAGGAAAGAGTTACGAAGCCGTCTGTATCTCTCTCCTTGGAGGGTCGACCCATCTGGAATCAAGGGACAAAATCGCCGTAATGGCGGTGCAACCCTTCGGCCAGCTGTGCGTCACAATGGTCGTCACGAAAAATCGTGCGACAATGTTATCTCGATCTGCTCTCGCTTTGTGGGGTCGTGCCGGGATTGAGTCGTCAAGCAATCGGGTTAAGGGACATCCTTTGTCGAACGATGTAGAATTCTTTATTGCGAGAGGAAAAATTTGCTTTTTCCTCCTCTCTTGCTTCTTCTTCTCTCGAAATTGCAATTAAATGAGCAAATGCGAATTTTCTTTCTCTCTCTCTTTTGCGCCGATATCACGCGATCAATATGACATCTCGATGTAAAGTTATCTAACGCGATTACATGACCACTGCGGTAAACCGAAATTGCTCACAATGGCGCCAACAATTTGTCCTTGTTTACCGTTTGCGATGAAAAGAATTCGGCACAAAGCGGAGGTTTGGCTTTCACGTGAAAGCAAACAAGCACGCACCCCTTTCCGGTCCGCGAGCTTTTTAATGTCGCGTCGAAGCCAATAAGAGACTGGCCGAAAAAAAGAGAAAGAGAGAGAGAGAGAGAGAGAGAGAGAGAGAGAGAGAAGCGGAGAGCATTTTGGTCGAGTAATTCTTAAAAGAAAAGAAAGGGGTTCACGGGCTAAACGTGGAACCGGTCTTCCACGATGGCGCCGCTTAGGTCGCGCACACTGCGAAAGCTTGCATTACGTCTCGATTCGATTTCCATTAGAGTCCGACGATGATGTTTACTTAGCTCCGGGTCGTTGTCACGCGGCCGAGAGAGGAGAGACAGAAAAACGGCGACATCGACGCAGTCGGAGAACGGGTACACGAGTGCATAAAAGAGCGAGAAAGAGAGAACGGGAGGACGAAGAATCCGGAAGAGAGAGAAAGAAAGAGAGAGAGAGAGAAGAGAGAGAGAGAGAGAGAGAGAGAGAGAGAGAGGAGAGGATGGAAAAACGGAATCAGGTTTCTACCTTTATACTGCTTGCGTCGTAGTCCTGCCGTCCGCCTTCCGTGCGTGCGTTTGTGTTGTGTCCGCTTCTTTTCCTTCCTTTCTCCTTGCACGGATGCAGAGTAGGAGCAGGAGACAGAAAACCATAATCATTAACAAAAGGGCCTCGAAGGCACCATAGCGTGCAGCAACAGCTACAGAGACAAGACGAGCTTTCGCACCCCTTTCTCACGCGCGACACCTCGACACCACGAGAAGGCTCTGTCTTTTTTCGAGGGCTCCGTCGTCCGGAGTCCTCGGATGAAATGTCTCGAGGGTCGACGGGAAGAGAGGGTCCCGAGAAGACGGAGTTGGCGGCTTTTCGTATTGCGGAAAATTGATTTCTCCGGATATGCAGGCATCTCTCCCGGCTTTTCTTATCTCCTTCATGGGAAAGCAAAATCTATTCCCTGCGGGCGCGGGATACGAAAGGAGGTATCTCGAAACACGGAGAAAAGATTGCCGTGAAACATTGAGCGACGTATATCTCTCGTGACATTTAAAGGAAACTTTTAAGTACAAACGTTTTTTTTTTTCACACTGCATTGTTCAGGGAATTATTCGCGAGACTAGACGTCTAATTTATGCGATGAAAGGGCTACGATACGGGTAGCGTATGAAAGTCAGTTGATTTTGAGCCCCTCGCCAAGGTAGTAATGGCTCTCGCGCAGTTTATATGGAAATTTACCGGTCGGAAAATGACCGTGTCGAAAGGCTCGGCAAACGGGGCTTCTTCATTGGTGTAACGTATGCATCGCCACGCTCTTCGCTTCTCTTCCCAGCAACAATTTGTGCTCGACAAATTATCGACGGCGGCGCGATCGTGCCGAAATACGTCTAGAGAAAATAGTTGCAACAAGTCGGACGTGTAGATCGTCGAAAAATATGTTTCCACCACCGTAATCTCGCCTGCGATACGTGCTTTCGTGCCATGTTCTTTGAGTCGCAAATAGCAAAATTTAAGATAAGAAATGCGTCAGCTTCTACAAAATTAGGGCGTCGATAGTTTGCAATAATATTAAAAGAATTAGAATATCAAGAGATCTTAAAAATAAAATATAATTCCCGATTCAGCGACTTCGCGATATTTTTCTCGCCTACGCTTCTTTAGAGGAGTCAGAGGAGTTTAATTAAAATAAAAATCTCGAATTGAGATTTAATTTAATTACTTGGTATCGGACCAAGAAAAATTTGTGCCCTGTACACAACTAATCAGTTTCAAGGAAAAATTAATTTTCCTTGAAACTGACGCGCTACCACTTCGCGTAAAATATAATTTTTCATGGTGTAGCCAAGTTTGACAATTTTTACTCACAACTGGATGGAGGCAATATTGATCAGAAGAATCGAAAAGAACAATCTCTCCACGGTATTCTCATTTACATACACTTCGGCGTGCGGGGAAACGATGCGAGCAAAGAAACAATAAGATGCTACTTCCTTGATTAACGGGGTAACTGTGTCTAGTTACGTAAGCGACCCCGCGCAATTTTGCGTAACACGGTTTGCGTACGTTTGAACGTACAAGTTCGCGTCGACCTTGCTCGAATTGAATAATTGCCCTTACACATCGAGAGACGTAATTATGCGTGAATAATGTTATCGCGCTAAAAATAAATTAAAGGCCAAAAGACAAGACCAGCCGTAAACGCAGAGCGTCGTTCAGCTTTTGAACGCGCCAAAAGTATGTGTACGTGAGACGGTTAAAAGGAAAACTCGAAAGAGATTCTCCGAAAGAGTATCATATTTCGCCCGCATATACACAACAGCCTTTATAATGTATCTAATAACCCGTAGATTCCGCTGAAAGTTCCCACCGAAAACGAGTCTCTCGTTCAAATTATTCTCTCATTTATAAAGTGTTAATTTTGATAAATCTTTTATAATTTTCCATAATTATTTTCTAAAACGAATGACATTTTCGAGCCATTAAACTTTGTGTATTGTGTATGTGAACACTCGACGTCTCTCCAATATGCGCCCGTATTGATCGTTCTGAGAACAATCGGCTGCCGATCGCAGCACTTGTCACCGCAGAAGGAGTCTCTCAGGCTCTCCTAGCCAGCTGTTCTCCGATGTCCTGCCGCACGTGAGAGCTACATGCGGCGGGCATTGTTTCGCCAAGCATAATGCACTCGTTTTGTGCGCGCGAAGAAAAAGTGCGGCGTATTGACTCCGGTCGCACGATCGATCGAAAGGCCGACGAAAGAAAAGCCCTACCAGTTCAAACTCGATGCATAAGTGTCCCCACGAACGTACGTTAACGTGAGCTGCGAGGAGTCTCATTCCTGAATAACGATTCTTCCCTCTTGCCGGAATAACGATTGTTCCTTGAGGAGAAGGAAAAGAGGAAGGAGGCGATTCTTTATCGAGTAATACTCGCGAAAAAAGAAGCAGAAAAAGTGAAGAGGGAACCCTGATGTGTGTGTTTGTGTGTGAGAATGTTGAAACCCCTTTGCATGCTGTAATTTTTATAATTTTGAAATCAATATAATATCGATTTTGTGTTTCGATAATCGCAAAGGAAACGAATACGCAAAAATTAATGACTTTAATAACTCGAGCAAATGATTCAGGGAATCTCAGCTTGAGCGTTTTCTACACAATGTTTCGCAAAATTATTTTGGAATCCATTGGATCGTGATAATTTCTTGGATAAACAGAATCATTGTCCCCAATACCGCATCTTTTGTCGCGCCGTTTAGGGGAAGATCCTAAATGTTCCCCCTTTGTAGGTCACGCTCATCGATCATCGTTGCGTAAAGATAAAATGACATCTCGACCGTTGGAAATTTTTTTCTTTATCCATTTTAATCCCCTATCTCCGATCTTTATCTATTTTCGCTCCCGTCTTCAAAGTCTTACAGATTTTTTCATGATCCGCCGAGCTACTAGCCTAATTCGATATTTTAGTCGAATCACTATCGATCGATCTATCAGCGAGTTCGTTAGGTTCTCTCGCTGAAACGCACGCTTTTTTTCCTACTAACTGCGGTTTACACAATGAATTCGCCAGCTAAGCGAATAGAATGTCCTTTTCTTGTTGGTTGTCGATCTTTAGACCATCCTACACCTCTTCCTGTTCATGTTTCGTCGCGTCATCATCTCGTTTCGAATCTCCGACACGTTCGACGTAGCGAGAAAAGTTAATTCGAGGGTTGTCGCGATTCATCGCCACGCCATTTGTCAAAGCTATTAATGATACCGTATTCTCGGGGAATAACGCTAATTGTAAGCACATATTCCGTTCATGACAGCCGTTCACATTCAGAAAATTTTTAACCGATATTATATAAAAGATAATTACTCATTTCGTTACGAATCATTTGTCCCCATTTTTTATAGCCTTGTTTCATAGAAATTTCTGTTTTAAGCGATGTGTTTCTTTCGCCGACAAGATTATCGATGTGCGCGAAACTCTCAAACTCGGCTTTCGCCGGTGCACACATTCTCGCTCCACACAGCTTTTCTACAGTAGAAATTTTCTCATGACGACTTCCCGGTTCGTTTGCGGAGAAATTTCGCGTTCAATTAAGCCGTTTCGCGTCACCTCGAGAGACGTCCGTTCGAGAGAAGCGACGCGAAGAAGCCACCAAGGAAACACGTGTCGCGCTCGTATGAATGCTTCCTCTGTCCTCGCGCCCGTTACTCCTCCGCCCTCTCCCCCTCCCACCCCCACGCCGCTTCATCATCTCGCCCAGACTCTCGCACCCCTTTTCGCTTCGCTTTCTTCCCGGACGTTTTTTGCCTTATCAATGTAAACGAACGAACAAAAGACTGTATAGAGGAAGCGACGACGAGACGATGTCGCGCGCGACGAGCGAGAGAAATTTCTGACCGCATCTGCGAAGATTAATGTGTGAGGAAGTTATCTGGTGTATGATAAAATGACATAAGATCGAAATATGAACGCGACGGAATTATAAATTGGTAGCGAGATAAGATACATATGCTCTCTTGTCGGCAAAACGGGTCTCCTCTACGGCTTTCTTTTTCTTGCCAATATATTTCCGTGTTGATGCGCAACGACTTTATTTGATGTAACTTCTTTCGTTTACCAGTCATTGACATCGTACGACTATTTTTCTCGACCGCTATTGTGCGGCAACTCTTGAAGATTGACAATAGCCTTTGTCGTCGGACGGTCAAGTTTTGTATTCCGTTTGAGAAATTTCCATCGCGCATAGGTATATGTAATATGTATCGCGCGTCGAGAAATACGTTCTCGAAGACGTGAAAAAGCTCGTCACATCGACATTGTCATGTCGAGAGTGTCGCTTTCGAGAAAGATGGACAGGGAATTATTCAAATTCAAAATTAAATCTCACCGGATGAAAGAAAAATTTGGATGAAACTCGTGTCTGCTATGTTTATTTGTATTGAAACGGATTTAAAATCACGACCGGACCCACGACGGGCGGTAAAGTCGCGTAAAAGACCTCGGCGGCTAAAACGGGATGCTGTCGAGGGAACGGATCTTCTGGCGCAAGGTGTCTCACGAAGAAAGGCCGCAAAGTCATGCCTGCGCGCGCGTCCGAAATGCACACAAAAAGCTTATGGGCGCGGTGCCGCATTGTCCGGCGCATCGTGTGAGGGGGATGCAAAGACAGGGGTGAAAGGAAAAGGGAGAAAGAGAAAGAGAGAGAGAGAGAGATAAAGAGGGGAGGGCGAAGAGAGCGATGTAAAAAGCGAGATAATAATAAATGACTCGCACGAAAGACGAATGCTTGATTTACATGAGAAGATCGATGGTCACGAGAAAAGGGATGCGTGTTCCGTGTACTCTCGGCCAGTTTGCGCCAAGGTGTATATAACCCCACTCCTTGCATATTTATTTTCGCAAACCGAAAACTCGTCGCTTGGCATTTATCGTCGAACGCGTTTCTCGGCGAAGATTTTCACGTCGCGGAAGACGGCGACCGCGTTTGGCGAGCGTGAACGCGAGAAGAATCCTTGGAAGAGAGTTGTCTCTCTCTCGGGAAGCTAGTTTGCTGAAACAACGAGCGGAATAACGCGGTTACGAATTCAGCGATCACGAGCTGCGACTAATTGAATACGACTGCAACGAAACTGCAGAGGGCCGCGAGACGGCGAAATTGCTCCGTATCACGAAATAAGCGAGCAACACTGACGACTTCGCCGCAGCAATTTCAACGTAATACGGGCGTACGCGATTGGTGAATACGCTCCTGAAAAAAAAAAAACGTTCCCTCCTACGCGCCGCTAACGGGTTTACCTTGTAATTACTACTAACGAACCGTTTGTTTCGCCAGACGAGACAATGCGAGCTACTTCTGCATGTTTGCGGTGTACATCTCGTAGTTTATATATATGGTATTCTGCTGTAGAATTATATCGGTTTAATTAATTCAGACAGGAGAGAAGAGACACGAGGATAGAATACATGCTCCGAAACACACATTTACGAAATCAAATATATCATACGATAAAATTAATTTCGAACAAAATTTCTATAAACTTTATCAGTAACATAGGCAACGTTTATCTCAATTTAAATTCATCGTGGAAATAAGCGATACATTTTTAACGAGCGAATCCGTCTGAAATCCACTACGTAAAAACTTGACTTGGTTCTGTTAGAATTAAATATTCACGAAGCGCGTATCACATCAATCATATATACAGTTTGCGAAATCGCGGAATATTTATACAGAGGCGCCGTGAATCAATTGTGACAGGATAAAATTCCCTCCCCCTCCCCCTTCCACCTATATGACGGGCGTTCGACTGGAAAGTGCTCAACGGGCAGGTGCATTCTCGGCAAGGCAAGCAAAGCGAGGCCGTTCTACGCTACTGGCCGCGCGCTGCTGACTGACAACACGTCACACATCGCGCGTCGCACACTCGGCTGACGATGCCCGGCATCGTCAGGCGGAGTCGCAACAGTTACACGAGGAGAGGAGGAGGCCGTCGTACGCGAATTCTGGTAGCGCACCTCGGTAACGGTGACCGTTTTTCCGTAACGCGGTCGCCGTCGCGAGTCGCGTGTTCGTATGGCGGGGACCACGAATGAGGTTCTCCATCGCCGCCGCCGCCGCTTCCTGATCCGGTCCTCGCACGCGAGACCGGAAACCGCGCGACCCGGACCGCCCTGGTCCACCGCTCGCGTGGATTTGTCACTTTCACATCGCGTTTCACCTCGTACAACACCACGAACGCGCGCTTCCTTCCTTCCGCGTCGGAGATGCTTGAACGTATGTACGTGTTCGCCATCGAAAGCGCTTTAACGTTGAATTATGGTGAAACTAAGCAGACTTGAAATTGTTATATCGCGCGTTGAAAGAGAAAGAAAAGACATGATTAAACTCGTTAAAATATTGTATAACAGAAGAGATGAATCCATCTTTTTATTTCGATCTTATAAAAGGTTTTATCTCTCGAGGAATATGTACAGGAGTGTCGTATTTAATATTAAATGCAGTGGAGAACGCGATTGCTCTTTCATGAAACACATAATCTTATTTCGCAATATTTCTTCTTTTATGCGGCCGCAAATCTCATTATGCGGGACCTACAGAGAAAGCGCATTGCCGGCTTCCTCCGGTTCCTTTTTTTTTCCGATGCTCATCGCGCCAACAGCCATGAAATCCTAATCTTCATCCTGTGCAACGCGCGCAGGAAAGGGTAAAGGGACGAAGGGAGGCCAGACTGCGTGGAAAATCGGAAGACATTCACCGGAATTCGAGGGTGTTCCTCCCAATGATGTTCGCGAATAAATAATTCATGGCGCTTCCGAGGACGCGACGCGACCGGCCGCGCGGGAAAGAAAAAAAAACGGCGGAGTCCTGTTTGGCCCTATGATGACGTGCCAGAACTGACAGGATGCAGAAGAGCGTGAAGGAATGAAGTGAAAAATGAATGACTGTTAAACAGGATCTTTTATGTTGACCGAGCGCAACGGGAAAAAAGTGCCTAGCACAAAAAGAAACTGCGGAAGAAAGACTTAGTCCTTGTATTTTCCTCTCGGAACCTTTCCATCGTTGGCCTCAGGATTGTCGTGGGATCTACCTGCCTCGAAATAGCCTCGAATAGTTCTGCAGCTTTTTTGGAATCTAATTTTTATCGATGTATATTTGTTTATTATCGATATATACATGTTTATTTTTTGGTCTCTCTCCTTCTTTTTATTGAAAAATTAAACTATAAACGGAGATTAATCGGTTGATTAAAAAAATTTAATAATTCGAAAGAATCACCCGGTAGGTGAAACACACATTCCGCGTTCCTATCTTAAAAATCTAAGTAACAAACGGCTTCCTGAGTTTTATATGGCCAACATGGGCCAACCACAAGGGGAACGGAATGAAACGTGCAGCGACGTGCATTAAGTTGCTACCGCGCACAACGTTCGTGACGTTCTCCGTCCTTTGAAACTCGTACATATTCATAGACTTCCGTAACGAAAATTCGATATAATGATTGCCGATGTTACTTCACTAATATATTAAGAAGAAATATGAAAAGAAGCTACACGCATACATGCACGTTTAGTAAATATATTCAGAAATATTCGAATTGCGTATAATCAGAATTTAATTAAATTCTTTACAGCAAAATTTTATAATTTTGTAATAGAATTTTTCGTGTCTTTTTTTTTCCATTTTTATAATATATAATTTTTGTCAACAATAATATTTTTTTGACACTAATAATAGGTGGAGGCCTCACTTTCCCGTCGTGATAATGCCTAATTCTTACGAAAGGAGTTACAGGCAATCGCATATTTCTTCGAGCGTTTGCCTGAGCACGTTGCCTTTCCGCAGAAAGAGAGAGCTCTGCGGCGATACAATACGACGCGTCATTGTTCTTCTGTATGCAATTCCAGAATGCCGCACAACTTTCCTTCTTTCTGCTCGAAATGCCAAGATAAGAACTTTGCACGCACGAGAAATGCGACGTACTCTAATCTAATTTTATTTATACGTTAATAATATATGTATTTCTATAATATATATTGTCCCTGTGCATATACATCTCGCTGCATATATTTGTACGGCAGTTCTGGTTGTCAGCTATTTTTGCAGCGTATTGGCAGGATGAACGAGTAGGAGAAATTATAAAAGCGATATTTCTCGTTACACGCCAGTGAAGAAATTAAGACTTTAAGTGCACGAACTTTCGCGGTGCGTTTCGAGTAATAGATCTGATATGTTTGTCCAACCGAGAAGCTTTCAGGGCGACAGGATGCGGGCCTAGAAACGAGTCGCTTTATTTATGGATCGTTCACACGTATGCGCGCAACACGCTCGCTTTCTGGAGCTTAATGGACCGTGAGAGCGGACATAGCGGACTCTTCTTTCGAAGAGTCTTGGACTCTCAAGGACGTCGGACTTAGCGAGAAACAGCACGTTTGCCAGTGTACGTGCCACTTCCCGCTCGAGAGCTTCCCGAGAATGTGCCGTTTCTACCAGAAAACTCAGATTTATGAAGAGAAATCCTAAACAGATGTGTCGACGCATAAGTAGCTATCCAACTGTGCCTTACAAAATTCGTACATTGTAAATCTCTCAAATAATCGTCAAGGTAACAATGTAACCGCTCACGAAATCTCGCTTTATCATCGAGCATCGAGTGCGAGTTTCGATAGAAACTTCACGACTTCTCTTTCACATAATTGGGGCAATCAACATTTTCGAATAACGTAATTGTTTGCGCAATCGATGCGCTTGGTTGATTAAATGAAAAATAAAAAAATTGATGCATCCACTTCGCGAGGTTCGTCGATGAGTCAGATACTTCGTAACGCGTTCGTGGAAAAATCTCACGGAGTAGAGAGCTTTGTCGGCGTAGACAAATGAAATGACCATGAATTTACAGTGACTCACTGGCGTGAAAATCATCATATGATTCGAGAAGGTGGCACATCATTTGTAACATCCGCAGGATCCGCAAACCACGCATAATTTGTCTTTATCTAGCTTTATGGTCTGCTAATGATCACTTGAATTAAAAGGAATGTCGATTACTAGAATTGAAAATTCCGATAAAAAAACTCACAAGAAAAAAATGAAAAATGGTCTTCAACGATATCATAAATCTTGTTACTGTTTATTATTGCAAGAATTACTCTCATAACTTTTAAGTAAAAGCAATTTTAATATCAAATATCGCGAATACAAGATATCACGAAATCTATGTATTTTAAGACCATTCAATGCAATTCATCGATGCAATAAAAAATGTAAAGAGCGTGATAACATGAAAAATGTTTCTGTCACATTTTGCGGTCTCCGAGAGCAATCGTGACGCCACCAAACATCAACCGACGAGATAATCGCATCCCCGCGATGCGAATTTCGTGTCCCGTGAAAAACGGCGACGCTTTCACTCCGATAATGCATCGTGAGATTTTTTTCTCAACATCCGAGAGACATAAATGTAACGCTGCTGTTTCTAGCGCTTTCCAAACGCGCGGCGCGACACGAAACTCCGTTGTATGTATAGTCTGTAAAGTTCCTCGAGACTGTCACGATTGACATGTTAGGCTCGCATGACGCATCTCGATGCATGCATTTTGCAAAGTATTTCAGGCCGAATATCACGACGAATATTAAATCCTTAGTTCGTCAACGTTTCCTGTGCGTACTAACGATTTCACATTTTCCGATATTATCTGACGCTATTACGACGATCCTCTTGCATCTACGGCAATTCTAAGAGACTAATTTTCTACGGGATTAGACTCTCCATTGTTGCCCGTTGTAAGAACGGCGACAGCGTAAGAAAGCGAAACGAGTGGAGTTACCTAACACCCGATGGAGAACAAAGGGTTAATCGGCGGGATTCTTTTGGACGAGACACACATTTTCGTCCCGTTCCTGGCGAGGGGAAAATATTTCCGGACAAAAGCACGACGTGTCGTAGGTCGTTGTGACACAAAACGTTCATCGACATCCGCCTACGCGAAGGAAGAATGCAAGTGAAAGACCTTAAGGCGTAAACGCCCGTTTCCCTGTTAGTATCGCACCGAGAAAGAATTCCAAGCATCCCGTCGATTGTGTCCTTCCGATAAATCGACTTTCGTAAACGTCCTTCGCTGTGATAAGTTTCGGAAAACGTCTAATGCGAGAAACGCTTAATGGATTGCCCCTCTTTCCCGGGGCAATTATAGAAGCTGTGGAATGCTCGGAATTCATCGAACTCCGAGACGGATTCGATCGATGAATAACATCATGTTAATTAATTGACGGTGCATTTATTCTGAAGATTATATGGATTCTTTTACATTTCATGACTGAGAAATTCGGTGAAATAAACTGCTGAAACGAATCGTCGAAGAAAAATTTTTTCTTCGCGTAATTTAATATCGTCAACGGAAAGAGACGAGAACGACGTTCTCATTCGCCAATGAAATCCGTGAATTGCCGCCGTCTCGACAATAGATTCAGCGAATCTCGCAGGCGCCATAAGATTGAACGAAGACGACGAACGAGCATTCGTTCGTCGCGGCAGAATCAATTTCTATCCCCGGAGTCGAGCAAAAATAGTCGCCTGAGTGCCGCGATGAGAAACGTAGGCGTGTTTGACGCTGTTTTCGGTCGATAATCGTTCAGGTTGAATCGAGACGAGCGAGGAATAACCGCGGGGTGCCACGATGATACCACCACGCACGTCGCCCACGCCTCTTAATCGGATGACGTCAATCTCTTGATTCGTTGCCCTCTTATGTCCTCCCCCGCAGTTTTTTCCCTTTTCGCAAAGGTGGAACATTACGATCTTACGTCGTAAACTGAGAGACGTAATGAGCGCTCGTGACGTAAACCTTTTAAGGAGCACTCTCTCGGACATAAATCGAGACGGTTCGATTACGGACTGAAATGTCATCGGCTAATTCGGGATAGAGCGAAATTGCGAGCCGGGAAATTGTGAAGATCGGTTTCGCGAAAACCTCCGAAGCCTCCTCCGACAATGCGCTTTCGCGATCTCGCGCAATGAAATATTCATCAAGCTAATAAACGCGATCGCGCGCCGTCGCGTCGCGTCGTCGGCTTTTACTTTCGATATACGCATGATCGTAACGCAGATACAATCAATTGCTCGCGATATATACGAGATTTCTTCCGCCGTTCGTTTACCAGGCATTCGCGTGAATCATCGATTCCCCTCTGACTTAATCTCGAAACCGCGGCGCGAATATTAATAGCGCTACCATTTACGACCGGCGCTATTGAACGCGAACGGGAACAAAAGTTCACATTCTGTGACGGAGAGAATATCTCTATAAGCAGTATATTAAGATTAAAATACCTCAAATAAAAATTGATTCCAGTTGCGATAAAATAAATCAGTCCTCATGTTCTTTTAATCTGGATTTCAGGCGAGCTGTACGTAGAAGATCTGAACGAAAGGAAAACGGTTTCCATCAGGATGGGTTGGCTGTGGGTCGAAGGTACCCCGATGAGGCTACCGTTGAGAGCGTTGAATCTCCGTCAAGCACCGCCCAGCATCTGTCAACCGCACACGTTCGCTCTAGGTTTTACCCTGAGCGATTCGGAGGGTCGTTCTCTCGCCACTTTTTGGGTAATTATTATCATTGATCAACACTCTCGTTCAATTCTATTTTATTTTTGGTTAAGTGCACCGATATATAAATTCGCCGATTTCGTTAAGAATCGCTTTGTAAGAAATCGATTTCGTATCCTACCGAAAAGAAATTCCTCTCTCGCTACTTGACCAGCGCAACAGTGATATTAAAGGACCAGGAACGTCTCGGTGAGAACACAGAAGGCATTCGCGATTTGGCACGGTTCCACGGACAAGGCCATTCTCGGCCCGGCGTTCCTCGCTGAATCGGAGCATCGGTGACCGTAAGGCACGAAGAGAATAAAGATAAAGCGAGACGGGGAAGGTAGGCCGAAGGAGAAATGATATGCACCACGCAATGCAATTGCATGTAAATGGCCTTTATCTCCGGCACGATCCGTTTCCTCGGCCGTAAACACTTTCACGTGCGCCGGGCGGACCGCGCCGACCTCCCGTTTCGCTGCAACTTCTAATTACGGGCCCGCCGGCGTCGCCATTCGATTTCTAACGCGTTATACAATCCCCGCGAGCGAGCAGAACGCGCCCGAGTTACCTATCTACCGTGAGCCGAGCGCCGATCTCTAGAAAATCGTCCAAAATTCAAATCGCTCGCTCGCGAATTTCTCCTTGCTTTGCATAGAGAAGCCGCTCCGTCGCTCCTCCGGCCGCTTTCAGATCGGAGACCACGAAACTCGTTTTACGAGTTTCGCCCTGGCGTCGGATTTTCACCTTCCTTTTTTTTCCCTCCACTCGCGGAATAATCCAATTAGAGCTCTCTTCTCTAGAACGATGAGACGCGCTCGGTCGACCTTAATGAAAATCGCTTCGATTGTGGGATAAAGCGCGCCTGAAAACGCTCAAAGAACATAGGATATACGAGAGGCATCCTTGCCACAAGGTCGCGGATGTCCAGGTGGTGGAGAAGGAGAGCGATGGCACGTGACGCAACACACACACGCCCGTTCATCCGTCCGGCCCGTCGAATCGCGAGATCTTAAATAAGGCCAGTAGGCAAGGTCAACAACACCCGCTTGCCGATTCGCACTCCGTGATAAATGCGTGGGAGATCGTTACACCGCTCTCCCATGACCCGCCATTGTCAAGGAGTCCCACCACAAGTCTCACCACGCTAGCTCTCGTAGCCTCTCGAGAAGGGTTTCCTCGTCTCTTTGTGAAACTTCAAGGACGCTGCCTCGCCGTGGCGCGTGGCCTGTCAATCGGACGAGTCCTTCGACATTGTAATCATTTTCGCGTTTTTATGCTGAGTCGGCTTAACGACGCTAATCGAAGCAATTATGATAACTACGCGAACCTCATTGATGATTGCGATCGCAAATATCGTACTTGACGTAGAAATATACGTAGACGAGCTCGCACGATTTTGCCGTCACGTGTATCTTTCGTGTTCATAGTCGACACTCGACACTGCGTCACGATTTTCGATCGAAAGCGGGTTTTCCACGCTGCTCGTGAGATAGACAACGAACGATAGACAGGAACCTGTTGGCGAGCTTTTTTCCAGACACGCCGATATCGGCCAGTGTCGTCGAAACGACAGCGTGTACGCGCGCGAAGGTCGCGTTAGCAAGCAAGGCGACAGGGAAATTTGTTTCCGTCGAAGATGGTAATGATCGACGCGCCGTCGGTGGTTAACGAGTAAATTCCATGGTGTCGGAGTCGGTCGTTCGCGCGCTCGAGCGAACCGGCGACTTTCGAATCGCCAGCCAGTCAGCGAAATCGTGTGTCACGGTCGATCCTGCGGGTAGACAGACCCGTTCGACTACTCGATGCAGCATCCTGATACCTACCTACCTACCATACGAGAATATGAAATCCGAATACGCATAACCGTCGGCGATGCTGCCAATGATGGTCCTACATACCCGCTTATATATCAGACCATCCATCTACCCTATCTACCTGTCTGAAAACTTTCATATATATTGCGGTTATCGATCAGATTATATTTAATCGCCTTGATTCTTATCCGTCACTTTGATCAATACGCAGCTCTCCGCGAAAGCCAAAACGGTTTTTAAAGAATTTAGATGTTTCTTTATGCATCAGGATTATTGACACAATTAGTATTACAAGAGGGATAAAGAGCGAGAAAATTATCTGAGATGGTAAAATATTAAAATAAAATAAGAACATTTATATATAAATATAAAATATAATATTTTAGTAAAATATTTATTACATAAATATTTGCGTATATGTCTTTTAAATATTTTTAAGAATCCAAAAATATTCTGTCTACAACAATTATTGCTAAAAATATTTAAACGTCGATGTTTTTATGTGTTCAGGCGGACACGGAACCGATCTATTGGTCCTGGGTCAGAGCGATCGCGGCCGAACTGGTACGGCAAACACCGTTCCGCGCGCAGCGATGTTTGAACTTTCTGGAGATATTAACTATCTGCCCGAGAGGCCCGATCCCGTTGCCAGACAGCCCAACGGAAACTAGGAGACGATCCCGCAGCGAATTACGTTGCTGGCCGAGCGACTCGCCGATGGAGAAGACGACGATGAGCGCGACGACAATAGTCCTCGACGAGTCCAGGAGAAGGGCGAGGAGCGAGTTGCGCGGTTGGTCCAGCAGCAACTCGAGCGACGAGGACCTCCTCCTGGGAGAATATCGGAGCATACCCGCTGTGATAAGCGCCAAGGACCAACCGGTCGGCAGAGCGTGGGGTTGCAGCGAGAGCAGCGAGGGTAGCGACGACAGTCTCCCTTGGGGCGGCGTATGCCGGTCCAGCGTGGACTCGGTCGACTCTAGCAGCGTTCCTCTGCCAGAACCGGAAACGAGGGAGCAGAGAATACAGAGGTACAAGGAGGCGCGCAGACGCGAGAACGAGGCGAGGAGCCGACGAGTTCTCGAAGAGGACGCGAGGCGACGTAGAGCGAGTGCCGAGGAGAACAACAACAACCTGCCCAAGATCTTTGGTAGATCGAAGAGCAGGATTGTCGTTGACTCCGCCAACGACAACGACAACGACGTCTATCCGACATCCTCGCCTAAGAAGGAAATCCTCGCGTCGACCGACACGGCAACGCGAAATGAAAATTCGATCGTCAACCGATTACCTCCGGTCAGGTCGAACGAATCTTCCACGGTGAGGTTCTCCACCGACGAAAATCATCGCAACGAGGCGGACAAGCGGAACAACAACGGCAGCCCGAGGAACGGAAGCGGCAGTAGCCCCGGAATACTCAGGTCGGACATGAGCGAGAGGAGAAGCCGTGCGCGAGAGAGAAGGATCTTTCGCGAAAAGGCGCAACAACAATCGACCGGCGTCACCGTCGCAAACGTGGAAACTCTTCGGGAACGCAAGGAGCGCCTGGCTCTTCTGTCTTCCAAGATCCCCGTTTCCCGTCAATCGTCGCAATTCTGCTCGAGGTCTATCGATTGCCCGGCGATCGCCTTCCCTAAATCACCGGGCTCCCCGTCGGCACTGACGCAGCCACCTTGCGAGGAGGACGTCGCCAAGCTCCTGGAACGGTGTCAAAGGGTGGACCACTACGTGCCTGTACGGGAAAAACTCACCTTGTTCGAGTCTCTCTCGCGATTAGGCGGTCGTCTCGCCAGGAGCACGGAGGATCTCGGTCGAACGTCTTCGAAGCCCAGTCCCAGAGGCAAGCAACGCGCCCGATCGCTTCACGATCTCAATCGGGGCGCCAGAGCCGTGCCCGTACGGGAGATGTGCCGATTCTTCGAGGGCGATCTTTTAGAGCAGGAGGACTATCAAAAGGCGACGACTCTCGCCAAAACGAGATTCAGTGATCCACCCACGAAGAGGTTCTTCACAACATGGAAAGATCCGAATTCGAAGCAGGAGGCGCCCTGCATCAGCGCCTCCGCGAGAAAGAAACATTTCTTAAAATGATCGCGACTGATAAATCGCTCTTCCATGCACTCGATTAGGCACTCGGGAATAGAGAATTCCTTCAAGTTACGATAGTCTCTCGCCAATTATCATCTCCTTCCCCTTGCGTAAGCTCTCATAAAACGCGCGCAAATTATTGACGTAACTAGTGTAAAACGAGAAAATATTTGCCGACCGAGCGATTTACGATAATTTTCTTAAATTTCCTAAAAAAAAAAAAAAAACACGGGCTTCTAAGAATCTTACTATCATGACCGACTGAAAAATTTCTTTTCCATCGCGTTAAGGTAAGAGCGAATTTCTCGAACAATTCCGCGAGAATTTCTCAGTCACACGATGACAATTGGTTTCCCGCGATGGCGCCCGCAGATTCCCGGTACGCGAAACTAACTTCGATCGAACCGCGCTTATCAAACGGTCAGATTAGAATCGGAGCTCGCGTCGAATCGTGTCGCGGGCGACGATTGTCACACTTGCGCCGAGAGAAAGTCGGCTTTTTTCCACGCTCGAGGCCCCGAACTGTGCTCGATTCTCTCGATTACTGGTTGTCGCGATTTGAGTGAAGGAAGGAAAGAGGTATCGGTTATATGTATATGCGTGCATCTCTTACGGAAAGTGAGAATGGAGGGAACCGGCGAAAAAAAATCCGGCCGCCGCAAAAATATTTTCCCACCTTGAAATTAGGTTTCGCTTCTATCCGTTGCGCGAATAATCGTCTCGGCTCGTAGAACAATCCGCGTTTGTCCGTATTTCAAAATATAAAGTCGGCATGTTACATCTATCGCACGATATTGTGCGTATCAGTGGGCTCGAGCGTGGCCGATCGTGACATGAAGGAAATGAGGGGAAAAAGAGAGAGAGAGAGAGAGAGAGAGAGAGAGAGAGAGAGAGAGAGAGAGAATGGGAGAGAGAGAGAAGGGGAATCGGAGAAACCGGTAATTTACGTTCACCGAGTGATTGCCGCAACGTTGAACACCTGTATACAAACTGTACGTGAGCCGATCGTCGAGCTCATTTTTCGATTAGCCTGAATTCGATCGTCCGGATTTTAATCAGGTAACACAGCTCGATATCGTTAAGTAATCTAAAGAGATAAATGATAAGCATCGCGAGACGTGCGTGCTTGCAACGTTTTCCCGATTACAATAATTACAAGTGAAATTTGTATATAATTGATTAATCTCATTTTGTACCTGAAATTGTTCTACGACCTCTTTCTCTTAGGCTATATTATAGTTTAATTTTTGTTACATGTTTCTCGTTGCGATTGTAAATAAGTGTCTAATTATTGATTTATATGATTTATATATACTATATACATATATATATATATATTTATCTATGAAAAATATATATAGTCTTTGTTGAGTGTGTGATGTATATTAATATTTGCCATGCAATCGCAAGGGTTGCAATCGCCCTTTATTGGCTCTCTCGAATTTCCGTTTCGAGGGCCAGAGTGTAGACTAGAGACGACTTCCGCTTATTTCGAATCAAAATGATAATTTCCGCTCGTATGATATTCCCCTCGCTCTCTCGTTCCTCCTCGTAATTGATAACAGAGAGACAACGTATATAAAAATCAAAGTACATTCTAATTCTACATCAAATGGGGAAATGAATAAATGTCTAATTGTTTTGACAGGGAAATCAATACAAGATGTAAAAACAAAAAAGATATGTTCGATATGAGAAAGACTTAATGAGAGAAAAAGTTCGTGTTAAGCCCAATTTTTTTAAATATTGAAAAATACTGAAATATTGAAAGAATACTCTTTCTTATTAAAAGTTTATCATTACACACATTTTGATAATTACATTACATAGGCTCGCTGATCGCGGGAAAACTTGCAGAGCCGAGACTTGGAAAATAATTTTGTACAGTTAATTTTTTACATCTCCATTTCTCGAGAAAAGTTTTACGCTCGAAAAGGATCGCCACTTATTTTTGTATCTCATTTGTTGTATATGATCTGCGATTTTCTTGCATTATATATATATATATATATATATATATAGAATTGTGAGCGTAATGTAGCAAAGTAAGAAGGATTATATTGTAAATATGTCGTGGAAGATAATCAATTTAGACGGAGCGATCGAGGATTAACAATATCTCTTCATTAATTATTCGCGTACAGATTGTTTTCATTGAAAGTATTTCTGAAGTTCTATGAGGGCACAAATTTAATTTTGTTCACTATCGTTATGTAACTCCTCAACATGTCAATGACCAGATAAAATATTGATTCGTAATAAAATGGATTATATCTCGCTCTGTTATATATATATTAATTGATATTAAATTTCTTACACAATAACACATGCTTCAAATACGTAACGGCATATTATAAATTTGGTCAATTAAAGTTTAAACTTTTCTTTCATATATTTCCGAAGGGATTCCGAAGGGAATATTGTCAGTGCTCGATTGTAAAGTCGCCTGCAGTCGACCACCGTCTACAGGGTGATTCAAATGACACCGTTGTCGTATATTTCGTGGTAGATTCGAACGAACGGTGTCATTTATCGATGCTACCCGGTACGAAGGGTTGATCGCCAAAGAGGTCTTCTAGTCCCTCGTCGGATAATTCCGAAAAGTTATCCCCACTGCGTATCTATCCCTCGATATACTCTGATTTCTATCGCCCCCTTCCCCGCCCACCTACGAATAATTGTCAAACGGCACGAATCGCGTGCCGTTCGCGGCACAATCTCGCGGCGAAAGCCGTGCGTCTTTGTATCTACCTTTGTTGTAATAAAAAGGGACGAATAATGGCCGTTATATAAAAGCGACTGTCGTTAGAAAGCCGGCGGGGTCTTGGCACGTCGGCATTCTCAGCCTGTTTATTTTCCTATGTTTATTTACGCGCACATATCTTTTTCATCCTACGCGAACGGCTGGCTTCTTTCTCTCCTTCCTCTCCGGCGACGCATTTAAATCCGAGGAGATGAGAATCACGAAACGAGGAAAATATTGTATATTTCGTACACGAAATATATTTTTTTTGTGCGAAATGGATGCATCTTAAAATAGATGGGTCGTCGGATTTATATTATTTCGATTGATTTTTCGAAGCAATGAAAGAACCATCGTAAATGACGTTTAAAATTTTCACTAGTAACGTGTTTCGCAATTTTGTTTCCATTCGCTTTCGAGTTTCCTTTCCGCGGATCTCGCTCTCGTTCGTGAAAACTCGCTAATTAACCCCAGTTTTCGCAAGATCAAACAGGCAAAGATTGCGCATAATCCTACACTATATTCTCACATATGTGAGCAATATCGTGCCGGTGTTTTCCAGATGAAATGTCAGAAATTCATGAGCCGCGATTGTTACACGATCTCCCGGGAAAATAGCCAAGCACAGAAGCCTGTCTGTATTTTGCAAGAAAACGAAAACATGCCGACAGAATGCCGAATAAGGAAATGCAAAAAAAAAAAGAGAGAAAGAGAATACTTTTTTACAAAAATATACGCGTCTCTTTATAAATGCTGGTTAAACTTTTTCTCCTTTCCTCGAACCGGAAGTAACGGTCTCAGATTTCCGTGTCTGTAAGCAATGTTCCTTTCGAAGTTTGCGCGACTAGCGTGTGTATTTGAGATCGACGTTTACATAACGGTCATCGGTGCACTCTATTCCAATGTTTATTCATTTGATTGTTTACGTACGTAACTCTTGCGCTCGCGCAAGTTTACATCGCCGCCCACTTACTATATACGCATATAATTTTCGTTCCGCAAAAGTGGTAGCTATCAGTCTCGCAAAAAGAATCGATGGAGAGTCCGACGGTGATCCACTTGCGATTTTTACGAGACTGCAAACATCCCGTACAGGATCGCGCACAAGGTAGATACAGTTCTGCGAATCAATGATTCGCCATTCGCAATCGCGAAAATAAAAGTAAACATTTCCGTTCTCCTTTCTTTTTCCCCGCGAAATGGATTTCCAATCTGCGAATATAAAAGATATCGCTTATATCGCTTTTTTTCGATTCCGTTACATCGTCGGAGAAGTCGTCGCGAAACTTTCACTCATTATATCTGTCCAAGTTATTTTAAAATTAGGATATATACGCGAAAAAAAAGAACGTTCGGCATAAATGTTTCTCATAAAAATTTATTGAAACTATCGTTTCCAATTTTGCTAGATAAACCTGTTCCGGAGAGATGAATAAATTTGAAATTTCTTCAACGTCCTATGGATGGCGGAAGAGAAACGTGTGTGGACATATGCTTGGAAACTTTCTTAAGGTTTAGTCTCTTCGCAGCATCCGTGACCGAGAAAATGCCCGCAATTTTAGAATCAACCCGTACATTACAGAAATGAACAACAATTCAAGAAGACAGAACGTATTATCACGACGTCGACAAAAAGCAGCGACTTGTCCGAGGCGAAACTGCTATATCAGTGGTGCTGCTACTCACTTTAATGTAACGTATTCATTATAATCTGTATATGCGCTGCGCGATTATGCGGACTGGAATCTATAATACGTAGGTGCATGTGCGCGTGATTCGTTTTCAGTCGTGATTCGTCATCGTCGCTCATTTGAAGCGTTTTAATACAGGCCGACGACGTACAGAACTCGTTCAATTTTAGCATGTTTTCGAAATGCCCGGACAATTATGCGCAAAATTAGTGTATCGTGCACGAAGAGGTAAAGAGAGAGAGAGAGAGAGAGAGAGAGAGAGAGAGAGAGAGAGAGAGAGAGAGAGAGAGAGAGGAGGAGGAAAGACGAAGAATATGTATGGTGCCTCGTCACACATTCGACGAGACGGATTTAATTTATTGCTGATGGCGGCTAAAATGAAAGGCAGATCACTATCGACGCAGTAATGAAAGGTTTCGCAAAGAACGAGGTTGGTCGCGACGCGTGTAACGAAAGGTCAACGCGTGTTCGTGCGATTTCAAGTTCGTTTGGCGCGAATAGGATATCGAAGTGCGATTGCCAGCTGAACATTTAAATGTCGATGATGATAGAGAGCAACCTCCTCCGTGCGTTTCGATTCTTCGAGGAGATCAATCGCGATGACGGAGCTAAACATTGCGACGAACATTGTTGTCAAATAAAAGAATAGAGCAGAATTAGCAGGGATCTTTAAATCTTTGACGAAGATAGTAATGTTTCGCATAAAAAAATAATACTACTCGTGAGTAATATAATTGCGTTCAAATAAATAATATCTGCTTTGTGAATAAACTGAAAAATATGTAAATCATTTTTAATTTCGGGGTACTCTTGTAAAATTTTAATGTTATAATAAAGTACTTCTCACGAATGATGAGCAGAAGAGGACATTGCAACGGTTGGCAAGCGGTTTCGTATGTAACGAGCAGAACGGTCTCGGCATTATTATCACGATAAGAAACCGTTTCGGACACGAATCGAAAAGACGCAACACGCGTTGAATTTGTCGTCGAAAAAAAGAATGGCCAACGGTATTGGAGTAACGTCTCATCGAAGATTGACAATTATCGATGAAACAGGAAGAAATGACCGAGAGAGGGAGAGAAAAAGAGATGCATCATTCTTATGGATTATATCTCGTCAAAGTATTTATCACACGCTCCATACGTTTTTAACATTCGGTTTGCAAGAAACACGGGTAATCGAGTGAGTGGCCTTGATAACCACCGGCCATGATTCGAGGAGAAACAGGCACGCGGTTAATATTGCGGCGTTCAATCGGCCGAGATCGATCGACGGATCCACTTTAGTCGTAAACTAGATCGCTTCTCGCCGCGGAGGAAATTCCAGCATCGTCTTCGATCTAACGCGCGTTCGACCAAAGGATCGAGAAACGGTTTATAATTCAATCTCTCTGCCTCTCTATTACTTTTGATTTTCTTAATTCTAAATTCTGTGAAACACTAAGAAAGTTGATTACTTACGTTACAGCAAGCGGTGGAGGAAAGGGGAAGAGAGGATGCGGCTACCACACGATCGAAGGAACTCGTTTCTTTAATTAAATCACAGAAGATTGACGTAATCGCGATTCTGATATCACTAACCGCACTCGATATCTGTTAAGATAATCGGGATTTTCAATTATATGATTTTTTACGCATATTTTACACGCACGATATAAAAGCAAAACCGCGCAAATCCGACGCCGCGTGTTCCGATATACGTAGTGAATTTCGTGGCTAACATCACTCGGAACAGTTTAGAAAGCATCATCGTGCCATCTGTAATCACTGATACATGTAATGTCTGACATATTTCGTTTCGACTACTGATTTTCACGGGATCCTCCTTATCCTTCGATGATACAGCAATTTATTAAATAAATATCTTTTATTCCTCCCCCAGACACGAATAAGAAAATATATACTTGCACAATATATAATTGCAAATATATATATATAATATAAAAACAGTCAGAAATACATCGAACAAGGGGCATTGAAGAAAATTATCATTTCACCGAGGAAGCACGCGTTAAAAATTCGCAGGAACATTAAAGCACCAGCAATGTCATCAGCCTTTCATGAGAGATATAAATATACGTATGTAAAGGAACGCGTGTGCATGTCCGTATTGAACGCGTGACGTCAACGCAACTCATTGATCTCACTCCCGCGCGCCGTCAGTGCGAGTTCATTGGGCGCATAGCGGGAATCGCGGAGGCCATTCAAAAAGCCCGTGTTCTAAATAATAGAGCGGTCTAGCTAGTGCGCGAGATCCCGACTACAATAGACCAGTCTCTATTGTAACGTGGGAGAAGGGGGGAATTATTTGCACGACAATATTTCCGTCGGTGACAGATCGTGACCGTCACACATCGGCCGGAAAGATTCAGGAAAACAGCGATAAGGCGAGAGGGCGGACACGGAATAGTAGTACGAGCGACAACAACGAAGTTATCCGTTCGAGCCGAGTCATATGTTCAGGCCGCTATGGAAGTGCTCAAGGTTAATCCTGTCGGCGACAGAGAGCTCTTTCAGTACGCGACGAGACATCTCTCGGTGCGGTTCGTGAGCGTCGTCGAGACCGTTTTATATCGCGACCGTCAGTGAGGACGAAAAGGAGATGGACGAGAAGGATCTTGAGCTGGCCAGGGCGATGGTAGACGCGAAACTGGACGGAAACTCGCCCCAGAAAAACATCGTGTCTCGGATGCATGACAAGCAGAAAACCTTCCGGTAAGAGATCACCTTCGATCTTTCCACTGAACCCTGTTTTCGATCGAAGTTTTTAATTGCGATTAATCATAATTTATATAAAGTTGAATATTTTTGTAAGTAATTACCATACTCAAAAGGTTATTCGTTTCTCGTTTACGAAATGAGAAAATTGACGATGCGAAATTTGTAATTGTATACTTTGATTCGTCGACGAGAGCGATTTATGCGACATTTGCGGAAGTTTGCGGCCTTCCACGAGAACGCGTACTTCCGTATATTTGAAATTTCCGGAAAAAGTTCGAGTCGCGCAGACTGCGAAATTTCCACGTTAATCAATCGGAATGCTCGCAACAAAATAGGATAATTTACAAGGAACACAATTCTATAAAATTTAAGAATCGCATCCGATTAATTAAACTTGTCTCTAGCGCACATTAGATATCGACGAGAGTGCAATGATCAGCATAACTATCTTACGAATAATTGATCCAAGTTCAATATCCAGATATCTTTATTATTATAGCATTTTGCTCAAATATTGAAATATGCAGCATCTGTTCGGGAGCGAGATTTTCGATCATTGGGACGGAATTCGAAGGTTCAGGATGATTGCGTGAACAACCGTGTCTTACGAGTTATATATTTGATATCATCGAAAAAAATACGGAAATCTGTGTCAAGGTTACAGTCGCGTCTAACAATACGTTCTCTTTTAAAGCTGTACAGGCTGATCACCGGACACGAGCGAGTGGGAGGCATCTAATCGAAGATAAAATTCGATTATTTATAGTCATACTGATACTGTTATTAACGCGTAATCTTGATTGGGCGTTAATACGATTATTTAGAGAATGTCATCAGCGAATTTTAACACTTTTATTTTTCTCTTGAAGCAATGTGCGGTCCGAATTAACGGTCGATCAAGCCGAGACGATGGAACCGCGAAGGTAATACAGTCCTTTACAGCTCTGTTCAGTGTTAATTGTAGCTAGCGCCAACTGGTAAAACCTGCATGAAAATGTTTTCCTTTATCTGTTGAACATTGCTGTTTCGTTGATAGTCGTGTCCTCGTAGAGTTGTGTCGTGACCGCTTTTTGTAGTGTTATCTAATTATTTGAACAATTTGTCACGCAACGCAAATTTTTTTTTACACTCTGAACGCTTACGAAAATATTAACTTAGGATTATTTACTGTCATTTACAAATTATTTGTGAGACTTATCAGGATTGATTGTGATTTTTGGGGATCTAAAATTATTAATTTTTTGGATCTCATTTTTCATTCTACACTAGACATTATTTTGAATGGCAAACGGTTCTCTTTTGGAAATTGAAAAGAAAGAGAGCCTAAAGTTTCATATATAAATTTTCATATATTATAGATGCATTCCTGTTGTCATTTCCCATCTTTACATGTACTTTGATATCTTTATATGAAACTATTGAACGTAGACATACTTTGAGACCTTATGCTTTCTGAATAATTTGCATAATAATGTATAATTTATTCAGGCTATAAAGCTACACTTGTTTTGTCTTGATGTGGCGTAAGAATATTTCATGGTGCACTTGTGGCACTTTATGTATTGACGTATTATTTCCAATCACATAAAGGTTTTTGTGCTCGGCCGATCATCCGTATGTGTGTTATGACAACATGTACAAGTAAGAAATTTTAAAACGTCGTTGAATTTATTTCTTGCGACTCTCAATGATTGGGATCTTGGACTTATTAGTTTGATGCAAACCAATTGGTTTCTCCGCAAAATTTTATCGCGGTTGCACACCGCGATTATCATTTTATCCTTGCCTTGGAATAACAGGTATAATAATTACTTTAATTGATCATTTGGGAAAAAGAGAACTTTGCGCGCGATTATGCTGTGTCTTACATTCACGATTAGATTTTAAGGCGATGAATATTCTATTGTTTGCAAGACAGTAGCATATTGCACAATACTTATTGTACAATGATACGGTACGTGATACATACTGATGCACAGTGAGATGAAATTAGACAGAAATATCACACACTTGTTTCTTGAATATATAATATTACTCAAATATTTAGGTGTGTGTATATCTCGACGATAATGGTCACGTTGTTTTGCGAGTGCAATACGCATTAACCGCACTTAATCAACCACACATTCGCATCCTTTCCATTACAGACATTCCTTTACACCTTTTATTTCCTCCTCTAAACATATAGATTACTATACCAAGTAAAAAAGAATGACACGTGCATATGAGCAACCCATTATCTATACATCGTACTTTTAACAAATATCAATATCACTAATACCAATCACGCGACACTTGACACAAGCAGCGGCACGCGATCTGTCTGTCTGTTCTCGTCGATGCGACTGGGTTATCGCGGAGGTTCCCCTTATCGTGAGAAATTTTTATTTTCTTTCCTTCTCCTTCAACGATACACCGTGTTTGTCGAAGAATGAAATGGTTGGTCCTCGTCAGTATAATAGTGTCAAGTATATAGTGATGCTACGTGGTAGAAGTATCCTTTTCCAAGCGACGCGCATGAGAAACTCCCTTATCCGTCCCGCTGTCAGGTACAGTATTCATGATAAACGTGACCCAACTTATCATATGTACACATTTTATATGTATGGTCACGTGCCCGTATCTCACATCACATATCGTACTTTTATTTTTAACTTACATTATTTTACTCAGAAAGTATATTTGCGACGTATAAAATAATAATTGCGATCAAACGACTCATTTGATACATATCTATTAGAATGGAATTTTACACGTATGATAATTTCTGATAATTTCAGCGTAGTGTTGAATTTTAAAATAATTTTACGGCTTGTTTTGCCTCACTGTAGAAACTTAAATTAATGTGATAGATGATGCTTTTATCTCTTCTTATATCAAGGAAACCTTATATACTCGTTAGTTACAATCTCTTTGGCAAATAGGTATGAAATGAGATCATCAATTTATTGCGGGTAACATTAATGAATGAATAGATCGCTGTATAATTAATGCGATAAAATTATTATCAACACATGAGAAAAGAATCTCGTCTTATTAATTTCGTCATAAAATTTCATGCTGCCATAAGGACTTAATGTATCATTAGCCGAATAGCAATCACGGGATCGAAAACAGCCAAAAAACAGAATAGGGACTTTCAGACAAACAAAAAAATATTGTATCTCTCGGTATCGATTTTTTCTCTAATTCCTCATGCATCAAATTTGATGGAAACAAAAAGAAACTGCACTGCCCGGGAATCGAACCCGGGTCGCAAGAATGGGAATCTTGCATGATGCCACTACACCAGCAGTGCTCTTGTTACTTCGGCGTTTCCTTCAGAGTATATTAGATGGTCGTACTGTAGAGATATAATATTCAACGAATTAGATATTTTATTAAATTTCTTAATTAATTAAATTTATTAATGTTATGCAAACGTGCTTGTGACATTAAAACAACGCAATTTGTAAATTCCAGACAGTATCTCGAGAAGTCTTAATCAAAAACTGTAGCTTAATAAAAAAAAACTTAAAACGACATTATAATAAAACAGTTTGCCAATTTTAGACTATTACATATGTATACATATATTGATGCGTATATGCATTGATGGGAATATCTTAATTAAAATATATCAAGTTGTGATAAAAAATTCAAAAAAATAAGCTATGTGCGATGGCCGGGAATCGAACCCGGATCAACTGCTTGGAAGGCAACTATGCTTACCATTACACCACCATCGCACGTGGTATGTAACATGTTAGTAGCAAAGAAGATCATTCATTTTGACATAATTAAAAATTATGATACTCGTCGACAGTTATTTTTTATTCTAAAAATAAAAAAATATTTTATTTTTGAAAATAACGAAATAACTACTTAGCAACAATTTATTTATTTATTAAAGTTCGCAACAAATTGGTGATTTCATTTCGTATCCATCTGCTAAAGAGAGTTTATTGTAGGAAAAAGTTTTTCTAATGTAATAAAATAATGTTTTTTTCTTTGCACACATAGTAAATATATGCTAATGCTTAAAATTATTGTAAAAGGAAATTAAAAAATCATTAGAACAAAGAAATACATGATGACAGTTTTTTAGAAAAAAATTTAGTATTTGTCTTTCGTCTTTGAAAGTCGGGAACGTGTATCGGACGTCTCCTAAATTATAAATAAGATATATAGAACAGTAAATTTCTTCACGATTTTTATTATCAATATTAAAAGAGATTAACTCGCGCATTTTCTATGAATTGCCTGAATGGCCACTTAATTGAAATGTAGCTTATCGTAGATTTTAATATTGGAGATGCTTAAAGAAAGAGACATCAAACGACCATTTGAAAATTTTATTCTGCAAAGAGTTTTGCTTGAATTACTAAAAGAATGAATTAGTACGAAAGCAAGAACAGTTGATTGCTCTACGTTTCTTATATGTAACGTAAAAACTCGCTTTGGTTACAAGCATTTCTAACATCATACATTATTCAATATTGCCATGCGCGCCTCAGCAGGGACTACAACATATGGCATAGATTCGATAACTAAGTAAAGAAAGTATACTATGCTCATTGTCAATAAAAAATAAGACAGAAATAGAGACAGAGTTCTCTCTTTCATCTCAACATTAGAATGAATATTTTATTTACCTCCTCTGAGATAAATAAAAAAAAATTTACTAATTTAATGATAAAAGCACGCACACACACACACACACACACACACACACACACACACACACACACACACATCTTTACTAACCCAGAATGAAGATTTTATTCATTGAATTAATAATGCATTTGCCTTAGGATCATTATTGTTTTCATCGACCGGAAATGTAAGTATTGTGGGTAGAGACTTCTGACAACTATAATGTCTCGACCAATAGCCCTTACTTTACCGAGGATGAGTAACTTCATCATAATTCATTAAAGATAATAGCAGAAAGGGAAAGAGTATATGTTTTCTTACAAGACCACTAATTTTACGTAATTTCTTGATGTAACAAATTTAATTTATAGATAATGAAAATGAATAGAGATAATATAATTTATAGATAATATATATTTAATTGTACATAATTTAACTTATAGAAAATAAAAATTAATAGAGATGAAAATGATAGAGATAAAAACTCAAAAATAAAACTATAAAAAAACATATAATTTCTAAAATAAAAAATTATAGATTAAAAATTTCTCTCTTTCTCTCCTTCTCTGGATACATTTAACACTCTTACATTTTTAATACATTTTGAGTATATGTTATTCTACGTTATATTCTGATCTTCGATTGTGGTACAATGAAGTTGAACTTGCAATGCATCGCGAATCATGCGAACTCTCGACCCTTCGTAGATTTTTTAGTATCACGAGCGTGACGATAACGGGGGCACGGAATGGTGGGGAAAAAGGCGCGCGTTAGAAAGCCCTAAGTGCCTCTCGGCTGGCTACAGCTGGTAAAATCGTTTCTCAGTGAACCTTGAGCGGTCGTCGATCGCGGTTGTTGTCTGTGCCAACTTCGAGACCTCATTTCACCGTTCCCATTAATGAATATATTGGATTCTTTTCCTCTTCAATGTGAAAAACTATCAAAGAGAGATTAATCTTAAGATTTGTGAAAACATATGGTATATTTCAAAGTCCGGAGAAAATTACGAAATTTTTAATCATAATCTTCGCGAACAAAATTTCGTCATTGAAAATGCAGTGCTGCCAATTGTCTTATTACTAGAAAAATAAAGTATAAAGTATTTTTTGCAAATGATGCATATATATATATATACATACGTGTGTGCTCCAAAACATCTACGAAGATTATCTGTATAAATACGTGCTGTTACACACTGTATATTAATTACAAATCTGCAAAATGACCACAAATAAATATTACAAACTGAAAATAATTTGACATTGAGTTGCCAAGTTGCAAGAATTGCCAGTATATCGTATGAGCACAGATAAGATAAAAAAAAATCGAACGCGACGATTACGGACAGTGGTATTCATTATCGGTCGCCTCGTTCATCGTCAAGTGAAATCCCGCACTTGTGCAAGTAGGTCGCAAACACATGTTAATACGAAACAAGTACATATACAACGAAGCGTAAGACATTCTTTCGAAAGTCGTTTAATACGCAATTTTTTTGATGGAGGACAAAAGTACAAGGCGATCAGTATCAATTATTTTATTATTTCTAGTAAATCTAAAACGATCATTATACTAAAGTCCATATACGCGTGTGATGTGCATAAAGTTTGCGTAGAACTGTAAGTAGTTATGTCCTTGAATATATCATTTGCATCTCGTATATGGAATGAAGTAAACGCGACACCACCGCGAACGTTACCAAGAATTATGCTACGCTTAGACGGGCAGGTTTACCACTCTCGTTGCCGCACGTACAAACCGCGAGTTCGACCATCACGAAAGGAAGTCTTCGGATGTCAAGAGCAATTGCTGTTGCGAAAGAAAGAAAGCGCATAGTTCGCCGTGTGTTCGAAAGTAGCGCGTGGAAACCGCAATATAGAATCACACACAGCAGCTGATCGTTATTGAAATCAACTCGAAATTAATTGCGACATCCACAGCAACGACGTTCGAATTGAATATTCGAAAGGAATTAAAGTGCTGACTTATGCAAAAGCGTTGAACTATAAGTTTGAGCGAGCGATTATCCTACAAAAGTAGAATTAAAAATAGATTCGGACTGATCGGAGAAGCAAGCTGGAAGAGAGTCGGACACTGCGTGGAAAAATTAAAGGAAATGTTTTTTGGATAATGGAAATGATGAAGGAGAAGCCACGTAGACGAAGCGTGAGCGAGCTGCTCGATTGGAGATGCCTAACTGGATGCAAGGACACCATCGTCAGGAACGAGAACGATAGTGAAGAAGGGTTCTTCCTGGCGGGTCATGACAAGGAACCGGAAACACGCAGGCGGAAACGATCCGGTACTTGGCCGTGAGTAAAAGTTATCAGAAATTAAGGGGAAAAAACAGCAAAGAACAGCAACTTTATTCAATCTATTTTAAACATTTTTCCACGAAGAACTTTAGCGGCTCTTTCACCCGGACGTTTTAAATATAAACAGATTGCAATTTATTATTTTTACCAGTTTGTACTAAATTTTTCATTTTATATTACAGTGCAATTTATTTTACTGCTCTTTGAATATGTAGGCTCATGTAACCGATAACTTTTTAATTAATTAATTTTAATCACACAAGATAAATTCTAATGTTTTCTATTGCTGACATAATCATGTGAAATAATACAAGCGATTTTAACCCCGATATCGTCCAGCGGATCTGGCTCTCATTCAAGAGGCTCGGATTTGATTCTCGGTATAGAAACATAGTAGCTTCGTAGATTATAAGCACCATCGTTTTGAATCGCGCCGTCTGTTTGGACGCATATACTCTCTAAAAATTCGTATCGTAAATCTTTTCGACAGCTCGTCGAAAACAAAAGTGCCGTTTGAGTGCCGTTAGAGAGTTAGCTTAGATAAAATCAGATCAGATAAAACTTCACATTAGTTTGATAATTTAATTAGACTGTGCTTTCAACCGGATTAAAAATTGTAATTATATCTGAGAGAAGTAGTTACTGTGTATATCTTTGTGAAATTGACTCTGTGAAATTTGATTTACTTTTGGCTCTTCAGTTGCTAAAGCCATCAGTTTAGAATGTTACAGCGAAGATATTCTCAGTATCCTCTTACTTCTGGCTCTCATCCAAGAAGCTCGGATTCAATTCTTAGTACCGAAAAATTTCTTATTGTTAACTATATCTAAAATCAAATTTTTTATTTCAACATATAATATTCAATTTTTATTCAAACTTCTGCAAAAAGCATACGTAATCGACTGACATTAGCGATCAAGAAGTGACACGATAATGTATCTAATATAACGTCTTTATATAATTTATAAATATAATCATATTAATTGGTCGCGATGTTATTTCATCGATTATTACAAAATCGGTACTAAGTACGAGGCATCGAGCGAACACCTTCCCTAACACGAAATATGTACACATATCTCATTGGCTGTTTAATTTCGCAATTAAATTGAAATCACGTAATTTGATTTCAACTCGTATGTAATACGAGATACAACATACAGTAGCTTACTCAACATTTTTGCTATGCCAGGACATCATTATCATCTTGGATACTAGATTCTGAGACGTCAAGAATCGTATTACATAATGATAATTTAATCCAACTTGAATCATCGCAGAACATCGCAAAAATTGTTAATCATTTTAAAATTTTAAAAAATCATTAAGCTACAGAAAACGTCATTAAATATATAGAGAGTCATTTTAAATATTAAATGCAATAAAAAGCTAGTAATATAACTTTGAAATTTTCCTAAAAATTCTCCAATATTTCCCACAAATAAAAAATTAATTGAATGCAATAAAAAGCTAATAATAAAACCTTGAAATTTTCCTAAAAATTCTTCAATATTTTTCACAAATAAAATTCATTTGACTGGATTTCTCTCGATCGAATATCTCGAGAAGCTGAGAAAACGAAAATTGCGTGAAGGAGTTGAATGGGTCTAGAACCAAAACAAATGGGTTGCGTGCTTGGAATTGATTAGTGTTCGCGCCTGCGTGTGTGTCTGGGCGTCACGACGCCGGCGTTCACGACCTACGAGACCAACGTCGCCAATACCAGACACGTTTCTCTCGGTGCTTCAGTGCCGAAGCGTGCCTTAATCGTGTTGGTCCGCATCGCTCTAATTATCGTGCAAACATCGTCTCTTCTCTGCTTCTCAAAAGACTGTTATCGTGTATTGCGATCGGCGCTGAATGGACGAGGCTGAATTGAGGTATCGTGGATAGAAGATAACAATTTCTTTCGTTACTATAAGACACACATCTCGTTTTAAGAACGCACCATCTTTCTTCGTTTGCGATATAAACATGACCGCGTCTCGCGACGCCGGTACGATATCGGCCGTCGAAAGTCGAATCGCCAACAGGAAAAATTTGTCTATTTCTTTGAAAGAGACACACTATCTCGCGAGTGATTACGCTAATTGATATTTAACTGCATGTGCATCCGAGCACCTGAGTGAATCGCTTGAATCGCTGCGGGAGCACTTTTTGTTGCTCCTTTCTTCGAGAGCGAGAACGCGTTCGAGAACCTTTCGCCGCACATTCCATCCGATCCGGCTTTTGAGCTCGATGGGCTTGCGCGCGCATAACGCCTCCTTCGCGCTGTCCATCGGAATTTCAGGAATTCGCGCTCGATGCAATCGATTACAGAAACGAGCGTGCGTTCTCACCGTTTTCTCTCGGCTGATGGTTGGAGCCCCCAAACGCGTCATCTTGCCAGATCACTTTTCGTGAAGATCTTTGTCTTACGGCGGATCGCCTCGTTATATACCCCAAGTTTCCGATCCGAATGCGCGTTGTGACGTAACATTATTACAACAACATTATTTAAATTTTATAAATATGATATTTATTCACTTCGGCACGTTCATTATATTTATTTCACTCATTAAATTCATTATAATACGACACATTTTTTTTACATAAGAAATATTTAGTAATATAATATAATAAATATTTATAGCTTAAAAGAGAAAAGTGACTGATATTGCTCACGCACACAAACCGGTTATAGACACATGAATATGATAAATATAATGAGTATACGTCAAAAATAAATATAATAAATAAAACATGCCGAATAAAATATTATATTTATTGAAAATTTAAATGATGTGTGATTACGTCAATCATGATTAGACCGAGAACGTAGAGATCGAGAAAAAATCTCTTCTATTTTGATTTATCAAGTAGAAGCGGAGAAAAGGTATCTATATACATATCGTTAGCAATAATAATTGTATCGATAAAAAATCTTATTGTATCATATTTACTCTTATATCATAGTTACTCGATTCTACTTTGAAAGATGCCGTCGCACTCGCACTCGTAACTGTGCAAATCGCTTTCTTCACTCGAAGAAAGCGCTGTTACGTCAGCATGTGCGCGCCTTGAGCGAAAAGGCAGCTACGCGATCGTCGAGGAGGTACGCGATGTACGCAGATACGACAAAAATATACCGACGTAACATGCATCGTCTGGTGGTTTTAGCGCCAGAATTATCTCGGCATTATTCGCTGCATCGCGCGAAGGTTACTACCTGCAGCATCGACACGAATCGCTCGCGTACGAATTATTACCGACCAGCCAGTGATAGGGACAATTCTACGATTGTGGACGACTCATTCCGCGTGCGGCCATCTCGTCACTCGGTCGCTTTCACGTGTGTCTGTGTGATATTAATGATCAGAATTGAGACTACGAAAGAAAGAGATTCAAAGATCAAGAATTGACCTTTAATATATTTTTTATTTTTTTCGTGTGTTCAATATTCTGCAATTTCATTATTAGTGCGCGCGAGGTATCTCGGTGGTCTTACTGATTTCTCGCTGGTGCAGTGATCCGAAAAATGTTGAAATGATAATCGTGAGAGTAATTTGTTTTGATGTCTGTATCGGGGAGTCAAATCGAAAAGATAAATCACCCGGTCCTACGTAAGTCACAGCGGCTTCGACGGAAAGTTTCAGACGAAGTTCAAGGTTGCGAATGTTATGTGACATATTGCAAATGATTCTCTCCTTGAAGCGAGCTCCGCTGCAGTCAACACATTCAATTATGCATAATGTCATATTTTATTTTAATTAACATATAACTATACGACCATCGCAAAAATTTTCTCTTTCGCTTAAGATGCAAGAATGATAGATGGTGATAGAGCAATCGCAAAATCTGTATTTCTACGTTGAAACCTCATCTCGATTGATACCTTCGAGAAAAGGAAAGCTTGTCCTCGAGCGTACTTTCGAAGGCTCCTCGACGAGCGAAGGACGCCACCGTGCCATCACCTCGGAACGAGATCAAGATCCTTAGAATTTTAGGCATTCTAAAATGAATATAAACTCCGAAATGAATAAGAACGAGTTTAGAAATCCAATCGTACAATCGAGCTCGTGAAAGTCGCGTACTTTGTAACCGTGAAATTACAGAATGTTCTAAGAGAGTCATCTGCTTAGCAATTTTCAACAGGTCGAATAAACGGAAGAAAGTTTTTAAAAAAGAGAAATGTATTAAAAGCGATTATCCTGATCCCTTAATTAAGCATAGTGGAACAAATTGTATCGAGAACGTAGTGACTTGTCTTTTTCTCGCATTTTTATATACATGCACTCTTTTAAATGTTGCATCGTAAATTTTGATAAGTAGCAAGAGACGAGTCATCCCGATTTAAAAGCGCGGAATTAGACGGTATTAATTTTAGCATCCGTGACTTCTTCTTATGATCGCGAATCTTAAAATAAACGATTTTGGCAACTCTCGCGTCGCTATCAGCACAAATATCTAACGCGTGTAGCACGATATTCACACATGTCTTACATTTTAATAACGCTCGAAGATATCATAATTCTCACTAACTTGTTCAACTCATGCTTGATATCTTATCGAATTCGCTGCATTTTTGTTATTTTCTAAAAAGTCGCGATGAAAATAGTCGAACCAATAAGTTACTGACAATATAAATACCTTTAACATAAATATCTTAAAATATTTCGTGCACACTGTTGCTTCTTGCGCTTGTAAAGAAGATTTTTGTCATCTAATGATAAGATGACGGATCAGATCTTACATGACAGTGATGTCACTGCACCGAACGACTTCGTTTACGATGTCGTCGAGCCGCAAGACGATGGATCGAACGATTCGTCGATGGAGAGTAATCCACAAAATCGCATCCTCAGGTAGACTATTCTCGATTAATTCTTTTTTGTCATGAGCGATAAGAAAGCAATTTCGAAGTGTTATGATTAGCAATTCATAAACTGCCGCTCGATAAGAAATTTTAAAACCTGACGAGTTGTGTTTGTACGAAATATCTAAGATAATATTTAGTATGTGTGCCTGTATATATATATACACAGTCTCATGAAGTCATAACTTTCGCGCCGCCGTCGACTACACTCAATTACAACGCAAAGATTGTGAAACGAAATTCAGAACGAGCTTGAACTGTTTCTCTTCTATCTAAAATGTATTTTCCTCATCAGGTGCATCCTATCTCATAACTACATAATTTCTGTTAAAGTCATAAAATTAATACCACTTAAGTTGCAACACAATAAGAAGTCAGAAATTATCCAATGTACTAAAATGCATTGTAATTGCGGCTTGTTCATATATTGATAAGTAACAATAATTACTATAGATATAATAATCACCTTGACTCAGCGTTCTCGGTGCGCGCGCGTGAGTAGCTTGACGTAGAGCGTGAGTAGCTTGATGTAGAACGTGCGCAGCTGATTGCATAAATATTTTTATGGTTACTAATATGCATGTACTTGACATAGTCGTTTTCAAATACAATTAAAAGGTAGAACGCGATGTAAAAAACTCTGTGTTGTATTTTTTTTTATTTCTATATAACTTTTTTCAAAATATATTAATAAAAAGAAAGATATATTTTCTGATATGAGGAAGCAAAAGAAAGCGAAGAAAGTCCTTTCGGTGCTTTTTCCATAGAAAATGGATAAAAGAAACGAATAAGAAAATATCGCTACGGAGATCAAGGTCTTGAGTTGAATAGACTTGTGTTTTTTTCACGGTACCTTCGATAAGGCTGGAGAAATTACACAGCACATCCAATGACATCTCTCGTGTCTAATACACTTGTCCTTTTTTGTTTTTACAGAAGAACGAGAAGTCTAAACGCACCCAGTCCCGTTCAAACATTCGGGCCATGTGGGCGTATCATGAAGAATTCCGCAATGGTTATGTAAGTAACTCATTAATTATATTATGTTTACTTGAGACATTTAAAGGCGCGATTAATCATTTCATTGAAAATTTCTACTACTTCATTTTTCTCGAATAGATTTTATCCATGCATTTTAATGCGTTGAAAATCGTCCTCGATTATCGCGTTTTCATCCGCATCGCTAATTAAGTTACAGAAGAATATTTTACGATCGCATCGCACCGTTGATCTCAGACTCATGATACTCGTAAATGATCACAGATCGATTAAATATGATTATTAATCTAGCGGCAAAAAAAGTTTCAACTGTTTAGAAAACGCTATACTCATCGATATTTGCTTTGGTAGAAAAGGTTTAAGATTATCTTCATTATCAAACAATCGTGTCGTTCACAGAATAAATATCGAATATATTGGAAACGATAGATAGGAATTAATTTGCATTTCTTTTTGCAAGGAATGATGACTAAGCGTAACATCGCACACCAAAGTGGCATTTTAAATGTACTATACATGAGATACTAATTACAATTCTACAAAATTCTACAGTTCGGATTCTTTCATTATTTAATTATTATGTTGCATGTATTTTGTCATTACATCATTTTATTTTATGGCACATACAATGGATTGGCAACTGCAATTGGATTAATTTCAAATAATTAAAATATCTATTTTGGGGATGGTTCTAATTTTATTACAGTTCTAATTTTATATTGATTTTATAACTTGCATACTAAAAATAACTTTGGGATCAAATGTTGTAATACCGGACGCTCCACTATGAATGACATAAATGTATAATTTTTTTATTCGAAAGAATGTATATTCGTATAGAAAATGAGAAATGCCTTTCTACATTGAAAGGCACATTTGGAGCATGTTCGAACTGTGCGCATTCTGTCCCAAATATACTTAATTGCACATGAGAAAGTTTTCGTGTCCAGCGTACATGCATTAGGATGCACATCAATGCCTTTACATTTCCGAAATCTGGAATTATTAGAGATTTTCGGTCCGACGCATTACGTTTAGATATTCGTGTATCACAATTCAAAATCCTAACAGTTGATATTTGTGTTTAATATGTGCTAAAAATTATAAACACAATAATAAATGATAAAGTTACAATTCATAATTTTAAAACGATACAAAAAAATATAGTTTAATTTGACCAATAATTATGATGTAAGAATATCTAGACACGATGCGCCGAAAATGCTTAATGATTCTGGATTCTAGGCAGTGATCATATAATTTTTCCCTAGAAGCGGAAAAGTGAAAAATTTTCTCCGTAGAAGCTATAATGGCAAAAATTTTCACTTCTCACGTTTCTGTCCCTAAAGAAAAATTACAAGATGCCAGGAAAATGTAGAAATGTTGTACCCTAATGTACATACACAGACCAATGAGCTGCAGACATTGGTGGTGCGATTTCCCGCGCGTACACGTGATGTACACGCGCGCCTGCGCCGTGTTTAAGTTTAAATGTCCGTCTTACTTAGTTGCGTGGTCAGTAAGCTCGCGTCGCTCAGCCGGTGCTATCATGGTTGGAATCAAGATGTGAGTTGTTCATCAATGTTCACGACATTTTTCAATTTGCTCACACACTTATTTTCTAACACATATACGCGTTTCCATCGGTTGCATAGAGTTATCTCTCATTACTTAAAATTAATGAGCGTAACTAAAGTTTTGATTAAAAGAAAAAGTCTTACATACATACAGATTGTGCTAGCATGAATATGTAAGATACACTTAACATGAATTGTTCCGAGTGAATTCTAAGATATTTTTTAATGAATTCATTATACATTTTTCAAATTAAATTTATCTTTTTTTTTCTTAGAGGGTTTAAAAGTCATCTAAAATATTATCAGTATCATCAAAGCACGCTGCTTGCATTTGTTTTGATGATCCTCGTGGAAGTTCATCGGTAGTCCGACAAAATTATCGATTATGACACATATAAATATCTAACAAACACTTTTAGAGTTGTAACGACACATTAACATAAATAGCTCCGACTCGTAATTTTATTAACCAAATATTCGAGATATCCGATGGAGAATAACAAGTTGCCGCGACTCGGATCAGTGCACGAGGAAGCGCATGCATGTCCGTTCAATTGTGCCGTGCGGTAAAAAAGAACGGTGCGGAAACTCTCGCCGCGTTTAGTTAGTGCGTGTTGATTCTCGTAACGTCATACCATGATTGGCATCATCAAGTAGGTTGCTGCAGATTTTTCATTTTATTGATAGTTGATTTTTTTAACCGGTCGTAAGGTGTAAAAAATTACAATACCCGCGACTATATTGATGCTTTTATCATGTTTGAATATATTTTAAACACACTTGAATGTATGTCTTTCAATCAACTTTTGCAGACAAATATTGGAAGAAAAAAAAAATATTAGTTACATAATTCAGTCTCGCCACTTTTTGCCTTATACAATCGAATTTACTATATGTTTCACGAGTTCTCTTGTTTGATGACTTTTTTTATACGGAACATTGAATTTGCAGCCTTACAGTCGGCGCATAAAAGATTGCGGTGTAATACAATAACGTATTCACCATGTTAATCGTAAGCGGCGATCGTACGTCATTGTCGGGTCGATACTTTTTTACATTTCATCGGTCGTTACCTTTGGCCCTTCGCTTCGATTGTTTCTTGACGGCTATAGAGGATATGAACGGTAGCTCGCGAATAATTAGACAAAGCTTATAGAATCGATAAAGACACACGCAGACGGCGATCAATCGAGAACACGAATTTAAGTTTCGTTCCTCCTGATCCCGCTTACGTATAAGGTATCATTGATCCGTGCTCTTATTTGAATCCGCACCTGTGTATACGATAAGTTTCTTTTTACACAATACTGTGTAAAACATAAAATCTGACATAAGAGACACACGCGTAGCAACAGTTCGGCCAATGATTACGCATTGGAGAAAAATGTATTAAACAATCGACTTTGTTGCACAGGACCATTCAGGATCCAGCTTCCCAGATGTTAACATGGTACAAGCCACCGCTCATCGTTCTGGTCATCAAGAAAGTTCGCGATTCATCAGTCCTGCCACCGTTTGTCCAAATGGTCACATGGCTGATAGAGGTAAATTTATGATAAAACATCAAATATCAAAAGATTACGATAAGTTTATCTCGCGAGAAGTTGATTAGCGTGTTCGCAATCGATTAGCGTCAATAGCCCACTTTCCGTAATAAAACGTCGCAAAAAATTAATTCGCTCCATTTGCATGAAATGAAAGAAAAAACTGTCCTCGTTACCAATCCGTATCTTTTCCGCGCGTTCTTAATTTCATATTAGTCTAATTTTATACTTAATTCATATTAAAAATATATCGTCGTTTTTTTAGGTACGACAGATTGCACTTTGTAATATACATATTAATTATATGCATTGTTAACTTGTAAGGTATAAAAATAGTTGTTAGTAAAAGAGAAATCATCCTTGACTCGTGAAAACTATTATTCTTATATTTTCTTTTAGTACTAAAAATACAATGCCGAAAGTATGTTGTTGACGGCTTTTATTGAACCTGTTCGTGATCAATGAATAGAGTCTTAAAATTACGTTTCCGTTAATGCAGGAAAAGCGGATGGTGGTGTTTGTGGAAGCATCTGTTCTGGAAGATCCAGCCTTGGCCAGGGATCCCAGATTTCAAGGTGTTCGCGACAGATTACAAACCTTTAGAGACGGCACGGATGAATTGCAGGTAAGAACTTTCTCCGTTTGAAATATTTCGTGATATTTACGAATTGTGCGTTTGTTACAATTTTTCACGATGTTTCTCATCAGATAGATAAAATATAGAATATAAAATTAAAAGCTTACTTATATATTTACGAATCGTGGATTTGACAGTTGCAATTATTTATCATATGACGAAAGTAAGCAATCTTTGTATACAACAAATGAATATTAATAAACGATAAAATTTGCATTAATATATCAATATCTATTTTCTTCTCTTTTATATTAATAAGACGCATTATTTTTTGTTTTCAGGATCGAATTGATTTTATTATCTGCTTGGGAGGTGACGGCACACTCCTTTATGCCAGTCTGCTGTTTCAGCAATCAGTGCCACCTGTAATGGCATTTCACCTTGGTTCCTTGGGATTCCTCACCCCTTTCGAATTTGACAATTTTCAGGAGCAAGTGACCACCGTTCTCGAAGGTTAGCTGTCGATTTATTTTTACCATTCGTCGTGTTTCGTTAATAGCCAAGCTTATCATTTTTCGCTTCACGGTACCAGGTCACGCAGCTTTAACCTTGAGGAGTCGTCTAAGATGCGTCATCGTGCGCAAGAACGAGGAGGGTCAACCGACTGAACCACCCACCAATCTCCTGGTGTTGAATGAAGTTGTGGTGGATAGAGGACCCTCGCCTTACCTGTCGAACATCGATCTATTCATCGACGGCAAGCACGTGACTAGCGTCCAGGGTGACGGCTTGATCGTGAGCACGCCGACCGGATCAACTGCCTACGCGGTCGCCGCTGGAGCTAGTATGATTCATCCTTCAGTTCCTGCCATCATGATTACACCGATCTGCCCTCACTCTTTGTCCTTCAGGCCGATCGTCGTACCTGCCGGAGTCGAGCTCAAGGTAGTTCTTTAAATTTTTCGACGCCAAGAAGCATGCCAACGTTTTCGAAACGTTTTATTTTAGCTTACAGATTGTGATGGCCAATGTAAAATTTCTGAATAACTAAATATCTCTTTTACCTCACGTCTACGAAGATAGAAACAAGTTCTGTTTGTTTCTTTTAAGATATTTATTAACAGACATTAATTAATTAACACTTGACGCAGCATTTTCGCGTAAATCGATAAAAGTTCTTTTATCGCGCCCCAAGATGCATGGACCATGTCAATATTCCATAAAAGGAAACCTGGTTCAGATGAATGTCGCCCACATTCCCAGATCGTGCGGTACGCCAAAGTTTTCACTCAAAAGTTTTCAGAATACCAGAACTTATCGGAAATTATTCGTTTCGTCGCATGAAACTGTGATCGAAGAAAAACATTATTTCCAACAATATAAAAAGAGAGATGAATAAATTCCTGAATTAATAAATAATAATTTATGAAACTTAATTATACACGTGCAAGCATTAAAAAAAAAAAGTTTCTTCTTATGTGATTGCGTTTCATCATTAGTGATTTTAGAACGATAATGACGGAATCCATAGAAAAAATTCAATAAGCAGCGTGACGAGTTTTTTAACAAAGATAGTAGGAGCTGGAAAAAATTGACGCGTTATTTCAAGCCTAACGAGCCGCGACGGCTCGCGGATTAACCGCTGTTAATAACTCGCGATTTTACTTTTCACCGCAGATCTCGGTTTCACCTGACAGCAGGAATACCTCGTGGGTGTCCTTCGACGGTAGAAATAGGCAGGAACTCTTCCACGGTGACAGGTAAAACCGAAACGCTCGGCAGCCCTGTCTAATCGCTTGCATTTTCTACAATTATTTCAGATAAAGGCGAACAGCAATGCCCGCAGTACAGCCTACGTCTCCTTCGACGGTCGCAATCAGCAAGAGCTGCGTGTCGGTGACAGGTTTGTCCTGCTTTTGTAAAGATCGTCGTTTCGCCGCCTTTCTCTCTATTTACGCCTCGTCGCATTACGCGATATATTCATGTGAATTTACTCTTTTTCAAAAGCTCGATAAATGTCATAAAATACTATATAAAGTGACGATATCTTCTTGCAATAAGTTTAATAGTACTTTTCCATTTTCTCGCACTTTATATTTATACGCAATTTCCATTTCTATTTTTCTAAACAATCACACTTTCAAATTCTATCTATTCTATCTACTCTATACTTATTCATTTTCCCCACGTCATTTCAATATATTCCTTTTGCTGGCCATCTCTTAAGACATTTCACAACATCTTTCTGGAGCGAGACATTGGCTGTTCTGCAGGGTGACGGTACTTTGTTTCATTGTTTATATTTGTGACAAACATTATTTACGCATAAATATTAAACTGAAAACTTTTCATAAGGAGATCATTGCGAATAAATACTTTCTTACATACAATATATACATTTTTATTAAAAAAATATAAATTGTTTCTTTCTTAATTATAAATTTTACTGGCATAAAAAGATTGGAAAGCAACTCAAATAAATTTTGCTTGTACAAATGAGTTTGTTATAAATTTAGCTTTTAATGATTATGAAGCTTTCGCTTACGGTCGTTTAATTTAATCACGCTCAATCGGATAATTGTTTGATGAAAATTGCATAATTTTTCAGCTTGAAGGTAACTACTTCCATATACCCAGTGCCTAGTATTTGCGCGGCCGATCAAATCACCGACTGGTTCGATTCTCTGGCCGAATGTCTACACTGGAACGTCAGGAAGCGACAAAAGCATTTGGACGAATTAAGTGATCTCGCGCATTCATCCAGCAACGACACTTTAGATTCCTTCGATCGAGATAGCTAGGTCAACGAAAACGCTCGGTTTAAACTGTAACACAATCGACAATATATTTGGTCGAGCCTATAATGTATTCGTTTAAGAAATTCCGCGAGGGTCGACAAATTAACATCGTTTCGGTTGATTAAAGTTTTATGACCAAGTTTTATCAAATATAGCGAAAAAAAAACTGGTAAAACTGACTGATCATCGATAAAGTTGTGCTCTGTCAGGTCATGCTCTGATAGAAAATGTCTGTGTGCGCGAGAATAAGCACTGTAAAGTTCACTTCAAACGGAAAGAATGATGAATATTATGTAATCCAGATTAAAAAAGAGATTACTTGTGTGGGTCACGGTTATGTAAAAATCTTAATTCCTAGTAATAAAATGCATTTGTTTTGGCAGAGATTTACATTAACAGCAAAATATTGTTTATTAATTATATCGTTTATTAATTTGATAAATTATTGTCACGGAGAAGTATCAGATTAATACTTCGAACGTTTAGAGATACAATATCTTTTTTTCAATAATGTCGTCTTGAGATGATTCATCGATTTCGATTGATTCGAATTTATAAAGATTTTTATACTTTATCGATATACTTTTATTTTACACTCTTCGATATATTACCTGTACAGATATTTTTATTTTCTAGTATTCTTTAGATTAACATGGTTGAAATATATATATATATAAGAGGTGACCATGCCCTCGATTTTTTACTGATTATAACACTGATGTAAATCGATTTATTGTTAGTGTTGAACCATATACACCTTCCTATATCTCTAAATCTTTTTAATAAAATATGTTTTGTACAACGTTTGCTATATATTTCCTCTAATAATACATGCGAAATCAAGTATAAGGTATAGGAGATGTGTGTGTATCCGGGACACACCGCAATGCACTTCCTTCGACACACGTGGCCCCCCACCAGACACGTTGGCCAACCCAGTTTGAGCAGGGATGAATAAGTGGATACGTCGTTGGTCTCGATTCATCGATTTGTTTACCGGTTTTGTTTTTTTTTTCCCCCCCCTCTCGCATACTCATAAATGACGATCCCACGAATCGATTTGAAAAAGACTTACTGCGACTTACATTTCGAAATATCTTAAGACTGGCGAGAGTTTTTATATCTATATACATATAGGTAACTGTGTGAAATAATTTATGTCAAAATGTTACCAATAATCCAATAATCATTTTATTAAATATTTCTTCAAAGAATAATTATTATGAAGTTTTATTTTTCGCAAAAATAGTATTTGACGCATTTTACTAGAGACTCTTTTCGAATTCAGGTGAATTATCGAAAGATCAATCCAAATATCAGATTAAATTTGATTACGTTATAATAATTTTTGCAGAAAGCTCGTTCCGAAAGCGTAAATTTACGAGTTCGTTTAGGCACGTATCTATTCTTAATGTGGTCCAAATTTTCATCTCAGGATATAATATCTCCAGTCAATCTTCGTAGAAACATATTATGAATCACATAGTCTTTTTTCATCTAGAAATAATTTAGGGAAAATTTATGCAATAAATTTAGAAAACACAATTACATCGTGTGTGTGAAACTAGCGTATCATTTCGTGGAAACTCAAAAATAATTAAAAGTTCTGGCTTTATTTTCAATAGTTTTATAGTTCTTGATAGTTTAAACAAATAGTTCTGGCCATTAAACCAACGAAAATGCCTTAGGACAAACTGAGACGCCAACTTCACGCAGCGTCTCACTTTGTCCTACGACATTTTCCTTATCAGTAATTGTCAGAATTGAAAAGATTTATAGTTCTATATGAGTTCTAAGAAGAGTTGTGCCTTTTAGAAACAAAAAAATATTAATTAAGATGAAATAAAAACAAGCGCGCGCGGATCCCTATATCTATAGATACAGAGATGAGACGCCGCTCGATTTTCGAGAGTTCTGTTTATGCTAAAGCAGTTCTCGTATAGTGATCTGATGATAAAAACAATTAGACATATTTTTAAACAATTATTTTGCCCCAAAAACGCATATTTTCGAGTGTAAAAGTGAGACGCTCAATTTTCGAGAGTTCTGTTTATACTAAAGCAGTTCTTGAAGTTTATTTACAAGTTTACAAAGTTGGATGGTCGGGGATTTATATCTCTGTTTTGTGTGTATGTGTTCGCGCTCGCACGCGGATGAAGACGCAGACCTCACGGCTCGTCACTTCCGCGGTACTTTTTGACTCCAAACCACAAATAATTCGAACTCTCGAAAATCGAGCGTCACACTTTTACACTCGAAAATATGGGTTTTTGGGGCAAAATAATTGTTGTAAAAAAATGTCTAATTGTTTTTTTATTATCAGAACTCTTTGGAAGGGCAATGTACATGCCCAGAACTATACGAGAACTGCTTTAGCATAAACAGAACTCTCGAAAATCGAGCGGCGTCTCATCTCTATATCTATAGATATAGGGATCCGCTTGTTTTTATTTCATCTTAATTAATATTTTTTTGTTTTTAGAAAGCACAACTCTTCTTAGAACTCATGTAGAACTATAAATCTTTTCAATTATGACAATTACTGATGAGGAAAATGTCGTAGGACAAAGTGAGACGTTGCGTGAAGTTGGCGTCTCAGTTTGTCCTAAGGCATTTTCGTTGGTTTAATGGCCAGAACTATTTGTTTAAACTATCAAGAACTCTAAAATTATTTAAAATAAAGCCAGAACTCTTAATTATTTTTCAGTTTCCACAAAAATGATAACGCCCAGCTTCACACACACGATTACATCTTCGTTTATAAACAAAACTGAGCTTATTTAATTAACATTGTGATTCACTTATATCTAATTTGAAAGTAATCGTTCAATAAATAGCTAATTAAATTCGAATTATTATAATAATTCAGCAAAATCAAAATTTACGGAAATTTCTAAAGAGATTTCCACACACGTGGAAATAAATTGAATCTGTCACGGTCGTCTCATTTTTTCCACTATTTTTTTTTTTTCTTTTCGAATTCTTACCGTCTGCGTGCGTTACCACATATCGTATTTTCACGCACGCACGCGGAGGCTGCATTTATTAAAAGCGATACATTATGATTCAAAGATCATATCTTTCGATTCGTCTAGACAGCGGAGAGGGAGACACCCTATAAAATTGTATGTGGCTGCCCCTGAAACGACCATCCGAATACGACGAGCCTCCTTGTACATTTCTCTCGTGCAAGCTTCGTGTGTTCCCATCATATATTCCTGTACCTGTTCCTCTTTTTATCCTACCTCCAATTTCTCTCACATTTCGGCGGAACATTAACTTGAGTCGTTCAGAAGAAGAACTATATCTCGCCGAATGACCGAGACTTCGTAGAAACAGACGAAGAAGAGAGAAATTCTTACTTTTTCTCGTAAAGTAATCAAAAAGTGATTATACGAAGGTGACGGTGTCCCGGGGAAAAAGAGGCCACGATTCGATCGAGTTATCGCGCACGGTAGGAGATCGAGATCGATTTTTTTGGTAGCGAAAGTCCGACGCGCGCGTAGACCATTATTTGTGGTCGCGATGAAAGGAGAAAAAAAATTTGATAATATTCGTCTACAAGAAAGAGAGAGAAGGGAGAGGAAGCCACACGTACGTCAGTAGATTCTCGGCTACCACGTAAATATTTGCACGGACGAGGTATACGAAACCGACGATCTGTAGCAAGATTTGCGAAATTTGAAACGAACAGATATCGCAGAGATAAGTGACGGAGAAAAAGAAAGACCCGGAGTTTGATCGACGGATCAATTCGACACAATCTTCGATAATCATCATCGGAAGGCAGATACGCGCCAAAAAGAAACGAAGGAAAGGACGAAAAAGAAGAGGAAACATACAGTGGCGAAGAAGAGAGCAAAAGGAGGAGAGGAAGATAAAACATCGCGAGGAGAGAAAAAGCTGTCTTCCGCGGGATTTCGGTGCACGAGGGAAAAGGGGTTACCCGAGCGGAGGAGAAAGAGTGGAGCCGACGTGAGAGGCAACGACGGTGGTGGAGAGAGAAAAAGGGAACAAGAGCGAGCGAGCGAGCGAGCGAGCGAGAGAGAGAGAGAGAGAGAGAGAGAGAGAGAGAGAGAGAGAGAGAGAGAGAGAGAGAAGGAGAAAGACAGACAGAAAGAGAGAAAACTAGAGGGGGAGGAGAGGGAAGAAAAAAAGGAGTCATCGTAGTAACACCGGCGCGTCTCCTCTCGCGGCTTCGTGGTTGTCTCGGAATTAGTGAGTAGACAGAATTATGTCTGTGAGCCGGCCAGTACCACGGCTCAGTTGAGACTTACTGCTCAGAGCGTGCACACGCATATTATACGAATCCTTCCTACTTACGCACCTCGCGCCTTTCTCGTGCGATTAGAACTTAGACTTCGCGATCGCCGGCAGACCAATCACGGTCCAGTTCGCTAACGCGCCTCCGTACGAAACGGTTTCTTCTTCTACCTCTTCTTCTTCTTCTTCTTCTTCTTCTTCTTCACGTGCTGCTGGACGTGCTGCTGGACGTGCTGCGGTGCTCGGAGAAGCGCCGCGGTTAAGTGACGAGCTGGTCACAGAGTCGCACGCGACTGTGACGTCCCGAGATCCCGAAGAAATTTCGACAAAGTTCGGAGAACCAGAGGAGAGACACCCTTTAAGAACTACGAGACGATTCTCGTTGTCGTCTTGCTTCGTGATTCCGCGAGGTGAGCGAAATTGAAATCGGAAACAGAGACTGTAATAACGCGCGCGATATCGTATTATCTGTCAACGAGCTTTAAGGATTTAACTGCGAGAAGGTTAACGAGTAATTCTCTCGAAGAACAATTTTTTTTTAAATTCGGAGACTACTCATAGACTCTGCTTGCCGAGCATCTTCCGCGAAATTTTCGGGATTCAACACTTTTTTTTTGTGAATTATTCGCCCGGATTGAAAATTATTCCTGGAAACCATATCGAATATTCCGAGCTGTTTTTTTTTCTTTTGCAATATTATTTGCAATAATTTTTGGAAATACGAGTCATCTGCCATTGTAATCGGATACCATTCGAGTGCAGCGCGACTGCATTTAGCTCTTCGAACAATTTTTTATTATTTACGACAATGGGCGTTAAAACCCTCGTGCTTATTTTATTGGTGTCCATCGCGACCGATACATGGTCCCATCATCACCACCATCATCATCATCATGGATTTTATCCGGTGCACAGAAAAGAAAACAGTCACATAGATTTTGTCGAAAGACAATCCAATTTTAAGAGTGAGGAAACCACGGACACATTGCTGTCAGAATCATTGAAGAAAAGTGCAAAACACGTAGAGGCCTTAGACAGAAAAGGATCAATTCCTTTCAGTGCACGGAGAGTGGAAAAAATGCTGGAAAAGGCGATCCTGCAGATAATCACAGGTGATCTCAGCACAGCTAATATGCTGCTGCTGAAGAGTCTCAATTACACTCCCGAAGAAGTGCTGGCGATTCGCGAGCGTGAACTCGATAAACGAAAGGATGAGGAATCGAAGAAAACAACAGAGTCCAACGAGAGAAGATTCTACGACGAGAATCTCTATGGAAACAAAGCAAAGCATTGGAACTACAATTCCATGGAGTTCGATTCGTCTTCTCGTTACGATCCCGATGTCGACGTGTCCAGGAACGACAGGAAGAAAGACCGATACGAGGAGAGAGATGACAAAAACGTCGATTTTGACGCTTACAATCGCCAGGCGGTGGTCGATTACGAGAACTTGGCCTCCAAGCTCGAGCTGCAGCAGCAGTCATGGTCCGAACCCGCGAATCTTGATTACGAGAACGAGTCGAGGAACACCGAGGAACAGGACTCGTCGCAGAATCTTCATCGAAGCTTCGACCGTGCCATGGAGCCCCACGTGATCTTCAAGATACCTTACGACGATTCCGAGTTCGATTCCAGCTCTGATTCCGACGAGAGATCGAGATTCGTAGACAGAGACGCCCTCGCCTCGTCTAAGGATTCCAAGCATCGCGCTCCTTCGACCTTGAGGCACACGACTGCCCGGAACGTTGCTAATTCCTTTCACGCTTTGTCACTGTCTACTACTTCTTCTTCGTCTGCTTCTTCTGCGGCTACTGAGCATACTCCACTTCCCATAGTACACCAGTTGGGGAATTTTAAAGACGTCAGGCCGAATTATACTAAGAATCAACCTACCTTGAGCACGACGGAATCTCCGGAGTCTACCATCACGAGCGATATCATTGCAAATATTACATCTAACGTGACCTCGATTGATACCTCGACGACTATTTATTTCTTCAACGACTCGTTCGCCAAGAACGCGGACAACGATACGGACAATAGAAAAATCAGCGAGTACGAGGGACTGGAATGGATCGGAGAGGATGTCTACAGAGTGATACCGGCTTTCGCGAACTCGCTGGGTTATGTCGACGAGAACGAGACGTCGGATTATGACGAGCAGATGATGAATATCTTACCGGAGGGAAATGAGAATGATACTCTGGAGTATCAGAATGACGCCCTCGATCAGACGAAACATTTCATGGCCAACGTCAACGCATCGTCCGCCGAGAACGCATCGTTAGTCAATCTCTCTGCCTATCAGCAACTGGTGCGCGCTCATCGCCGAGAGTAAGTTGAAACAAAACGACAGGTCCTCACGTAATACAGGGAAAAGTGAATCACGGAAAGTAGCTCAGCGATGTTGAATATCGTAATAGAGAATTTTCCGTCGGTACATAATATTCCCTGATTTGATTTCGTTTATAAAATCATACACGCTTTTCCTCGTACACGAGTCATAACTGAATCATAATTCTATTAAATGTCGTTCATCACGTGCACTCTCTTCGCTTGGCAAACGCAATTCTAGTATCTACAATATGTGCTTTCTGTGTCTTTTAGAGAAAACGTAACCTCAAGCTTCGGCAGGTAAGCCTCCATGGAGGCCTTTATCATCCGGTAAGGCATTCGCGCGTTGTGCATTTTTCTCAGCTATATCTTATTTTACAATTTATTTTTGATAGTATATTATTTTTGATTTAACTCGCGCATTATTTCTCGCATGAAACTTGTTATATCGCGAATACCTTTTGTATCGAGATTGACATGTTTTTTTTTCACTTGTTGCTTGAAAGAAATATATATCTGCATGCGTTATTGCGGATACGTAATTGCAGAGTTACAATTGCATGATTTTTATGACTGATTTTTATGCATTTTTTTGCTAATCTGATATATATAAACGAATATTTTATCTACGCGTATCCCGAAAATATGTCGATGAAGAGAGCCAAGAAAAGATCGCGAAAGTTTTACGTTATTCGCAACATTTGTGTGAGCTCTACAAAAAAAAATCTCTAATTTCCAATCTTGCGGAACTCTTCAAATTATATGTAGATACGTCGTCATATACATGCATTTTTATATCATAACAAATATATGATAGGACTCTTCGTCTTGCAATTAAAAACGAGACATTATCGGATTTGACGTATATCCGATAATGGTTTTTCAAGAATCTGTCGTAAAGTCGTTGCGAAACGCCAATTAATTTTCTTTCACGCGACGTATTTATTTGCGCGAGGGTTGTGGAAATTGGAGAATTCGACGTGTAACGCACGAGAGGCAAAATCCACCGACGTCGGTCGACATCGGCGTTCTCAGCGAAACGTTGCCCTCGTCACGTAAAAATATCTCGATGGATAAAAAAAGTATCGCGTCGAGGAGAGAGTAGAGAAAAACTTAGCGTAGCGTCAGGGAAATGCAGTGCTTTTTTTGTCGCGCGCGTCAAGTAAATAATATTCTTTCGTGAAAAAAAAAAAATTCGCGATTTTTACTCATTTTATTCCACTGAATCGGAAATGCGAGATATTTGAGAAAATTTTAATCCGATAATAATTGTGACCACATCGAAGCTTTTTATAAGGAGCCCGCGAATTGATAAAATATTCCAATTGAATATAATATTAATGCGATTTTTTTTTTATATATGTAAATAAAACACGGAATGGTTTCGCGAAGGGACGCGAGTGCGGGTGAAGGTGCGATAAAGTTTGCGCGAGGGACAGGTTTAGGGACAGTGTTCTCAGCCAGGAAGGATACGCGGTGGAAATTCCGCTGCGGTCTTTAGCTGTGTTTTTAAATCGCCCTCTCCCGCTTCCCCACAACTGCTCGCAGCCCCACTCGTGCGGGTGCTCGCGCGGGCGTTTCTTTTATTTTATTAAGTCTAGACGCGTAAATGCATTCGTGCCGGCACTGGCGTAGCCCGTCTCGAGAGTCCTCCGTGCTGTTGCCGATGCATTCGTGCATCGCTCGATGCACGATCATGCATCGCGCGCGGTTGCATCGCGAGAGAACCCGGCCGGATATTATTCTCGAATCTTTATACGGCGTCTTCGTTCCTGCGATTTCTCTTTCCTTCATTCTCTAATTTGTCTCGCGAATTTATCTCCCGAGAAAAAGTATGTTTCACGAATTAATTTCGGCTATACATATTTGGATACGCGTCAAAATTTATTCTCCTTCTATTCGATTGATGCGTCTTTTCTCTCCAAGGGCAGTTTTTTTCACGGTCTCAATCGCTTTCGCGATCACCGATTCCTCGACCGCGCGTGAAACGTCGACAGAGAAAACGAGGGGGAGGAGAGGATATCGCGTCTGGGTGTCTCTGCATCCAGGCTCTTTCGCGGTCGAAAACAATAAGATTGAGAAGCGCGCGACGAATGTCGTTCAAGCGCGATTCGTGAGACATCCGAGACACCGAGTTGAGCACCCTCGTAATCGCCGGGTGTCTAGTCGGGCTGCAGTTAGAACTCTCTTACGAGGTTACGTAACACATTTCAATTTAATGCGTTGACCTTGTCTATGCGCGTCTCTCTTCCTATGTCGACGGAGACGGAGCGATGGTGCGCGCGACGGAGAGAGAGGAGGAAGTTTTCGCCGGCGCGCGGGTGATTTCCCCTCGCGAGCCTCCGCTCTGCTCTCCCGCCTTCCGTCCTCTTGCATCCCGCTGCCGTCGCCACCACCGCTGCCGCAGTCGTCGTCGTTGTCGCACCGCCAGACGGTGCAATGTGCATTTTTACGGGCGACCCAATCAGGCCGCCGCGCCGGTTACGCGTCGTCTGCCTATCACGTCGCGAGGAACCGTTCTCTTCGCTATTTTTTCTCTCTTTTTCTATTCGGGGTTTTCGTTTCTATTTTTTTATCTCTCTAATATTCCAGGTCCGGGGAGGCATTACAATTTTAGGCGAAACGCGCCGATAGCATTCTCTCTCTCTCTCTCTCTCTCTCTCTCTCTATATATATATATATATATATATATATTTATCTTCCCGTTTCCCTTCTAATTTCCAACGCTAATGGTCTACACGGCCGGCTATGCTCCAGTGAATTTCATTATCGCGACACCCGGCCCACGAGAGGCGAGAGCGAGGAGGATCCGCCGCGCCGGTTCGCATGATGCAACGGCCTCCAGACTTGTCCAGGTCCTTCCCTTTCCCAGACGGCGGACAGACGTGGCATGTACGCAACGAACCGGCGCGAAATGCGTGACTTGGCCGCGGCTAGATTAACGAGCATGCCTAGAATCGAACATCGTGGGTTCGGTATACCGTAGCCGGTGATTTCGCAGAAGAGAGTCGTAACTTCTCCTCTGTACCTGCCTCTCGAGAAAACGGAGAGGGGGGGGGGGGGACTTATTTCTCGGATTAATTTGGACCCTGGATAAAATGTTATCGGGGGGACCATCTACACTCTAAAAGACGGAGCGATTATGACCTAAGATTAAGATGAAAAATGGGTTTTGTCCGTTTCGCTTGTCATTTACGGGCCTACTCAAAGGTACCCGGTTCCCGGAACCTTCGCATTTGAGGCTTCTTTCCAGACGGCGGGAAAGAGTCGGGGCAGATGATCTGTAGGTTTCAGATATTACAAAGAAAGATTTTGGTTTTTTTTTCTACTTCTGTCGCTCGCGTTCGTTAAATTTGCTTTCCATATTTCCTTCTCTGTTCCTTCCTCGCTTTCTACGTCATCTCATTTCCTTCTCTTTTCCGCCGTTCAGGAAAATACATTCTTCTGCTTGACGCTCGGGCAAGTCAACGAGGTCGTTGACGTGGAGACTGCGCTGAAATCTCTCCCGAGTGGGCGTCTCGAACACGGCGATCCTTGTCGATGACATAGAGAAATGACGCTCATCCTTTTTTCTCATCGCATTCGCACGTCGCTCCTTTTTTTCTATTTCGCTGGTAATCGGTTAATGACTGAAAAATTTATTGTGCAATCCTGACGCGGTGTCTCGTATCGATATCGTGCGATATCGCCGTCGTTCGTTTTCCGATAATGCGATAACCGCCGGCCGCGCTTGTTAATGAAAGTCCCGCGAGACCCTGGAGAACCGCGCGCGAGTAAACAAGTTCTTATTCCAGTATCGGGCGAAAAAGAGCATGAAATCGCGTGATTTCACGTCACACGTTAAACACGAGGTCTATAGATAGTAATTTTCGCCGTACGCGAAAATTGACTGAGGCAGAGGACGGGATGATAGCGTTCGTCGCGTTCGGGAAAGGCGTGAAATTCGAGTCATACGCGAATGCGAACGGCCGATATATGTCGCAGAAAAAAATATCCTCGAGGTAGGATGAGGTAGGGCGATGCAAATGAGCCCGGCCGAGACATCCTGGGAGCGGATCTAGCATTCGAGACGCGGTCTTAAAAAAGTTAAGGTTTCTCCGCGAGACCAGACGGTAAGTCGAGGTGATTGGGGTGCCGGTGTATCCGCCGACTGTCTAGCCACTGTCTGCAACGTATAAAAAATGCCTTCGCGAGCCGTACCGTGCCTCTGTAGGTCACTGACCATCGTCCGTTGGCCCGCGTCGGCACCCGGAAGAGGTTCGCCGGGAACCTGAGGTGAAAATTCTCGAGCCCGCACAGACGCGCCGCCGCACTAGATTTATGAAGCGACGTTTATAATCGCCCTTTTCTGAATCGTCTCCTTCCGAAAGTGTCTACGGACTCGGAATTCTTAGAAAACTCGTTTAAATAATGCTTAAAATATTTAGGGCGTTTTACAATATTTTCGCAATATCGTTTTAGACTATTTAGACGTTTCAAACGTCCGAGCTGTTGCAGATTGAACGAGTTATTTTCTAGGTCAGGCCTCTCGAAATATATGGTTGTGAGATAAATTTTTACTTTATTGTTTTACGAACTTTTGAAATCTTTGAAGCATCTTGACTCAAATTTCCGCATTCTGATTGTTGATTATTCCGTGAATGATATTTTATACGTTGTTCGAGATACTAATAAAGGCGACTTCACTAACGCGCGATTTTGCTACGAAATTAATGTGCCTGCTCGTTATTGCTCACCGTTTTACTCAAACGCTTCATGTAGTCTAATAAGTTTTGATCCTCCTTTTGTGCAGTCAGGGTCAAAAGGCGTTAGAAGATATTAAGACGCTAATCCTCGAGATAACTGGAAGACGCAACAACAATAGCACCAGTATCAATCAGGTTCAGCGCGAGAAGCTCACCATGTTTTCGCCTACTTGTTAGTAGTTTAATAATTCGTTTCTCTTTCATATCCTTGCAAGAATATTATTAGTTTATTGGACAAAATGTCTGATTTTATTATATAGGCCAGATACCTCGAAACACGGATGTCGAGACTTGGACAGATCCGTTCTCGATGAATATGCATTTCCAATTGAATCTGACTTCCGGCGATCATGTTGTCGCGGCGAAATTGCGAATTTATAAGTTGCCGCAGGAAAATCTCACGACTTTCACGAACGGAAATTTCGACGAGGACGAAGATGACGAGAAGAAAATCAGGATATCCGTTTACTATTACATGAAGTCGCTGAAAAGGCATCGATGTGAGTGATTTGATGGTTAATCAGATTACCGAATTTACGTGACATATTTGAAGAATATAGAGAGCTACGATTTCTCTCTCGTATGTATAGCGAAGAAACGATTGATGGACTCCATCGTGACGCCCCTGACGACCTACGGCAAGCAGCTAGTGCTGGATGTCAGGCAAGGTCTGAGATTCTGGCGAATGATCCCGCGAGGTTCTCCACACGGCAACGGTAACAATCACGGTTTGGTGATTCAGATAGAGGATCAAGACGGCCGAGCGCTGAAACCGGCTCTGTATATCCAGCAGCCGTCCTGCACGGACCACGATTCGAATCAGAAGGCATGTGAGTGTGTGCTCTAACAATACTAACTTATATTTGAGTTTTGGATTGAGCGCCTTGGCACATTTCTTGCGTGAAACTAAACAACGCGTGTAGTAACACATGAAATAAAGAGGAAAGAGTGTGTTAAATAACGTAATTCGATGCTCTGCATACGTAGATATATAGAAAGCTTGAAATTTATAAAGTTTTTTACATGTGTGTCTTTTTTGATTAATCCGTTTTTTTAGATCTCGACAGCTTTTTGGATTCTTAAAAAAAATTATTTTTCTTTTTTTCCCTACAGTCCAGCTCAAACCTGCACTTTTCATCCGAGCTTGTGCTCGTTACAGTCACATCGTAAACGGCGAGAAAGTCACATACGTGAATTGTAAGCACTAAATAGAAATGACAAAAATTCGATATCAATCACGAAACGAGGGAATTTGTTTCGAAACAAGCCGAACTTAAATTATGTTGTGATTGTCATCGTCTCGAAATACTTGTATGGGCAGACAAAGACACGTGCAATTTTATTGTATAAATTCAAAATCGCGCGCGTACAAAGAAATGTCTATCCCCAGAAATATTATATAAAAATGCGTCCTCTAAATATTGGATTTTAAACTTTAGAATTTAAGAAGTTTCGTATTATTGGTGAAGGAAATTTTTCATATAATTGAATGATAGATTAGTAAACAGATAAACGGAGAGTCGGAGCGGAATAAAGCGAAACATTTTCTTTTGAGCCTCTCGCTTTCAAAAGAGAGACGCTTTTAAAATTTTTCACTAACTGCTTATTACCTTTACTGACAGTTTCGAGAAAGATGTAGGCCCGGCTTTAAATAAATAACAATAATTGTAAAAATAGATATGATTCTATAGGAGTTTTTTATATAGACTGCTTTTAACTTAAGGAAGAATTATTTAAATTTAGTAATTTAAGCTCCCATATAATAATTCTTGCACGTTTAAGTCAACTGTCTCCTTTTTAGATATTCTATCATAATGTATATATAATTAAGTGTAAATGACTTTTATACATTCGCTCTCTAACGTGTCAACATACCCATGACTGATATAGCCAAATGTAAAAGTTTAGGATCGCGCATGCGTGCGCATACACACATACACTCACACATATATATTTATGCTAAGTATAAATAAATTAATTATTCGGACCCGGATTTTTTTCCGGACCAAGTCTATCATCTGGTTAGATGAATTTGTAGAGTATTTCTCTGCGAAACGTTGCGGATAAAAAAATAGATTTCCGAAAAACGCTTCGTCTTCGGATATATCTCGAAATCACATCGCGCGTTCACTCAATTTCTTACGATACTTACAATGTACGTGACAAAAGAGGCATAATGTTTAATGTCTCCTGCGGTGTATATAATGTATATTTCCATGTCATGTTGCAAACAAATAAATTCATTTGCAGTAAGACACATCGAAAGTTTGATAAATAAAAATCTCTTCCTTCTTTTTGCAGCTTTGCACATAATTCTCTATCATTGTATAGAAGTACACTTAAATTACATACGTGTATGACTTCTACGGATTAATTAAATGTGCCCTTTCTAGATACGTCTGCAAATTTCAAATATTGCTCCTTTCCATTTGCTTAAACTTTAATCGGCGAACGATACTGAGATCGCTCTTATATAATAATTATATTTTAACGAAGGATAATCTTAATGAAAGATAATAACTCTTTGTTCCGGTCTCTTGATCTCTTTTCAGAATTAGAACTAAAATTAAAAAACCGAGATTCTCTCGGTCAAAGCGTGATAAAATTAAACTACGTTAGCTAAATCTAACTATTTCTAGCTCTAGTTGAGCTCTCATGTTGAACAGATTAAATCGCGTTTAAGAGGCTACACAGTTATTTTTCATTTCAATCTCTCGCTACCCTAGAAAGAGACAAAGGACGAATTAAATTAAGATTAAAGTTACGCGACGTCGGTGAGAAACCGGCCTTCAGAGACTCTCGGAAGAGACACGTCGGGTACATAAAGTACCCACGTGCGATATCACGCGCGGGCGTGCAGACACGCGGGCTTAACTGCGCACGGCGCATCCGTCGGAGGATTATAGGGTGCGTGAGAGAGCGAAAAGGAGAGGGACACGGACACGATGCAATTTGATCCCGCGTGCGAGAGAATGGTACGACAGTTGCCGCAGCGGTGCAACGGTTGTCTGACGTCACCACCGAATTCTCCGTCGCGGATCGGACATGCGGACAGACAATCTGGCGTCTAGACGTACAAAAATAAATAATGCGCGGGGGCCTCGTCTCTCTCTCTCTCTCTCTCTCTCTCTCTCTCTCTCTCTCTCTCTCTCTCTCTCTCTCTCTCTCTCTCTCTCTCTCTCTCCCTCCCTCACTCTTTCTCTCGCTTCGCCAAGTCAAATTGTTGCCTCGCACACTCGTTACATGCTCGTGCATCGTCCTTGTCAATAGCGACGTTCTGTTAGCTCATGGGGGATGTTACGGAGGCATAGAGACGCCCTCCGCTCGCGATCGGACTCGAGTTTCTCTGCAGAGACGCGGTAAAGAAATTCCCTCCGCTAGATTTTTGCGAAAAATAAAGATAAAAAAATATAAATTAGCGATATTGCGAATTTTGGCGTTCCTTATTACTTCATCTTATAAGAGAAAAAAAAAAACTGCAAGGATGAATGTACCGGCGGGTTTTTCGTAATCGCGATGGAACTCGATCATAACAACTGGCACCGCACTGTTTCTCGGAATTGTTTTCATAGCCCGGAGGAGAATAACATGCGAGGCGTAGTTCTGCTCGTGCGATGCAGACAATATCGGTGCAAGACACGCGGTGCAACGCAGACGCGGCAGAAAAACTGGAGGCTAAACATCGGGCTCCCGGTCTCTCTCGGGAAAGAGAACCGTCGTCTCACCTGGCATCGAGTCGCAAACGCCGTGCATCCGAGATACGCCTTCCCTAATAACAGAGTCCTCTCTTTCCTCTGGGGCCGCTGTCTCTCTTCTCTCTCTCTCTCTCTCTCTCTCTCTCTCTCTCTCTCTCTCTCTCTCTCTCTCTCTCTCTCTCTCTGTCTCTGTCTCACCTCGGGGACGGGGCACGTCCGAGAGAGAATTTAAGACGCTCTGCCCACGCGCGCCAAATTATTCCGCCTTATGCCCGTTTCCTCCGATCGGAATTGTAAAAAGGGAAGAGAGAAAAAAAAAACAGATTTCACCGACGCCGGCGCGCGAACCCGCGAGATGAGACGATTGCTACGGCAGCAGGAGGGGGGTAACGGGGGGGGGGGAGAAGAAACAGAACGAAAAAGAAATGGAAATCGTGCAATTTGCATTTGTCTCTCCTCTCCGGACCAACACACTCGGGGATCCCTCTATCGACATCTTCGCCGCGAACGGAGGCAGACGGCAATCAAGATAAGGTCTCTCTCTTCTCGGGATCCGTCAGGGGATACTTCGGCTCTACGGATACTCCGCCTTCCCGATTCTCCGATCGCTTCGTGGAATCGGGATTTGAATTTCGGAGTTGATTGCGCAATCCGCGCGCGTCGGCACCCACGCGTAGGCGCGCAACGCAATCGTCTCCTCGGCCCAGACGGTCATTTTAAAACCAATACCCGCCTATCGCGAACACGCAAATCGCCGGAGAGGAGATCTCCCCGTTTCTCTCCCCTCTTTATCCCCGCGCTCACCTCATTGCCTCTTGATATTCCGCGCTCGTTCCTCGGCACACACAGAGACACACGCTTTCAGACCGGAATGCGAGACGTACTTTTATAAACTTTCTTAGCTAAGCGTATAGCTAAGCTAAACTTCCTCCCCGAGCGCGACTTTAAGATCAGAGAGTCTAAAAAGTCGCATAGATACATTGAATGATTCTTAAATTGTAAGGAATTAAAATTATATAGTGTTTCTGACATGCAAATTAAGAACAGAACCGAAATCGTAGATTCACAAATTTTACGATATGATCAATTATAAATATTATATATTTTTTTATTTTTATTTTATTTATTTCTTAATCCATACCTTGAGGCTTTGGATGACTTCCAATTTATACATCTAGTAGTTTGTGTATATAAGTGTGAATAAGTATTATTAAGTGTTAAGTGTAAGACTTGACATTTAAGTTGAAAGTTAGAGTAAATCAAATAAATGAATCAAATAAATTTTGAAGCTTATCATCGTTCAAAAATTAAAATTAAAATTAAAATTAAAATGAATGAATAAAAATGAAAATAAAAGTGAAAATGGAATAAAGTGACTTTGCAAAATTATAAATATTATATATATATATATATATTCAAAGCTCAGTGTTTGGCGAAAAAAGATTGGCTCCAAGACGAGAAAAGAATTTGCGTATGAGAAACCGCATAGTTATCTCTCGAGGTTTTCATTCTTAAACGAAATACGTAACACGTCGAGATTGTGGAAGGAGAAGACGAATATCGGAAATGACGTAAAGAAGTTACAAGATGGAACACGATCCGTGCAGCCGCCGAAGGGTGTCGCGTGCTGCGACACAGACGATGAATCGGACGCACGACATTCCAACGAAACGGGAGTAAAGAAGAAACACGAGAAGACGAGGAAGGAAGCGTACGCGCAGTCACGTACGCGTTCCGTCTGGTTAAATCGCATAATGACGAGGTGCCTAATCACAAATTATGCCGCGTACGCGACAACCGATTCCGTCGTCGCGCATCGGGATTATGTAACGCTAACTTAAAACGTCTCTCGACCAGTAAATATACACGTCGCACTTCGGCGTAAATATTTCTAATAATCTGCTCACACAACGGGATGTGTCCCGTTATTAGTTACTCTAGAAACTAAAAGCGGAAAAACAATCGTGGCAATTTATATTAAAACGGAGTAAAATAAATTATAAAGTAAGACTAAGCGCTCCCTAAAGCGCATATAAATGTGAGAAAAAAGTTATCAGTTTAAAATTTATATTCTTAGCTCAAATTTTAGAGGGGCTTGAATGGCTGGATAGAGTTGTGTACGCATTTCTGTTCTAATGAAACAGTTAATTCGACGCTCTTGTTTTCGAGCCAAGGGAGGCGATAAGAAACGGCGCGACGCGGATGTTGACGACGTGAACGAGACCGTACGTTTCAGACGTACGCGACATTCGAAGGCGGTGTATAGGGCAGTGAAGGGGAAGGGCGTGATGAAATTCTGCGGAATATTTAATTTTTCCTGTGCTCTCGTGTGTCCGGTATCAGGCAGATCAGCAGGTACTATTTCCGCGCGCGAGGCAGAGCGAGGAGTATCCGTATTTCCGCGCATCAGATTCGTCTGAGAGAATCATCGCTGACAGAATTATTCGACGTTGATACGATGATGGCTTTCCAAGACCTTCCAGGGGCCCGCGATAATTACGACGATTAACAGCGAGAGAATAATTCGCGAGACGATAATTCTTCTCGCGAATACGCGGACTTTTGCGTTTCTCACAAATTTGACTATCCGTGTTGCTTTTGGTATGGTGCCAGAAATCTAAAGCTGGCCCGCTTTGCTCTATGCCACGTGCACGTAGAAAATAGAATTCTCGCATAGAGTTATCAAGGCCGTGCGGTAAGGCACATTAGACGTAAATAACAAAAATACATTGCCTTCCCTCTTTCACACAAAACATTCAGCATAAATAACCTGGTGATCGGATAGAATAATGCGGATACGCTCTGAAATGTAATTTCCTAGCACCTTGACATGGTTGGAATTTTCCTTAACCGGATAAGGTTCAATGACAAATTTTAACAGAAAATCCTGCTAATATTTCAATCGTTTTCCGTACGCAAGGTATTATGTAACACATCACGCCGAAGGCTAATTCTCTTTTTCCTCGAAGATCCTTTCCTCTTATCCTCGAATAGCAAAGCAGACCACATCGCTTGTAAATACCACAAAGTCTAAAACATTCGGCAGACTAAACACATTATTACGTCACGTGACAGTGTCGAAAAGGGAGTCCAAGCAGAATATAATCCACTAATGAAAGCAAATCTTACGTCGGCGAGAAATGTTTCCGTTTATATCGGTGGAAATTATGCTGATCTAATCATAACATTTACTATTCGACTCAAAACTTTGCAATCTACGATATATATGGAGTGTCTAAAATGAAAAGGAGTAAAGAAAACATAGTCTCATTCTACATATGATTTTTACAGAGAGAATATCTTTTTCTGCAATTTACAATAGTCTTGCTCCGAAACATAGATTTAAGTAACTCGAGTATATCAAACGGAAGAAAGAGAGAGAGGAGGAACGCTTACAGAGCGAGAAAAAACTCGAGACGTCGCGCATCGCTTCGAACAAAAATTCGAACATGATTCTCAGTAAAATAGTGTTCTCTCGCGTCGCGTCTCGACGAGATAAGCTAAGCATCATCTTCCCGATTTTTTTGTTCCTCGCTAGCAGCCAGACAGTTTAGCCTTGGAAGCCTCCGATTACTCGGACTTCCTGCTTCGTAATTTACAGAGCAATTCAACTTTGCGTAAATCTATCAGGAAACATACAGGACATGTGCCGTGAATCATGCGAAAGGCGCTTCGGCGCCTAAGTTTCTCAGCTAATTTATAATTGATTTTATTCGATTGTATCGTCGTATATTATCAGTGTATATTGTACATGCTCCTTAAAAATCCACATACTGCGGAAAACAAACTGTGCGAATTTTTTTTAAATTTCTAACAACTGAAACTTATAATTAACGAGCTTATAAATAAAAATCTAAATCGGATAATTCTTATTGTCAAACCTGGTTTAATCGTGTTATATCGACCTGTTACGCTAAATAGATAGCGTCGTATTAAAGTTAGCTTTACTTTATTGCGTCACGTTATCAAATCACTTTCATACTCAAAGTAGAGTTCATCTAAAAACCGCGCTAATTAAATAAATGAGATACTATCGCGAAAACTTGTGTAACATAATTATAAATTATATTGAAATCTTGTATGCAACAACTTGTGTAAATAATAATTTTCCTCATATGTACATGTACATTGGATGATTTACAGCTGTTTACACATATGTTATAATGTGAATAAGTAACAGGTGAGCATCTGCTTTGATATTCAAACAAGATTCTACTCTTTCCGTAAAAAGATATACGTTTATCACATTTTGTCAGCCATGATTGAAGAGTATCGATATTTGGAAACGATATATTCGCGTGCACTTAATTTAAAATTATTTTCCAAGGATATACATATATGATGTACACATACACTATAAATAAAATATATAATTTTTAAATAGAAAAAAAAATAAAAATTGCCATACATTACACCGTTATCAGATAAACGCATTTAATTCACCTGACATTGACTATCGCGATAACGTTGAAACATAAGTCACTTATCGGTCGGAATAATGTTATTTCTTTCCAGGAAACGTTTCTTGTATAATCGCGTCGCGATCTTTAATGATTATGATCGTTCGCGCTTATTCTTTATCACGGTCATGAATCGCGGCCTCATCTTCCGGTTCAGTTCTCCAGTTTCCGTGTCTCGTCGGTAACGCGATTAACTGCGCAAGAATTTTTTATGCACCTGTTTTGAATTGCATCTCACGCATCGAGTCTCCGACGCGATTCGTTAAGACAACGCGTCGCGTGTTCGCCGCACGCGTATGAGAATGACACGAAGCGAAATGCGCTCCGAGACTTTTCGCTGGCTCTTTGGTGCCCGTCCAACAAATCACTCGCCATTCGTTCGTTTCTCGTCAACGACGAGATAAATAATGGAAAAGTTTGACGTAAAAGAGGTAAGTTAAAAAGAGCATCAACCCGCCAATAAATCACATAATGAATGCAGACACGAGAAACTTATTAATCGGGAAATTACACTTCCGTCAAAATGATTGAATGTGTACGCGCATTGTATACAATTATAATGATTTAAAAGATAAATGGTGACATTCACAATATCATATGCATGTAAACAAGATTATTATCACGCTTTTAAGTTGCCGAAAATTTTAAGGATATTACACAATGATGATATAAGAAATAATTATAGTGATATAAATGGTAGATAATTCACACGTTATGTAAATATTTGCACAAGTGTGTTTTTTACAAGACGCATAAAAAAATGTTCTTTACATGTTCTGTTTTTTATATATATAAATTGGAGTTGTAAATAACGTTTTTTTATATTTTTGTCATTTAAAATTTATTTTTTTAGATAAAATATCTAGTTATTTATGATAAATTTTCAGAAAAACCTATTATTTTGCGTAAATTAATCGAAAAGTATAAATCGAGAAATCGCTATATTAAGTAATCACGTTTTACTTTATTATTCGTGTTAGTTCAAAATGTATAAAAATAAATGTATAAAAATAATATATACATTTTGAAAATACAACTTCACGTGATTTATATCTTGATTATATCTTGCCTAAAAATGAAATATTGAGTGTAGTCAGAGATTTGACCATTACTGTTACAAAGTTATTTAAAATTGAAGACTTAATAAAAAATTTTTTACAAGCTATATTTCACAGAACTCATATGATGAAAGGAAATGTGGCAAACCTGAGACATTCTATATCTCAGCAAAAACCATCATAGTTCCACGATTGCAAAAGAGGATGTTAGCAATATCTTTTTTCATTCAAAATGTCACGGTAAGAAGAGAGTGTGTGTGTTCCCCACTCATATCTCTCATATCTCGAGGTTGCACAACGCGCATTGTATCGCGTCACCGATTTTCAGTAGTTTCTTGAACGGCTTATCTTGTTGTACATTAGGTTAGAAAACAATGTCAGTATGTCTCTACATTCAGTCAGTGTCAGTGTACATTTCCGTTTTATTGAGCTTTTTCTTTCGCTTTTCTAAGTTATGCAACTTGAGCATTTATCGCGAAATGATAATACGTAGTTATCAAACTTGCTTAATCAATACTGAAATCAATAACGAAATCAATACTGAAATCAATAACGAAATCAATAACGAAATCAATAAAATTTTATCAGTACTTCAAATTACAAAAAGTACGATCTTTACGTAACTGGACTTGAAACAATTTCAAATACAATCAATCGTCAACGTGTATATTATTCTATTTGTTTGAACATCGCTAGAATGCAATGAAGAACATTCGTGTATAGTACAAATCAGATTACCGACATCCAAATTACTGTTAAAGTTTTACGAAGCGTATTGTTATCAACGTTATCTGTTGGTGCGATTTCAATGAGATTACAAAGTGCGAGAGTCTATGTGCGAGAATTGTTATTCCTTCTACATGTCGAGAAAACACATTCTTCCGTTTTGCGCCAGTGCTGCGAAAAGAACGACGGAAGAAGGATACATTTTAAAGTGAAGTGAAGAGCAGTGAAATATGTCCGGAATGGCAAATCAGGCATTTGAAGTAATTTTATTTTTTATTTCTTGTGTTGATAAGTTTTATTGGATAATTCATAAATCGTAATATATGTGAAAGTTTCCTTTAAATATTTAAAAATAGCTTTTTTATCTCGGATTATATCTAAAATTAAAAAATATGAAATGGAAAATTTTTTCTTAACATTTTTTTTCCATTAAATATTTTGAAATATTTTTCGAATATTTCATTCGTCTCTCCCTAACTCTCTTTGCTTATTCGAGAAAATGTAAAGAGATTATTTGAAAACGGTTTTATTTTTATGATTGATAGGATAATGAATTAAACGTGTTAGAAAATGGTGACCGGAAAAGTGAACCCACAGCGAATCAAGTAAGTACATCGCTTTTGTTTCATTCTTCTTACCATCGCGAAGGAATGCCTTTGTTCGAAACAATCGATCGTCTAATTATAGTTTCAAGCGCAATTTGTGTGCATGAATAATCGACGATAATAATAGTGTATATTTTGTCATTATCGAGCAATATCGTTGTAATATATATTTTATTTTAAATTCGTTTTAAAATAAAAACTTAAATAAAAATAAGATAGAACAATATACCAATTTTGACGTTGCTGTAAAAAAATATCGCTTGATAACAATTTAAAACAATACATATTAATATGTAGCATTATGATCTCGCAGGATGCTAATTTTCATCGTGAATCACAAATACATAGGAAGACCAGAAACAACGCGATCAATGCCTATCTTTCGAAACACCGGAGAATTTTTAAGACTTTTGGCTTAATAATTTTAAATCTTCTTATCATAGCCTATATAATCTGCGCGGGTGTATATTGGAAAAATAAACGTATGTATGTGTGTGTTTATTCATTTCGGAATTTATAATCTCTCGTTATACATATATGTAATTGATATCGAATTGATAAAGTAGCAACGCGTTAAATTTGACAAAGTGACATGATATGACGATATCGTTTTTCAATTTCAGAAAATCATTGCGATCTCCAATGGTGCGATGGCTACGGCTTGCTGCTTATACTTGCAGGGCTTATTTATCTCGGTCTGTTTTATTTCTTGATCGTAAAACGATATTTTGGAAAGTACATTATACAATGTTGCCTGCCGGTAACGAATTCCTTGGAACGCTTGCAAAATACCAAGTGAGAGAAATTAACATCATCTGTCCGATAAAAGTTATTTATTGTATAAACGATTCATATCGATGTCGTGAAAATTTTCAGATACGGAACGTGCATTGGAGGATCGATCTTTCACTTGATTGTACTAACAGCTATCATTATTTTCCTCATTGTTGATACCGCAGAATCAAGGTACAGATTAATCAGTATCCTCGGCGTTATTGTCGTACTGGGATTAGGCTGGTTATTTTCTAAACATCCGAAACAGGCAAGTGAATCATGATATCTCGAAGCTTAAGTTTCGTCAGCTCTTTAGTCGGTATAAATTCACGACTTTGACCTTTTTTAGCACACAATCTTTTTTCACGTTAAACGCACGATACCTTATTATCGCTATTTTATCGATTATCGCTCGAAGCGTTTACGGGAGATAAGTTAATTCATTAATTTTACACGTTACGTAACAATTATCTTCATTCTGCCGCATCGCCTCCCTAATGCGCTCCAATTACTGCAACATAATATATACAAACGGAGCCGAGGAAAATTGCTAAGACACGTGGGTAGACACGTCGCTAATTCCGCTGGAATTTTTAACCCACTTCATTAATCTGTCTAATGTGCACGCAAATCTCTTTCTTCATAAATTTTTGATACGTAATATAAATTAAAATATCTTCTTATTTTCTAGAGTAAGAAGAAAAAATTGAGATACTAAATATACAAATTTAAAATGACAAACTTTCTCTTGAGAAACATAAAACTTATTATACTTGCAATTTCTTTCATTTATTATCACTTTCGATCATTTTAACGATCACGCGTCATTAAATATGCGCAGATCAATTGGAGACCTGTTATTTGGGGCCTGATTTTACAATTTGTACTTGGACTCATCACACTTCGATGGCCTGTCGGTCGCAGTATTTTCCAATGTGTGTCCGATAAAGTGGTCACTTTCTTGGATTTTACTAAAGTTGGCGCCAGTTTCATATTCTCAGAAGACTTAGTCAGCAAGGGAGTCTTTGCATTCACCGTTAGTTGAAGTAGTATATTATAACGCACTTAGAAATATTTAGAATCAAATATAAAATAATAGACATCACATTTAACAATTATCTTATGAAGATCAATTATCTTATAAAGAAACAATTATCTTATAAAGAAATGGCACGATTGTTAATTTGATGATTAAAAAAAATTTTACGTTGCTTTATTTACCTGAAAAATTCTTTTAACTTATAATTTCGTTATAAACCGCTAATGTGCATTCTGCTTTATTAGGTACTGCCCGTGATCTTTTTCTTCAGTTTCGTGGTGCAAATCATGTGCTATCTCGGTGCGATGCAATGGATAATCATGAAACTAGGATGGATTTTGCAAAGGATAATGGGCACGACGTTGTGTGAGTCAATAAGCGCCGCCGCTAATCCTTTCATCGGAATGGTAATATCATCGCGTTGTTCAAACAACTGGATCAGCAACTTCATATTCTCACAAAATAGAATTTCCGGATCGTAAGAATTCGAAACATTAAGAATTTGCCTTGTTTTCCAGTCGGAATCTCCTCTATTAATCAAACCGTACATCAATCAATTGACTCTCTCGGAGTTGCACGCGATACTGAGCTCAGGATTTTCCACGATTTCTGGTCTGTCACGCGCTTCATAAGTACGACTTACGGATGTGTCGTTAAGCCACAATTTATAATCGTGTTTATTTGCCCGCTGCAGGTTCGGTATTGGCTGCTTACATAGCATTCGGTGCAGAACCGGCTCATTTAATAACCGCCTCCGTAATGTCCGCGCCGACTGCTTTAAGCTACTCCAAACTCTTTTATCCCGAAACCGAGCCAAGTCTCACGAAATTCGAAAATATGAAGCTCGAAAAATCGTAAGTGCGAAAATTTTATAAAAAATTTCGTCTCAATAATAGCTATCACATATGCAAATTTATATTATATTAAATATATAGATCGGACACCAACATTCTAGACGCCGCTACCAATGGTGCATTGGCTGCAATACCAATCGTTTTGGGTATAATCGCGAATATCGTGGCTTTCGTATCCTGCATTGCGCTTTTAAACGGGATGCTGTCTTGGTTCGGTGGTCTCGTCGGTTACGAGGAATTGAGCTTCGAGGTAATAAATCTTTTGACGCGTGTGACCTTTCCAGCGACTAAAAGTGTATCTACTATTTGAGCGAATTTTAGATTTTCTAGTTTTGCAGATTATTTTGGCGAAAGTCTTTATGCCACTGAGTTGGGTCATGGGCGTTCCTTGGGAACAATGCGAAGAAGTGGGTACATTGATAGGTTTAAAGACAGTGGTGAATGAATTGATTGCTTATCAGAAGATGGGCGAATTTAAAAAACAGGGCAGAATATATGGGAGATCGGAAGCGATCGCCACATACGCGATTTGCGGTTTCGCGAATCCAGGTTCGATCGGCATCCAGATAGGCGTCTTCTCTTCTTTAGCGCCGGAGAAGAAGGAGCAAGTAACGTGTGTCATTATGCGAGCCTTCATTGCTGGCAGCGCCGTTTGTTTCCTCACAGCCAGCATCGCCGGTAAGATTGAAATCTAACGTGACTGTTACACAAACTTCTCTCGAGCCGTTGCTCTTCAAGAATTACCGATCAAGTTTTACTTTGTTGTAGGTATGCTAATCGACGTTACGTCATCGTCTTCTTCGTCTTCAACAAACGTTACTGTATCAACAATTTTGAACATCACATCAGCGACAACACTAAATACTTCGTTAATTTGAATTAAGAAAAAATTGCATTTGAATTACGAAGTTGCGTTGTAGCAATCTTATTATAGGGGCGTTTAATTACAAAATTCAAATATTTTCAATTTGTGATCATATCATATCTACAATTGTTTGAAAAGAAATGGTAATCTCAAAGAATTTCTCTTGTTAAATAATTATAAATAGCGATGTTGAGAAAGAAAGAGACACATTAATTCCATTATAGTCTTTTTATCAGTAATAAATTTTTATACAATACTGAGATAGAAACATCGAAATAACTTATAAATGATGTATATGAGATCATCGATTTTCACCGAAAATGATGCGTAGCAAAATCTTTTACCCAGCAAAATCAATTTCGCGCTTAGTAAAGCTAAAATGACAAAATCACATGAGAGGGATACACTTACTATCTTATTTAATCTGTCACTATTTGTACGTTATCAGTATATATGATAATTGTGTAAGTATCGATCGCGTGTAAAGGAATACGTATCCCCCCCCGAAAAAATGGGCGTGCTTATTTATACTATATCGATAACATTAATTGTACAATATCTTATATACCACAATACGCAATAATATCACAATATCTTGAGAGTATGGAATGTCGCGTGCGGTGCTTCAAGAAGCTAAAAATATCGAATGAATGTATCATTTTTATATTTTCTACGATCACTTATGGTAGAGCATGCATCTGGTAAGTTTCGTAAATGCTGTCAGTGCGATTAAACACGTCGGCAGTCACCTCCAACATTTTTGGCAGAACGTCTATGTTTCGTTGAACATTTTCACCACAGACCTGAGGAACAGATACAAGTGAAGAGAAAATCATTCGACCATATTCGGCATTCCCTAAAAAAGGCTCCTATAACGGTTAATCCGTTTACCTTTTTTAATAGAGCCTCCCTATTAGGCATAGCGTACATAGCAACTATCGCGGCTTTCCTAATCACCCATGGATGATGCTTTGCCAAGGTTTTGTTATACGCATCTTGGCAACAGCTAGACGTTTTGTCACCGTCTGAGAGATCACCCAGTTGTCGCAAAAATTCTCTAATAAAATCTAAAAGATTGAAATATGTATCAGCTGACTCGGATTTCTAAATAGTACCACTGATAACGATATAGTACCTAAACCTCTATGCAGTCGTAATAAAGTACGTGCGCCATTGACATAATCAGATTTTTCCAGCAGTTTGTTTTCCTTCTCATACTCAATCATAGACTTGACAGTGGTGTACTGTTGATGGTCTTTGTTTAACAAACTAGTTAAGACGTCTATTTTTTGCTTCAGATCAGAAGAAACGAAACTAAAGACACTGCCCATTAGCTGAAAAAATCTGTGCACACAGCATGTTACGGATACAATTTCATATCTCTGATGTCAGATTAGTAAGAGATATCACGATTAATTTAATCAAAAGAAATAGATAGCAGCAAAGGAGTTTAATATCACAGAATTACAATTTTTACAGCGTATTTTTTTAACTTTTGCACATAACTATCGCACAAAACTTTATTAAATTTTGGACAAGAGCATTATATATAAATTCTATATGTTAAATAATATATAAATAATGTAACACACATTCTCTTAATCCAATAATGTACAATTATTTAAGCTAGTTGTCATTTGTTTAATTTTTCATTCCACTTCTATATGTTACAGAAATGCCACAGAATGCCAAATAAATCCGTCAAATATTAACGTCAAGTATAAATTGAAATCCACAATGACAAGGTTATGTTAGATGATAAAAATAGACGAGCCACATGACTTACTTGTGGAGTTCGTTGTAAGCGTCTAGATACGCTTTTAGAACGATATCGTCATTTTCTGCGAGGGCTTGGTCGAAATAATCATGAACGGTACGCAAATCGAAAAAACTCAATTCTGGTCCCTCCGCCATTGTCGTGTTACTGCATTCAACCAAATGCCTATCGAGTCTGTCTGCTTCTGCGCCAACGTTACGATATTTCCGTTATCTTCTTTGATTGCATATAGCCCTCGAAATCAGACCGTACAATTACATAACCACCAATAATCATGACTGCCTATTGCAGTCTACTTCTACTATGACAGGTGGTGCATGACGTGGTCAATAATGACGGCGTCATTTCCAAGATCGATGGACTGCTTGCTTTTACCGTTCGAGTTTGTTACATTCATTCAAGTCCAGGACCGTACAACGAGGAACAAAGAAAGAAAATACAACCTAGCGCACTCTGCTAAAGATCATTCCTAATCTTCACACGATAACTTGAAGCGCGTACAAACATGTATGACATATGTTTAAATCATCGATTTAGAAATTCGGAGAAGAATAAATGCTCAAAGAAATGTGATGATAACGATAAAAACGTTTTAAACAACATAAACCTGCATATGCATATGCATTCATATTTTTGTTACACAAGTGCATCTATTTCCTACCATGTACATTTTTAATAATCCAATTTTTTATATAATTTGGAAATAATATAAATTATTTCAAATAAGCCTAGTCTTCTTTCTCTCTGAAGGATATAGTGTCTTTATAATGGGAGATAATGTGGAAGGAATATTACCAGTGGAAGAGAAGTGAAATGTTTTCTTGTGAGCAATACATGTTTTCGACCACATTGTATGCTCGTCTACATAGTACAATCATCTTCCATGAGAGGCGCTACACTGGAAGAACCGACTACGAATTACGATTATTTTTTCCAAAATAAACAACTATTGTATAAACAAACATATATATATACACACACACACATATATATATATATATATATATATATATATACACACACACACACACACACACTTAAATATATTTTAAAATTTAATTCGATAATTTTTAATTTTCGATAAGTTTTAAAACTTAATCGTATAATATATCTCGTATATTTTGTACTCTGATTTTTTCATCGAACGTGAAATGTATGCACAGCTGAACACTACCTACATCTTTCGATACACAGTAGGAGTTGTTATATTTGCACATTATTTACTCCCGACCTCTATTTGTCGAACAATCGCCCTGTGCATTTACCGAGTTGGTTTCGACGAGGGGAACTGAGAAATTCTTGCAAGTATCTTCCCACCTCACCTTTGGCTTATTTGAACTGTTTGTAATATTTCAATATTTTTACGCACAAGTGATAAAAATACGTAAAGAAAGACTAAGACAACTTTTCTTTTTTTCTAAAGCTAATGCCTGCATAATAAAACCGTGTCTTATTTCAAATTTCAATATATTATCGTAATAATTTGTGTTTCATGAAAGAGATCTGAGTTATACATAATAAAATATGTTTAATATATATATAATTATAAATAATATATAATAAGTATTAAGAGAACATATAAAATAAAATTTTCTCTTTTATACTCTCTATTCTTCAAATGATTGCATAATCTGTATTTTCATCCATTTATTAGTCTGTGCGTCTAATAAATTGAATTTGACACTCTCATGTGCTCAATCTATTTCAAAAATATTATTACTACATATATGTGCAATACATGGCATAGTGATGCTCAGAGTTGTGTGGCCATTGATATCGTACGTGATGACGAAGAAACATAAACAAAGAATAGTAAAATCTCGCTGACACATCGATTCACATAGGTAACCGGTCTCCCTGGGGATGCTAAATAATTCACCGCAGCTGGGACTGAGAGTCGGACGAGAAGCGGGGTTTGCGGAGGAGAAAAGGAGGCGGGGTTGAAGGGGTCTATTAAATATTCAGATATCCCTCAACGCAAATAGAGTAAAGTCAAACGCGACGTCGAGCGCAGAGGCATGTAATCTAAAAACTACGCGAGGTCGAAATGAAAACAGATCCTCGCCTCCGATAACGATCCTTTCCATCCAGTGTTACGGCGACATCTCGGAGCAAAGCCGTTTCCAAAGCTCTTGCCGATGAAGAAGATTGCCGCGAAGAATCGTCCACGCGAAGGAATTGCGATGAATATTCCGGTCGGACGAGAAACGTGCCGTAGATGTTTTTACGACGGCAACACATTTCCGGTCAAGCGATCTCACGGGGCGCCGACTTCAACGACCAATCGCACGACGACGTCGTAGCTGCGGCGCATAAAAATGTGTCACTGGGGTGCCGTAGTATCTCCGCTGAGACTTATCGACGAGGAAACGCGTCGGATTCTTGATTTCTGGGCACGACACGCTCAGCGATCGTATCTTCCCTCAGTGGACACTTTTGTGCCTTTATCGCGTTTCGCTCTTCGAAAAAAAAAAAAAAACACGAGACGGACCGACCGCCGAACAACGCCGGTCAACTAAAAGGAATCGTTCAACGAAGCATGCATTGCTCTCCCGATCATCGTTCTAATTATCTCGGTAACCCAATCTACCCATCTCGCGCCGCGTCTTGGCTTCCCGCTTCCCTTCTCGGAACTTCTCGATTCTCTCTCGTCTCGGGTCTGCCGTCGGCCTAGCAGCAACCCTCCTCGACTCTCCCTCGCCGTCGTCTACCGTATAATCATCCCTCTTTATCTTTCTTCGTTCCGTCCGCATTGGACGTCCGGTCGTATCCTTGTCTCTTCTCCCGTCTCTCTCCTTACCGTCTCCTTCTTTCGATCTCGGAGTCTAACTGCGGGATCGTCGACGACCGCCCATCTAAGTTTAACAATTAACGCCCGAACGGGGAAAAATAAATTAATTGGATGCAGCCCCGGCGCACGAGACGTGTCACGAACATTCGATCTAATCGATGCAGATTCCCGTTCTCCCATGTAGAAGATGAATAAGATTTCTTTTGCCACGGTTTGTCAGAGAGTGTATGTTTCTATGCATAATGCGCGTAAACTGGAAAATATTCAAATTGCCCCTAGCTATTTATAATTATTCCTAAAATTAATAATATATGGGTTGAAATGCTAAAAATATTGGAAGATAAATTAATTTTCGTGCAAATTTAATTGGTACAAGTGTTGTGTCCCTGAAAAAAAATTGTGTGTTCTCCTCCTTCAACTTTCTCCCTTTCGCATTGTTCCTTTGTTCCGATTGTCAGGGTTGTCAGAAACGACAAGACGACAGCTAGCGAGAGACGAGAAGGGTGTTTGTCATACGTCGATAGGCGTCAGAATTGACACATTCGCCGAGTGTGAAACGGAAGTGGCGTTTGGGGCGACGTACTAAAGGGATTCGAGGGTGCAAGACGGATAAATATTTGAGGAATTTGTTGTCGAGAATGAAGGCGGCGTTAGGAGACTTATCGCTTGTTTGGCGGCTCCGTAAAAAGGATTTCGGACGATTTTTATAATCTCACATGCGAGAGACAGAGAAAATATTTTCTTAATTATATTTTCAACTTACAATTGTACAGTATAGCCAATTCTGGTCAAAAATATGATTGTAATTTGCTTTAATGCTACAATTTATTACAATTGATATCTGATTACTTATTTTCATTGCTTAAATGAGAAGGGAATCCCTCCTCTAAATCTCAGCGATGCGTCAGACACATGAATGAAAGAAAGACGAAACGGACGGAGGGAAAGAGAAGCAAAGTGACGAGAAATTTCTAACCCTTCGATGTGCAGCATTACACCCTCGTGTGCGGTTCGTAGGAAAAGTTTTAGGTGAGCTACGTACGAGAGGGTTGAGAACAGACCTTTTCGCAAAAGGGTCTAACGACAGTTTTGTATCCCATGGAAAATCACTGTCAACCAACAAGAGTCTGCAAAGTGTCGCATTATACAAATACACACATACGCGCATTTGTAAAGTCATAGCCAAAAGTGACGATAATCGTCGCCGTCTCTGGACGTAAGAAAGACTAAAAGACGCAACGTTCAATTTCTGAAACAAACCGATAGATGCATCGACATATTTAGAATAAAAGTACCTTAAGACTTATCTCACACATCTTAGAATTTATACACGCGTTCGGCGCATTTTAAATAACCAAGACATTAACATAAGTAATCCCAGGTTTTTTTTTCCACGATATATAATAGGAAATATAAACAAATAGTAACAAATAATGAGATTATATGGGGAATCGTAAGATCGAAGCAATTGAAGTAGTTTTAATTTAAACTTTTGTCAGCGACCGTACGTGAAGTAAAGGCGCATACTCACACGCACACGGCGGGATGTAACAGATACAGACGGCGCCTGCGAAAAGCCCGGATACCCAGGGTAAAACGAGCCTGGGAAGTTCATTAATGGATTAAGAGTGCTCGATCGATACGATTAGCGCAACGTGGCCAGCCGCTCCTGATACGCGCAACATGCATTCGAACGCAACCTAGAATCCATGATTTTGTCGTGCATGGAGATGATTGAATGGAAAACAGGGGAGAGAGTAAAAACGTTTCGTGAAAAGAATTATGTTGTCAATTTAACTCCGGATAGCTATAGTGATCTGAATTGCTAGCGTTTCAATCGGATCTTTCTGTGCAGAGAAGGAAGCATTTGTTATTTTTCATCCAGGCATTTTTTTAGAAAAATTTATATAAAACTTTGTACTGCTTCGTAAATATAATCATAGCGAAATAACGAACGTCATATATGCGTGTATTCGATATAACTATAATATTAGAAACCAATATTTCTATCCTTCCGCCACGTTACGAACTATCAGAGCTTTATATCGATCCTCGGGATTGATATGAGCGCCGTGTAACACACGACCCCCTAGTGCGCCGCATGGGGTTGAATTTTAAAACTGCCCTCTAGAGAGAAGTGGGAAGCTGTGCGTCTTTTGAAATCGGACTGTATGCGGTCCTGTTCTTGCGTAAGAAACTACATATCCCTCGGGATCCCACATTGGTATCCTTCGTTGTCATTCAAAAAAGCCGACATTCAAATTCTATCCTTCCCCTCCCCCCCTCCCTCTCTCTCTCTTCTCAATATTTCTTAACAATATAGACATTTAATTCGAGTTGTCAATAGAAAGAGAAATGGATGTCCAATTTTTATACATCTAATCATTGTTTAAAAAAAAAAAGCAATCTCGCTAGTATATTTCAATCTATTTTGCTAAACTCGTAAATATATCCATGCTGCCTTCCGATCACTTAGAATACGGTCCTTCTCGACGACTTTGTAGATTAAAGAGGAGCACCAAGTGTCCCAGTCCCATGCGACTCTTTATGTCGAGCCATCTTTTCCACGTTGCTCGAACTATACGGTCGTGAATCGCTTAGGCGAGAAGATCGCGACGAAAGGGGGTGTAGGAAACGTCGAAGACAGGTGGGGTAGGAGAGGGTAGATGGAAGGAAGCAAGGTGGTAAGACTCTGGCAGGGTGGCGGTTGGCCGGAGGTTTCAAGGTGGAGTCGGGGTCGCTGTCGCGGCTCTAATAAGCTACCCTCTCAAACCTCGTTCCACGTTACGACCCTTACATCCCTTTACGGGTACCGAGGGCAGCCTTGCAATTTGATAAACTGTCACGAGCGTACCGACCATGTTACCCGAAACTAGCCGGAAACTTGCGAAAATTTCTTGGCTATCGAATTTCTTTGCTCGATTATCCATTTCGGTTTTACAACGCTGAAAATTTCACAGAGAGAAAGACGCGACTTTATACACGTTAAACTATAGAACATTATTTACGAAGAATGCGTTGAAGTTATGCGAGACTCTTTATACAATGCAAAGCTTATGAAAGAAACGAAGCTCGATTAGTTTACGTTACGTTTCCATTTCCATGTAAATCACGCGATCATAAGTCGACTACATAAGATCTCGAGAAAGATTGCTGCATTAGTAGTTAGTTCCGGGTGGAAGCTTGCCCTTTGATGAAGCCACCGGAGGATAAACCAGAATAAAGATTGCAGGGGAGCAGAACTATGCGACAACTTCTAAATAAACAAAATATCGAAAAATAGAATTTATACAAAGTTTTTAATTTAAAAAAATCAAATAATTAAAATGATTGAAGCAGTACTAAATAACTGTTTAATTAAAAAATTAAAATAATATTATCGAAATATATTAATCTTTATAAATAATAGAGCCGAAATCAATGATCGATTCTTACGACTGAATTCGCTTCATCGATTGAATGAAAGGAGAAGGACGATTCCAGAACTATTGGCCAGCTGTGCCACGGGAATCCGAAGGTCGGGGAAACGCATACTCTTGGGAAATGATTCCACTTTGCAAGAGGCAAATGGAAATGACCCTGGGACAGTCTCCGGACCGTAACTCTCTAGGGTTGTTCTTGGTCAGACGCGATGACGATTGCGAGGGGCTGAATAACGAAACTATCCTTATTATATAAGGAGGTTCTGTTTCTCAAACAGCTGTAACTTACCAGTTCCGTCGATACATGTAATGATATGAGATCTTTATATTACAACATGTATTGGATTTCGATTAATAAACTTGATATTTATCTATTATATTATCTATAAATATTACGATAAAAATATTCCGCAAAATTCATAAACAAAAAATAAATAAATTTTTTATCTGTTTACATGTAATAAAACGCTCGTGATAATGCATGTTACACATAATAATTTATATCGATAAATTTTTCCTGAAAACGAAAGATCTTTATAATCACGAAGACGCTGTTGAAAGCGGCGGAACGAGCTGCACACTCATCCTTCGGACAACGAATCATCTCGCGACGCTGCTAACGGACCCTCGTCGTTACATCCGACAAGACATTACTTGTCGGTTACAAGACATTTTCATCATACATCATCCAAGACAAACGTCTTGCTTCGGACATGTGTTATTTCAAGATTTAATAGTAAATGTCGACGCGCGCGCGCGCGTTGTTAAATTGCGATAATAGAAAATAAATTTTAGAGATTTAAAATATGTAGATAATAAAAATAAAATTAATAAAAACAAAATATTTATCATACACACACGCGATCGACGGTACCATCATATTCAGAAATCGAGAGAGATGTTAGAGGCGAGAGAGATAGCTTCACCCCTCGAGGGTGTCAAAAAAATGTTTGGGGATCGCGTGACATTATTTTTGAATTTTTGTCTCGTAGGAGAGAGAAAGTGAATTAGGGTGAGAATGTAGCGAATGCGATTGGCATGCCAAGGAAACTTTAGGGCAATTTAACCGTTGGCTGACAAATAACGTTAAAAGGTTGCACATAACATAAGATATCAGAATCAAGTTTCATATATAATTTATAAAGTGTCATACATTAAAAAAAAAAAATTTATTCGTGCATACAATATTCACATTGTTGCTTGTGAAAAGTTGCATATAAAAAAACATGTCTGTTTGCCACTCTTTAAAAAGGAAAAACTGCTAAAAATATATATATTATACTATTTTATATCCTCTATATTTTTTATAATGAAATTTATGAGCTATTACGCTTTCATACAAGTCTATGACATTATATTTATTTTATTTTATACGCGCTTAAATCTAATAGTCCTCCAATATCTATTGGCGAGCACTCTGTAATCATACGATGTGAACAGCAACAAAATAAAAACTCAATAACTTCACTACCACGCGCATCCAAAACGATTGGTTTCTGTTTGCGTTTCGGCTATTTTTTTCGCAGATGTCCTTTCGACAATAACGATATTCTATAACCCACATCCGACACGGTTCACATAATCGGTGAATCGATGAATGCACGACGATTATCGACGCACTTTTCCGTTCAAATTAATTGGACCAATTATCGATGCCGAACAATTATCCGCTGGCAACCAATTAGATCGGCAGGATTTGTCGACGACATGTTGCCTGGCAAGGAATAATTGGAGTTTATGTGTTGTTACAAAAAAAAAAGAGACGACCGGTAAAAAGCGACATTATTCAAATACATAATCGGTTTAACCAAAATTTTCGAGATGATTCTGACGAATGACTGTTAGGTTAAAAAAAAAAATGTTAATATTTCTGAGAGAGAATGAATAAATGTAATATTTTAACGACTCTTGACACTTGCGTTTGGTGTGTTTTCCAAAATCGCTGTTAATCTTTATTTTTAGCTCATTAAAAAAATTTCCTGACGTAGTTTAAAAATTATTCAAGATTTTCAAAAATGTAAAAATTCAACAGCAATAGACTGACACGGCCGAGATGAAAAGTATTGTTTCAAGTATCAAAACATTTTTCTCACGTACACAAGAGTTAAAAATTTGTTCTCATTTCCTGATGAACTTAAATATCGCCACAATACTAATGTCCAACCAAGATCACACTAGCGTCCGCTCGTAGAAAACTGTCGTGTGTTCGACTCCGAAGATCACTTCTCGATGGTTCTCCACTTGCACCGCGCAATATTAACCCGTTTATCGGCCCCGTCAGTCGCAATTCCTCTCGTCCGCTGTCGTGGCACTTTGATTTTCGCTGACGAGAAAAAAAAAAAAAACCGATCGACGAGAGTAAAGCGAGAAAACGGGTGATAGCGGAAAAGGAGGGCACGCAACGGAGGGGGAGGGAAGGAGGGGAGCGCGGATAACGCGGGCGCGCTCGCGTTGTAGAGCGAAGGTAATCACACACGGTTAGCACATGTTACCCGGGGGGCAATTCTCGAAAAAGGCCGCGGGTCGTTCCAGACGACGTCTTGCGCAAGGGATACACGGGGGCGGCAGGAGAGGGGAAGGGGGATGAGAGATCTCGGGGCCCCTCGCGCGGATCAGGGGCTCGAGGGGTACCGAAGGGATGACGGAGACGACAGAGGCGGCGCCGGAGGCGGGCCGCAGTTTTTCAGATGAGTTTGCGCATGCGGATACTTTTATACCCCACCAAGAGCGACACCGCCGCCTTGGCGTTCTTAGAGGCTTCTTAGGATGAGTTTTGTCCCCTGCGAGGCGCACTCCACCTACCCGCCAGTCACCCACACCGCCGCACCGTTGTCGCGGAGAAGTCGGCGGATGCGTCGGCTCGTCTGGCTAGAAAGGGTTGTATCTACTAGCCGCGGTACTCGCGGCCTTTTACTTTACTCGAATCTCGAATATAGCCTCGTAAGAATTTTTACCGAGCATTGCATCTTCGATTATGTCAGCGCGACGTTCTGGATCTACGATCGAGAAAGTCGGATAGACTAAATTTATCGATCCATTATCTGGTGTAATATAAATCGCGCGTAAAATTGTCATCGTTACATCCTCCTCGTTCAAGATGACGCGCAAACGATCCGAGGCCCCGAAGTCTGTCTAATAGAGGTAACGAGATTATCGAGAGAAACACCAACGGAGTAGCGTTAAGGAGTTCTCGGTCTGGAGGTAGCTAAAATCGGATTAGCAGTGAAACGAGTAATCGGCACTGGGGCTTCTCGTCGGTCTCTCGCGCTACCGGACATCGTGTCTCCACGATGAGATTTACCAGGACGATGAAACACCTTCTTAAGCTATTTTTTGTTATCGCTATACTAATAGATACAGACGACCGCATTAAAGATTTTTTTTTTTTTCCAAACTTTCCAAGAGAGGGATATTGCAGCAAATTCAGAGTTTCGAAAATATGATTTTTAATTATCGTCTATTTTCATCTCACTGTATAAAATTGTCTTATATTTGTTCAGAAAAATTGCAGAAAATATCTCGGACACAAGTCAAAATCTTCCTTGAAGAAATCTTTTTTTCCAAGTAAAAATTCTCAAAATAATTTGTTTCGTAAGAGGGATTCTTCGGGTCAGTCGCGTCGTGATTTAACTCTCACGCGTTTCTGTAGGCATCAGCTGTCTGCATCGAGAGGAAAATTGGCGAAGCAAGAGTCCGCGGGGTGCGAGAAATCGGCTCCTTAGGCAAGGATAGCAACGCGACGAGCTTCTTGCGGAGAATGGTGAAAGTCAGAGAAGAGAAAGAGAGAAGGAGAGAGGGTGGAGAGGAGAGAAACGGGGAACGGCAGGAGCTCCGTAACGGAGAAAATAAGAAAGCAAATTACCTAGCAGTCACCTACCCTCGGGGTGAGGTGTCGATATGACATGTAGGGAGAGAGAGAGAGAGAGAGAGAGGGAGAGAGAGAGAAAGAGAGAGAGAAAGAAAGGGGAGGGGAGACCCACTGGTGGCAACCCCTGGGGTTTATTACAAGGGTGGAATCAAATACACCGGGTGTCAAAAAATGAAATGCCACCCTACCGTGTTCCTTGCCAACCCCCCTTTCAACGGGAGGATGGGATCATGGTGAGTTATGGAAGAAAGAAAAAGAAGAGCCGTAATAGGGTGAGACCGCCGCGCTCTCCGCGGATAAAAGATCACAGATCGTTTCTTCCTCCGTCAGAGATTTAATTAGATATCAAAAAAGAGATTTTTTTCCCTAATATTGTTTGTTCTCAACACAATTGTAATACTATATTGTTATTTAATACTTATATATCGAAAGTTTTAGATTTTTTTTTTTAATCTCGCTGTCTCTGAAATTTCGCTTAGATTTTTCCTAAATTTACAATATAGGATCATGGTTCCACTTGAACGATCGCTTTTCTTTGTGAAACAATCTCAAGGGGTGGCACGAACCCAATGCGACATAGTCACCCCATTTGCCAGCTTCGCGCTCTTGTTTGTTTCGTAATCTTTAAGATCGGAAGGGTTCAAGGTATTCAACGCGAAAATATTGTCAAGCTCGATATTGTCAAATTTTAGGCATTTTGTTGTCGACATAGCTTATATAATCTTTCTTTCCTATTATCGTTAATATACTTGTTTTGATAATATATCGTAATGAACGATGAATTAGTTTCACCTATGTAAATCTGATGAAATATCGCGAATGTAACCTCCATGATTCGGACGATACATTTTCTGTTCGCAATGGCGGAACTTCTTACGGAAACTGCCTTCGCGGAGGGAGAAGAAACGAGTAATGATTAAATATTATGACCGGCTCAGTCTTCCGCGACGCGACGCTTGTGGGAGACGTTACTTAGCATAATTAAAGGATCTCTTTGCTGAATATCTCTATAGGACAAACCACGTGCCAATATGGAAGATTTTTCTCTTAAATCACTTTCATAGCTAAAACAAGTTCATAAATATCACACAAGTTTTGAAAAGTTTTGAAAAATTATGTATTTTTTATATTTATTCAACATTGAAGCGCGCATAAAGATACAATATAAAAAAGAATTCACAATAGTCTGCAATTTATTCTTAACTCTGTAACATCGCTCATAATATTATAATAAATAATATTATTCTTTTTTCATATAATATTATATCTCTTGTTATATTTTTATCTTACGTATAGTAATTAAAACAAAACTCATATATTTGATCTCACGTTATTAATGATGTCGTACACGTGAAGTAATAAAATACAAGCGACAGAATCCAAAATACTAGCGGATGTAATTGAAAGCAGGAGATATCATCATGCAGTGAAAGAACCTACGCATGACGAAATGCATCTCGGAAGGTCTGCATTTAGGGACGCGGAGACGTCGCATTGTTCCTCGCAAGGGCGTAGGGATTATATAGGGGGCTCGACTCGTTTAGGGGTTCTCGTACAGCTTGGTACAGATACGTCATGATCGATAGTCTCGTGTTGTCTCTCGAAAGAGTGACGTGTTACAATTCCCGCGTCGAGTTCCGTTTTATTCGACGATCTACGATCCATCTCTCAAGTTCCGTCGGCTGCCTGCGGCAATTTTCTCTCGTCATATACGATCAGTGAATGATAATGGAATTAGATAGATTAGATATAAAATATCTTTGTGCTATGTAATTAATAATAATATAATTTAATTAAAATACGCATAAAAGAAAAATTCATATTACCAGAATTTACGCAAAGTTATAATGTTTATTATCTCTCTCTCTCTCTCTCTCTCTCTTTCTCTTTCTCTCTCTCTCTCTCACATGCACTATATATTTAAATCTTACAATTAGTCATACAGACTCGCGTACTATATTATGCTCTGCATGAAACTCACGATAAGAGATACGTCAGTTTTGCAGTAACGTTTGTCACATTTCTTTATTTGGTCTGCTGAATCTGGGGCTGACTACTTGTGCGTTGCGACAACGTGTCCCTCTCTCTTTCTCTCACCCTGGCCGACGGCGTTCTTCGCCCGCACTTTCCGAGAACCCCCCCGAGCATCGCGCAACCCCCGTACTCCTCGGTACTAAACGCAACTACACAAGGGGCCTTTCTGCCGTCTTTGTTTTCCCTTTCTTCCCAGTGTCGTTTCGCAGTCTCGCGCGGGGTGGACGCGTTGAACGACGGAAGCAGGAAGAAATCAACCGAGAAGGGCAAAAAGCCGGCCGACAGACGAGATATCGCGCGGGAGAATCGTCAAAAACATTTTCTACTTTTGACGAACAAAAGTACGCGTTCAAATCCGCAAGATTAATTAATGGACTTTATTTGGTATCTGTGCGAAAACCGCGTGAAGAAATCGTTCGAAATCGAAAGGAAAGAAGTTACATTTATTTTCTCGCGAGAATTATTCGCGTCAATATCGCGAAGATTTATTAATTTTGTAATTATTATTAAGAATACAAAAAATGAAATTAGTGAACAATTAAAAGTGTAAATTGTTATGATGAGAAAGTGAAACAAACACGTGATGTTTGAAGTATAATTATAATACTTTGAAAACAAGGTGTGTAAAATACTAATGAAAAAGTTTGCGAATTCAAATAATGTACGTTCGACAAAAATATTTTTCACGAATGTCATATCGTCGTTGAATGGCAAAGTAAAATAATTTGCTACTTGGAACATCACGCATCGTGCTGGTATCTGCCAGTTTATCTATCCGTGCCCCGCGTAGATAACTCGCGATTGTGTACGATTACGATCATCGGTTTAACCCGTAGTGTCGATCTCGCGCCGCAATTATGCGGCGCCGAGATTCATCTCCGGAAGTTCATCTCCCCCTGAACATCCCCCGTCGTCCGGCGCAACGACGACGGAGTCCGGAAGACAGCGCGAGGTTCGTGTAGTCCGCGGGTCGTCATCGACGGGAGTATCGTCGGGAACGTCGGTCCTGCGAGAGGTTGTGCGCGCGGCGGTGACGGGACAAAGAGAGAAAAAGGGTGGAGAGAGAAGCAGGGAGATTTTTCCCCACCGCTTGGAAAAACCAACCCCCCACCAGACCGGGTACCGTGGAGGCAGGCGGCGGTGGCGGCGGCGTGGTAGAGACGCGCGGCGGGCCGCGGGGGGCGACGAAAAGAGGGGGCGAGGAGAGAGTTACCCAGGGTGGTCTCGGTGGTGGCTGGGGGCGGCAGCCTCAAAAATACACCGCAACCACACCGCGCGGCTCCACCGCAGAAGCCGCCATCTTCCACCGCCGAACCGAAACGAGACCGCGCGAGTTAAACACCCTATCCTACTTCCTCCGAGTAGAAGCTGCCCTGCCACCCGCCGAAAGCAACGGCCAGGTGAAGAATCACCATCGCCGCGACCGCGACCGGCTCTGGCATCCAGTGAGAAACATCCGAGGGGATATCTCCGCGATCCACGCGGCGCAAAAATTTCGGATCGCAGTGTTGATATGTGCGCGAACGAAGATGTACCATGAATGGATCGTGATCGTCGTCTGGATCGTTATAAGTTAAAGCTCCGCGAAGTCTGTGTTCACAAGTTTTTCGATTGTCATTTTCGGCTCATCGTTGACACCGTTCTTGTGATTGATCAAGACTTCGATCGACGGGAGAGATACACGTGACAGATGCCGTGCGCGGTACTCGCCAAAGTTTGACGAAACTTGGCGCGGTGAGCGCGAAAACATAACGATTTGAAAAAAAAAAAAACTCTTTTCGATATATATATTCTGATATATAATTTTAGTGAAGAAAAAAAAAAATACGTATTGAGGGGAGAAAGAAAAAAGGTGAGCGAATATATGATGCTATCGAGCATGAGGATCGCTGGTGCGAGATGGTGTTCTAAATACGTGTGATATAAAAAAAAAAAGTACGAATCTGTTCGGATCTTCGGATTTCCGTGTTTCGAGCGTAACCACGAGTGTTTCTTCGTTGTCGATAAGAAGACGGCAGACGGAAGACTCGATCAAAGAATCAGAAAATAAGGGTCGCCGAGATTGTCGACGATTCCAATAAAACGAATTTTCTCCGCGAGTTGGCAATCGAGACGAAGAAGAATTTGCAAACGGATGCTCCCGCCCGCGTCCCGCGGCAGGATAATGAAATAAGGATCAAAGAAGCCTAGGGCCCCGCGAGGGCCGAGAAAGCCGCCGAGGAATTGCGCGTGCCACTCGAAGAAAACAAATTCAATTCTCGCTGGAAGGAGATATCGGCGTGCATTCGTAATGCGTTCTTTGCTATTGGTGAGACCACGAATTTATGCTTGCAAGATACTTAGGCAATTGTCGATTGACGATTGTCAGCTCGATACATTGACGACCAATCGTAAACGTCGAATATAATATACAATCGATTCTAATGAGGAATCTTCAGTTTGCAGAATAAGAGATTGCAATAACTTAATAAAGTTATATATCACAAACGCAAACGTATCATCCAAGGACCAAGCATCATATCGACATTGATCGGAAGAAATCGATTTTCTCACGTGTACAGTTACTTTGTTTAGACTCTGGAAAAAATAAGACGTAAACAATTGAGCAACCGAACTCATCCGGAAAGCTTGCAGGGAAAGGTGATATCTCGATCGAGAGAACCAATGATATCGTTCTCATGACGAATCCTTCGCGAGATGCTCGACCCGAGGATCGGCCTGCCGGCCTAGACTATCCTGATCCTAGGTCAGTGCGCGGTGGTCATCAGCCGCATCAAGCGAATCCGGTGAGCCAGATCGGCGGGCCGAGAATACGGAGGACCCGGGCCTCATCCTCGAGGAGAAGAATGCACCTGGCTAACGAGGTCCCTCCTCAAGGTTCAATTTCCGGCGGAAATCACCTTTCCGATTATGCCCTCACCGCCGATTTGCTCGCCGAGAGAACGCTGGATGGGCTTCTCGCCGAGCATCCTGGAGAGCTCATTCGCACAGGTAAAAAATCATATTTATTAAAGACTAATATTTATATAGTGTAAAAATAACCATTATATATGATTATTCTTTTGCCATATTTCTATTACGAGTATAGCATAGAAAAAGAAGTAAATGTGGTAGATGTAATTTTCAGAAAGAGAGAGAAAGAAAAATATTTTATACTTTTTTCTCAAATATTTCCAAGCTTTCGAAAAATATCTTTTAATATATATATGTTCTTATATAATATTATAAATATTATTATATTATATATATTATATAATATTATATAATCTTCTTATATTATTTATATATATATATATATATATATATATATAATATACATATAATCTTTTAATATATATGTGTGTAAAATAAATGTGACGATATATAAGAATAATTAATTACATTAATAAAAATTAATCTATTGTCTCTTTTTTATATATTCAAATTAGGTTCTCCACATGTGGTTTGCACGGTATTGCCGTCACATTGGAGGTCGAACAAGACCCTGCCGGTAGCCTTTAAGGTAGTAGCTCTCGGCGAGGTCGGAGACGGTACCCTCGTAACAGTTCGAGCCGGGAACGATGAAAATTGTTGCGCGGAATTGCGGAATTCTACCGCCCTAATGAAAAATCAGGTCGCCAAATTCAACGATCTCAGGTTCGTCGGTAGAAGTGGTAGAGGTAAGTTTTATATGTGAGAATGACATCTCTATATATAATAATATTAATAGTAACCTAATGAGGAGATAACTCTCTTAATTTACGTCATTGTAATTTTTTTTTTTTTTTTTTTTTTTTTCTAAAACGTGGATACGATATAAAACTTTAAAAAATATATATCTTCTCTTCTTACTATCTCGGTATCTTTGTATATTTTGCTTCACCGAAATAACTCTCATCGGTTGACGTCGAAAACTCGATCGGTCTTTCCGCCGGTTCGCCTTCTACCGATGGCGGCGTCTTAAATCATTCAGACTTCGCTACATTAAGGTGGTGCCCCGACTGATGGCCTCGTTTTTCCCGCGTCGAAAGCCAAGCACGGGCCACCACCTGGCCCCTCGTTCCGTCCTCATTTTTAATTCACGCGACAAATACCGTGACCCGGTATCTTCTCGCGAACTGGCGCCCACGCCACGCCGCGCAAGAAGGGGAAGAGCGGGGAGAGGTAAGAGGCGCACGCGGAGATTTTTTAATTCCCGGCTCCGCGTTTCAATAATTCAATGTTCCTTTCCATCTAAGAACGCGGCGCGCAGAGGGGTGGCGAGGGGAGAAAAAATTGGGGTCCGAGGTCTCTGAATAATGCTCCCTAATAATCGCAGCCATTACGAACGGTTAATGCAAACGTTCGTTCGTTGAAGAGGAGCCGAAGATAGCGGCGGGGGAAAGAGGCGACGCGAGAGGAGACCTAGATCGCAGAATCGCAGAGCAGGAAAGGAGCAAACTTTTCAACGTCCTTTTTTTTTTCTCCCTCGTCTCTCCCTTTTCTCCACGTACAAGAGTCGAGGCGGGGAGTCGGAAGATACGAGTAACGAGGCGTCCTTTAATTCCTTTAATTCGACCGAGTTGCACCGGCGTTTTCTTCGTCCGCCTTCGTTCTGTCGCTCTCCTTCCCCGACAAAGTCGAACTTTCGAGAGAGCAGTCGCCAGGCGTAGCCGGTTAACGAGGGGGGTGGTCGACTTGTTTATGGCAAATTGGAAAAGGAAATTGCGGGGTTTGCGATATCGGCGGCTTCCCCGGCGCGCCACTTTCGCCCGACGATAGACCCCTAAACGATCGCTCGCGCTCCTCTTTTTGTGAATCTCATCTCGTCGACTTATTTCGACCATCGTTTTCATCCTCGTCTCGAAACACACGGGAATAATTCCGTTGACGCGTATTTTTACCGAGTGTCGATGTCCACTTTATGAAAGTCGAATCGACTCGAAGCGCCGTCCAACGGTACACGACGTTTTAGAACACGGTTGGGCGCATCCCACATTGACCTCTTCCACTTACAGAAATGGAGAGATCCAAGATACTCGTCACGGCACAATAGAGATCCGAGAAACGATTTCCAGAATTTTTTAGGGACTCGCGAATGAGGATATCGCGGATATATAGGAGAAAATCGTGGGATGGGACAGAGAGAGAGAAGCGCGAGCGAGAGGAACCGAGTGGAAAGAGGGTAGGATGGAGGTAGAGTGGTTGGCTGTAAGCGGCTTTGGTTTCCATGGCAGTAAGCCCTCATTACTGTATTACGGGCAGCCCCTAACTACCACCGGTATGCAACGATTTGCCTCTAGATTCTCTATATGAGAGTGACGCGAGATCGTTCCGCGCGCGAGTATCGCAATCGTCGAGCCGGATCGGTGGATTTTTCTTTTCGCACATCTGACGCCGATGAATTTTCGCGTCGAGATAAACTCGAATCTCGTTTCATCATTGCGCGCTTCGAAATATATTTTGAAAAATTATGCGCGCGCGCGTGACACGCAGGGACGTATAACGAAAAAGAGCATATTAAAAAGAAGAAAAAAAAAAACCTAGCCGTAAAGACTAAATGCGCGATAGGCGGATCGTTATTATCTGCGAGAAAGAAAGGGCAAACAGATCCCGTTGAATAAATCGAAAATTTATGATGTTTGTCGGCGAGTCACGTCGCGCGTATCGCTGCATAATACCGCAGCGAGGCGAGGAGCCCCGGAGTACATTTTATATACAGATTCCTCACGCGTTCCACTCGCTTTTTTGCCTCCGTTGTTTTGCACGCATCCCGTACGAGCGAGCGCGCGCCGACTTTTTCAGCTGCAAATATTTGTCTCACGCTCGCCCGCGGGCTTTGTCAGGCCAATTTAATATTGCGAATGCGGACGAGGAGAATTGATCGTGGTCGAAATGCGTGACGACGTTGATGGGGCGATCGGGATCGACGCGAAACGAAGGAAACGCGAGCAAGAACCCAATTCTTGTATTGATGCAAAATTGGTTCGTCGGTATCCACCGAAAGAGCTTGAACTTTTTAAACTCCATTATATGCGACGAGAGTAGAAAGCTTCATATATTGAAATATCTAATGAGGACGCAGTTTTTCAAAAATAATGGACGTTGATAAATTTAAGAGATTTAATAGATTTAGTAGATTTAAGATACTTTTGTGAATCTCGTTTTTTTTTCTTTTTTTTTGACGAAATAGGATTTGTCCGGTTTCTCGCATATGTTAGTCAATCGTTTTTTGAGAGAGAGAGAGAGAGATCCTCATTTTTTCGCGGATCAACGCGGATGAGGTCGAGCGGGAGAAAAACTTGGACACGTCAAGCCGGCAAAAGTTTTTTTTTCCCCTGACTCGGCGATTCCATTCCGACCCTCTTTAATCGACTATAATCGCTTTCATTCGGTCTTACGCGCTGACCCAAAAGAGGGACCTCTTCTAGTGCGTGGTGTACGAAGCGGCTAGAGGATATAACGACTATGTAGGGGCGGCCAGGGGTTACGAGGGGGTGGCGGCGGAATATTATCATACCGGCGCAGGGGCGTATATCACTCGGCCACCCCTTTCGCTCCCGACAGGGATTAGCGTCAACCTCCGACTGCTAGGAGTCACGGGCCGTACGGAGACGCGGCTGTATATGCATGTTTCTCTGCTACGCGTTTGTGTTGGTACGCGAGAGACGAACGGAGAGAGCGCGGTGGCGACGCGGCGCGACGGGAGGGGTGGCGACGGGCGTAAAAACGACGGGCATAAATACCGGAGTTACCTGTGTTTTATGACGGTCCGGCCGAGGTATAGGCAGGAAGAGAGCGCGAGAATCCGAGGGAAAGCTCCGACTATCGACAGCCAGATCCTGACCGATGTCCTGGCGCAACGGATCCCTGTCTCGCCCGGAGCCGCATCTCTCTCTTCCTCCCTTTTCTCGTGGAAGGAGAACGACTCGTTTTAAATCGCCGCCGCATGGTGAACGTTGCAGCGCTGAACGCGAGAGTTTGTCGCTCTCGCGAGCGCAGATCCGAATCTTCGATATCTCTTTTACGATTCGAAAGAAAAAAAATGCGTGATTCGAGTATCTATATACATATAGTATTACATAGAACGCCTCTAAATCGCTGCATGAATCGCATGCAAAGATATTTCTTGTAAAAGATATCTTCTTAATCGATTAATAATAGCAATCAATTTTTATTATTATCTATCGGTGAAAAATTTACGACGATTGTGAGGATACTTTCGTGTAAGGCAAGACACAGATTCGTTCGCGACAACGGGATTGTGAAAAATTATTCGCGGAAGCTGCCGTAAAGAGTTCCGTACGAGATGAAAATGATTTAATAAGTCGTAAAGGTCTCTGCCGTCGTTGAGAAGGGTCGACCTTTTAAAATAGCAGCTCTCGTGTTCGGTCGACCGAACAGCTGTTGCAACCGCTTGCCTTTGCATCGGCGATCCTTTGCTTTGAAGCGTGTCCAATCCACGTAACTAAAAAAGTTCTCTCCTCGATTTGCTAATCTCGCAAATTATAACGAGCTACGAACACTTTATTAGCAACGTTCATTAAAAAAAATCTACTGAATAACGAACAAATGCAAGAGTCTATTATTGAAAAATAAAAATTTGTAGATATATCATGTGCATCGAGATTCTTAAGAGATTTAACCCTTAATATACGGCAAGTTTTTGAATCTGATTTTGTAATACGAAAATTAATTTCAAATGACAACGAGACGAACACAATTCTCAGCAGAGAGATAACTTCCAATGTTAGAAGATATTAGTGTTTCCGAGAGAAGAACCCGAATACGCCAGTTAAATTCGCAAGAACGGTTGGCGGATCTCGCCGGCGACCACCTCGGCGACGTTTTTTGCCAATTAAAAATTAAAAAATCCATCCCCCTCGGTCAAGTAAGGGATCGCGGAAGGGATTGCGAGGGCGCGGGGGATCGAGGAGCGGCGGATGACTGCGCCGAGATTTTCTACCGATTAAACATTATTTTCCGCTCTGGTCTGGTAGTACGAATCGCGTACATATACGCACATATCCGTTTCTTTCACATATATTAATTCCACGTTTCCCTACTTTATTTTCTCGATATTTTTCGCTCCTCATTCCGTCGCGCCAGCAGCAAGGCAGGCTTTTACAAACGCTTCAATGACCACTCGCTCCCGGTCGCGCCGTCGCATCTGAAAGTCGTTATGCTCGACGTTGTGATTATATTGCCAGCGAAAACTGGTCCTCGTGAAAATTTATCCTGCAACAAAATTTCGTCCTAGTCATTGCGAAACGATCGCCGAACGTGCTTCTGCGATGACGCGTCTTTCTTTTCCGCGATCTATTTTTTACAATAGCACATCACGCGTCGCCAAAAAAAAATTTGTAAAGATATGAATTATTAATATTTATATAATCGCGCGCGATATTCGAGTGTATTGAACTCCAACGTTCGCTTAAGATTTCGTGCGGATACACGTATGCATAAAGATTAAAAAAAAAATTCCTTTCAAACATGCCACGGCGGTATACACATGGCCTCGTTTACCACGATTCGGGTAGTCAAAACGTCAGAATCTTAAAACACGACAAACACTCCGAAATAACGATCCGAGCAACCCTCGCACTCGCCTCACCGGCAAACAGGGGAGTTTTTAACACTGCATGATCCCTGGGTAAACTTAGGGCGAACGCGAGCGTTTCCGTGTCTTCTCGCAACAATCCTTGTCGCATAAGTGGACGCGAGCCAACCTTGTCCAAATTAATTTCTCACCCGACTCGTTTTGGCTTGCTAAATCGTTACGAGAATATTCTGCGTTCCGGCAAAAACTTAAATGAAAACAGACCTTTCGGATACAATCAAACAGTTTGTACAAAAATTAATTTGCATATTCGCACGTTTTCCTTTCCTTTATTCCATAAAATATCCGTAGATTTGAGAAATACATTGCTGTAAAAGTAAAGCGAATTTTTCAACAATCTTTCGAAAAAGTCTAGCATGACGGAAAATTCTACAGCCGGTTCGGACATCATAATCTTTATGGATCCTCCTCGCGATCGAATCTGCGACCAAGCAATATTTTGTGGGATAAAAATGACGTACGACGCATGGATTAGTAATTTTTTTTCAGGCTTGTTTGCGCGTACGAAGGACTACCATCGAAATCCTCGACGTAAAAAGAAACGCTGAAAAGAGAAAACGTTGCAAAAAAAAGGTTGCACAATGTTTTCCAATCTTATAAATTACAGGATAAATCAGAATATTTCGTCAATAATAGGATTATTACAAAATTTCGGAGAAAATCGCGAGAGATGATTTTCACGTGCAATTGACCACGACGCTCGAATCCCGCTCGTGTACAACCGATGAATTAGAATTTCGCTAGACGTAGTAGGTGAGTCGGAGAAAGGGGAGGACGGAGGCTGTAAACCCCCGAAGGGTAGAGGAGATCGTTCTTCCAGCGAGTTACACATAATGCCTCATAAACACCCTCAAAATGCCTGCCATCACCCCTGATTCGCGTTGCCGCCGCGCCTGACATCGCGCCTGCAATAAACTTCGGTCTCGTTAGCTCTCAGCCACGAAATCTCTGTGGCGAAATCTTCCACTACTGTTGCAAAACAACGTTCCGACATATCGTTTTCACATTTAGACGCTAAGATAATCTCGGTTAAATTTTTTACGGCGCATAAGAAGATTCGAATAATTCTCCATTAATTTTCAATTATCCAACATATGTAAATTGAATAATCTTTCCTATATGATTGTTCGACGATACTACGACAAACTCTCTATTATTTCAGAAATAAACTCGGAATTAACTCTTGAAAGCAACAGTATAAGAAACGGAAAATCGATGGGGGGGATGGGCTTAATACCCAGATGGGAAATAAAAGTTGAGAATTCGATGCACAAAGTGCAAAATCAATTTTGACTATTCGGAAGGATATTGTGAAACAGAGCGTGGCGCGAAAATAGCGGCCAATCACCGCGAAAGGGAGCGCGCTGGAAATGGCACGGCTCCCTTGGCGAAGTTAAAGTCCGGTATTTCGCCCGGCGACGGGCGGTAAGCCGGTTAAATGTCGTGGTTCACCGTAAAAACGCGGTCGTTTACCGAAGGGGGGAAGGGGCCCGGCAGCGCCGCCATAAAATAAAACTACCCGACCGCGCGCGTGTATACGTACCGGCCGCACTTGGCGACACCATTATAAGCTGTATAACTTTATTGTCGCGGAGCGTGAAAAAAGCGCGTAAATGCCGTGTCGGTTTGCCGTGCACATGTCGTCTCTCTCTTTCTCTCTCTTTCTCTCTCTTTCTCGTTCTCGTTGTCGCCGCTATTTTCTTCGCCTGGTATTGCGACGCGACGAGATAACTGCTGATCGTTCTCTCGCGTTTTATTTTGCGTACGCGCGATTACCGGGAAGGGGAGGGACGCATCGAACGCGTGACGAATTCCGCGCGACGCGCGCGTCATCGATTGAAATATTTGTGCCGAAAACATCGAAATTTAGTAAACGGCCGGACCAGTTACGAGTCGCGTTTCATCTACGCGTTCGCCGTATATTGTTTCGGGTCATCGGCGGGACTTGGTGAACAAAAAAACGCGCGCTAAACATGCGAAAACGAACTGAAAAACATATACTAAGAGATATCTATGTCGCAAGAATCAAAAGTTACTTTGGCCCTCTTCGTGCGGCTCTCTTTCCAGTCCAGAAACAAAGCCTACAATTTCGCTAAAAGATATATCATGTAAGAAAATAAAAATACAGAATACAAATTATACTTATCCAAAAAAAATTGTGGAAAAATAATGAGAGTAATATAGTATATTTTTTGTAATGTGAGAAGGCGCGGTATTTCAAAATATGTTATTCGGACATGTTATGGCGTCCGTTTCAAAATTTCGAGATAATCGGCAGCATATCTCATCTATCGAGCTACCGAATGCTGTCGACACGTCGGAAGGTAAAACGGCGAAATCGCGCGTGACGAGAAACTGGCGTATTTCAGGGGATCGCGTTTAACGCCGGCAGCATTAACATATTCCAGCCTATCCGGGAACAAACATCGACGCAGTGGCGTCACTCGTTCACCCCTTACTTCCGGCACATTTGTGTTTTGTTTCCAGCGAACGCACCGCGCGAACGCATTGCCGTTTCTCGCTCGTGCGTGTCATCGAGCAATATCCTTCGCGATAGCAATGAATTCAATCCGCCAAGAAACTTTGATCCGCGAATATCAATCGTGAAAGCTCCGTTTATTTAATTCAAGTCAGAATTCAATTAAAATGTACAGTATAGCTATCATCAAACATTTATGAAAAATATTTGTTTAATTTCAACGTGTAATTTTTTTCATAGAGTAAAATTTCGTTAAACACAACGCGTAGAACGCAAGTCGCGAAAGCGAACAGATTTACGAAAAATTGAACGTGCTGAGAATATCTCTCTTCGCGGTCGGCCAATTGGACATGAATAATAGAGTCTACGCAAACCAAGGAGCGCGATATAAAGTCCACGCCTTTATGGTTTTTGATCTGGCAACGGAGCCAAAGCGGAGAATATGCATGATCTCCCATTGGGAGAAATCTCGTCTCTCGTTTTACCGCCAAGCGATAATTCTTCTTCCCGCCTCCCGACGCCTCCATTCTCATTTTCGTTTCAGGGAAGAGCTTCACCCTGACGATCATGCTGCAGACATCGCCGCCGCAGGTGGCCACGTTGTCAAAAGCGATCAAGGTGACCGTGGACGGTCCAAGGGAGCCGCGTTCAAAGACACGTGAGTACAACTTTATCCACGGCGGATAATGCGGCGGTAACTCTTTTTATACCGAGGCTCTTATCTAACCGATGGAGATAAGATCATTAAAGAATTCAATTAACGGGACAGAGATCGCGAAATATCACGCGCGACGTGAAAAATATATAAGATAATAGAAAAATATACGTATAAGATGTTGCCGAATAGTCACGAGTCGCGTCGACATTGATTCATGAATTCATCGCACGTTGCAGGACACCAGGCCTTTCATCCCTTTCACTTCGGGCCTCGTCCATTCCCTTTCGGACACCCGCAGGACCCGTTGGGATTTAAGCTGTCGGGTAAGTCGGGCGCTCTCTAATCAAAGACACGCGACCTCCTTCGTCGCGACGAGTTTGCGCGAATACCTGCTTCCGGTGAGGCTCACCTTCAGCCTCTCTCTCTCTCTCTCTCTCTCTCGCTCTTTCTCTCTCTCTATCTCTCTCTAGGCACGTCTCCCCGTCGATAGATAACTAAGTTTGCAACCCTGTACCGTGCCCCTCCCGGGAGGAAGGCAACTTTGGCGGGCCAGGCGGGTCGACGCCCTCTTCTCGCGCGCGTTTGGCTTCGTGGCTGCGAAGGGTGTCAAAATTGAGCGTCGGCAGGCACCGACTCAAAATTGAGTTTTGCCACCGGCCTCTAAGTGGAGAAGACTCTGATTAAGCCCCGGGCGTGCGAACTCTGCCTTTTCGCGTTTCGAGAAAGCTGCTCGATTCCCGCTCGCGGAAAAGTCACTCTCGAATAAACTTCCGCTCTGTTAACTTTGCCATCGAGTGGCATGGCAAAATATTCCCGTCCTTTTGTCAATTCAAATTCAGAGATTTTTTAAATATATATATATATATATATATATATAACGACTTTTTATATTATTCGCACAAAAATATTCAATAAATACGAGACCAAACGTTTCACTAAATAAATTATAAAATACATTCATCGGAATTGCTTTCAGTGCGCAATTAATCTGCCTCTTTCTTCGGGTAATGCATTCGCTGTGATATAAACGATGGTTTTTTAAACGTTTCATCGTCGCGAGCGTTTTCGAAAAAGTTTTCAGGTATCCAACCGGTTCGACAGGACAGTTGGGTGGCACGAATTCCATTGAAACTCGTTCGAAGCTCCAAATTTTGATGGGACTAGCCCGGAGCAGTGAGGGTCGGGTACTGATACTGGTGCACCGACAGTGTATTGTTTCGGCATGATAAGCGGCTTAACGGAGCTTCGCTCCCTCCTATCCCCGAGGCGTACTACGGGATGGCAGTCCTGCCGTCGATTTCTCGCTGCTACCCCCGTCCAACCCCCGTATCCCCGGTCTGTTCAATCAAGAATTAGCCACTGCCGCGCCCGGTAATACGCCGGAGCTTTAACTTTTCTTCCCTTTGCGTCTCTCACCGTCACGATTTTTGCCTCCGCGGATTCGTGTTTCAAAACAATTTCTGATTTCGATTGATGATCGATGACATTCGGATCAATAATCGATCACAAATTAAGCATTACATTTAAGCGACATTTTTAAAATAAATTTGAGAAATTGTTATAATTTTTGAATCGGATATCAAAATATCAGAGAATCTGGTTACGATAATCTTAACAGGCTTGATTACACTGAAAGCGATCCCGAAGCTTTTTGTCAATATTAAAAGGTTCAAATTATATCAGAGATATATACGAGTTTTATTGGGATACGATTTTAGCACATCGTACGGATAAATTGTATTTGCGCAATTGGGTCACCTACATTGTGTTCCGAGTTGAGTGCAAACGGTACTCTCGACCAATATCGATCGGTTTATTTCAAGGGATGTGCTCGCGAGTTTTTTTCAACCCTTTCGCTCGGGGTTCGCCGGTCGGCTCACAGGTTGCGCCTCCATTCAGTCCGACGGAGGGTCGGTCAGTCGAGCACCTTTCCAACTTTCGAAATCGGCCAGCCGTCGGGTATCGCTGACTAGGTAAGGACGTTCAAAGAGGCGGTTTATTAGATATCTACGCTAGGAGGGTTGATAAGGAGAAAGGGAACAGCATCACCGGGGGCGCGAGGACAAGTGGCTGGCCGTGCAGGGTTGTTAAGGTGCCCATTGAGGTGTAACTAGGGGGATGTTATTAAATTTCGTTCGGGCCTACCTCGACAGCAGGGACGAATTTTATGGGCTCCCTAAGGGCTTCGTGAGAGCGCCGAAGTCCGATGGACGGGCGAATGCGCCTTTGCCTCCCTCCGATCTCCGATATCCACCGCTCTAATTTCGTCTTTTCCGTCCATCTCAATATATCAGACATATATCGAAATAACATATCGTTTTCATTCTTTCGGTATAATTAATTTTCTATTGCGTAAATACATTCATAATGTAATTAAAAACAATGTCTATGATTTTGCACAAAAAAGCATTTTTTTTTTTCAAGAATCTTAAAATTCTGTAATACACACATTATATAGCGCATCTTTTTTTTTTTTTTGTCAAAAATTACTTACATTTATCATAATAAATATATAAAGATAGTATTGCTTCAAATGTCACAAAAATTTGGCAACAATTCAAAAGACTAAAGGATAAAATGTTTCCGACTCTTTTCCCGCTATAGCAGTTTTTAAAAGTTTCAATACGCTCAGGAGCGATCGCTAACAAGCTCATGGAAAAATTAATGTATCCGGTGACAGATATCACACAGATCGTCGCTGAGATTGTCCGAACGAAAACACCGTGATCACGCGCCTTCCGGGAGGCCGAATCCGTCGTCTTTGTCAGTCTAGCTAAGGGGATGAAAAATCGCGAGGTGCCAAGATTCGAGTTAACAAGAACAGCTCGTGCAGCCCCAATCTGCCCTCCCTCTTTCCGCTCTCTCGTGTCAATTAACCGCCTACGAGGGAGAGGCTGGATAGTGGGTAGAGGGGTTGGAGAGAGAACCGGAAAAATCGCGACCCCTGTTTCAATAAGGTGGCCTTTACCTCATTTAGGGGAGATTGTTAGAAACGCTCAGTTTAAAACTGTCGCTTCGTTCCTGGATCGTTTTGCAGTAAATTCGTGACTCTCTTTAAAGCAGAAGCCTCCCTCTTCTTATCAAACATATAATTCGTAAGAGATAATACATACGAGATTTTATATTTTCCACGCATTTTATGCCGAGACCTATATTCTATAAATATATATATATATCGCTATTAATGTGACAACACAGAATGTGCGTAAATCTTACTGAGCGCTAATCGCGACAAGTTTTATCACGGCCTGTTACGATCGTCGTTTCTCTTTCGAACTTGGACGTACCTGATTTGCGACGCGTTTAAAGGCCTCTTTCACATAATACGGAAAACCGAACGCAACGGCAACCCTTCGGACATACGGTCCTTAAAGGGAACCTTTTTAAGGGTTGTTCCTGTCCACCCCCGTGTCGAATCACTGCGGATCCTTTAAATTCGCGTCACATTTCACCCCCCCCCCCATGCGCGTCTTGCAAGGGCGTTCCGTCCCCGGGTATTCCGTCTTTTAATCAGGTCCGGCGACCGGGACCTTTCTCTGGAAGCGACGGTAACTAATGACGCTCTCTCTAGCCGTCGGTCTCCTCTCTCTCCTTTCCTATCGTCGACACGAAAATCCACCGAGCCTAAGAGATAGAAACCTGATAGCGTCTCACAATGTCCTTGTAATCGATATTCATTCTCAACCTGATTTTCTCACTCATAAGTTTTGCACGTATGTACTGTCGTATGATGAAAGTGATATACATTATTATAAATTCAATATTTTCTATTAAAAACACTATTAATGATGTACATAAAAAAGCTGTATATCTATAACTATAAGTTTTAATTATTAAATAATAGAAATTTACACTGTATCGATAAAAATAATTAACAATTATATGATTAATTTCTAGTACTTTAACAAAATTATGTAATTTTCTAGCATACATATACTTGTAGAATCAATTATTATGATGAATGATAACATTATCAATATTAAAATTTGATTTATTTATATAATCATAAAATGTAATAAACGGTAAAGATAAGTAAAAATTTATGCATCGCTGAGCATCGCCAATTTCTTAAAAGATCCATCATTTTTGCGCTCTTTCTCGACTTCAAAGAGAAAATCTCGCGGCAGTGAGATAAAGATAGAGAAATAGAGAGAGAGAGATAGCAATTTTCTCTCGTCCTTTCTCGAAATATCTCCTCGTGGAGCTTAGATCGGTGCCAGGGACCTTTCCAGGGTGGCATTTTAGGGGTTGCTGCGACGCGATAATGAGAACGGGCGCAAAGGGTGGGTGTGCAAAGACATCCAGCCGGCAGTAGCTAGAGGATAGAACACGCGGAGTGGAAAGAGGAGCAATGAACAAGTCGGAGAGTGTGAGACAGATATATATATATATATATATATATATATATATAGAGAGAGAGAGAGAGAGAGAGAGAGAGAGAGAGAGAGAGAGAGAGACAGGAAGTAAAGAGGTTAGGAAGTGGGGGAAATCGAGCTCCGCAAGGGTTAATGCCTTAGCGCCAAGAAGGGCGTTTTTAACGCCTGTTTTGCATAGATTTGAATAGATAAGGCAGACAGGAAAATACGCGAATTAATTTATTATGTATCTCGAGGTGGCGAGATCAGGGAGGTTTAAGACGAAGAGAACTCTTGAAGGGCTTCCTTCTTCATTTTACAGGCTGCGTGTCAGGCTTCGAATCAACGTCTTTAAAACGCTCTTTAAGTTTCATGGCCGCGAACGCGTAAAACTTAAGACGCCGAAGATTCGAAACAGTATCATACTGAAAAAGACAGACAGTTTACGCAATTTATTTTCACATTCAACAAAACTGGCATATAATATTGCGGTAATAATAATAATTGCGGGTGAAAAGTGCAATCGCGAAATTCGAAAGCGCGTCTCGCGCCGACGAGTTCTGTAATCGACGTGACCAAATTTAATTCACTCCGCGGGCGCGTCGGCGGCGAAACGTATATAAAGCTACGCTTAAAAGCTCATATTACACGTGACGTCACATTACCGCATCTCGGGAACGGCGCGACCAAAGTACGTAGCACATTTTGAGCACGCTGCTCGATAATACATCATCCCTTAAAGCCCCCGATGGAAGGCACACGCAAAGGCAACTAACCCTAGGGCCGTAACGTTTAAGCTTAACATTTCTCACCCCTTAAAGGGTAACGGCGGCTCCTTGAACCCTTTCAGCTTCGCCCCCCCCCTCCCCGCGCCCTATCTCCCTCGCTCTCACTCTTTCCGAGATCTCGTCGGGGCCCACCCCTCATTAGTCTTCATTTGTTTTCGGAATTATCGCCCGCCAGCCGAACCCGAACCCGGCACGCGAGTTCCGTCGAAAGAGGGTGCACGGCATTTTCGGGGTTTATTAAATTGAAAATATGTTACGTCCGCTTTCTCTCTGGAAAGAATGCGTGGCAGTATCGAAAATTTCTATCTCATGCACACAAGCTGTTTCGGAAGCTGCTAAGTATTCTTAAAATATTCAAAAATAAATATACTATTATATATTTTTTCAATTTCATTATATATTGTTTCAATTATAAAAAAAAATTAACAGAATTCTATCGAAACTTCTTATCTTAATGTGTAATTTTACCGCACAAGTATTTTAATCTCTGTGACAATAATCTTATCTTTTCTTTGCATTTATGAGTAAACTATATATCAATGACACTAATGGAAAATTATTTTTAAGGCCGCGGCCTAAATCCGATTGCTTCGTAACAAGCAAGGAAGAAACTCGTAGTCCAGTTACTATCGGAGGATGTTCGCACGTCGTGGCCGTCACCTAAGAATCCCGGTGCCTGAAGAGCTTACCGAAGCGGTTCTTATTCATGCTGGCTGCCAACGAGAAGCCGTCCGTTGGCCTTCGTAAGCTCGGTGGCAGCGGTGCTTTCGCGCGCGTCTCTTATCGTTTTCTTAATCCCCCTCATAAAGTAGGAGGGCTACGAGCTCCCTCACGGCTGGCCCGTTCAGTGTGCCACGCCGGTGTGGTAGGACGGTGAGATAGCGGTGTCCTTTCTGGCGAGCGCGCGCGGCTTAAAGAGAGCTTAAAAATCACCCCTACGACCCCTACCGAGCTTTTTCGCGCCCTACCATCCGGTATAACGCTAAGGGTGGGAGCGTACGTGCGACCAATGGGGCGATCCGCGTGTCTCGGTGGTTACGCCCTCGTGCCAGTGACCGGACAATTCTCCCCGCTTCGGCAAAACCGTTTTCCCCTGCTTGCCACCCCGCCGTGACCCCCTAACCATCCCCCATTCCACCCCCCACCCCCCTCCACCGTATTCGCGCACGGTGGCTTCGCGCGGCAGCTTTCACGGAATTTTTAAACTGCTCGGCACAGATGACGGCATAATCTGTTATTGATCAAGGTCTTTCGAAAAACCGATAACACGTCGATAACCACGGGAGTTGCTTCTTGCACCGTTCTTTTTGCATCGCGCGACGTGCCGAAAATCAATCGCATTACATTGCTCGCGTATATAATGTAAATTGAAAGAAATACAATTTTCTTTTCTTTCGTAAATGCGGATAACAAAGGGAGTGAATTTTGCTTTTTAAAAAATAGCGAGAATTAATTGTTATTTCACAAATGAACGAAACAACAAAGGTAGCGGTGCGACTTATGTCAGTTGGTTTGTGTCAGCCGATCACGATCAGACAAACTTTTTGATGTCATAAATTTAATTGCATTCAAACACATGCTTGCGCGGCCACGCGATATTGGCTATTATCGAAAAAAAGATGATCGATCGTCTCTCTGCATTCTCTGTTGGATAAATTTAACTGTCCATCCACGTCAAAACCGCCTCTACGTCAAAGGGATGCGTTTCTACGACTCGAACTGCCAGTCGATCACCGTTTACCTGCCGAAAATTATACAACGCCCACCGTGATGCCCAGAAATATGTTACGTCTTGTCACAAAACGATCGTATCAGTCATTTTCAGATACTGTCGTCTACATTGCGTTACTCAGACTTTTGAAAGATCATATTTTGTTTGAAAATACCAATTTTTGATGTATACGATATAGCAAAAAATGTGTATGTGTATATATATATATATATATATATATATATATATACACATATATATTTAAATCTTTGAATATATATATATACATATATATATGCGTAGACGAATATAAATTATTACCACACACGGCGCTAACATTTTCCACTGCAAACAATTCCGTGCGATATGGAGATCACCGCGGCGTGATGACAGCGGAGACGCTGAATAAACAGAATCCTCGGAGACGTGTAATCTGCATTTCTTTGATTGCACAGGATTGCAACACCTGGGTCTTGAGCAAGGAGCGGGCCAGGGATGGGGCGGGTTACCTCGAGGATCTCTACCACCGCATTGTCTTCCACCTCCCCCCGGCCACCATCCGCACACACATCCACAACCAACAGTTGGTGCATCGGCCTTCAACCCTTTCCACCATGCCATCGAACAAAGATCCCCGAGGCTGCCTGGACCTAACGCCGGTAATGACGCGAGATTTTCGTAGCGAAAAATAAAAAATTTCGAAGAAAGTTTGAAGAGAACACATTTAAATAACACGCGTCAGCGTGTTCTCAGGCGAGAAATTAAACGATTAACAGGCGTGTAAATTGATATGTCTGAAAGAATCTGCAAGGGGCGACTTGGGTCCTATCAGCGTGTCCGTGCGAGAAGTGACGCCGACAACGTCACCCGGGAATCCTGGACCAGGCCTGCTGACGACGGCCTCCGTGACGGCGTCGACGCCTCCCACCGAGTCGACCACTACCACGACGCCCAACGCATCTGGGCATCACTCACACTTTCAAGGTAAAAGTCGAGATACCTACCCTCGAGAGATCTACTTGATCCGTGCTCTTTCATATGTGGATCGAAAAAAAAACTGACGTCTTTGTTCGTAACACAGGTCTTCATTTACTGGGTGCCACGGGATCCATCTTCGGATCGATATTCGCGCCGTTATTACCGCAATCCTCTTGGCTCTATAACCCTCTATACCACACGCAGCAGTATATCCTGGAGCCGGAATGGCACGCTCTGGCTCTAAGAATGGCCCAGCAGCGACTGCAGAGGCCGGATCAGGCTCGATTGGAAGAGCTGAGAAAACTCAGAAGCAGCAGCGACAGTCCTGAGAGCAGTACGAAGGACGAGGAGCGACGGGGAGATGATCAAGGCGTTTTACGTCGATCCGGATTAGATAGTCCAGACGATAGCATCGAGGTGGACGATAGGAACGATCAAGATTTGAATAGAGACCGCGTCAGAAGTGACGAGTCCATACCCGAGCAAGACTCTCCGAGAATCTCGCCGATCAGAAGCGACTTGGAGGACGCCGCGTCCACGGACGCTACCTTCCAGGAAGCGTCGATTCACTTACGGCAAAGCATAGAGAATTTGAATGACTCGGATCTTCAGATCGATCAGGATCAGATCGCTCGTCGCGGTGATCTTACTGTGAAAATTCGTTTAGAGGGCACGGTCGATCTTAGCACGAAGAAGGGTCAGGATAAAGAAAACGTCGGTCAGGATCTGACGACGCGAAGAAAGGAGGATGGAATAGATGTCGAGAGAGAAGCCATCAGATCACGAAGAGAGAGAAGTCCCAAGCCTAGACAGGTGTGGAGACCTTATTAAGAATTAAAACGAGTATGCTCGTTTCGCGAGAATTTATCGAGCGCGACGATTTTAACGAATTTCAATGATCAAGACGAAGATTAAAATAAATATGGTCTGTAGGTAAATTTTATCGCGTGTTCTTCTCAGAAAGAAAAACTTGATTTTTATTGAGAAATAGCGCATGTTGATTAATCTCGTCTCGATGATCCGAGATTAAATTCGGAAGCAGAGCTTGCACGATGCTGCAGGTAAATGTTTAGCAATGCTAAGCGATATATCATCATCGTCAAGTTGTTGAGGAATAAATGGAACACGCTCATAGGACATCTCGCGCAATGTAACGCGGTGAAACGTCTGCTTGGAAATTAATTATCAAAATTTACGGACGAACCTTTTGTCGGAGTTACTTATCTATCCCTATGCCCGTTGCGGTATCGTCTAAGAACTGTCATGGACTCGAGGACTAACCAGGGTTTACGTTCGCATATAGTATGTACATATACAATAACGTCCGATTATTATCTAGGTTAATGTCTCAAATACACGTTAAGCACCATCCTCTCGTCATTCCGACTAAGAATACTTAAACTTGCTGAATGTCTCATCGACTACACGAGTACGCGATTAAAGCACGTCTGCGCGCGCATACGACGATCCTGAAGAATAATCTTTCTTAGATCAAAATGTACTTCTCATTCCGCGACCATTTTTAAATTTATTTCCTCAGAATATTGTATCATCGATGATTTTTGAGAAAAAGATGAGTAAAGAAAATACTCGTGTAGCAGATGACATTTAGTTTCCCGGTACAAGCGAAATTACGAGTATAGTTGACGTTGTAAATATCACAATCCTAAAAACTTCGAATCCTGGCCAAGTCACATCCTCTATCGAACTGTCTCTTTTTTTACGAGACAACATCGTTGTCGTTTGAGGCGAAGAGACAACGATATATACATGGAAAAATTTCATTGTATAATTATCGTTCATAGGATCCACAAATTGTTTTGACAACATTGTATGTATGCGTGACTATTGGCCTTAATCAAAATCATTTATTGTTTAAGTACGTCATCACGAATAAAGTAATATCATCCGTTCCACGATATCGATTTATTTCTCTTATATGATCATAGATTTCGCCGAGAACATCTCATAATATTCAAACTGGTAAGTGCAACATTATTTAGTTATACATTACACAAATCACAAGAAATTATTATTAGCAATTGCATATTATTTGACATTATCTTTTTATGAATATAATAATTTTAAAATAGAAAACGCAGATTTTTTATTCCTCTTGTGCGACAATTAGTTAACATATCGCATATTAAATAATTCATATAATTAACATGTAATAATTAATGTCAATAATTAATGGTCAATGCTATTTTTTTTTTTAATCTATATGTTTCAAAAATATAATCTTATTTCTAATATTTCTTTAAAATGCATTGCGCACTTGAAATAGTCTTACAGTCGCTTCGCGATAAAGTGGTGGACAAATTGCAATCCTGTATCGAGCGGTCCGCGTGCAACCTAATCCGGTCGGACGAGATGCAGCAGATTCAATAATTCGCCGCGATTGCAATCGAGCGGGATGCACCGCACGCAAAAACGGGCAGGCTCGATATCCGCGCGGTGAAAAGGTCCGCGTGATTGATGGAAAACAGACAAAGCGCCCGTCGGCCCCGCGCGCTGACCAATGTCCCTGAAATCGAGATAAAAAGACCGCAAAACAATTTTCTACATTATTTTCCGATGCGCGCCGGATCAAATGAGCAATAATACCGGACACGTCGTGCCCTCATGAATCTTTCCGTGTTTTTCAACGAGTCGATCTATCTATGCCTCGCGATTCGTAATATCTTTCGTAATATCTTTTTACGTTACGATTATCTTCGTTGCAAAAATTTCTACATTTTCGCAAATTTTCGAACATTCGTTAACTAAGACAAAAGTAATTTGTAAGAATAGTATGAAATGTTGAAAGATATTAGAGAGTCAATACGAGTAAATTCTGACCAACTTTTACTTTCACGCCGCTAATAAATGCAACGGGTAAAACACGCGTCTCTCTTGGTATACATGCGGTCAAAGTATCGTTCCCGAGAACACGAGAAAACGCATTAAAAAAAAAAAAGCGATAACGTTCGGCGGCGACACAGTTTTCCGCTTTCTTGCGTCCCCTTTTTTTCCCAAAATCCGTATATGTCTATACTGGTCGAGTTATCGCAACAAACTACCCCAATGACGACACGATTAAAATTTCACGGCAAGCTGCATGGGCTCGAACGTTCTCTCTCTCTCTCTCTCCTTCTCTCTTTCTCTCTCGCAACAAACTATCTCTATATGATCCCTCTCTTTGCGCGTCGTGACTGGCTCCCGATCGTCCGGTTGCTGCTCTATCCGATCCCCGTAGCCCGTCTCTCTCATCCACCCCCCCCCCAACCCCGTCGGGTGATTGGTACGCGACCGCAGCCACCCCCGCTTTTTAATACACCCGCACCTGCATAGGGCTGCACCCGCAACCGGTGAGCCGCTACCGTGTATATATATACGATAGGGTGCATCCAACCCTTCCTACGCGAGCCGGTGATCCCCCTTACCCCCTTTTCCGGCATGGAACTCGCAGCCCTCGTCTCTCCCTCGCGCCAACGCGCCGCGTCAACGTCACACTGTACTGAGTGATTCATCGATCGAATACGTATTCGCGTCGTCCCTGCGTCCATTCCCCAAAATAGCGACAAAGACTAGTCCTCTCATAGCGCGTAGTTCGTACACAGGCTCGTGACACTAAAACCGCCGCCAGCAAGTCGCCGGATATAGGAAAATGCATTTCAGGACAGTTCGCGGCCCGCGACAGTGACCGGCTGATTCTTTCGATCACGATGACGAACGGTGTTTTACGTGTCTTTCATAGATTCTGACAGATATTTTGAATGTAGATAACAATCACTCGTTTCGACACTAAATCGACCAAATCGGTTATTTTTTATTGTAAGTATACTTTTTATCAACGAGATTTATATTTTTCTATATACTTTTAATTAATGTTTTAAAAAAATTTTTTTAAATACATAAAGTTATTTCATTTGCATTCTTTTTACAGGTAACGAATATCAGGCGAAAAGTTTAACGCGTAGTTGCACACAGTATCGAAATTAAAATACAACTACCGAAAAAAAGAGATAACAGTAGACACAGATATATTGATTAAAAAAAAGGAGGAAAAATGCAATCGTGGATATAGAATAAGAAAGGCGAATTGCTTAAAGGACGCTCGTTTATCCCTCTCCCTCATCGCGGCGAAGGTGTTGAAGCTCAGAGAAAAATATCTCAGCCGTAAATAAATTATAGGAGCCGAAAAAAGTTTACCAGCACGCCGGCGTCCCGAGTTTCCGGATAGCGCGACGCTCGCTAGGAGAAGGTCGTAGATGTACTTTAGTACTTTTTGTCCTTCCAAGCTGCCATCGGCCCCGCCCGACCCTCCGCCTTTTCCGTTAGGAGAGGGCGTTCTTTTTTTTTATTTTTTTCTCCACTACCCTCTCTCGCCAGCCGAGCACTTTAGATAATAAGGCCAGGGCGCTCGCTACGGACGAAAGGGTAAATTGGGTATTCGTCCGAGGAATTATCTCTCTAATTTCTTTAACGTACTAGTCTCTTCTCACCTTCCGTTCCTCTTATGTACGTATAATTTCTATCGCACCGCGTGCAATTCCCCCCCCCCCATCCCCCTGCAATCTGCCATCCCCTTACCAACGGATCGGGACAGCCTCGCCTCGAACCCTATCAACGGATACCAGAGCCTCTTCATGCTTTCTGAAGATGAAAGCATCGGCGACCTGTCGGGAAGATTGGAAGATACCCGCTTGACGTAATTATTTCGTCGATTCTTTTGACGCGGTTGTTCCAGTTCGATTCGCCGCAACCTCATATAATTTTATCGTCTTTTCGATACTCAGCAACATCAGTTGCTGCTAGACGCTCGATTCAGATCAATTACGCGCGAATGAAAAATAATCTTTTTTTTTTCTGGTATTATATAACATTTAAGTCCATCGCAAAGAGTTGTCAATCAAGCACTTCGAACATGTGCACAAAGCTGTTAGCGATGTAAGACGGTCGCCTCGTCGCTTGCGGGAGATGTAACGAAACCATTACAAGTAGCACGCTGAAGCTAATAATAACAAACGATCGGCGATGCGAGAAGGGATGGCGGTGTAATTCGTACAAATGATAGTTCACGACTATCAGTCGGCGAGGGTAGAAGCTCGTATCCATCGGAATGGCCCTGAAATTAGATCCCACCCCTTGGCGCAGGTCCGAGTTCGACAAATTCGGTTAGCCGGATGAAAAATGAAGCGTTACTATCGGCGGCCCAGCGGTGAGATTAGCCGGACGTTCAATTTCTTTCGCGATAAAGCCAGACTTATTTCCTACACGCGTATTATAATCACGAGATTACTAGAATTGCTCTTATTTTACGGAAAAAAAATTTTTTGTATTAATTTTACAAAATTTATTTACTTTTCCACAATTATTTTTCCATAAACGTTAGCGCTCTTTCGGTATTACGATGATCAATTTGGACGAGAAGCTGACTCGAAGATTACTTTACAAAGGACGAGCCCGTTGCGACTCTCACGTCACGCGGATCCGATGTCAATGCAGAAATAACTGTAAGAGAAGAGGTTTGTTCCTCTCCCGTGTGTAGCCTGAAGCGCTCGTCATATTATGTTTGCTTCTGGTGTTTGCGACTCCCCGTGCTCCGGACGACGATATCTCGAATGAGGGGTGGCTCGACACGCTGAGGCAGATATATTCATGTATTTGTTTCTCGAGTGCACGAAATATTTAATGATCCGCGCGATACGCGATAATCTATAATCATTAGGAGAAATATGTTATCCTTGTATTACAGTTATATTTTTCTCAAAAAAAAAAAAAAAAGAAAAAGAAAAAGAAAAGAAAAAACGAAGATAAACGAAATCTCGACTTTGCGAGTTCTCTATTTTAAGTATCGCTGACAAGTCTCGAAATCCTTTACTCTTTTCGCGCGGATGTTCGACGGCAAAATCGAGCTTTACGGCAAACCGTGAACGACCTTAATTCCATTTAGCTGCGCTCTCCAAATCGTCGGCAGCATCTTTTCAATGGTGGAGACGAACGAATCGAACGAAACGAGTCGATGAAAGGGGAAGCGAAGCAGGAGGTGGTAGCATCGCCAAAAGCGTAACTCTGCCAAAGACAATATAAAAGTTGGGAGGGTCTCGCGGGATTGGAAGTCGTAAATATCATCTGCTAAATAAAGCTTCATCCTCGAGTACAACTCGGGCGATGGTGAAAACCCCTTTGCACCGCTGGCAGGAGGGGGACGAATCGAAGACAAAGACTCGTAACGCCGTCTGACATTAAGGTATTGAAAGGAAGAAGGGCAAAGCGCGTAGACGCTAAACGATATCTCTATCGATCATTTACATTTGTATTTGTGAAATTTTTCATTTGGCCTCGACATTTAAAAAAAAATTTTTTTACAAATCCGATAATTTCTTTCTCACGTGTATCAAGTTTCGCGTACAGAAAATAAAAAAAACTCTAAATCAATGCAATACAGTACGAGTAAGAATACTTTTGCGTTTCGATCGCAATTATTCTAAAGCTTCCACGGGAATCGCGAATGACGCAGGATAAAATGAGATGCGCTCAGAATTAAAATTTCCCCATCTCCCCCCCCCCCATGTGCATCCTAGAAATTTATTCTTCCGCATCGGAGTGTGCCATCACGGTTCGCTCAAGGCGTCCCTTCGAAAGCATCGCGCGAACCATTAAGCAGAAGCGTTTGGCTAACCGAAACAAAAATCCGGCGACGATATTTTTCCGTTCTCTTCCCCGTGATAAACGCGGAAGGGAGGAGGGAGGAGGGGGAGAGTGTCGACCGAGGGTGGTTGAATTCCGTGCGTGCCAGCACGGACAAAAGACAAACGCCGTCGTCGTCGTCGTCGTCTTTCGTTTGTTTCAAGCATCATTTGTTTGACGATCTGGATGGGCTCGCTCGTGGCTTCTCGAGACTCGAGGGGGTGAAAAGGGGGTTTGCGGCGTATTCGAAAGGGGGGGGGAGGGAAAGACGCGGAAGATATGGGGTTGCATGGTTAGAAAAGGCCACATTTGAATGTCACCGGAAGGGAGGGAGCGCTCTTTCATCTAGACTTCTCGTGCTGCGCACCACTTTGTACACGACGGACGCCGAAATTTTTGATCGGAAGAAGCGAGCGCTAACGACGATTACATATCTTTGCGAAAATTATAAGTCCTTGAAAAACATAATCGGATTTTAGCGGCGAGTGGAATCGAGGGAAATTCAAACTTGGCCTTCTCCTCCGAGATATCGGAACGTCTCGGACACTCTAGACTTTACAGAGAAGAAAACGACAGTAACGAAAGACGCAGGAGAAGGAAAAGAGCAAGCCACGCCAGGGGGATTTCTTTCATCAGAAAATAATTAAGGTTTTCTATGGAGATGATGAATTCGGCGAACCTGCCGTTCGCTCAGTCAACGTCAAAGGTTGACAATAGGTTCAATAGATGGAGCGCTCCTTTATTTAAAGTAGCTTTGTGTCCTCCCGGCTGCCGAACCCTCTTCATGCTCTGATCCAATGGATCTCTGGATCTAAATTTAGATCTAGATAGATTCGACTCGCGGATCCGCTTTTCCGTGCAGATGACCAGCAAAATTAGCAAAAAAGAAACCGTTCATCAATATTCAAGATTTAGTATATGAGAAACTCTTGAGGAGAAAAAAAAATTAATTCAAGTAATACAAAAATTTCTCTTTCCATGCATCGCTTGTCTCTTCGTAAAACAATTATAAATTTTATTCTTGCCGCAAGTCGGGAAGAATGTTGGAAAGCTTAGCATAAAAATCGATCGGTGTTCCAGCGTTGCAGCTTCGTACCGCGCTCGAAACGAAAACAAAGACGAGCGTTTAACGATATTGTCACGGGAATCTCCCTCGAGGGGGGGGGGGGGGGGGCCGAACCAGAGAGCTGGTTCCTCCAAGCCGTGGCTGACGGGAACCAGCGCCGGATGTTGGGTGCCGCGCGTTCGGCTGGGTGGTATTATTCCGAACCATTTGTCACTCGGGCAAGTCGACAACCCCTTTCGCTTCTCTCGCTCCCTCGCGTGCACCGTCGTTTTCTTCTCCCGGCTCGTGCCGCCTTCGTGAGTTTTTATAGCCGCGAATCGTCGCAATATGCCGACAAGGAGCTTACGACACCCGCCTCGAAGAGAAACTCGAGGACAGATTAAGAGGGTGCAAGGATTTTTTTTCCGCTCAACCCTGTTCCTCCTGAACTCTCGTCAAACGGATTAAGTTCACGTAATCCAGTACTTTGCAAAATCGTTTGGCGAAGCGAGAGATATATAAGTTGCTTGACGAATATCTCGACGCGAATGGATTCCAAATTGACGAAGACGTATCATGTTTGTTTTTATCATTGCGTGTTTTTCTGTCGCGCATATAAAATTGAATGAAAGTCCTCTCAAGTACTTTCCCGGCATTGCTCAACGTTTCGTGAAATAACGATGTACACGCGACGCGATGCAACGGAGGCGGAAAACGCGTACATTTTCGCAATTCTGTCGACGAGTCAAGTTCTGAAATCGGAGAAGAGGGGGTATTCGAAAACAATCGTAATCTTGCGCCTTTCCTAAGCGCGCAGCGTCCGAAAAAGAATCTTTGACGATTCGTCGTGACAGCGCGCGGAATGGACCAGCGTGTGCGAAATCGCGAACATGTAATCTGCTAAAAGTCTGCTTAATTATGAGCGGTAGCTACGCGGGAATATCCGAGGCGAACTGGCGCGGGCACGCTTCTGTTTTCGGACTTTTCCATTAGCCGGATGAATCGTTAGTCTTTTGTTGACTTTTATTGGGGGATGTTGGCAGGGCGGCGCTTGTGCTGGTACGTGGCACCCGACGTGGTGCCCGACGTGGCGCACGACCGTGATTAATAAAGTAAGACATCTCTTTTTTACAACGCGACGTAATTTCGCGCGTTTTCTTGCGCGTTACGCGCGGCAATCATTTTGCTCCTATTTAAGCGAACGAATGATTAATTTCGGTAAGAACGTAGCTACAGAATCTTCGCCGGGAAACGAAAGTTTAACACGTCAAATTGACGACAGTCGGATATTTTCTGTATCGCTTAAAAAGGCTAATTTAAAAAGACTCGATGTAAAATGAAACAGAATTGAAAGTACAAGCAAACAGTTACCAAGAATTCGGCCGGTTCTCCGATGATCCGGCTTCATCGGATCGACTGGAGGGTTAATTTTCTGGTCAGTTGGTCGCTTCTGGCTCTCTAGGGTTATAGTGGCGATCTCGAGGCCCGTAACAACCCCTACTTTACCCCCCACATAAATATCCGGAATTAGCCATTTCTCCTAGCTTCTCTCTCTCTCTCTCTCTCTCTTTCTCTCTATGTCTCTCCTTCCTCGTACTCGCTCGGATTCCCCCATCTACATCTACCTCTTCCTCCCCCTCCCCCCCAGTCATCCTCTTCCTACTGCGACTAGCATGGACTTTAGTCGTCGGGTGGGGTCTGCGATCACTTGACCGATTAAGGACCAAAGCGGAGGGCTTCGATTCGAGTAGTCGCTCCGTTACGCGGGGGTCGTGAGTGGATTGACGTAATTGAGGAGAAAACACGATGCAAACCGTCATTTCGCGGCAGAGTCGAGTAACGCTCGCAACCCCCCCTTCACCCCCTTCCCGCCCCTCCACCGCGAGCGTTTTGACCCGCGATTAATCAACTTTCGGCTTATCCATGGTCGGGCAACTTTTCGCGCGTTTGATCGCACGTACGCTGGATACCCGTCCGATTAAAAAAAATCACATTCACGCTCGCGCCATTCACCGAACAATCACACGTAAGCCGATCTCGACTTATTATTAAAACGGCCGATTTCGTTTCGATTTCGTTTAAATAGAACACAAAAAAGTAAGAATACGAGACGTAGAATTAAATTAATGACAGACGCGCGATCTTCAGAAAAAAATTAATATTTAGACATATGATGCGCGCGCTCTGTAATTTTTGATGTTGCTTATGTTTTTTTTCTCTAACGTATATATCATTACGTAACGATCGAATATTTCGTCCCGTTTGCTATCGCGAATCATAATCGAGATTGCAGCGCGTAAAAAAATCGAGCAATTACATATGTCGTCTTTAAGTAAAGGGAAAGAGCATTTTACACGCAATCGAGGTATTTTTTATGCGCGCGGAAATAAAAACAAATATCATTGAACGCTTGTCAGCTTGATACGGGTTCGAAGTTTAGAGAAACTTTTCCTGCGCGTCGCCGACACTGTCAGCTTCTGACTTGATCCTTTGCGTCAGCGAATAGCGGGGATTTCCTCGCGAATGAGAGATCCAGGAGTGACTGCGGCACCGAGCGGCGAGAGATCGCCTCCTCTCGTTTTTATTCACTCGGGATTAAACAAAAGCCAAAGCTCCTTAAACTGCGGTCGCGGCTAAGCTGGATACATACGAGGGTCCCACGAAACGGCCTGCGCCAGAGCTCTCGCTCTTTTGTCCGACCCCGTGATCCTCTTTACTCTTCGCGAACTGCCACGTAACAACGTTTCTCGATGCGACATGAGACTGAACCGGAGCCTATGTTTAGCTTATTTGATGAGCGCATTAGTCAAGTTCGTGAAGCATCCGAAAAACGAGAAACTCCGAGAGTTGATTAAAGTTTCGTTCAATTATTGTTTTAAGATATCAATAGCTTTTACATTACAAACGATAGAAATTTAAGGAAATTTAATTTTTACGAATTAAACTTTAAAATAGCGCGATATACATATACACATATATGTGTGTGTGTGTGTGTATATATAACGAGATATATATATTTACATGCACAGTATAATGTACAGTGTGTGTGTGTGTGTGTGTGTGTGTGTGTGTGTGTGTGTGTAAATGAAATGTCAAACTTTCTCTGTTCCCGGCGTGCACGTCATTTTTAAGCAATCGTTTATATATAGAATTCGTTATACATACAATGTACAGTATATGTATATATATATATATATATATCAATGATTGTATTGAGAATATAAATTTAATTGTATAAATTAAACTACTTCGTGAGCAACAACAGTCAATATGTATTAACAAAATATGTATGTAAATAAATAAATGGCAATATATTCCGCCACGGATGGGCGTCCAGTTAAGCTTCGAGGAGTGGTCACGTGAATCGTGCGAATAGAAATATTTTTCTCCTAATATGAATTCCGTCGACTCCACGGTCGTGAATCATTTCGATATCTTTGTCTCTTAGTACCGGCTATGAATACAATATCGAAAATGGTAAGAAGCAGGGCTGGGGCTGCGCCGGATGGGATAAAGTCAGGATTGGCGATAAAAACGCCCCGACGAAATAGCCTTCGGCGCTCTCATTCGTATTCGAAAGATTCTCATATTTTCAATCTCCGTCGCGACGATCCTTTAATGCGCTAATCTCGTTGTAGTTTTATCGCAACGCGGACGTTAACTAGAAATAGAAATAGAATCTAGATTATATCCACGAGAGATTGATCGCCGGTCATTCCCGGCTGGATTTTCGCGAAACCCGTCGGCCAGAAACCCCGTGTGGGAAAATCCAAGTCGCGCGCAAAGCACGTCGCGAATTCTCGAGGCTCTTCTCACCCTTTCTCCCTCCTCCCTCCACCCCCTCCCCCCCCTCGGTCCTCGCACGACAAGACGGAAAGTTCTTCTTCTCCCGGAGCAGCCGGCGGGATCGGGATCGGGATCAGTTACGGGGTAAGGTCGAAGAAGGACTGATCCTGTATTTGAATACGGGACTCTCTCGGAGGACTACATGCATTTTAACTACCGGACAGATGCCGCGGCTCTCACGCTGCCCCGTCGCCTAGTCGTCGTCAAGTTTCCAAACTATCGTTACTGGGGCCAAGGATGTGGGGCCTTGAATCCTAAAGACGGCCTCCACTTTGAACTGCTGGTTACGCTCGAACATGGAAGCGATTCCCGTTAGAAGCTCGTCAAACAATAAGAGAACGCATCTTTATCGAGAATGCTAATTTAGATCGTTGAAAATTGAGATGAAATTTAAATTTGATTGCACGATATATTTTAGGAATTACCGGCATTGTAAAGTATCGAAAAAAAAATCTAAAAATCTATACACATGATTGATATTTTTTCCTTGTATATTTTGAAACAAACTTCGTCGACGGTACGTTATCAAAATCACGAGCGTTATCAAAATCGCGAGTTGTTCTCGTGATTCGAGATCCACGATAGAGTGGACGATTCGTTTGATCCCGGTACATATCGATAAAACAGCTCGACGAAGCGGGTATTTCGCAGAGGTATAGGGCTTACGAAGCATCTTATCTAGCGCCCGATGCGAATACGAACACAGCGAGAGGATAGCGTAGATTCGAAGAGAGACAAAGTGGAAAAGGGACAGAGAAGGAAAACGAAGAGAGAAACGGAGAGAGAGAGAGAGAGAGAGAGAGAGAGAGAGAGAGAGAGAGAGAGAGAGAGAGAGAGAACGACAAGACAAGAGGAGCGCGGAGCCGGGCGGTGGTGTTCGAAGGAGAAGGAGTAAGAGACGAGTCGGGGTGGAATGTGGGGTGGGGGGTCGGTGTTGTAGCCGAGTGGGTACCACCAGAGGTGGGTCTGGTTGGCCGCGGCGTCGGCGGCGGCGGCGTCGGCTGTCTTGGACAAAATCAATACTGTGGCCACCCATCCCTCGACACCCCTTTGCCTCATCCCCAACCCTCCACCCCCTTCCTACTAATCCCCCTCACCTCCCCCTCCGATCCCATCTAAGGCTGTGGGGCAAGTCGGAGGAGGAAGAGGAGACGGAGGTGGCGGACGCAGGGTAGTGCGGGCTGGCTGCAGATGCCGCGTAATTACCACCCTCAAGACACGTGTGGCGCTCGCGCATCCAACCAACCTCCCTTTCCCCTCGCCGGTCGACGCTATCCTACCAGCACATTGGTGTGCCGGCAATCCCGAAGCTGTTGATGATAGTGGATATCGTCTTTCTCTCATAAAGATGTACATATATACACGCGCACACACATATGTACATATATACGGGGAAATCTCTTTATTAAAAGTATAACTTCTGATATCTACCCCCATCGGCATTGATCGCGGATTTCATTTTTTCTTGAACTTTCTACATTTTCGCATTAACCTTACACGATTCTCGGCGCGTGTTGCAAAACGTGTTCTTTTTCGATGTTTGACGATTCTTTCGAAACACGTGTACGCTAATTTTACTTTGACCTTCCCAGCCAGCGTGCATATAGCGTTGTAGATTTTTTTTACACTTTTTCTCACTCGCATATTTTTATTCTATTTCCTACTTGATTTTTTCTAAATATAAAAGAGCATTTAGCATTATATTATACCAATAATTACACCAGCGTCTTTCTTTTCGTTATTCTCGTTCTTTATCAACTATTAACATTAGAAAAACTCTGTCATTTAAATGTGAGTTATTATAATTGAAACAATCGTACGTGATGAAAAATCGCAAAATCGCGGTCTTTCCAGTTAGTATTCCCATTCCACCAACGCTCCCTAATAAATTAGCATTCTCGTTCTAACAAGGTCCAGACTTCATCCCTCAGGGGGCTGCGTCGAGGACTATCTACAACATACCACCCTTGCCGGACATTGCGAGCATAGCTCTTGCCAGACCCTCCTCCCTCCCGCCCCTATTCCGCGGCACGCCAGGGCGGAAACTACCCTTATTAATATTATAAGACAAACCAGGAGAACCAGAGCGCGGAAGAGAGAGATGCGCCCGTATGTAAATAACCAGGATGTTTGTACGACGAACCGACTTGCTCTTTGGATTCTGGAGAACACGGACTTTAATTGCGTTTGTAATATCTTGATTTTGAAGTTGTGTTGACCGGAAATATCTGATCGTATTTAATGACTCTAAAATCGAGTCACGAATTATTGCGCACGAGGCTTCACGAATGAGATAATTCTGCGATAATATAAATAGCGATGAAAACATGTCTCTCTGTGTAAATAAATTCACGTGGCGCGTTTGTAAAATTTTTTAAAATACTTTCGAAAATCAGGACAAAGAATTTTAAAAATCTTTAAAGTTGCAAAGACAGATACGAAATGTCGAAGGATAAAGAGCGATTCGAAGACATGACATCTTTGGTGAATATAACGATCCGTGCTGATGTACGCGAGAAAGGGTTGCTCGGGGTACGCGTTCTTCAGCCCCTAAATCAAGCAAACAACCCCCAAAAACACGAGAACCCGAGCAGTTACGCAGCTGGTTGGTCATTTGCGGTTCCGACAATGTCCAGGATTACGATGTCGCCGATTTTTCGGCCATTCAGTCTGCTTTCGTACCTGCTTACGACATCGAACGTAATATTCATACAAATTCATAATTATGCAAAATGCATAAATATTAAAAACAAATAGATCGTATGTCACGATATCGTCTTAAAATAGCGTTACGAATAAATAAAAAAAATCACACAAAAAATATATCGATCTATAATAGCACAAATCTCGTGTCAAGACCGATCTGGGACATGGTTGCTTAAAACGAAACCAGCGCACGTATTCGACTAATCATACCGCCATTTCCTTTAATATCCGTAGGTGGCCACCCTATGGAGGCCCGACCCGGCGACCTGCGGCACTCTCGCGAGTTTTAGGAACTTCCGGCAGGTTCATGCCGGTAGGCATCTCGCATCCGGCGTCTAAATGTTTCAACTCCGCGCGCGCAAAGGGCGAAAGACGTCGACAAAGAGACTTACGCATATCGAGAGCTTTATTTCGGCATGAAATTTCTTCCCGCATGTTATCCCGATTTCATCGGAGAAGCTTGTGGATTACAGAAAATATTCAAAAAGCTCTATATATTGAATAATATCTTTCAATAATGTATATTATTAATAATCTATATTTTTTATATAAAGATGCTTATTATTTTTATATTACACGATATCGGAGATATTCCCGAAATCTTAAAATATATTTTATTTCTATAAAAGACACAACCTATATATTTTGCTGATAGATATTTTATATAACATATTGCAGTTTTGCAAATTTAGGAAATTAAAGCAGCAGGAAAGATATTTTTTACATTAAACTACGATAAACGTGAGTTTATCTTCTTACATTAGATAATTTGTTATTCGACAACTGACGCGAGGCAAAAACTACATTCAATTATCTACCGGCTACCAGACCATTATATCGTGACCGTTGTCGTTATATAAGAGAGCAATAGGCTTTTTATTCGCTTAACACGATCCACGCACTAGCGTCCAGCATAGGTTACATATCGATAGTCCGAGCACGCTCTAATGACGTGCGTGTGCTGCGAGAGATTTGGCCAATGAAGGGAAGAAGCGAAAGGGTGTATGGGCGCCGTAGATTTAAACCAAAAAAGGTCCAGAAGGAGAAACGTAGACTATCCTTTCATTTCAACTAAACCATCAAAGTAATTTCCACAACAATATTGCACTAATTTTAAACTTATTTCAAGATATTTTAAAGTCTGTCACGCAAAACAATTATGATACTGTGATTAATTACCGTACTACGAAAGTTGAATGCATTTTAATCGACGTCCCGAAAGTCGCGTACGGAGCGCTATAAAAACGTCTTAATGAATCTGCCGCTATCAAGAGTAAATTTTTTTCAGACGATTTCGCGAGCTTTTTGCCCCGCGCGTCCTTCTCAGCTGTACGATTTAGCGTGGGCTTTATAGCTCCGGATTTCCAATAAACCGCCACACCACCCTCCCTTTTTATCCATCCCCTCCCCCCTCACCCGCCTCCGTTCTCTCTTACACGGGGTTTAACATCGATCCCGGGCACGCGTTTCCAATCTAACGAGCGCATCTACACGTCTAAATGGCCCCATCAAACCGAAACAAATCTTTCTCGAAATCCTTGCCGACGATCTCCCGCCGCCCGAGACAAACGGAGACACGAAAGCGAGAACCGGCTACAGCAGAGTCTAGGACGATCTTTGCGGATGAAACAGACGGCGTAAAGGGAGAAAGGGAGGGGAGGGGTGGCGAGAGGAACAGTAGCGGATGGTGGCGGTTCGTGTGTATAGTTTCTCCCGAGGGTTGAAAATGTGACGACGACCCGGCCGCCCCGAGATATTAAACTATAAATCCTTATCCCGCTACAAGCGGACCGCCAGGAGCCGCCGGCACGTCGAGGATCTTGTCCTCTGTCGCAGGATTCGCGTTATGTTGGATCCACGTTGGATTCGCCCCCCTTTGTCCTCTCACCGCGATCTTCTCCTAACTATGGAACCGCGGTAATCGACTTGATATTTATGAAGATTTATGATACAGTTGTAAACTAATGTACTGGATTTCGTAAAAATACACTTACTCGCGAAATTGATAAAAAGTTTTAAAAATGTCGTGTATAAAAGTTTTTAATATAATAAAAAGAAGATGGAAGGAAGCAGAGAGAAATTCAAAAAAAATATAAATACAACATATTTCTAAAATAATGTATTACTAAATAATTTTTTTTTAATTTGTGACACTTCATCTCTCTCAATTTCAACGAGCGACTGTATCGAGTTAATTCGAGGCTCGCGTAATTTTGTTTTAACGTGTATCTTTTTGACATTTATTGTCAAATTAAATAAAAATGAACTATCACATTTAACCGATTCTGTGATACTTTTCGATTGTGTGCATAATAGTTCGCGTGTATTCTAACGTATAATCAACAAAATAATAGCATAAATAAGCATGTATATATGTATATGTGTATATATATATATATATATTAACTGCATATAGAAATCGAAAAGAGAAGAGAAAAGCGAACAAAGATGGGAAAATGGAAAATACAGCGGTCTTCCCCGCGAATGAGTTAACCCTTCCTACGGACGCGTTTTCACGCCGTACGTATCCGAACGCTCACCCCATAACAAGGGTCTTTCTCTTTGTGAAGCGAAGTCGATGAGGTCGCCAGGTCGGACCTCCTCCGACTTCCTCCTTCCTTCTACGAGTCGTCTCCCTAGCCAAGGTGTATCGTTACTTCATGGTGCTTTGAGTCAGTGGCAAGGGGTTGGAGGAGGTCGTACAGGCTGGCGGAGACGTAAGGGGGGTTGCTCTTAGCCGCGTTAATGCCTTGAGAGGGGAGCGTTAATTAATAATTGCAGGAGGGTGCCACCAGTCCCACGAGGGCGAGAGAGAGAGAGGGAGAGAGAGAGAGAGAGAGAGAGAGAGAGAGAGAGAGAGAGAGAGAAGAGAAAAGAGAAAGACCGGGAGGTAAGAGCCGGAGGACCATACATGCAGCTAACGGCAAGTAGAGATCATCGATCGTCGTCAACAAAGTACATTCACCTTTCTTTCCTCGAGTCGCATCTTTATCTCGTTACAAAGTGCATCCGTCGGTTGGCGCATCGCAAGGCTCGCCAATAATTCGCAGCAAAGTGCATTCTCCCGCGTCGCTGTCTTCGTATTCTTATCTTCGCAATTTCAATAATTTTATAAAGATAAAAAAAAATGCAAGCGGAAATACTTTGTATTCTCTGATTTTAAGAGTAATTGCGATAACATCGTGACAAAAAAAAAAAAAAATGAAGTTCTTAAGTCAGGAGACGCTGATTTTATCAACAAAGCGCGTTTTTTTTTTCTTCCTTAGCGATTACACGATTATAAGATCGATTACAGTCGATTTATGGAACCTCGCTTTAAAACCGCGCGATCGTATCGATAGAAAGTGGATGCCGACGGAACACCTACCCTGTAGTTTGCAGGTTGAAAGGGTTTTGGCCCTTTCGGCGAGTCCAGAATCTAGTGTCGCGAGGTTTGAGGGGCCGACAATCCGAAGGAGGAGGGAAAGAGGGAGCCTAGAAAGGACGGGGTTAGCTGTCAGAGAGATAAATCGGTCCCGGCTTAATTAAATCTTCTTCCGTGCTACCCGCCCGAGCCAGTGCCTGCTGCTGGACACCATCCTCGGAGGGTCGAATTGTTTCGAGGATATCAACCCTGATTTAGGGCCACGCGTATTCCCCAAGTACACCGCGACTACTACCTGACCAGCAGGCGTGATCTTCTAGTGTTTTGCGGATCTCGCGTTTCTCGCCTCGCTTCGAAATTTCGTCTCGTCAGCTTAGCTTAGTTGTCAACGTTGCTCGCATTCAAATGTCGCGCGACCGAGTTTCTTACTGCCAATACTTTAAGAGAGTCTTAATTATCTTAACAAAAATCAGATATTTCAGAGGATAATGATAGATTTATTAAGATAGCGCATGAAAAAAAAAATGTAAATACTGACGGGATTGTGAGTCTTACCATTTAAAGATTGTATAATAACAAAACAAAGCAAATTCCGCGCTATTAGAGATATTTGAATTTCGCAGACTCGCGAAATTTAATTTCAAATTTAATTTTACCTCTAATTTAAAAATTAATTTTTTTCCGTTTTAAAGTCTCATTAACGCCTATCGTAATGTATTCGACGAAAGACTGTCTCGTTTTCCTTTCGCGATTGGATCGACGAGATCATTATTTCTCGCATCTGAATTTCTAGATCCACCATGGTCGGCCTAATCTCCGTCTAATACCGGCGAAATGATAAGACGTGCAAAGCCCTAATTCGCCGACAGACATCTCAATAACACGTTGAGAGATCCCCGCTCGCTCGTAGGCCACGCAGGCGGCAAGCAACCGTGGCAGTCTCCCGACTGCATCTATATCCTCGCTATCTCGGCAATCGCGAGTTACGGAGGTCGGTGAAGCGAATGTGCCAGAGAGAAAGCCGGATAGACGGACGCGGGAAGAGCGCGGCTGGCTAGGTGGGAGAAAAGGACGGAGATGGAAGCGCCGTCGGTGGAAGAAGGACCGGGGAAGCGTGAGGCCAAGTCGGAAAGAGAGAGGATAGGAAACGGAGTAGAGAAGGTGAGGAGGTGAGCCGAGGGTGGCTGTACGTCGATAGAGCGGCGCGCCACGGAGGCCAAGATACGACACCGCCGCCACCGCCAGCAGACCCGTAAAGGGGCGGGGGTTCTCTCTCTCTCTCTCTCTCTCTCTCTCTCTCTCTCTCTCTCTCTCTCTCTCTCTCTCTCTCTCTCTCTCTCTCTCTCTCTCTCTCTCTCTCTCTCTCCCCCTCTCTCTCTCCCTATCTACCTATCTTTCTCTCCCTTTCTCTCTCTTTCTCTTCCTCGGAGTGGGTGGCGAGGGGTTAGCGGGATGCTTGCCTTACCGGGAGCAGAGACGACACAGGAAAAGCGAGGTTCCGTGCGGGGATTGAGGGAAGGAGAGACGTAACCTCGCTCCTTCGCAACCGTGGGCAAGGAGCGCACCGACGAAGATACTCGGCGAGGTCTTCCTCCTTTTTCGCTTTGTTACCTTCTTTTTGCACGGATGGCGCAGATGTTACACCGACGGACGTACATACGTAAGAGTGCGTCGCCCAGCATTCGCGCGGTGCCGGAGATAGACGGAATTTTTAATCGGCCCTCTACGTCCGATTTTCTTACGAGAGTAGAAGCGCGGTCCAATGTGACGTTAACGTCACTACGGATTTTTTCGACAGGTTTCTCATGAATTTTCGATGAGATACAAGCAAAAACGAGACTGGACTCGAACGCTTTGCAAGAATTGCGATACGAGATTGCATTAACAGTATAATAGAAACACGACGATAGGATAATTGTAAGAATTGAATTTACATTGAAAGAAATTCTCAGAACGATAAAGCTATCTAATATAAATGCATATTCTCTCTACACATGTATTTATACTTGTAATATATTTTATCAAAACAATTTCTTCATAAAATTACTACGCACGCATATTTTATTTCATATATAAGTAATATTCTTCGTTATCGCATCAAAAAATGGAAATAGGTGAGTGAAAATTTTACAAGAACTTGTCTTTTTTACGAAAAATACGTTTGACCGTGTAATACACGCACGCACAGACAGGTGTGCGTAGAATTACGCGCTAGTAGCTATATATGCGTCGCGTATGTCGCAGATGGAGTCGGGTAAGCGGGTGAGTATCGGTATTCGGTTAATTATGGTCCCCCATCGGGCCTGCATGAATTCTTGACGCGGGGGGTGTTGCAACACCCCGTGCCATGCGCGCCTGTCATATCCCCAGCAGCATTGCTGCCAACGTCACGCGCCGATCGGTACGATAGGATCGTACGCTGACGCGATCAACCTAATGTAGGATAACGCCCTTTCCTCCATATATGTATAACACAGCTCGAGTATCTGTGAATAATAAATCTCCGATGATTAGCTTAAAAAGAAACGGCACCGTTTATTTCGCATTACTGTATAATGACAAAAATTGAACATCCGTATCTGTGAATTCTTTTATGAACTGAATACTTTATTTATTAGCGTAAGCAAAGAATTTAAAACTCTTTTACTATCTATAAACAGAAACATTGCAGAAAATGATATAATTTAATTGCCTCTTTATGTCTATTAATAGAAAGAGAAAGAGAGGCACAAGAAAAAGATACTATAATTATTTGTATCCTTAAATAATTAAATTCGTCAATGAGAAACGTTAAGAAAAAAATGTGAAAAAAAGAGAGAAAATCCAAATATTTGAATACAAAATACTACGCGACATCTTGATTAAAATATTTTCCAACATTTAACGATTATTATTCGAATTTGACTTCTGACATTAAGACCAGATATGAGCTTATCCGATGAGATGGTTTTCGTGAAAAATATTGCTCGTTTTACAGGCGGTAGAAGCCGAGCCACGTGGGGGAGTGGGAGTTGTATTTAATTAAACCTCCAGGGGCTGCCTGATCGAGCATCAATACCCAGTGGTTCTCAGATCTTTCGAAAAAGCAAGACGTTAAATAATCTGTACGTCGACTTCTTTGCCTCATTAAAAAAGAAAGAGAAACGCATGAGAATGATAAGCATTGTCATTGCATAATTATAATTATTAACTTTGAAAATATCTTACAATTAACTTTTTCTTGTCATGTTAAAGCAAGGGCAAAAAACCTTTTTTTCTGATAAAGATGCATGTTTGTTATAATTGCATCGCATTGCATAATCCAATCAATTGTCGACTGGAAACAATATTTCGTTCCTAGAAATTAGGAACAAGATCGATCGACGATGTGCATGCGAGAAACGCGGCTGCCGAGAAAGCAGATTGTTTCTTGTAGCAAGAACGTATCTAAATCGCAGAAAGACTACGGATGCAGCTGCAGCAAGAAAATTAATTGCGCCGAGCTGCTGCGGCTGCGAATTACGGCTGATGTAAACCAATTTTCTCGGAACGTTTATACAGCGAGGATTTGTTTGAAGCTAGCGCAGAAGCGATGAAATTGCGACAATCGCATAAAAAGTTGCAAACAACATTTTTTCTAACAAAAACACAAAACATTTGTGCAATTTTGCAAAAGAAATAAATATCTTGAATTATATATCTCTTAAAAAATCTTATGCGACACGTTAAAAACGCAAAAAGAGAATAATTTCAAAATTGACTTGTCAAAAATTCATTCTCCTCGCGATAAGTCTTATCGAGGGATTCTCGTCTGCTGGATTAATCGGACGAGCGCGTGCAGCATCCGAGATGAGAACCGAATAGGAAAATCCCTGTCGGCGGGATGTACGAAGGCTTGGGAAGCCTTATTAGCGATTTAGGGTGGGCCGCCCCTTGTATTGGCTCGAAACGGCCCGATCCTGGGAATTAAAAATCACTAAATTCGGTTACACAGACGCCGCTCGCCGTTTCATTTCGCGCCACCCTATGCGATTGCGGCAAAGTCTGCACAATCGAGTCAGGAAATCCGTCAAATTAAAAAGTCACGTCGCCGTTGAGAAGCGGAGAAAAGATTGCCGATCAACGAGAGTATATAAAAGCACCCGTGATTTAGAGTGAATATTCGAGTGACCACCAATTTCGCGAATAAAAAATTGGATCCGTCCGACACTTAAGCGAGCAACCGCATCGCACGCGTCCTGAAATACAAATCGCGAATCGCTTTGCGGATTCATCGATCGGCAAAAATCTGCGAGAGTGTCGATTGAACGGTCGTCCGAAGTTATTTTTTCCGGTTAAGCCCTCGCGGTCGGGATCGGGGATGACTTTCTAGTGTGTGTGTGTGTGTGTGTGTGTGTGTGTGTGTGTGTGAATCGAAGCGGCCTGTGAGAGGGGGGATAAAACGAGGCACGCGGGTACAACGCCGCAAATTTTATTCGGCTCTAGCGGCCACTTCCGCATACGTGACGAGAACGTTTCCTCGTCTAGGTACGTTAATTCCATGCATTTAAATGGTCATTAACTGCCTCGCGGAACAAACTGCCTTATTGCTGTGCACCGCGTCTTTCCACGAAACGTATCGCGTCGATTTTAAGAGCAATACGCGACATACACACACACACACACACTTTCTCCGAATTTTTCTTATCATTACACCTATTCAGCATCTCCGAAAACCGCGGAGATCCGGAAATCTCCGACGGATGGGAGAAACAAGAGGGAGGTTTTTCGACGAAATACCTCGCGCGATACCGCGCATTCTTGCCATGGGAGTCACCGCCGCGCCCTTAATTAAAAATCCAACGAACCCCCAAAAATGAGCCCCGTGGTAGCGCGTCCAGAGAGAAAGGGCACACTCTCCCCGCGAAAGAGAGAAGGAGAAGGGGTGCGCCAGAGGGCCGTACGGTTAAGGGTGGCAGGGGCGGGCAGGTCGTACGTCGAGGCAGACCGCATTCTTTCGTTTAATTCCCGCGAATTTATAGGAGAGCGAGAGACGACAAACCGTGCCGCAATAGCCGTTACGCGGACTTTTCCGTGTTTCTCCTCGTTGCGGACTCACCCTTAAAAAGTATTGCCGTCCCACGTGGCCGTAATTGGATCCGACCCTGTCGTAGAAGGACCACACGCCTTCATTGTTCCCCTCTGTGTCTCGCGATGTGACTCCGCGCGCACTTTAACAATATTTTATTCAGTTTCAGTAGAGATATGTTGCAAAAAAAAAAAAAAAATAAAATACAAAACAGAGAACTATGCACGATATAATCGAATATTACGCATGAGATCGATTCGCGCGTTCGTATCCGAGAAATCTACGCGAGTAGCGACGACATTGTCGAGATGACGGTCGATAATCGAGAAAGGAATCTACGTCGCTCGTTGTCTCGGCGTCGTTTAGTATTGAGGGAAACCAAGACCGAGGCTCATGAGAACGAGGGTAACCGAGCAAGACGGTCGAGGAGGGAAGCCAGCTGAAATAATTAAACCGACGCAAGTTTTTACGACAAGGTGTTCATTACCGTGGGTAATTAAGACGCCCCTTAACTAGACCCGCTAACCACCCCCGGGGGTGGTAAACCAACTTCTCGGTTGGCGCTGCGTGGGGGACGTTACCGCCTTGGAGAAAGTGGAAAGTCGTACTCGGCGGCAGCCGATTCGACGGAGAAAAGTTTTCCCGTTTTTATAAGCGGCCGGACTATTATCGGTGATTATGTCAACATCGGCTTCCCGGTCGTTTTTAATGGAATGCTCTCTCGCTCGTACGTCCTTAAATCTTTCTTGTTGTCGAAGTAATGGTGATTCTTCGCGATTAACGCGTAACTGTTTAAAAAAAGTTTTTCAACGATTAGCTCTCTAGATAATTGCGAAAAATAATAGCTATTTAAATCCGTATTGATTTATTTCGCGAAAATTAGATTTCAATTTTCTCAAATGGCTGCGTAAATTTAGATAGAACGGTCGCTATTTTGAAAGACAAGCGGCTCGCGAGTACGTCGTGTCGGGTATTAAACAAGGATTCAAATATCGGCTAAGTCCTTTCTAAGCTGTGCTCTGGCTAGGGAATTAGCTTGGCCCTGCGCCCGCATTAATAAGTGACCGTCCTGGGCAAACAGAGCCAGTGATCCCTCGATTTCAAGGCTAGCATCGGGATCTTCTATGTTAACGCTAAACTTCATAGGAGATCGCGTTGCTTTTAAGGCTCTCAAGATAAGCACATTTCCGTTGGGATTAACCGTCTTCATCTATCAATTTATACAGTCTACATATTATGTTGAATAATATAACAATTTAATTAAATTAATACACTAAACACAATTAAACAATTAAACATAGTATAATTAAAAATATCTACGCATTATTGAAAATGTGAATTAATTTGTGTGTTTTCGATATCTATTATTTCTATATCATCAATTAAAGAAAAGATTAATATCGAAGAGAACTAATTATCCGCGTGTTTCACATTGGCGAGACTTAATCGAGGAATCGATCCTAATCTTCCCCGAGACACTGAAATACTTGTGGGCGACGGTAAGGCAGTCAGGGTCAACAAATCTTCGACCGGCAAACCTCAGACAGATCTTAATATATATATATATCGAAAACAGAGCGGTGTGTATCCACACAGACCTCGCAGACGGAGAATCGAGGGCGCGGGATAGTCAGAGTATAGGTGGTGGCAGGACTGTGCGCCTGAAGGGGGCATAACTCATCCCCCGGAGCCAGTGTCGGTGATGTACGGCGGTTGTGGGACAGTACGGAGGATGAGGTCTATCGGTAGGAGACGATGGCGAGGGACGGATCAGCCCTTAATAAGGCAGAGTGCACGCGAGCCGAGTGCAAAAGAGAGTCAAGCAGAGACGGAGAGTCAAGTACTCTCCTCAGCTGCAGGTTTCAACGCGAGAATCTCGAGCCTCGGTTGCTATTTGATGCTCAAATGCTGTAATTTTGAAACAAAAAGGAGGGGTATATCGAATAATTGTTTTATATTACTGAAAATTGTCGCACCGAGATAAGCATAACGCGGTGTTGAAAATACTTGCTAGAAATAAATTTGGAAAATGTATCACTGAATAATCGTAATATTCTTCTACGAAACGAGATACTTTTGTCTCGAAGCGAGAAAAGTTTCGCTCTTTCATTAAATACATATAATAGCGTTATTACAATTTATTGCAATTAATTAATTTATGTATTATTATTGACAAGAAATATAATATATCCCGGATGATTTATTCACGATAGCGTATCGTACAAATTGTCTGAGAAATTGGCAACTTATTGCTTAGCGTTTGAAGAACGGAGAGGGTAGAGGATCGTCTCTTGCGAGGCGTAAATTGCGAGCGTGTATAAACACCTCATCGAATTCTCGCTATCGAATTTATCGACACGCGTGCTTGAAAGCGGAGCAGACTCTTAAAACAAAATACGCGGTGAATCACAAGCGCGAAACAAACCAGCGTGTACATACACACCCACCTATCGTCGATGAAGAAAGGGAGGAAGGGGGGACGAATAGGGATGACCGTACACTAAAGCGTAGAACACAGAAACACCAACCACCACGAAGGGGGAAATTCCATGTGGCAGAGTTATGGCCCTTGGAGGTGCCGCTGGAGAGCCTGTCTCCAGCCTGGCTCTCGAAGAACCCTCTCTCTTTTTTGCATCCGGCGCCCCGTGACAAAAAAAAAAAAAAAAAAAAAAAGAAGAAAAGGATAGAGGAGAAGAACGGCCGAAGAAGAGAAGAGCACCCGCACCATCGGCTTCTCCGGTCTCGTTTAAAAGTGATAAATGCGCAGCTGGGAATATGACTGAGAAAAATAACGCCGAGAGGCGCTCGGAGGCGAGCGGGTTGCCGAAGGGGCCAAAGAGTGGCGGAAAGCGACGACGGGGGGGAGGAAGGAGGGTCGCCGATTGGGGCTCGAGAAATCGAAAAACTAATATCCGCCCCCGGAGGCCGTTTGTTTCGTATTGTTTCGGACGCCAGACTCCCAGGCGGTTGTCTTTGGCGTGATTGAGTATCGCCATTCTTCATGAATTCCGCGCTTTCTTTTTATCACGTCTCGAGCTTTCCGATGACGACCGGTGCCGGTGTGCATGGAGTAAACGAAGGGCAGAAACGCGAAGGGAGCTGATCGAAGAGCTAGAAAGATAGTCGCGGTTGTACGTCAGATTTTCAAGCTAATGTTCAACGACACACACACACACACACACACACACACACACACACACACACACACACACTCTCTCTATCTCTCTCCTTTTATATATAAGTACTATTACAACGTTTAATTAGAATAGAATAAAATCGAAAAGATAAAACGGGTTATCAATAAAAAAAGACTGGATAGGTGAAAGTTTATTACTTATAATATGAGATAGAATTAATATCCATGTAATAGGTAATCTGCGAATTGCTCCGGCAAACATAAGGGATGCTGAAGTTTGGCCCTTCCTACTTAGTTGGTCAACAAACTCAAGGGCATCGCGCGGGCGCTTTAAGGGAGGTTAATACGAATACCCCGAAGGGTATAAATACGAGGCCGTCTAATATATCTGACTCTCGTAATCCCCGCCATCCTTAATTATCATACACAGAGATGAACCACAATTAGGCAGATTAGAACGTTTTAACGCGTATACAGCCGTATATATTCATTAATTTTCCGAACAGACGGGAAGTTTTCACCCGGAAGCCTTACTCCTTCTCGCGACGCGTTCTTCCATTCTGACGTCGCGTGTTATTCAATAATTTATTAATTAATTTAAATTGCGCCGGGCGACAGTTATACTTTAGATAAATTGGAAAAGTAATATCCGCCGTTGCATTCTAAATTCGCATCATAAAACGATGCAAAATTAATTATAAACGCTAACAACGAGAAACATGAGAGAATTAACGACAACATTGCTATCCTAACTATAGAGAGCTCTGATATTTTTAACGATTAAAATATTAAAATGATGAGACACTCGCGAGTCCATCGACGAATAAAGTGCACGCTAAGTTGTCTAAAAGATATTCAGGTTTCCGCGTCAAGGCATCAAAGCGCGCGCAAGAAATCAATTTTTAAGAGAACGAAAGATGTCGAGCGGATGTTGCAGGCTCTATCGAGAGGGTGCTTTACTCGCCTCTCACCAACCCGCGCGCGGATCTCTCCGCGGACCAGACCGAGGGAGGGTAGTTTTGATTTATGGAGACCGGCCGGCAGATTTACGAATATCAAATTCGCGTTTAAGGGGGTCGATGGTGCCACCGTAGAGAGGGCTGCAAAAGCTACGATGCCACGTAAGGACGGGCCCGCGTCGTCTCATGTGTGTACATTACGTGAGAATTTACAGTGTTGTAGGGCGAGCCAAACGTTGCGCGTAACTTTCGAAGGAAATGAGGGAGTTCTTATTGGATCCTGCCAAGTTTGCCGAGGAATTTCTGGGTACATGCCCTTCGCGGCCGTAATGTCGGGATGGAATGAGTTTCTAATTAGGTGGTACTCTGACAAAATATGTATTAGCCACCGGTAACTAGAATGATTCCTTCACTCTTAATTTTAAAACGCTCTTGAAATAAAATGATATCGCAATCTCTTGCGTGTTACGCGAAATAAATTGATTGCCTCAGCCGCTGAGTACGTCCAGCGTGAACAGAGCAAGCAGGTAGAAATTAAACGATCTTTTCAAATTCGTAGGCTTGTACATTATTTGACTCACCCGGCCAGAGCATCGAAACAACCCTCGCCTGGGGAAGCTACTCCCGACGTTTAATTACGCGTCCCTCCCGTGAAGCGACGAAGGTTCCCTTTCATTAAGGCAATAATTTTAATAATTTTTATCTTTCCGTATAATCTGCCTAATTAAAATTACGCTTTGATCGCGCCACAGCGCCCGCCCTACTTAATACCGCTTCCCCGAAGGCATTTTGCACTGTCTGCCGGTTTAATGTATGGATTGTTCCAAGACTTCTTATATCTCCGCGATACACACCAAATCTACTGACGTATTATAATGGATGTTTAATAAAATATCGCAATTCGCTATTATTGAGATTTTTTATCTTCAATAAGGATATTTTAAATTTTAAACGCAAGACATCAGCGGCGCCTATAATTGCTTCACGACAGTTTTTTTTTCTTTTTTTTTTTTTTTGAGCGGTGATTGTAAGACTTAAAAAAATGGGAAAAAAACAGAAGAAAAAAGAGAACAGTACTTCTTTAAAAAAACTAGAAACTCGTGAGTTAGCGACGAAAAGAACGTTGTAGAATATCTTTTGGAATGCTACACATTATCGGCGCGCGTTTCTTTAACGCTTTTCGTTTCAGCCAACACTTTTGAAAACTTTCCAACCCGCTCGTCCCTTCTCGCACATCTCGTTTTCCACGGTAGCCGGCGGCTCGTCTACGTAAAAAGATCCAAAGGGCTGGAAGTTGTTTAGTAGGTAGATCCGGAAAAGCTGAGGGAAGGAGAGAGAAAGAGCGAGAGAAAGGAAAAGAAAGGTAGACCGGTTCGCGGAGGAAAGGAGGCGTATTCAAATGTTGATGAAATTGACCAGACGCGCTTTGATCTGGCCTCTTCAAATATTCGCCAAGAGATTGAAGTGAACATCTGAGAAGAGCGAGAATTATCTTTCCCGGACGGAAAAAGACGAGCGAAGGAGATTCGATGAGCGCGCTTCACTGCGCGTGCATCATACGAATATTTACTCGCAGTTGCTGATTATCGCACGCGCAAGTTTTTCAAACAGCGGTCAAAATAAAAAAAAAATTTACAGGTATAAAATACACGCCACAACGTAACGATCGATACTTTCAAGTTTACGTTATACAAATAAATAAATTTTTTCTTTTATCAAAAAGAATAAATTATTACCGCGCGAGAGAGCGTTGTAGATGTAATGAAGTATTTCTCGACGTAATAAACGAGCCGTCGTTTTTCCTGATACGAGCAACGAAAGTCACAGACTTTCTACAAGTTCGTGCGTGTCAGTGTATAACATTTGCTCCCCGTTCGAGCGAGTAGTCCGCGCATTAGTGTGCTTTATGCGAGGAACGGCTGCCGCGAAACGAAGGTAGGGCATACGCTCCCCCCGGTGGATTTAATATTTAAAAGCGCATCTGAAATATGTCGATTCTAGCACATAAACATGAGAGGCCACCCTGCACCGACTCGCCTCTTAGGGTCGCTCGGAGTGTCTCGCATGATTTATTCGTCGCGTTACTAAAACCATGAGGTTTAACCGAGACGGAATTTGCATTCTTACGTATATCCTCAGCCAGAACTATTTAAACGTGCAACTCGGTAAGCTTTGACATATAATTTCGGAAATTGCAGAGAATTATTTTTACTTGAAAAAGCTGTAACGAGTCACTTTTCTGCCGACGTTTCATTTGCAGAATTTTTATCTCAAGATTAAAAATTATTTATATATCCGGAATTATTATTTATACCAAAACTATTCGATGATATTTCGTAGATGTTTCTAATTTATACCAACATCATCTTGTATTAAAAAGTGTTAGAAGAAAAAAACAATATGTTATTTTATAAAAATTGAAAGTAATGACAAAATTTAAGATATAGATGGAATTAATATTATGCGTGCTTAAGTTGCAAAACAAGTGTACAGAGCTTTTTCCTACATAATAATTAACAACAAGAAGGAGAATTTATATTCAAGGATTAGGATTATCAATCGGAATGTCGATCGAATCCTTCGCCTTAAAGTCAATTTCTCGTCACCACCCTGAGAAGCACCAATGGAAGGTCGATAAGAGGGCCGCCCCCTTCTGGTGGCAGATCAGCCCGCAAACCGCAAGGTGCCACCACACCCCCAAAAACCACCCCTGACACCCCCGCGGCCAATGATCGGGCCTAGCCACCCCCAGAACCACAAACCAACCGCAAGACGATGCGCAGAATCGCCTCGTTCACGCACACACCGCGCATTCCAACCGCAAAACAAAATGGAGCCCAGGAAACCACTAAGATTTTCAACGGTGGCAGTCGGCATTGGAAACGACTTTCCGAGATAACAAGTGCAACGAATCGCGAAAATTAAACGAAGAGAAGGCTTTAATAAGCGGAGCATATTTTGTAGAAGGATCTTGAGAAATCTTCAAACTGCTTATTGATAGATAATTAATACTTGGTCTCTTGATGATAAAGTATTCTATCATGTCTAAGAGAGAGAATATCCGCAATTGTGCATTAACATGCTACCGCATTACGTAATATATTGTTCATTTGATATATAAATATACTGATTATATAATATTAATTCAATATGAGTATCGTAAAAAGAAGAATAAACTTTAAAAATATCCTTCATTTTTATCTGGAAAAAAGCGCACCGCCTCATACTCATTGGCATCGTGGAGCGCATTCATGCAGAAATCATGTCGCGCTTCTGCTTTATTCCCCGCCGGGGGATCCGAATGGCCGTCGTCAGATCGCAACGATAGACTAGAATTTTTCCGCGAGAGTTCTCACGAGTCTTGGCACCTCGCGGAGGTGGGCAACCTGGCAGGTTGCAGCCTGGGGTTCTGAGGTACCCCAGCGTGGCCGTTGTGGCAGCAACTGGGGGAACCCACGCACCACCCGCGGTGAGGAAGGAGGCGAGTGCGAGGCCGTTGGGGGAAAGGGGTGGCGGAGGGTGGCCGAGGAAGCGGAGAAGGGATTTTGAAAGAGGATCGGTGGTCGAGGTGGTAGTGGCGGAGGTTGTTGGAGAAGGAGATGGAGAAGGAAGAGAACGAAGGAAGAGGAGGTGGAGAGAAGGCACAGAGTCTCGTGGAGGAAAAGGTGGCAAGGGGTAGAGAGCGAGAGTACAGAGGTGAGGAGAAGGAGGCGGTGGGCCCTGGGGGTGGGTTGCCTAGCTACCGGCGAGACCCGGCCAAGATACTTCGAGATCTCTCTCTACTGCTTCAGGTCGGGCTCGCATATTTCTCCAGCGCGTTTGACCAGGTTCTTTGGAGTCGGGAGATCGAACGCAGAGAAATGGCTAACCGACCGAACCGACGATATCACCCCCGACGCTAGGACGCTCGTGATTCACGCGGGGACTCGGCAAAAGGATGAGCAACGGACTAATTTTTCAGAATTAATAATTACTAACTGCGCGAATATAAAATTTAATATATTTATAATATTAAGATGTATATTCTCTCTCTCTCAGTTTTTTTTTAGAAAATAAATATGACAAACATTTTCTTATACTTTCCTTTTCGAAGTGGTATTAAGAATTCATCGTTTATCTACTTTTTACATGTAGTAGATGTTTTGTAAGATACACATGTTTAATTACAAATCTTTCTTAAATAAAAAAGATTGTTAAAGACATTTTTTTCAAATAAAATCACAAAAAGTGCATTATTCGCGAATAGAATAGAACAACTACAAACTCTAGATCTTTCGAATAACTTAATGAGACCATTCAACATATCATACAAAAGAATTCGCGCTATATAATTCATTACAAATTAAACTTTGTAAACTTATTATTATAATTACGCGACCACACTCTTTATTAATTAAAATAAACTCATCGTCTTATCAATCTTTTTTCTTAAGGCGATACCGGTGTCGCCCTCGTACGAGGAAGACAGTAAAGACATTTAAGAATACTCACCCTCCTCACTTTCTCGCACCCTTCTTTAGTTCTAAGAAAACGCCACCCTCGTGGTAAGGTAGCTTGCCAAAAGGTCGGTAAAGAACGAGCTAAAAAAAAAAAAATACAAAAGATTAATTACTACAAATGAAGAATACAATTTATCAGCAAGTTCTTTTATTTAATATCTTTCAGATATCCTTTTAAAATAATTGACCATTAACGTAAAATTATTTTCTTTGAAAACTCTGTGTTCTTTAATTTCAAAAAATATTCAAGAATTTAGAAAAAGAGAGAGAAACAGTATAAATACTACTTCAAAAAAATATACTTTTTTAATTTATATTTGCTACTGAATCGACGTAAGATTAGGGGGTGAATGCGGCTATTGAACTTGGGGCGAAACGAGTCGGTAAGAAAGAAAGAATAAGGATATTTTCTTAAAGAAGTTGCGCCGCCGGCAAAACGTCTTTTAAGAAACCGCTGGTACACTTAGTTACCATCGAGAAAGATGGCACCTTCTCTAAAGAAATCTTAATATCACACACCTTTATGTCCTGTCTGAAATTTTTTTCCTATCCTGCATTTATAACATCCAAGGAAATAGTACATCGCTTCCGGCTGCGATTCGCTAAAAACTGTTATTAACATCGTCGTATTTAAATATCTCGTACTGAATTGTCGCGAAAGCATTTTACCTCGCAATCTGAACACACGAGAGATCCCAGAATCTCCGTACAAGCTTTTTCCCCGACGTTTCCTCTTTTTCCGTTCCTTTCGGCATGTCTGCGTTTTCCGCCGCGCCGCACGAAGAACAAAGGACGGCTTCACGGTCGGTTAATTTAATCTAAGCAAACATCATATAGATGGTACGGGAATGTGTTTCACGCGGTGTCAGGGAGATCGAGGAGGGTGGAATATATTCAGACGCTGTACGAGTACGCGTGCAGGGACGAGGGATCCGCGGACCGTGGATCTAGATACATACGTAAGTACAAGAGTATTCAAGACGGTGCCGTGGAACGATGTTTAGCATGTAGATGAAGATCTTGGTAATCAAGGACTGGCGGCCCCGCGGGCATACTTCGTCAAGTCTCTCTCTTATTTCCCGACATCGCCATGCGATGCACGAATCGGCGTGGAATTTAATATGGTGCTCTCTGTCTAACAGTTTACGCAATTTTCTTACAATATAAGAATTGCATACTTGTGTAAATTGAAATTTGGAAGAGATTTTCACAAATGTTAACAAATCCGATAAATTTTGTACCAAAGATATGAGTAGCTCACGTTTTTAAATATCCCAAATATTCCTAAATGATTGATCTTACAACAGTAAAATTGATTGATCTCACAACAAAAAATTATTTCATTTGCTTGTTTTAGCAATCCCGGTAAAGAAAGAGAATAAATTGAAAAATCTCTGATTAATTTATTATTATTATTATTACTTAGCCGAATGTTTCGTAACAAGAGAACGCGACGTTCGTACGATTTCCGGCGATATCTCGAACCGGAGCCGTATCTCGTTCGAAATGATCGGGTCTCGTCGTCCGAAAATTCACCCCGTAATCGACGGACAAAAAGTAATTTCCCATCGAGCGCGACAAAGGGTGATTTTGCATGGGCAGAGGGGGGGGGGGTCGTGTCGGCGATAGCCACGGGGGTGGCAGTGACCGGTGCGTGTAACGACCACTCGCCCCGTCACCGCGATCCCCTCGCTGCCACCTCCGAAATCACCCCCGCCCGCACCGTCGCCGCCGCCGCCGACCAAAGCGAACGTTTAACGGGAACGCCACGTGCGCTCGATGCGTAGAAAAGATGTGCGTACGTGTGTACAACGCATTCGATCCGACCAGTATGTGGGGCTCTGGGGCATTTTTTGTTCGTGCTTTACCGTCCCTAATTTTTTTTATATGCCGAGATCAGCAGAATGCGTTTTCACAACGACAATCGTTTTATTAGAATGTGTATTATGATTAGGAAAAGGCATATCATTTTCTTATCTGTCGATTATGCATTATATTTTTAAAAACTTTTTATTCCTTCGATGTTGATACTCACACATTTCATTTTTTTCTTTTTAGTGTCTTATTTTTTGGATGGTACTCTTTTGCTCTCCCCACACAAGTCGTCTTGCGCAGATTATTATCATCATCTCGGGAGGACTAGCGGCAGAGATCTACATAAGGTAGGTGGAAACGAATCTCTACAGAGGTCTCGGTAACGTCGAGGGTTCTAAAGCATTCTCACTGACGGAAGTGCGTATATGCAAATTTGCAAAAGATTTAATTAAACCTAGTCTCGGAAGGGGAATTCGCGTCTGCCTCGGGCCAAGTCATATGTACGTATATGATGAAGGCACGTTTCATATTTAGTACATCCGAGTTAAGTATATCAAATAGCATATGACTCGGTACTATGTAGCGATGTATTTTTGAAGCGGTGGCAACAAATTTTCGAATGTCAATATATTTTCTCAATTTTAATCACAGAGAGAGATACTGATAATAATAATTATATAACATTATATTTCTGCAAAAAGAGACGTGACAACAGAGTATCACAAATTATTGTAAGGATACAATTGTAATTTTTTTTTTTTTTTGCAGAGCGCCATTTTTTATTTCGCTACGAAAGCTCTTAATAATCAATGTCAAATTACACTTACATATGTCATTTGTATATGTCAATTATGTCAAAATCATTCGTAATATATAATACGTCGATGTCTCGGTTTTCGCAAACGAGTAATCGAAATTGGTAGGTCAAAGGAAACATTCTGGCGAAGTTTGATGCGGATTATGAAGTGGTCTGCATAAAGTAAGTACGTACTTTTCTCATTCGATAACCGAGTCGAGAGACGCGCACGGGCCGGTGTTTATCGCTGTTGCACACAGCAAGGGTAGAAGGACGACGGGTGACCTGATGGACATACGGTGGTTCGCGTCGGGTGGACCGGAGGGAACGCGGAGGGTGGAAGGGTACCGACTCGTCGTTTATACGCGGTGCCGGCATAATGGAGTAGAGTGGAGTAGAGCACGGATAATGGAGTATGAAGAATAGCGTGCGGTGAATGTCGGGATAGTCCCTCTTGCCCTTCCACCCCCCCCCCCGCGGCGGCTCATCCCTTTCTCTCCCCCCCGCCCTTCCTCGCCGTCCGTTTCACCTCTCCCCCTCCCCTCCCCCGCGAGGACACCCCCGCGTCCACCGAGCCTGCCGCTCTCCGTCGAAAGGGGCAGCAAACTGGACACGGCTCGTTGACTCGAGCGCGCAGTTGGCCGTACCGATTTATTGTCCCGCAGCCACGCCGCGTTACCGATTCCGCGTTTAAATCCGCGATTCTGTCGGCTTTTTGCTCTATGCGCGATTCTTTCGCGCTGTTTCTTTCGACCTCTATCCTCGTTGATGTCGTCGGGACGTGTGGCGCGATATATCGCCTCCTCGAACAAAGAAAAACCGGGGCGAATCTCTCTCGAATGTTGAACGCTTTTGTCGCAACTCCGTGCATTTCCTGCGTAATGAAGAACAATAATTCGCTGTAATGTAATTTATAACGCGGTCGACCGACCTACCTCTCCTCGATGGAAAAAGAAATGAGAAACGTGGAAGAGTAGTAGTAAGAGGATGTGCTGTAAGTTTTATTACAACGCACAAAATAGTTTGTGAGGAAATCCCTTGAGCCATATAACTTAAAGGAATCGATCGATAGGAATATTCAATTTTTATTTCTTGTAGTTATTAGTCGTTAGCCCCACTTCAACCAGAAACCAGAGAAGCCGGCTTGTATCCGTCGATTGCAAACCGGACTCGCAGGTCGAACATAATATATCAAGCGCATCGGAAATTTTTCGTTGCGCCGAACCGAGGTCTCGAATCGATATTCGTCTAGTTATGTAAAATATACAGTCTTATGCGTGTCTGTTTAAAATTGTGTTAAAATGTGAATATTATATGTATAATATTAATGTTAGCCTCGGGAAAAAAAACTTCTCTCTAGAACCTCTCTAGGAACATATTATTAATCGAATCATTGCATATTTTATGCGCAATGTGCATAAGAGTTGGCTGAACATATATATTATATAATGAGATGGACACGAAATAGGCTATTATTTAGGTAGAAATAAAGCAAGGGTTGCCACTCTGATTCGTCGGCACGGAATGCTATGTAATGATATTTTTCTTTCCACCCAATGACCACAGGAATCAATGTGTGGATATACATCGTGCGTATGTGTTTATCGAGCGATGTTGCTTCGTCAAGCTTTCGATCAATGATGCATTTTCATTACGCGATTCGGTCTTTCCGCGGAGTATCACAGAAATAAAGATGCTCACGTTTTTAGCCGCGTATGCAAATTATGTACAAATTATCTACACATACATACACACACACACACACACACACACACACACACACACACACACACACATCTGATTCTCTTATATTTTAATTATAAGAAATGTGCTCGATGTGATGATATACGAGTAGATATACTATACGTGAATAAGAAATCTAATTGTGAAAAATTGAAAAAAAAATTAATTTTTTCGGAAATAATTTTTTGCGCTCCCTAAAATCGTAAAGATCCCTCGGATCGTAGAAAGACGTCGCACGCTTTAGTATGCTTGAAAGTTATCGGCCCGTTTGAAGGCGACAAGAGGAGAATCAGTGGTAACGAGGGCGCGGAAAATCAGCCGTCCGGCCGGTGCAGCGCGCCAGCGGCCATAATAATAATTTTTACAAGCCCGCGTGTAATCAAGGCTGCGCGTTACACATGTTTCGTCCGTGGGCGCCCCCTACTCACGGCACGTACGACCCCCCTCGTCGGCGTCGTAGGGGTGGCCGCGTCACGTAGTAGGGGTGGCTACACGCGAGAGGGGGCGAAACGGAGAAACGGGGAGGAGAAGGGTTTCGGGTACCTCGTGGGGTGTTCGTGGATGGCGAGGAGAGGAGATCGACGGTGGAACCGAGACGGAATACAACTCGGGGCAGACGCGGTGCGTGGGTGAGAAAGGGGGATGTTGCCAGAGGGAGGACACGGAGGGGGTCGGTGACAGAGGGGGGAGGAGGGCGGTGTGTAGTATTCACGCGGCACGGTTGCTGGTGCTGCTGCTGCTGTTGTTGCTGCTTCTGCTAGTGCCCCGGTCCGCTGTTCTTCCGTGTATTGTTGTCCAATCGAGCGTACCGACGAACCGGTTTTTGAGCCGGGCCACGCGCGCCAATATCGCATCGCTCGCACGGTATGGCACGAGTTTTTTTTTTGGGGTGGGCGGTCATTGAACAACGGAATGTTATTGGTCGATCGCCGTGACACATGCCCGCGTGTATTTTGCGATCGAAGATCTGGTGAGAGATGCTGTTTATCGCGATGATTTTATCGACGATTCGTGTTATTTGCTTGTGGATCGTAAACTATCGAATCCTCCATCGATCGCCGACAGTTCTAGATCCTCGGCTTGTTTTTTTTTTTTTTTTTTTTTTTTTTTTTTTTTTTTTTTTTTACAGATCGGCGAACGTGGAAGCGTGATCCTTTGAACACATCGTTCGCGACACGTGTGATGCATTGAATTTGATTTGGTGATTCGTTCGATTATCTGGTTGTTATTTTCATAGTGCTCGAATGAATGTAATGTAAACTTTTAAAAATTGTACGATTATCTCATCCAGTTTATAACAATGTACACGCGATAATTACTCGTTTTCTCTCTGTCACGTGTTTGTGCTTGGATTCGAAGATCGGTGTGGACAAGCAGTGTTACATCGATTGATTGTGGTCTCCTATAAAACCCATCAAGCTTTGATGGGGTTGTCACGTGTCGGTGGGACGTTTGTGAGCTCGAGAGTCATCGAGGAACGAAGAGTATCGTGCTGGAATTGACTAGTCGAGATCTGCGGTGAATGATGGTTCTTTCGAACGATCATGTTGACTCGTGTCAAAAGATCGTATTCGATTTACGAAGAAAGCGGATTTTTCATTTCGGAATTTAGGAGATTAAGTGAGTATTTGATTAAATCGTTTTAGAAGATTATAAATTTTATACGTCCCAAATAATATAAACGAAAATACTGAAGCGTGTATTTTGCGGTTGCTAGAAATTACTTCATTTCGCAGGATAAGAATCATAATCAGACTATCATGTTTACACGATTGCATATCTCATAATAAATTAAATTAATTTATTATTATGTACAAAAAGTTGTGCGAGTTTATAAACAATATTCTTTTAAACGTAGACACTCTTTAATTTTTAAACACAAACATGAGACATTAGCAACTCGTGGCGACAATTATATCGATAGCGCGGCTCGTTAATTAACGTCCTTCAATGCGTCGCTATATCGGCTGGTATCCTACAGCGACACGATTGTATGTCTATGAATAGAAACGCGCGAAAGGATTGATTACCTCTTTTAATGGACAGGCAAATAATGAAACATTGCAAATGCATCAAATTAATCAGCTTAATTCAATGATTTATAAAAGAAGCAGTTACATATTACGAGTGAAAAAAATATCCAAAATCTTAAACCGAATAAAATGGATGAAATACTTGAAGGGGGGACTTTTATGAAAACATCCTATTACACATGTTTTTTTCATCGTCGTTATCGTCGCGGTATTGAAAGCGGGATAGCGAGAAAGCGGGGATCCCCTCGCTGACAATGAGTCGTGACTTCTGTAAAATGGGGGAGGGAGATTCGCGATTTCGAGCGCGCGGGCAAAGAAACGGCGCTGGAATAACGGAGTACCCTGGTTTGTGTCGTGCCCGGCAGTTGATCGGAGCGTGACGAGCGGTAATTGAATGTAGGTATGGCATTTGCATTGACAAGCTCCAACAGAGATAATTCGAATCTCGTCGAACGCAATGGTCCACACGAGCGTTAGGTCGTTTGTCAATACGACGGCGGCCGTCCAGTTTCCACGTTTCCAGCGGTATCGCGCTGTTTGTCACCGTCTCGTCGGCGATCGTTCGCCGCTGAATACACCCAGCGCATACTTCTGTAGCGCGAACGCGTTTCGTTCCGTTTTGCGAGCCACGTCGTACTGTCAAATACACGGTGCGTATCGGTCGAGGATTATATTACGGCCGCCACTAAATTGTTGTTCTCCTTGGCAAAAAAAAAAAAAAAAGGGAAAAGGTTTGATGAAAGTTCTCTGCCCGATTTTCATCTCTGTCGAATTTAAATTTTAAAACTTTGAATTTAATTAGCTACTTTAAGGAAATTTTTATTAATAAAAAGATTCGGAGAGTATATAGAAAAAAATATCGAGTTGTGAAAAAAAATTGGGCTGTTATTGTCGAGTGTCTTCAAGAAGAAAAAGATCAAAATGTAAAAATCACGCATAAATTTTTTTTTTCCTAATTGAAGAGGGATATAAAGATGTCGTTTCGTAAGAGCGCCAAACCAATGCGAAAAAAACCTTTTCGAATTTGTTGATTTTATACAAGTGGATCCGCACATGTCCGTAGGACCTCGAGTGTTTGCCTGCCGGCAGGTTCGCGACCGGTTGGATATCGTCAGGATGTATTCGCGCAGGAAATGGGTAGTTCCATTGTTTGCATATTCGTACAAACAGTGCAACTGCGAGGATGCGCCGGGACCTCTGTTTGATTTTCGAAAGTGAAGCTTCATTGTACGAGATACTGTTGTACGAATGTTCCGATGCATATGAAACAACGATGCGTTTTGAGGAAAAAAAACGCGAATCTGTCGATTGGAAGGAACGGTCGATTCAGAGAGAGAGAGAGAGAGAGAGAGAGAGAGAGAGAGAGAGAGAGAGAGAGAGAGAGAGAGAGAGAGAGAGAGAGAGAGATTGTTGAAATCGAACAAATGATATTTTTTGCAAACTTTCACGTATACGCCGATACTCGATGCCGGAAGTTTCTCCCTCGCACGCAAATTCAACATTGGATTTGACGTGATTAATTCCGCGGAAACTTTTGCTCGTCGAGCCTAATTGGAAGTATCGAGATGTTGCAACGCAGATCGCACCGAGTTACGCACGCGAGAGAGAGAGAGAGAGAGAGAGGAGAAAAATGTTCGCGCGCGCGCGTACAGGCCGTAACGGAGAAAACCGATCAAATCGGGATTCGATAGATCGATCGAAAGCTCTCCCGGCTCCCCACCGATGTCCAGCACGCGAGCCATACCGCAAAAGGGTCGAAGGGAAAGAGAGCGCGCGAGAGAGCGAGAGTGCCGAGAGAAAGAGACGTCGCGAGAGGGAGAGATCGAGTCCGGTGGGAGATAAAGCGATAAAGAGCGGCGTGCGCGCGAGAGAAAGAGGTTACGCGAGGCGGAATGAGGGACGAAAAGAGAGAGGGTGAGGAAGAGAGCGAGCGAGGGAGGGAGCGAGAGAGAGAGAGAGAGAGAGAGAGAGAGAGAGAGAGAGAGAGACAGCCAGAATAGGGAAGGAAGATTGGAAGGAGTGGGGTGACAGAGGGGTGTGAGAGAGGAACCAGGAAAGGGGAAAGGGATGCTGCGTGTGTTGGCATGGACCAGTGCGTCAACGGCTGTTGCCTCACACGAACCGCCGAAATTATAGTTAGTGACCCCCAACGGATACTTCAGAAATACACTCCAGACTACCGTTGCGCTATATCGAACTGCCACTTTCGCGCTGCTCGCGGGGAACAAAGATGATTCGAGGGTGCCGCTAACGAACCGCCGAAGGGGTCCCTTCGGGATCACCTAAGGGGGGATCATCGTAGAAACATCCTTCGAACTCGGCCGAGCGATCTCGACGAGACGCGTTTCGAGAGACAAGATCATTCCCGGTTCCCGATAACTTGTTCGAGTGAAGTGTTTGATGAGATCGGCGAGCACATTTGTTCTCATCTCGAACAGAACTTTGTACATCGAAGTGCGTGATTATGCGTGAGTTTTTAGTGTCGGTCGAATACTAACGTGATATCGTGTAACGCTTGATCAGTAATCGATTGTCCTATTAAATGGATAATCGAGAGCTTGAAATGCGAGTAAGTGAAGATTTTTGAAAAGGTTGCAACGCTCATTTTCTAAAAACGACGGATACTTTTCTTTTCTGAAATATTTTTCGATATCAGTTGTTGAAAGCGAGAGAAAGGGGGAGAGATACGTTTGCAATAATATTAGACGTTTTAATAAAAATAGTGAATAATATAATTTACAGTTATTTTTTTGTAACAAAATTTTTTGTTACATTGACTCTCTTTGGAGAAATTCTTTCGATGAAACTTTTCGATTTTAAAAGTCCTCTTCGGTTTCGCACAACGATTAAAGATTATATTGCACGTATTCAATTTACTTTTTAATTATTTACAAAGTCTTAAGAATCGGATAATAATACGCGATCAGTGTTATAATTCCACCGGAAGACAGTAAATAGAACGAGTTTCGTAAGAGATTTGAATGCGAAGTTAAGCGAGAATCTTAGCCGTCGCAAAGTCGTTGAACGTTCTTACAAAAGAATCGTGAGAAAACGGACATCGATTGTTATTATTACTATTCTTAAGAATAGAAACATTTCGCATTATTCTCTCATATAATAGAATTCCAGTATTGGGTTTAGAGAAATGTTAACACGCAGCAATTGCTTCTCACACATAACAGTACTTTAGATAATATATAACGCAATATGTGATTATCTTTTCACTTATACATTTTGAAATAATCAATTATATGTTTGTTACATACGATTAATATAGTGAAATTATTTCTAACACAAAGCCTCCTCACGCGCGGCCGAATATAATGACCGACAAGAATTAAAAAGACAATCACTCGCGATTATCGATTAGCACGTTTACCGTACAATAACTGTATTCATAGTCGTGTACGTTCAACTTTGATTGTGTCTTCGTCTTATTATCAATTTGATATCGGCTGGCTCGCGATTTTCGAGTCGCGAGACCGTCATTGACAGGAGGCAACGTAGTAAACGTAGCCACGTGCAGTTTGACACGCGGTCGTACGTGCGTAGGGGTTGGGCATTCGTGTGGGGGATGTCTACCGCCGGGCGTTCTTTTTCCCCTATTTTTTCCGTCCCCACCATCGTGCCGGTCTGCCCCTCCTGAAACCACCTGGATCCGGCGTGTCAGCCCCGGTGACGTGCGCAAAAATTACTGAATGAACGGTGACGTCACGAGCCAGCCGCGTGAAAAGTGTGCGAGCCGTTCCTGTTCGTGTCAACCGTTTTCACCCCCTTTCGTTACTCTTCGCGCGTTACCCGCCGTTCAACCACCACCGCCCGCTTTTTCGCGTTCGTTTCCGAGTCGGTGTCGTGTCGTCGCGAGAGTTCGGATACAACTCGGTTAAAGGGTCCCGGCCGTGAGATAACGGCACATAGAAGATTTCATTAAACGGATTAAGGGTGGCTAGAATGCCCCGTTGATCAGCGACGGCCGCGAGGGTGCAATCGCATGGCGAGAAGTTGCCTTGTCAAATCAGTCTTTCGCTTCTTTAATCATCGAATTCGACGATAATATTCAATGCGTTAAATTTATTAGGTTCAATATATTAGATATGAATAAATAATTGTAGAAATAATAATTCTATATAAAAAGAAGAAATTGAGGGATAAATTGTAACAGCGTTCTTGAAAGTAGATCGTTTGCGTTTTTTTTTCGCAGATGCAGCTGCGCGTTGGAAGATAGAATATTGAAAAAGATTAAAATTGTCTTGACTCCATCTCGTAAAAAAAAAAAATTTAATTTCTAAGATTAATATTACGCCAAACAAAAGAAGTGATCTCTATCAATTCTCGTCCGAAAAGATTACATAAACATTAAAGAACATTAAGACGAAAAGAACATTAAGACAAAAAGACCATTAAGACAAAAAGAACATTAAGACAAAAAGACCATTAAGACAAAAAGAACATTAAGATTAAAAGAACAAACAAATCCACCATCAAATTTGTACGACGATGCACAACTCTATGGAGAAATTTGAAGAGAATTCTCACGTCACGTTCAACATTTATCTCGGCGCCAACATTAGAGAGAAGAGCCATTAAAATTAACGACATCTCGTAAGCTACGCTTGCCTCCGAATTTTGAGAAGGATCCTAAACTTCCGCGGAAGGATATCAAGCCGTTAAAGCTTGATCTGGAAGATTATGCGCTCTTGAAAGATGCTCGCGAGACTCTTTCGGCTCAGCGGGTGAACCGAATGGAAGGATGTTTCATTCGGTGTTCTGACTGCCTATGGATATATTCGGCCGTTGCAACGGCGGCGGCAGCGGAAGCACGGTAACCGGAAGCGGTGTTGGCTCGTCCTCGGTGAGGACGTCCAGCAACGAGTCCGCTGGTGGTGGTAGTAGCGGCACGTCAAGCGGTAATAGCGAGAGCGGCAGCAGCGCGAGCAGCAGGATGCAGTTAACAGGAGCCTCGGCTCCTGGCGCGGCGGCCTCGCCGGAGTCGGGCGTCTCTCCGTTGACCGACGCCTATACCAAGATGACCAGCGACATCCTTGCCGAGAGGACTCTGGGCGACTTTGTCAGCGAACATCCCGGCGAGTTGGTTAGAACAGGTAATTCGATAGTAATATATATCGCAACGAGAAAAAAGAAATCTTTACAAATTATTCTTTTCTAATCGTGATAAACTCTGTCCAGCTTGTAGAGAGTATTTGAGAAACTTATTACATTTTATATTTGCAGCGAATATTACTAATGATGTATATACATTTAACACGAAGCACGAGCCAATTTGCTAATGAAATGAAACGGATATTTTGGTCAACAGGCTCGCCGCATTTGGTTTGCACCGTCCTGCCGGCACACTGGAGGTCCAACAAAACTCTTCCAGTGGCCTTCAAGGTCGTAGCACTCGGCGAGGTAGGCGACGGTACCCTCGTGACCGTTCGTGCTGGAAATGATGAAAACTGCTGCGCCGAGCTGAGAAATTCAACGGCTCTAATGAAGAATCAAGTCGCCAAGTTTAACGACTTGAGGTTTGTCGGCCGAAGCGGAAGAGGTGAGTCATATTTCGCTGTCATTTCTTTTCTTAAATTTCACTGTCTGCGAGAAGAGATTGCGCCGCCGAACATCTCATTCATTGCAACAAAGAGAGCTGATGAAAGTGTCGGTGACATTTCTCCTTCTCCCCCCCCCCCTCTCTCTCTTGCCCTACTTTCCTCCCCATTCATAAAATTGCAAAGTTCTTCAGTCTTTACTTAGAGCGTGTCGCCCTTCGTCTTTTATGCCGGAAGAAAATGCCAGAGGGGTGAAAGATGACGGTAGAAACCCCTTCAAAGAATTCGGTGTACGCCGCGTAGTAAGGGTAGGTCGCGGTCGTCTTGAGACAACCCTCGTTTTTCCTCGGCCCTTTCGAGGAAAAGTCTCGCGTCTCGACTCGACTCGACTCAGGGGGTTGGTTCTCCGAGCGGGCGGGGGTGGATCCGAGAAGATGGCTTGGGGTGGGTAATGGCTTTTATTTGTCGGCATCACCGTGCGACCTTCTTCTCTCGCTTTGCCGCCCAGTCTCGTCGAGAAAAGGGCGAATTGAGAGGGACGAAGCGTCGCTCGAAGAAGCCCGACAACGCGAGAAGCACAAGGACGGGTGATATTAATTGAGGTTTCAGTAGAGTTTTAATTAACGTTATTAGAGCCGGTATTTCGTCTAACTGCGCGTCTTTTGAACTCGCGCCAGAGTTCTGGATTAACTTAAAGTATCTGCGTGTGTATCCGACCTACTTCTAACGATTTCGATAAAGTTGTTTGGCTTACATAATTTATCATGCGAGTTGTGATTTGTTTTATAGAGTTACATTAATTTTTGAAATTAATATTAAAATTAGCTAACATGAGAGATAACTCATACAAGAAAAAATATGATATATTGCATAAGTATGTTACAATTAGTGATGATATTTAGTGTATTATTGTTGTCATATTTTCGTATCGTATTGATAAGGGAAGTCTAATCGCCTCGAGAATCGGGAAACTCGCAAATTCTCTAGCTAGGAAGCAGGAAACTCCTTCCCCCAAGTTCACGGGAACGCGTCAGTCATTTGTCTGGGATTAGCTCTCAATTGTTTTCGCCGAGCGCGGAATTAACATAAGCTAGGATGAAGAATGTAAGAGAAGTGTCTCTTCTCTCTCTCTCTCTCTCGTCAGGATTCCTAACGGTTTCCTGGCTCCTTGAATATTCCCTGGAAACCGATGTGCGCCCGGGAATTCTTAATGATCCTCTCGTTTGTCGAGCGTGGAAATATTCGCACGTACGGATTCGCGAGCACGGGATTTTGTCCTTTCGATTCGAAGAAAGATTAAAAATTCCTTTCGTGTAACCGCATTCTTTATTGGCTTGCGCGTTTAATTAATATAGTTTTGTAACATGAAAAAATTTTATATATTAACCAAAAATTACATACATTTTTATTCCAATCTATAAAAGGAAATGTCACATATTTCGATATTATTACTATTGCGATAAACGTAAGGGATCGTTAAGCACACGGCGTCCCGACATCACGCTTTTGTCTTCGCCTAAAACCGCTTTTAGTCCGGACAAGATTGAGCGTACTGCCACGATAGTCGAGAGCTTTGCAATATCGATGATAAGCCGTAACCCCCTTCCCGCACGTTCGACCGTAATGCCTGCTCCATCACTGCAAAGTCTACCCTGAAGGTACTGGATTGTTTCCACCCTTCGGCCCTAAGCCCTTTAACGAGATAGATCATTTGCGCGCTTATAGTTCCAACCCGTAGCGGGCGAGGTATCCTTCGACTTTGTTGCCGTGAATAAACTTCGTCACGGGAACGTCGCCAATCTTACCAAGTTGCTTTAATTCTACAACACACTTTCTCTTAAAACTATTAATCATTGTACTTGTAATACACAATGTGAACAAGAGAGAAGAGTGTGTGACAAAATTGAAGAGTAACCATCGAAAAAAAATAACCATAAAGAACTATAAAAAAAATTTTATTGTAATTCTACTTTTAGTAAACGGAGATAAATATCTACAAGAGAGAGGAGGGAGGGAGGGAAAGAGCAGATCTCTAATTGTTAATATTTATAGATTTAAAATTGTGTCCATTCTTTAAAAAAAAAAATGTATATCTTTTAAAGGAAAATGTGCGTGTGTACGCAATGTTTAATTTAAATACAAAATATTTGAATAATTCTCATTGATTCTCGCGCGAGCGTAATAAAAATTTATGAAATGCATCGAATCTGTGAAACGCATTCATTCGCGAAGTGTTGATTTATCGGCCGCAGAGCACGAGGCTCGTTTCATTTCGAAAAGAAAAACGTGGCAGTCACTCGCGGTGACGGCCGCAGTTCCTGGCCGTAATCAATTCGTTATCAGACTGCAATTGCGCATTTGCGTTTCGTTCGGGGAAAACTGAAATTAATTAATTGGCCCGACACACAGTACACCGACAGCGGTACCTACATAATATCGGGACACGTGTACCGGCACAGACGTAGTTTCTACATACGCTTGCCGAGGTCAGAGATATGCTAACGAGCATAATCAGCGAATGGTCGGGGACGAATTTCTCCGACGTCGCATTTTCCTAAATTTACAAACGCGACGCGCGCAATCGTGTAATTCTTTTCGAGATATTTCGAAAATTATATCCCGACACATATGCGCACATGCGAACAATTATCAGAGAGAAAGAGAGAGAGACAAGTCTGTCTCTAACCGATACCTCGGGTATATCGTCGAGCGAAGCGAGAACTCGCCGAGTTACGTAACAAGCTCGAATGAGTTAACAAGGCGGGCGTTCAAAAGGTACGTAAGAGGACGGCAGCGGGCGTTCGAGCTCGATCGCGGACGATCTTTAATGGCTGCAACGGTGACTGGCACCGAGGGTGATACCCGCGCTTACCTATCTACCTAACTGGAATCATGGCAGTAGAAGTGAAAAGGCCGGTTGGCAGGGCAAAAGCACGGCGGGAGAGAGAGAGAGAATGGCGTGACTCGTAGCTGAAAGGGGGAATCCCCGCTGGAAAACGAAGGCTCGCGTGGCGAACCGCCGTGTGGCCACGCTCGACACTCGCCATTATTTCTCCGCGATGCTTCCACCTCGCTCCTGCCTCCGCACTCATTTTTTTTTTGTCTCGCCATCGATCATCTTACGTCGTATACCGCGGCGGTACTTTACCGTCTTCGTCGTGACGTCCCGTCGGAGGGTCTCCGGAGTCGACGGTGAACTTTGTGACCCGATCGATTATCGCAATCTCGCTATTCGTACGAAAACGTGTCTAATGGGTCCGATAGAAAAATACGGTAATGGCCGCACGCGAAAGGGGTAACACGAGCGTTATAACGCCATTAGCGGGAAGAACTCCGTTTAGGGGCGGATATAAATAACATAATGTGTTATCCTTTATATATTGTAAACCGTTGGCGGGATAAAAGCGCGCTACCTTTGCAGCATTATCGTATCTAATTTCAAGAAAACACGTTCCGCCTGGATATATATCCGTCGCGTGCGCGCGGGGCACGCGATATATGGGTTAGTAAGATAATCATTACATTTTTGTCACGTGAGATACACAAAGTTTTATCGTCACCGGTGTCACCGGTAAACGCGTCATGCAAATGCATCGTGAAAAAATTCAACATAAAACGCGCACCCGCGTGTGTCGCTCGGGTGGTCGGCGGATGTACGGTGATGAAAAAGAGGGCGGAAGGGTTAAAATTGCGGTGAACCTTCATTCGCGCGCAATTTTTTTTTTCCCCCGCTGCGACTTTTCGCATCGAGGAGACGTTACCCGCACTTTCGCGCGCTTTTATCGCTTTTGCTTTCGCGTTGTTTTGCCGAATCGATCGCGCGAGCAGGCAGCTTTCGCGGTGAAGTTTCGGCGCGTTCGCGGGATGAAATTGCGGTGGACCGTTACACGCGCACCGGGTCTCGCTCCCATCCCTCCCCCCTTCGCTTTTTCCACGACATTATTTCGCGCGTAACCGAGGCTTTTTAACCGAGAACGGTCCTTCCTCTGTTCCCTTAACTCGGCCGCGCTGGCTGGCCACCGCCGTCACCGTCGACGACGCCCTCGATACATTACCGACGTGTAATTCGGTTACCACGGAGTTTCGCCCGGCTAACCGCGTTTGCGAACTTTCGACGTCGGTTGAATAGGCGCGTCCGTGAATCGACGAGAAGCTGGGAATCGCTAAAAATGCGCGTCTGACGTACATACGTCCGCCACGTTTTTGAAAGTTAATTCTCCGAGCATTCCCGCATTTTGCGCATTGCGATGCATTAGAATTAAAATTGAGTGTTTGCCAACGAGAGAATACCAGTGATAAATTTAACAGATCGGTAAAATATTACTCAAAAATTTCCATCGATCGATCGATCGTGTTAATACGTTAAATATATATGTCATGTTTCAGGCAAGAGCTTCACGTTGACGATAACGGTGTCGACGACGCCGCCTCAGGTCGCTACCTATACCAAAGCGATCAAGGTGACAGTTGACGGGCCGCGCGAGCCGCGATCCAAGACCAGTGAGTATCACTGTAAGCATTGCTATTCTTATACATTTATACTTATACAATGATTATTATACATTTTACGCGCTTTCGCTCACTGTCGCGTATTCCCCGCGCCATTCTCGAGACTTCCGCGATTCGCAGATTTGAACAAAATATATCCGATGGTAATGCTTAACGAACGAGCGGCATGGCACCGGAAGCAGTAAAAGCCGCAAGTTCGAAATGGCCTCAATGTGCGGCTTCGTACTGGTCGTACGTTACCTCCAAGGCTCTAAGTTTCGCGCAATTGCCATTATTTATAACCAGCGGAGCACCGGGCCCCCGCCATAACATTGACAAGAACTGCCGGGCGTTGCCCGCGGAGATGCGTGCGTGCGTGTGTATATGTTTGTTTGTTTGTGTGTGTGTGTGTGTGTGTGTGTGTGTGTGTGTGTCTGTATCGCGGCGCTTTAGCCAAAACGCGGGGCAACGCCTACAAACTTGGCGGATATCCGATCGCGAGAACTCCTCCGCGAGCAGCTACCGCCGAGACATACAATTACCGAGGATTCTCCACCCGTTATTTCGGTAGATCGCAGTCGACGCTGTCTACAGGGGTTCCACCGTAGGGGCGAAGAAAAGGAAACGCCTCTCATTCTTCGTTTGTTACCTATCTACCGCGTAACCTTACCACATAATGCATTGTGCGCTCTTAAAATTTATTTCCAGACATGCCAATTTGTTGGGGGACGCGAACGGTTTTTTCTGAGTTTCGATCTCTAAAGTAGATATATATGTATGTGACACACACAAAAAAAAAAAACATTTAGGGATTACTTTACATAAATCCCGCAATAAAAAAGCGTTCGAAAATTTTTCAGGTAACACTATCTTTTTTTTCTCCAGTTTACTATAAAATTATATAACACTGTTTAGCCTCATTAAGACGCTTTAGTTGCATTATTACATTGCGACGCGATAGAATCCCGTTTTCATGTTTGCCGTTGGCTTAGATATTAGAGCGTAATGTCGTCTGCGAAGGCGTACCAAAAATATCCGATAGCTTTAATATATCGAGGCGGTCTCTGGGTAGCACGGAGCATAAGTTTGGTACCTTGGGAAATTGCGACCACATCCGCCGGCTTGGCCGCATCTGCGGACCACCCACGAAACTTCCGTCATAAATCCAAAATATGAAAACGCGAAATTTCGGTGTACCGCCCGGAGACGCGCATCCAAGCAAAATACTACGTAACGCGCTTCAGAGAGAGAGACAATTTCTCTTACGATATTAATGCTACTAACTATCCGTTATCTCTCATTCAGGAATTAAAAACGAAATATGTTATTACAAGTTGAGCGCGAATATTGCGAATGTTATGAGAATCCCGCTTTTTAACACATCGGCAGTTAATTCCAAGTTGATGCAATTAGAATTGCTTCGGTCTGAGAACACGTTTTGCGAAGCGTTAAAAAAGCATCTTTAAAGCGAACACCGGATATGAATTTTTAGTGATCGTTAAGGATAGCATAAGAACTTCGGAAATAAGCGTTCGTCAAGTCGGCGCTTTGAATCTACTATGAAAACAAACCGTTTGCTGAATCTGGGCAATGGTGCGACAATTTCGAGGATGGCGGTGCGAGATGAAAGGACTTTGTCTTCCTGGGTGGTCCGCGTGCGCTTCTTTCCAAGTCGCGATTCACGCGTCTCACATCTCGTGTTTGTGTGAACAAAAGCTATAAGGACTTTCTATTATATATTTTCGTAAATAACACATTTACTTTTATATCTAACTTATTGAATTATGTAATAATTTTTAAAAGACACAGAAAAATATATAAGACGTAGATACATATTTCTTTTATATATATATATATATATATATATGTTTTAAAAATTATTACATAATTCAATAAATTACATATAAAAGTAAATGTGTTATTTATATATACGTTTCTGATTATATAGTAATCTTGATATATTTCACGTGCTTAAAATAAATTGCCATTCTATGTATACGAGCAAATATGCATCCAGAGAAATGCTACAAATTGTGCATTCGTGCATCCGACGATCGAACGCGGAAACGAACGAATAAACCTTATCTAAGACAACGCCGGGCGAATGCTTTCGCACGAAGGGTTGTAATTAATTAAACAAGCAATTCATTACACATTCTACCCTCGTCTGGTAGCCGAAGGTGGCCGCCGCCGCCGCGGAAAGGCTGCGGGGTCCAAGGAAATTGATTGAGGGAAATTCAGCCCGGGGGTTCCGGATGCTCCTCGCGAAGGCTCGCCCATTCGGGATCTGAAGGTTCGCGGTGTGTGCGCATCTTCGACGAGAAACGAGAGACGGTTCGTCCGCGACGATGGGAAAGATCGAAAATGAGCGCCGCGCTCACCATCCATCCGTAGAGGAGCCGATTTCGGGACGTGGTTTGCTCGTGAGAAGGGGTGCCGGGGGGGGGGGGGATTGTCGACGGGACGAAATGAGGATCTGTCGTTGCCAGCTGCTAACTCTCGAGAAATTCCCTGGCAGTCACGGCGCGCAAAGAGGGTGTCCAATGAAATCGATAGCCGCGACTTGCCGAGAACTTACAACTTTGTCCAATCGCGCGCGCCGCCGGATTGCCTTCTAATCCGCGAAAGAATAAATCAAAAAGTATTGTCAAAAAAGCCATTTTACCAGTGAATTGCAATGAATCAGGGATAAGCGTAATCGATAATAATCGAAAATACTAATAATAATCTAAAACGTCTTGAAATATTTTGGAAAAAATACGCTCTCATCGAAAACGATATAGAAATAACTGATTAAATGAAAAATTGACCGCTGATTATTCGTTAGCTCGTTTAAACGGAGAAAGTAACGTGGGGGTTCCGACCGTTTAGAAAAGCGAGCAATCGCGCGCGCAACTATCCGGAGGGTCGCACGAGTGCTCGACGCCTAATGAAATACTGCGAAGAACGGCGCGCCGAATTCAAAGGGTTAGGCTGACGTGATAAATTCGTGGGTCGAGCGGCATAATTTATTAAATCTATCAAGCCGCCATCGTAGAGGAAACTACCGAAACGAATCCTTGTTTCAAGTTGCCGGCTCCTTTGATCGCGTTTTGGTCGCGTGGCGTGTTAACTCTTTCGTATCGCGCCGTAGATGTAAGCAAAGATAACTTCGATAATTGAATTGACGTTAAATTCATCTCGCGGCTACAAAGTAAAATTTAATCTCGCGATTTAAAAGGCGAATAAAAGGCGCTCTCTCTATCTAAGGAGACTGTATCCGATCTATAGAATTTTCTCCCGGGGCTCCTCTCAAGTCCTGCGGCGTGCTCGAATCGCCGGTCGTTTAACAGGATCTCGTTAGTCTCTCGGTACCCGTCGGTATTCCGCCGTCGCGCCCCCATTGTGTCCCCGGATCGAGCGTACCCTATTCAGCAAACCGGCGGGAATTTCGGGTTGCCGAGTTAGAATTAGGGCTTCGATTGGATTATCAGGACGACGGGAGTCCGCCACCTCCCTTCCGTCCTGCGACCCTCTCCGTGTCGATCTCTCTGGCCTCCGGTGCCTTCCGCGTTGGATCGTTGCCTTTAGGGGAAGGGAACAAACCTGCACACGGCTGTCCTGTGCGGCGACCTCTAGCCAGGGACAGCCGGATAGGACGTCCGCCTATTGGGACGTCTTTAATTGAGTTGGCGACACCGTCGCAGGGAAATAAAATGTATCGATGCCTCTCTCTCTCTCTCTCTCTCTCTCTCTCTCTCTCTCTCTCTCTCTCTCTCTCTCCCCCCCCCCCTCTTTTCTCTTTCTCTCGCGTCTCCCTTGTTCGTTCGGCTTTCGAAGGGACGGCTACAGCATTTAGTTGTATCGTTCCGTTTGTCGTTTCTCAGTAAATGAACGATACTTTTTGCATCGATCGAAAAAAAAAAAACCGTATAAATTATTTCCACGTAATATATATGCATCGAAAAAAATTATACCGTTTGCAAAAATCATTTGTATGGCGTAAATAAAATATTTGGCCTGTGCTGAGACGTTCGCTCTCGAGGAAAATAACGCGTAGACGAGACAGGCGATTGATACGTGTACCGGAGGTCCAGTGGACAGGCGCACGGTTGATCGCAGTGCTGTCTCTTTTAGGGCAGCAGCAACAATTTCACGCCTTTGCGTTCGCCTCGCAACGAGGCGGCCCGTTCTTTGCCTCGCCTCTGGTGGATCCGTTGCAGCCTCTGCCGAATCCATTGCAACCATTACCGAATCCGCTCCAGCCGAGGGATCCGTTGTCTTCCTTTAGACACGCGATGCCCGGTAATTGTCAAAGTAAGTAAATCGACCGAATCCCCGCATGATCGTAATCCTCAATCGCACATCTCTCTCTCGACTTTGAATGTTTCGTCAATATAACTTGTTTTATGCATGCGTGTATTATTCTTTCCGTTACCGGCTTGTATCAATGCTTTTCTTCGATGTAAGTGATCCTTTAACCGCGCGATTTCTGATAATAAAAAATATTTGAAAACTTTAAAGCGGGCAAAAAAGATATCAAAGATAAGATATATAAAATAGTGACTTATGCACGCGAGAAGAGATATTATTTCATTTTATTTTATAATATTCTTTCGTTTTTTTTTTAGTCGTGTTATGAAATTTAGATAATTTTTGTCATCGAGCGGGCGGCTTCTGTCGAGTTCGGGAATATTTCCAACCAGACTGTTACTGGTCTGAGTACAGAAGCACGGCTTTTGGATAGGCTCGGCAGCTAGCTTCTCGGCTTCAGAGGCGGAAACCGCAAGCCTGTTCAAAGCTAGATTAAATATTATATTAAAGGGGTTGCCACAGAAGCGCGTCCCAGTCGGTTGGCTGCCTGTTTTGGGGGCGCAGACTCACCTTCTCTCCGCGTTTATAACGTAGATTCGCGAGTTTACGCGCAAAGCGCGTTGTCAAAGTAATGTCGAGAGAATGTTAGTTGTTAATAATAGAAAAAAAAAGAAGCTTTCGATCGCGTCGATTAATATCGCGTCGCTGATCGATGCGATCAAATCGGACCGACGAGCAAGCGCGAACGATATCTGGGGGTGCACGATAAAATTTTTAATACTTTTTTCTCGGGCGTGCGATAACATCGATAAATGGTTCCGTTAGCGCGCAAGAAGAGACGAGAAAAAAAGAATTTAAACAATAATTCGAGATCGGCCATTTTAATGAGTTACCTCAGACATGAGGGCTGACTGCTCCGCTGTTCTAGCTAAATTTCCCGATAAAATACGAAGCACGCCGAATATTTCCTTTATTAACTTTTTTCCCCCTCTCATCGGGCATCTGGTCGTCCGATAATACGCGTACGCGGCCGTATTATTCTCACACTACAAGCTTGACGAATTTGATTTCGAGAGACACTTGCCCTGCGGTTATTTTTCTCTAATAAAATTATAATAGTTCAGAATATACATTACATTATATTGATAAATTATTTATTCTTTCGATATGATTAATAAAACTTTAAAATGTCTGTTTGTAAGAAAAAAGAAAAAATACGGGAAAACAATTAGTTTTCTTTTTCTATAAAAGGCGGAATAAGCTCGAGGCGAGGATTCAATCCGGTATTTGAATCCCGCAGCGATCCCTCGCATATTTCGGACAGACTCGTGCGCAACTTTTCGGCGATTTTCCATAAAAAGGGAGACTCCTCTTCGGACCGCAAGGAATCCGGTAATGCCGAAGGACGTGAAAGCGACGGACGTAGGCGGGTAGCAGAGTATTTAGGGTTAGCTCTCGTGACGACGGTCCGGTGGCGTTCGCCGAGGCGAGCTCGGTTATTTGAGTTGGCCCCAGCCAACGCAAGGGGGGAGAGATGACCAACCCTTTGATCTCGATGTACCCCTCCGTTTCCCCCGCATCCCGCCGTGTCCCTCTCGCGGACGCTCTCTCGTGCTCGTCCTTTCTGCATTCAACCCCCGTGACTCATTGGAAAATCTATCGGGGACGTTGCCTATATCCCGCAAAAATACATCCGCCAAGGGTCGCACAGGACCGGCACTGCTGCCGCCGATGCATCTCGCGAAGTGATTCGAATTGGCATACGATATAATCCGGCGAAAATTTCCCCGTTGCCTTTTCATCCCTCTGTTACTTTATCCGATTGTCGCGATTATTATTTATCTTTTTCGTCTGACGCGACTGCCGGAAGTGCCTCGTCGGGAATTGCTATCGATATTTATATGTTAGCCCGCTTTTCTTACACGTGTTGTTTCTTTATGCTATCTGTTCTCCTCGCTCGTTGATTGCTTTTTCGCAGCTGGTATTTCGACGTTGCGCTGATGCTTTCTCGATTTACATTTTTTTTTTTTATTACAAAGGCGTTGCCTTGCTTTCTCCTCGCACGAATTGTCAGTTCTTTTCGTTCCTCGTATTTTTCGCAAGGCGTGCAACGGAAGATTTCTCTAGACATGTCGCAGTTTGGCCTGACGGCGAGCAATTCTTGGGGGTACGGCAGCACGGCCGGCTATGCCGGCTATCTCCCGGGCCCCCTGTCGTCGTGTGCCGCACAGGCATCATTTCCACCCCCACCGCCGCCCCCTCCGCCACCACCGCCGTCATCCACGTTGGCGTCCTTTGCCGGCACAGCCTCCATGAATACGCCGACGGCACCGGACTCGACGGCGGGCTCGACCGTCACATCCGGTACCAGCAATACCGGTTCTACGCCGCAGCAGGACGCCTTCTCCGCGGTTTCGTCTCGTAAGTTCAGCCTGCTGCACGATTATTGTCGAATTTCGCTGTGATCTCGACAAACGAACAACCATGGGGTATCGCTTAACCGTCACAGCCTATCATAACGTCCCTATCATAAATTTGATTTGAAATAAAACTGATAACTCTAATGTGATCGAAGTCACACATTTACACACTTTCATTGGAATTATCTCGCAGAATTATTAATCAGGAACTTGTCAGATTTCTTATCTGGATGAGATGAAAAAAGCTGAAAAAAAAACAGAAAGATTCGGAAGCACTGTGGAACGGCTGTATCTCATGGTTGGGGAAATCTAGCTGAAGGAGGTCCGAGGTTCTCAGCTCTCAAGAGTCAAATCGACCTGTTTGTCTCTATTCCAACTGAACGTAGCCTCTCGTTGCTCGAATTGTCGCAGTCGTACCGGACACCACGACACCGGGGCAATCTGATCCGCTGGATCCGCTGAGCAGTCTCATGACCGGCGGCTCCACCAGCCAGAGGTATCAGGATTACGTGTCGCCCAGATCTCTGTCCACCGACTCGAGCACGACCGAGAGCCCAGTGCACGAGGAGCAGGGCTTCGGGCAGAATTACGGCAACTACTTTCCGACGCCCGGTGTGCTGCCCAGCATACTCTACTCCCAGCTTTACGGGAATCAGTTCCAGAATTCCGAGAGCGCCGAACAGAGGGCCGTCGCGGACAGTTGCAGCGTGAGGCAAGAAGAAGTTAGACCGGATAACAATGTCTGGAGACCGTACTGAGAGACGGAGGAAAGTAATTTCTTATCCAGCGATTTGGCCGTCGAGAGACCACAGAACTCTTAGAAGACGAGAGGAAAAATAACGCTTAAAAAAAAAAATCGCTCTTCAAGCTCTCGGCCGCTACGACGAAAATGGCCGATAATTGTAGTGTGACATGGTGATTCTTTGAAAACTATCCAAGTGTCAAGGACGATTCTTGACGGCAAACACTAGTGGGCATTAAAACCTAAAGTTTCGGGAAATTAAAATTCTCTTACCGGTTGTGTTTCTCGCGCCAACGAATCTTAGGGGAGTGAATGAGGCGGGGGGAGGGGGGGGGGGAATTTGTAATATAATTAAGTGAACGGATTGCGTACGAAAGAGCGAGCGCGCGGGTGTGAGAAAGTGGTGATGACGACGACTATATTATATATCCGCAGGATGTATATACGTGTACATAGCTAGACCATTGCCGTTTCATCGAATCATTATCGTTTTAAGCGACGCGATACATTAATTTATTTCATTGATTACGTTTTCATAGTATAATTGCGACCGCTGCGGGATCGTGCAATATCGTCAAAGCTGTGCGACGTCTGCGATCAGCTTCCTTTCTCTCTGTAAATATATATATATATATATATATATATATATATATCTTCCACGTTGCGCGTTTAGTTTCCCTTTTCGAGATCCGCGAAGATTTCCTTCCCATTAAAAAAAAAAAAAATACCTCCCGGTCTGAAGGAATCCGGCTTCGCACTTTCGACGAGATATGCGCAGCGACCCTAAATTATCTCGAAAGAGCGGCAGCGAATGGCTGTCACGTGCGGTCACGTTCGGGTCAAGCCGACGATAAAATCGAATGGGATTCGATTCGCGTGAGGTGAAAGAGTTACCCGTCGCGTGAGAATATCGCCGCGGGGAGCGCGCGGACGGCGAAAAGCTCTCGCAAGTATTCAACGAACGAATGGACGAACGTGCCGGCATCGAAGACCTTACATCGAAATTTCCGCTAAAGAAACGAAAGCTCGGGAAACGACTCGCGAAATGATTTCGCGAGAGGCACCGTAACCGCGCCGGCGAGAAGCTTATCCGTTTTTTGTAAGCCGGCGACGGGCACTCTGCGCATTTCCGAAAATGATTTCCGATATACATATCTACCGATCTATTGTTATCGTAGTTTTTGACCGAATCGAAGTAAAAGTGTATTTCAAAATATGATACAGATGGACTTTTCTCTTCAAATTTCCCTTTACATCCATTTCATTTCACCCGTTTCTCGAGAGATCTATTGTCCTTGAATTTCATTTAGGAAAGACATATCATTTTTTTTATGTCGATTATATACGTTATTATATTTTTAAAAACTTATACGAATAGATATATACTCATATAATATATCTACTCGTATATCATCACATCGAGCACATTTCTCATAATTAAAATATAAGAGAATCAGATTGTGTATGTGTGTGTGTCATTAGCAATTTCGTGGGAAATTATGTATATAATGACTAAAAAATGTATATTATTATATCGTCAACATCGTATTTAAATATTGTTACGTTGTATATGCACTCTCATATATAAAAGTCGATACAAAATCTAGTAAGAAATAGTTAGCATGTCATATGGATTAGTGCAATGTATATAATTTGCGCGGCTAAAAACGCAAGCATCTCTATTTCTGTGTGATACTCTGCGGAAAGGCCGAATCGCGTAATGAAAATGCATCATTGATCGAAAGCTTGGCGAAGCAATGTCGTTCGATAAACACATACGCACGATGTATATCCACACATTGATTCCTGGTCATTGGGTGGAAGGAAAAATATCATTACATAGCATTCCGTGCCGACGAATCAGAGTGGCAACTCTTGCTTTATTTCTACCTAAATAATAGCCTATCTCGTGTCCATCTCATTATATGTACATATATTCAGCCACCTCTTATGCACATTGCGCATAAAATATGCAATGATCCGATTAATAATATGTTCCTAGAATTTCTAGAGAAAAGTTTTTTTTCCCGAAGCTAACACTAATTTTATATAATATTCATATTTTAGCACAATTTTAATCAGACACGCAAAAAACTGCACATTTGACATAATTAGACAAATATCGATTCGAAACCTCGGTTCGGCGCAACGAAAAATTTTCCGATGCACTTGATATATTATGCTCGATCTGAGAGTCCGGTTTGCAACCGACGGATACAAGCCGGCTTCCCTGGTTTCTGGTCGAAGTGGGGCTAACGGCTAACCGCAGAATCGGAGGCAAGATGGCAAAAGTAAGTCGAGAGTCAAGGGGCGGTGCTGTGGCCTGACCAGCCCACTACTAGCGGCATCCACGTTCTCCTCTTTCTGTAAAAGCTAAGATCGTCGGAGAACTCCCATTTTCGAAGACACCACAGCTTTTAGCTCGTTCATAAAGTATACATATATGCTTCACTGATACAATTTCATACTTGCGAACGTGAAAAGAAATACGACAAAGGCATAAATTTTTGTAAGGTTTACAAAATTCTGCATTATAATCTCTCTCTCTCTCTCATTTCCTTTCTTAAAAATGAAAAATTTTCTGCGTGTTAAAAAAACTTGAGCAAAAATTTTAATTGTCATTTTTGTCTTCTCATTTTATATATTATATTTCTCAAAGACCTTTGACACTCATGTTAATGATAACGAGTAAAATGTGGCTGAATTAATGGGATCAAGGGAAGTTGAAAATAATTACAGCGAATAAGAAAAATTTAATAATATAGACACAAGAACCAAACAAATTCGCTATCAAGGAAATCGCAGGACCTCAACGGAGGAAGTCATTGACTTCCAGATTGCGGGAACGAACAAAATCCAAAAATCCTTTGGAACACTTCGTAAAAGGCCAGAATAAACATTTCCTGAACGGTTAGTAGCTACGTGGTGTGAGAGCGAGAGGCGAGTGAGGGGTGGCTTGCGGTTTCAGCGGGGATGGTTGCAGACTCCGCAAGAGCGAGCGAGAGAACCGTAGGGGTGGGTGATGTACACGTGGCAGAAGAAGACGGCTTCTCGAGCAACTAAAAGTAGTTGCTAAAAGCTGGGCGCGGAGATGAAAGAGGAAAAGGGTGTTGTTGTTCGTCGGAACACAAATACGCAATTCTTTACAAACGCGAGCACGATATTGTAGTATGTTTAATGAATAAAACTTTGAAACGGAAAGCTTTAGTGTAAAAAAGACTGAGAAACAAGAGATTTACACGAATTCAAAGAAACCAATAATAAAATTTGATAGCGAAAAATATTTACGTCACGGTTTATGAATAAATACATAAAAAATATCGCGCCTAGTATCTATTTACATCAAAATTGATAAATTGTATATTATATCTATATATATATATATATATATATATATATATATATATATAAAAGATATATTTTTCGTCATATTTCATGTTAACGTACCGTCAATTAGCATCTTATAAGGATTGATGTGCAATGACGTGTTTAATGACACTCGATTGCGTGTGTTGTTTTTATTTTCTATTTAATTTTTTAATATTTGACATAAATAAAAATTTTTTGCATCTATGAAAATGCATTCCCGACATAGAACGTAGAAAACGATTCTCGCTCTTGTTCAAAGCCAAGCACAGAGATGGCGACACGGAGGCATTTTTCCGCTCATCCTGATACAGCTTACGAGTATTCGTACATATGAGACCCGCATCAGATACGCGCCATTACGAGAAGAGGTGGTCGCATCGCTTTAATAAACAGGTAGACGCATAATCTGCCTATCCGTTCGTACAAGTACGTGCGTCGAAATGTTAACTGATAAGCTACCGGTGGCGCTTGTCATCAAATCAATCAAACATATGAGAGCAAAACTCTAAACATATATACAGCTACTAAAATAATATAAAGACAACGATTGATCTCTTTGTAGAAAAAAAAATAAATGAATAAATAAATAAATAAATAAATAAAATGGATTAATTGTTGGTGTGTGTGAAGCTGGCGTATCATTTCGTGGAAACTCAAAAATAATTAAAAGTTCTGGCTTTATTTTCAATAGTTATAGTTCTGGCCATTAAACCAACGAAAATGCCTAAGAACAAACTGAGACGAACTTTATGCAGCGTCTCACTTTGTCCTACATTTTCCTCATCAGTAATTGTCAGAATTGAAAAGATTAATAGTTCTACATGAGTTCTAAAAAGAGTTGTGAAGAGACATGAAGCGGCTTCAAAATTAACGATTGTGAATATTCGTGAGTGTCATAGTTCTAAAAAATGAGTGAATTGGAAAATCTTCTCTTTACTTAAAAATCTGATATAAAATTACAAGCGCTATATATTATAGTTACAAGCGCTACAGTTTATGTCTATAAGACAGATTATATTTCAATGTATGTAAGCAAGAGAAGATTTTGCAATTCACTCATTTTTTAAAACTATGATACTACTTATGAATATTCACAATCGTTAATTTTGAAACCGCTTCACGTCCCTTCACAACTCTTCTTAGAACTCATGTTATAGAACTATAAATCTTTTCAATTCTTATCATTACTGATGAGGAAAATGTCGTAAGACAAAGTGAGACACGCTGCGTGAAGTTAACGTCTCTCAGTTTGTCCTAAGGCATTTTCGTTGATTTAATGGCCAGAACTATTTGTTTAAACTATCAAGAACTCTACAGAACTATTGAATATAAAGCCAGAACTCTTAATTATTTTTGAGTTTCCACAAAAATAATACGCCAGCTTCACACACGCTAATTGTTACGCAATTTTATATATAGCTTCAAATCATTCATGGATCAATTATATATTTAATTTTCAATTGTTTTTTTTTTTTTAATTCTATCGAGTTCAACATTTCAAGCTCAAACATTTTTTAAACAAAGCTATGTTTTGCCGACAAATTCTGGTGAATGTAACTTCCGCGAACTCGAAACGGAATATCGATATATACATATTTAACACACCGAGAGTTCATGACGCCTAAATGATTGTGGCAGATAATCCAAGCTATCGATGGCCAGGTTATCCAAATCTAAACGATAGCGAAAGGTCTACTTCTCCGCGGATTACCGGCCGTGGCGCGCGTATTCGGTCAGGTACACCCCAAAACCTCAACAATCCGACCAAGAGTACATCCGATGCAATCTGGTCCGAGCCAATGGTCCCGCTTTAACGTCACCCGTATACGTACGACTTTGTCGTTCGGCCCCAGCACGCGTGTAACAGCGCGAGCGACAAACCCGTGCGACTACCGTGCGTGGAGAAAGAGAGGACGATTAACGGGACCGCGTCGGCAGGGTAGCCGAAAGAGAGGAACGCGAAAGGGTGCGAGGAAAAGCAAGGGGAGAGAAAGAGAGAGAGAGAGAGAGAGAAGAAGAGGGAGGGAGAGGAGGGAGAGAAGGAGAGAGAGAACGAGAGAGAGTGACAAGGCGAGGGAGAGAGTCCAGTGTTTTGTTCGCGCGCGATGGACGCGTCGCCATAGCGACCGGCGGTTGTTTATTATTGCGTCCAGCGGTCGTAGGGTGGTACAGGGCGGTTTACGAGAGGAAAGGGTGCGGGACCCGCGGGGAACGGCAAGCAGAGGACGGCGGGGGAGAGGGCGGAAAAGGGGAGTCAAAAGGGTTAGGCAATGCTGTAGAGGGAATCGAAGGGCGGAAGGACGCGAGTGAGAGAGAGAGAGAGAGAGAGAGAAAGGAGAAAGAGAGGTACGGGAGAGAGGAGAACGCTGGTGTGCAACGAGGGAGTGGCGGCCGACCACACGAGGCCGAAAAACACACTCTCCACCAAACCTACCCCTTTCTGCACCGTCCTCCCGCAGCCTCCTCCCGGTGGTAATGAGAGTTCGATAAAGCGCCGTTACCAGTGTGTGACGTCAGGCGAGTTCTCTCTCTCTCTCTCTCTCTCTCTCTCTCTCTCTCTCTCTCTCTCTCTCTCTCTCTCTCTCACACACACACACACACACACACACACACACACACACACACACACACACACACACACACACACTCTGTTTTTCGTCCTCATTCTCTCTCTTTTAGTCTCTGTCCTCGTCGCTCGCTAGAGCTTTTATTGCTCGTTACCTTTTTCGACCGCCGTTAGCGGCGAAGTCGCGAGGTGACAGAAAATGAAGGCATGGAAACTTCATGTCCGCTTTTTTCCACAACGATAAAAACGTCCCGGTAGATCGACGATACTTTTCAAGAGAGAGAAAGAGATATAGCATAATTTGCATCGGTGCCACCGTATTCGCTGGCTCAAGTTCGCGCGCGATGATGCTAGATGATATAACACTTAAAATTTAATACAAATTAAACCTTATATATGTTCCATTTAAAAATGTAGTAGACCGTTTTATTTTTTGTAGTAAATAAACTAATGTTATGTTCGCCCCTCTTGCTTCATAATAACTTTAAAATGCGAAATATGCATAAAATTTGAAAATCCATCTTTTCCCTTTGAAAAGATAGTCGTAAAGAATCAGAGTTTCTTCCGCAGCTATTTCGAGAATTATGTTCGTTATCGACGATTACCGACGTTTTTGTATTCTCGCGAGCCGCTTACGAGACACATTAGATTACGAGAAGTAGATCTAGAAAAGTGGAAATCATTCTCTCGCTCCTATTACACCGAATCATCATCGAGTCTCGGTGGATCGATTTATCAAGCCCTAATTGATCCCAGACTCTCGACGCACCTGTTCGGATTCGCGTGACCCCACATCCTGACCCCGTGAATTTCGATTCCCTTTGTACCTCGTAACCGGCCTTTAAGACGCGTGCTAATTAAGAAAGGCATCCACCGCAGCTGCCGTGAAATTGCGACGATACCCGGAATTACTAACCGGCTCGGGGAAACGACATAAGGCCGACGAATACGCAGACGGTCTAAATACTACTAGAATTAACCCTGGCTTTCATTATGACTCATTAATCCTCGTGCCAATAAGATGGTATTGTTTAATCCTTTAATCTAATGTAACGCCGTATAAGTTACATGTAGACTCATCGTATTCTTCTCACGCGGAAAATTACTTATTTATAGAAAAATATATTTTTCAACTTGTAATGATAAAGCGGCATTATAAGAATGCGCATCTCTCTCTACGATTTAACATCAAACGCGGTAAGTACTTTTCCATGTTTTTAGTCGCTAAAATGAGTGAATTTATTGAGAGGGGAGACAGAAGGATAACGAGGAACACGACTGCGGCGGTTAGATATACATCCCGGGAAGAAAAATACCGACGATCGGAAGCGCACTAACGATTTTCCACGAAGAAGGGTCTCCGGAGATGGCTACGAGAGACGGGGGTCAGCGCCGGAAGTCCGGAAGCTTCCTATCAGCACCTCGAAATCTGTACCGTCAGCTACCGACAACAATTCGACTACGCGCGGTAGTCCGCTGCTAAATAAAGTGAGAGAAGAAAGAAACGGGGGGGCGGCCAGAAATCACAAGATCCAGAGTGAAAATTTTCAGTGTTGGTACAAACCGTGCGCATAAACTAATTCGATTTCTGGTCCTAATGAGGGACGCGCGCGTGTAAAATTATTTCATTAAAAATGCAATAAATCGATCGATTCGCCATTATACAATAATGATGAGTGAATGGTATTGGATGGCGAATCGAATCTTGTATTAAAAACTCGCTCACTGATTTATCTCCGCTCCAACTGCTCTCATGTTTTGATAATCCATTATGTTATTATAAATAATTCTCACAGTTTCAATGTGTAAAGAATTCTATAAAATATTTGCAATAAAAACATGCCTCGTTGGAAAGAAAGGTAAAGCGAATTTGAGCAACTTGATAGATATGAAATCCATGCTCTCTCTCTCTCTCTCTCTCTCTCTCTCTCTCTCTCTCTCTCTCTCTCTCTCTCTCTCTCTCTCTCTCTCTCTCTCTCTCTCGCAAAAAAAATATACACATGACAAGCTTAAAATGACGTCGAAAATCTTAAATCTATCACGTTCGATAAATGATCGTTTCCGCTATATATGTCAAAAAAAATAGACGAAATTTCTCCCGTACACTTTTCTGAGTATCCGCTCACCTGCTCTCACCTTATGATAATTTACTGTTTTTTCGATTGCCGATTCGACCGCCCGGCGCTAATTTACATTTACGAGCGAGATCGGCTAATTGCCGGTTAACCGGTTGGCCGAACGCGGCGAGTACCTGACTGCAGTTTGTTCCCTTCCAATGTAACCGTTGTTCTTCGTGAGAACGAAAAGGGCGCGCGTAGAGGGCACACACGGACATTAATTACTAGCCGTTTACCTTCCGACTCTCACCCCGACGTAAACTTCCGTTCGCCAAACGCGAAGCAAATCGATCAACAACGCAATCTTACACGTGCGCGACTATTGATTGACTTTTTTTCGACGTTCGCAGCTTGAAAACGCAATTAATAAAAAAAATTGTTTTCAAACATTATTCTAAAAGATGTAAATATCTTTGAGGCAAAAATTAACCACGAGAAATGCAATATTTACGACACGTGTGCTTTTGCATTGTATCTCGATATCCGTCGGCGGTCTGTTTTTCCTGTGAATCAACCGTTCGTTCGAAAAGTGTATCGTTTCCTTTTGGTCTCTTTGTACGCGCGAAACGGCCCTTCGTTTAACTTTAATTTCCCCCGTGCACGCTCGCGCGCTTGAGAGAACGCCGGGTCACAGATAGGAGAAGACAAACAACCGTGTGATATGGAGCCCGTAAAGACCACCAAAACGTAAACTGTGATACAGGCGCCGCTGAACCGACTCGTCGCCGCAATGTGTTATCGTCGGTAAACGAATCTCTCTCTCTGTCACTTGCTATTCGTCTCTAATTCTCCCCGGCCCCGTGTGTGCGTCGCTTTAGGAAGATGAAACTTTAATTTCGCCCGACGGGGTCGAAAACAAAAGCAAAAGGCCAATTATCACGTCCGCGAGCCGTGTGCGATGTCGTGCCCGATTCATCGGCTCATTTATTTCCAGCGTTTTCACCCGTTATTCATTCGGCCCGTCTCTCGCGCTATAACGCCACACGTACGTTCATTCGTTCGTTTGCGCTCGCTTACGTTATCGCGCGCGACTATCGCGATATCGTCGCGATATCCCCCGATGCATTTCATCCCGCGCTCGCTCTCTAATGGACGTCGATTCCCCGTGGCCATCGTTGGGCACCGGTTTTCCCTTTGATTTCGGAATCTCTCGCTCGGCCAAATTTCATGGGTGGAAAACTTTTTTTTCGCGCACGAGCCCTGATACAGGCATAAACCTTAATGGGTTAAAGTCCATCGGCGTGACCGGGCTAGGCGACCGGGTTCGAGGCATTAACTAAAAACCGAACCGAACGGTTCGCCCGGCGCGGCCGCGATGGAACGACAGGGGATCAGAGGCGAGGAGGAGATAACGGGGGGGAGGGGGAGAAGGGAGAAGGGGGAGAAATGCTGGAGGGCCGTGACAGGCATCGCGCTCTGGATCTCGTTGCAGCGCGCGTTGTGTACGTGTACCCAGGCCGAACACACATTGCTGGATGCTGGAAAATGCCGATCGCTGCGTTCATCGTCTCTCGTGACCATCGACGACAGTCAGTAGTAGTATGTCTGCTCTATCGTTTTATGAGCGCGGAACTTTTCGTTACGTTTATTCTCCGGTAATCGAGTTAATATGGAGTTGAAAGTTGATAATTAGATTTATCGAGATTGCACGTGTGTCTAATTTGTTATAATTAATGTGTAAATATCGTGCTGTAACCCTAGATTTAACAATTGATATTTTTGCTCTATTATTCCTTGGATAAGACATTTATCGAAATCTCTCAATTACACACACACACACACACACACACACACACACACACACACACACACACAATATATATATATATTTAAATAAAAATGAATTTTAATTTTAATTCAAAATCTTGCAATTGATATACGGATCCATGGATATAGATTTTCAACTGTGCGAGCAGATTTCAAGATACAATTCTATGCCCATCACCGACCTATTTTTATCACGAATAATATATCTGAGTGAAACGTTACAAAAATCCTCCCGCCGCAGAATAAACGAAAAATTACCGGCCGGAAAACTAAATACCGCCCAGGCGATGCCGACCGCATATTTGGGAGCAAAAAAAAAAAAGGGAACAGGAAACCCGCCCGGCCTCGCGCGATTCACTCGTATACAGCATCTGACAACGAGAGACGAAAATCATGCGCCGTCGGTGGCCAGCGTGTGCCGGGGCGGGCGATCGTTGGATCCGCGGAATCCCGGTCGATCCACTCCGGGGAGGGAGGGGGAGGGGGGAGGATACGCTCGCTCGCTCCTCTCGAGAGCCGGAAGTAGCCGTGAAAAATTTTCCCGTCGACGTGTGGTGGCCCGTGTACGAGGCCAGGACCGCGCATTTCGCGGTGTTCGGGGTGTCGGGGGTGGTTCACCAGAGAGTGTACCGCGGGTTGGGTCACGGTGGGATGAGTCCTCAACAGTGTTGGACGCGCGGGAGAGGCAAGAGGGGGGGGGGGGGGGGAGAGGGAGAGCAGCGCGCGGGGAACGAGCGATGCAGAGCGCTCCGAGCGCTGAGTGCCGAGGGGGCACCGCGGGGGGATGCGCGGAAGGAGCGAAGTGGCAGTGGTGGTGGCAGTGGGTGGCTGACGGTGAGGGTATTTGTTGGCGCGAGTGGCTAGCCAGTCGGATTACCACCGGGAGGGTGATTCGAGGGGGGGTTCTCTCGTTGGGGTGGCCGCGTTCGTCGTTGGGATGGGGTATGAACGACGGCGAGGGAGGCGAGGGGATAAGTGGGTGGCTGGCTAGCGTGGTGCGGTGCGGTGCGGTGCGGTGCGGTGCGGTGTGGTGCGGTGCGGTGCGGTGTGGTATGGTATGGGTACGCGCGCGAGCGACACATACAGTGGCACTCGACGAAAAATGTAGCCAGAGAGCGACCGCCGCTGGAAAATTTACACGCATCACGAGGGCGAAGCTGAATGGCGAGGGTTAAAAGAGCATCGCTAATGGCTACCGCGTCGGTTATTTTGTGGATTTTTATAATACGACTGGTCGGCTATCTCTCTCTCTCTCTCTCTCTCTCTCTCTCTCTCTCTCTCTCTCTCTCTCTCTCTCTCTCTCTCTCTCTCTCTCTCTCTCTCTTCTTCTCTATCTTTTTTTTCTCTCGACTCTCTCTCGCGAGCTGTCGGTTTCGCAAAATGATGGATTTTCTTCCGCGAAACAATCTCTCCCTTCCCCCGATTTCCTCTCCTCCTTCTCTACCTACATTTCCACCTCCCACCTTTGATGTTTCGCGCCATTTGAAATTTTGCAGCTGAAATCACGCGGAATTAATAATTTTCTATTAAAGTGTAATTCGATCGATCGTCCCATGCGATACAGTTATAATTACAGCAGAGCTCGTGGAAAGATAATTTTTTTTTTTAATCAGTGATTGCATAACGTTTGTCGAACGTATGTACCTACCGTTATTATCGCTCCACTCGGCCGCAAAGTTTATCGATATAGTTAGAGGCTTCAAAACCGATTTTTATCGCGACCGTTTAAATCGAATTTCTCACTACTCAATCTCTCATTAACCGGAACACGCTGCGTTTACAGAGCGCGGATATAATTGAGTCTGTTTTTTCGCATTTTGGAATTTCTGGGCTTTACGGAATGAAATATTTCAAACGGAAGCGAGAGTCGCTTGACTTCCCCCTTGCGTATCCTTACGGAAGTACCGGTAATTAACATCACCGTTATCTCTCGCGTACAACTGTTATTTCTTTCTGGCAACAAGTGCTTGAAATTGGATGCTTCGTATACGCGAAATTATGCGCCTGCGAAAATAATTGCCACTTCGTGACATGATTAGGAATAATTTATTTTAATTATAGAAGTGTGTTGTTTCTGGCATATTAAAATCGAAAATGTACCACCTAATCGGAAGAGCGTTTACGTTGAACGAAAAAAAACGTCGAATCTTTCCGGAAGGTCTCGTCGAGCGACAAATTCGGTCTTTACCGAATTCACGCACTATCTCGATAAACGATAAACGGTGGCTTCGCGCATCGAGTGCGCAGGAAAATAATTTTAACCTATCAAAAAAAAAATCTCCGTCGAGTACGCTTGGCGGCGGCTCCGATTTCACCACTTCAAATGCACTAGATTCAAAGAGGCGCATACGGGCCGAATAAATTTGAACGTATCGAAACCTCCGTCGAAAGCACGCACGGCGGCACAAGCCGAATTTCTACGCTTTCCACGTTTTCTACGCAAATATCGCCGCGGCAAGGTCGCTAGAGACGAACTCTCGGAGATGATTCACGCGTATCTGTGTCCCCCCCCCCCCCCATACTTCACGACGAGACGTAACGCTAACCCAGTGAGATAGATAGCCATTTCTGGTTGATACCGCGGTGGACACGGAGAAAGAGCGCAAGGGATGGAAGGAAGGGGGCGGGGGAGGGAGATGAGGCTTGCGAGAGAGCATGTGAGAGAATGTGAGAGAGCGTGAGGTCTGGCAGGATGCAGTGCAGCCTGACCGAATCCGTCCATATATCGCGGGGCCAACAAACCGACCGAATCTCGACAGGACGGATGGGTAGGCCGCGTTTTCATCGTCGCCACTCTCCACACACGCGGCCGGCCACCGCGCCGCAGCATCGATGAGAGAATGAGAGAGAGGAAGAGAGAGGGAGAGCAAGAGAGAAAGAGAGCGTGAGAGACACACGCCGCATTCTCACTCTTGGTATCACTCTGTGTACAACGTATGCGCGCGTGCGGACGCGCGCCGCGCCGCCGTTACGGTTTCTCGTAACCGACGCACCGCGTCACATCGGCTACGAGCAACGAAAGCCTCATCCCGCATCGAGAGCGATAGAGAGAAATATAAAGTATGCGAGGTACACACAGAGAGGGAGAGAAAGAGAGAAGGCGCGCGCGATACTGGCAGTGCAGCTCGGCACTCCGCAAATTTTCAACCGCCACCCACTCGACCACCACCCACCCACCTGCCTCCTTCCCCCCTCCCCCCGTCTCATCCTCCGACCCTCCCTTCTCTTCGCCCTCGCCGCAGACCCTCTTCCTCTATTCGAGCTCGTTTTTGCCGCGTCCACCGCCAGATCAATGGGGTTGCTAACACGGGTAGGTATATATGTCCGCGTCCCCCCGCCGATCCCGGTCAGTCTACCCCCCCGCTCGCTTACTCTCTCCTCCCCTGCACTCTTCTTCCACTCCGCGATCCCGCTCGACCCCACGGCCGTATCCGCTTCCTCCCCTCGGACATCCTCTCGCAATGCCTGCCTCCTCTCCGCGACTCTGTACAGGGTGATTATAAAGTTCTACGCGGCTGATACTGTGATGTGGATTGATGAGTGGTTCGATTGTTCCTTAGCCTACGAAGGACCAGAACTAGTGGATCGTTGAATTCTCAAGTGGAAGAGAGCGACATAAGAGATGGATGACATTTCATTATATATAATGGCAAAAATTAGAAATTATTACATTATAATATTGAAACTTTTTAAAAATCTAAATTAAGATAATTTTTTTCAAATTTAAGTGTAGCAAAAAATGAGAATATGTTACTTAAAGATTTAATATTACTGTTTGCCTCATTTCTATAAAGGCATTTCTTTTTTATAAAAAAAGCCACAGATAAAATGAAAACTTATTTTATTGAACGTTTTAAGATATTTTATGTATTTATATATCTATACATATTTTCACTGTCTATCGAAACTGTGACTTTTTCACCAATCTGTACCTCGGCGAGTCGCGACTTGCGAACTACACGACAGTTGGACAAGAGGATCGATCGATAATTCTATTTCGGTTACGGACAATTACGACTGATTCGACCGCTAATCAACGGCACAGCGAGTGGTTTTCTCCCCGGCGAGCCGACAAATATCCTCGAAACGATCTGAAAATGTTATATAGATCACTGTGCCCATAACTCGCGACGCTCTACTTGTACGAGAGAAAGAGAGAGAGAGAGAGGGGGGGGGGGGAGAGAACAGTGTGCCAGAAATGTGTCTGTTAAATTATTTTATACACGCCAACTACACTTATAGCCGACATGGCTAAAAAAAGATATTTGCGCATTCCTAATACTAATTAATCAATAAACTACTGCTATTGATCTTAAAATAAATATAACTATAAAAATGTTCACAGTTGCAGTTGCTTTGCTAAATTGAAAAGACAAATGAGTGATACGATTAAATATATTACAGATGTAATAATTGAAAACGCCCGCGGCTATCTCGCTTTCGATACCCGCTATTTTCATAAGAGAAGGAATACTTTTGCGCGAGCGGCTTATTAAATTCAGGAAACTTAAACACCACCTGTTGAAGGTCTTCGACCGCTTCGTGGTGTCGTTCCGAAAACGTTCAAGAGAGTCGCTCTCGGAGCTTCGCGCGCACACAGAAATTAGAAACATTTTTCAAACGAGAAATCGCCTAGCGATTTTATTCGCGGCGTGAAATCGCGTCCCGCCGATTTGGACGGCGGCCAACCACTTGGAAAAACGCTCGCCAAAAACGGTCGCTACCAGTAAAAATGTCTCGTGTGGCTTCTTCTCTTTTATTTCTTTTTTTCTTTCTTTCTGCCTCTCTCCAGCCGCTAAATTAGTCGACGGCCATCATCGGCGTCGCGCGTGTGATCGCTGGGCCGGTCCAATCGGCGTTCCGATTCAGCGGCTCGTAAAACAATACGCGACTGATTACTCGATAACTTTCGCGCGAGCGAGGTAGGTGATACGGGGGGGGGGGGGGATGGAGAACGGAGGGAAATGATGCAGTCGCAACCCGGCCGAGTCCGGCTTTTGCGATTCATATGCAATGGAATTACTGGTTTACGCGCCGCCGGTATCGTATACATATACATACGAATACCGATGTACGTATTACATCCCGAGTTACGAAAAAAAAAAAAAAAAAAAACGCAAAGCACACGAGTAAATTCTTACAGATTATCTCTTCGGGCCAATCACACATCTCGAGATTGTCGTTTTTAAAATATTTAATATGTCACCGTTTATATTGCAAATAACAAGAATTGTTAAAAATAACAGACAGACGGAAGGAGAGATGTGATTTAAATGAAACTTGGAGAAAATCGGATATGTAGATCGATATGTCAATAAAAAAAAATAATAATAAAAATTCTTATTAAAGCGGCACGACTGTAATTATGAAGAAATGTTCCATCTGGCGTGCATTTGTTGAGCGTCGTCGCTTTCGAATTACAAGCCACGCGACCGGTTTTTTTTTTTCGCGATATTCCCCGACAGGGATCTTGGGAATCGAGGGTAATAGAGAGACTTGGATATGCCTCGGTTGACGATTTCGATCGGCCGAGCCGAGCTGAAGAGGCTTACGAGGTCGACAGCCGCCTCGAAATCGCCGTAACACGACGGAGGGCGCCGCAGCAGCAACGGGGGGGGAGAAAACGGCTACTTCAAAGTCTCCACCGGCGGCCCGGTGCGGTCTCTCCCGCGGAACCGAAAATACTCGAAATCCCAAAACATCTGTCAGGTATCACTCCTCCCGGCACCGCTGTGTCCGCGTTAAATCAGGTGAGCCATTCGCACAAAGGACGACGACGCGCTCCCCTCTCTAACGCGCCGCATAAGTGCATCGCCGCGGAAGCCTCCCTTTCTTCCTCGTACTTTTTTTTCTCTCGTCCACGCCAAGCAAGAAACATTCGCGAGAGCGATTCTAATTTTCCTTTGTTAATAAAGGCTTCCTTGCGTGCGGAGTATAACAAGACGCAACAGAGTGTTGAACAGACGCAAAGAGTGTTTTGTGTGTTGGATGTTTTCTCCACCTCTTTAGAGTTCTCAGCGCGTATTCCAAAAAAATATTACGATAGAAGATAATATTATATTAACGCGGTACGAGATGCAATAGTTAGATACAGGAATAGTAGATACAGAAGATAATAGTTTTTATAAGTTTGGAAAAAAAAATACATTCGAAGTAAAACTGGCATCTGAAAATGTTAGCGAAGCTATAAAAGTCAGATAATTTATTAAGATATATTATATATATAATTAACGCAATATTTACAGCACCAATTACAGTATTTTTGGAAAGGTTCGAAACAAAACTACTTTTTTCCCGTTAATAAATTTTTAACATGTCAAAGTCTGGCCACCATCCTTTGTCTTAACACGTGCGCGTGAAATTTCACCTTTGTAACGACAGATGGCCCACAGTGGTCAACTTTTTGAAAATGCTTTAGCCTAAAAACCTATTCCTTCTTCGATTCCATTGTAATGGCGTTTACCTGTACGCTCGTTTCAAACTTTCACTAACAATAAGATTGTCTCAAGAACCTTTAAAACTCGAGATCCATGAATCTCTGGGTACGAAAAACTAATGGATCTGACGTTAAATAGAATAATCTCGTTCGAGCAATGTTTGAAAAACAGATTATAGTGATTTCGACGCATGCCTTCCAGGCTTCACAGCCTTAATCCGATTTGATCGCCGGCGCCGCAATCTTTTTCCAGCGTTTATATTTAATCCCGCGTTTACACTTGCAAAAACAATCGTCAAACTCCTAGCTGAATCGTAAAAATTCGTTAACATTTTCCTGACACAATTTTCCTGCGACGTTGCTCCCATATATATATATACATATATATATATTTTATCAGATATCGCGTACAGACAATTGTAGTTGATTAATTCCGTTAGAATCACCGCTTACAATCGACAACGCAAATTTACGACAAATCAAATCTAAAGAAATTCCTGAGCGAGATCGTGTTAAACACAAAAATATCGCTCTTCCAGCTGTTTTTGTTCGATCCGACGTACCTGACGATGCAATTGAATTTTTCTGCGTTTCGTAATTCCGAAATAATAAATCCGATTCTTTCGTTTAGACACGGCGGAAGATTAAAGAAATTTTGAATGACACGACAGATGCACGTGGTGGCCGGATTGAAGAAAGTCGCGGCAATTCGACAGAAAATGCGATGCATAATCAAACTAATCAGCTGATGGCTACTGCAGTCGAAATCGTGTAAAAGATCCGCATGCGCACACATATACTCCTGCGCTTCCAAAGTCATCACGCGCATCTGCTTCTCTTCATTTTTTTTTTTTTTTCCTCTTTTCATTCGTGTTTTCATATCGAAGAATTCATCACGGCCGAGCGAATTGCGCAGCCCACAGACACAACCTATACGATTAACACATCAGAACGACACAAAAGCGGCCTCGGGATGTGTCATGGGAATCATTTCTTTTTTTTTGTTACGCCGAGAGTAAGCGGACCCCTTCGATTATGTTTGCACACATGAACGTTTGTCTGTGGGGTACCATGATACACCGCGCGCCCCATCTAGTTCGGCGGACCGTTTCTCGTCTCACAGAAAAGACGTCGGCCGAGAAAGAAAGATTCGGCAAATGTTTACGCTCCTTCGAGAGTCCATAGTGATACACTTGAGATCGACGGAGGCCACAATGGCATTTGCGATGTAATCCTACCCGATTATTTTGTCATCCTCTTCGCAACGCGCTGCGCGCCTGTTGTCGCTCGATCCAAGAAAAGAGTTTAACTCGAAGCTAAACATTTTATCGAGTCTACCGAATCGGATCTCTCTTCCGGATCGTAAAAGAAAGTAATCTCTTTTGCAGTTCGTGTAAAGATTCCGCGGGGATAACTATTTCGGTAAATATTTGACCATTCGCTTTTCCGGAATCATTTCAGATACGGGACCGAAGATAAGGAGCAAATAAAGGGTGCGTATCCCCAAGAACCTAAAGTAAGTTCATCAAAGCCACTCTCGCCAATCGATATTTGTCGAGAGCGAAGGTGAATTATAAATCGGGCCGAGTCTTCCGACTTCGGGTCTCTCCTCGAAACGTCATGAAATATGTAACGGTCTTAGAGAGTAGTTTCGATCCGGCGGCGGAGAGAAGGAACGAGCGTTAAAATGGAATTAACACCCCCGTCCGCCCTAAAGTCCCGGGTGGAAATCCACCCTAAACTATTCGCGGCGATCATTCGGCCGGATGTCCTTTCACGTTCGGGAGGACTTGACGTATCTTTGGAGCGTGTTCCCCGCGTGTGATCTTCGATAATAAATATTATTATCCAGAGACTGATATCCAGAAACTGAGAATGTTGTACTTTCGATTATCAAACAAAGATTTAATATGTTATAAACTTTTTATTATCTATACGCAAACTATGCGTATCCATGTCGACAGAATCACTCGGATAAAATAATTGCGGGCCAGATCTCTCCTTCCGTTGAAATCGCTTTAAATCCATAACCGCTAAGCCGCGTCTCATTAATGTTTTACGGGAACGCTGTTCCGCGGCGCATTTTACGATTCTAATGATGGCCAGCTTGTTGGACCGAAACGCAGAGCTACTCTAATAAAATAAATCATGCGCGGTGGAGAGAGACCAGTGCTGCGAACAGCGCTGCCGGTTCAAATTAATCCCATTGTGCCTGGATTTGGTCGGGGCGCCAATTAAACGGATTATTATCGTCGCTACCGTCATTACTTTTTGTAAAAAACACTCCGCCGATTCGAACAAATCGCAAAATTTTAGATCGCTCGTATTCTCTTTCTCTTGAAAATTAGACTATCTCTCATTACGCAACATTAGATTTTACTTTTTAAACATTTTCACATTTTTAAAGAATTTGTCGTATATATAAATTTGAGAGATAAATATATATGACGTTTTTTGCAATAATAAACTCAATCAGATGCGGACTATAGAGAGAACATAATCTTCAACATTATACAAAGATATATGTAAAAAGTGAATAGACGCAAAGAGAATGTAAGAAAAAAGAGTTATATATAGGCAATTTATAAATTTAAAAAAATTGAGAGAACGAACATTAGAGATACACATCTTTATGTTTTATTTTTTTTATAGTTATTTTATCTGTTTCATAATTATTCTTATCATTACACATACTGAACATTTGCGTTCTATCGCAATATTAATCGATAAATTCCTCGTACTTGGACCATCTAATCTAACTAGATGGTACCAAACAAGCTGCTCAGACACGTCGTCCCGTCTAATTCAAGCAAACCGCTCTCCAACCCGCGTCACCGAAATCTCGCTTCTACCCCTATGACGCGTGTCCCTGCGAATTCCCGACTACCACAGTTGGGAAATACACGATGGGTCGTGGCGAAGATGGCTACCGGAAATTGCTGGGTGACCTTACTTAGGAGTTAGCGCTAGAACTTAAAGGGACGGAAGACCGTCGAAGGGTTATCGCATCGCCCAAGGCGCGGGGCAGGGCACGAGCATTAATGAGGCAATACCCAGAGAGAGAATCTCCAACTCCGTTCCATCCCGACTCGATGAGCCATCCCGGATTACATTGTCTTCGAGCTTACTTGATTATTAGATAGTCTCTGATATTCTCGTAATACGACTTCGTATATACGTATACTGTGCGGATAATTCGGAAAAGATTCGTAACGGTATTCGCAAGACATATTAAAAGTCTATGAATAATTACTTATTATATAAAATCCTACGGATGCGATCCTACTGAGCGCATCTCTCAAATGAATCAAATTCCAGTGATATAACGACAGCTGTGTGATAAGCAAAAATATATTTGACATCTCAATTCGGACAACGGCTATCGGATTCCTAAACTACATCAGTAGCACGTGTCACTCATCTCACACTAAAATTGTTCAATCAAGATTTGTCACGTAGTGCCGATTTTCCACACATATCGCGTTCCCTTTCTCTCCCTCTCTTTCTCTTCCCGCCTAGGTCGTGCCATCGTTCCGCATCTACTCCGCATGGGGTCCGTAACAATACTAGGTAAGGGGCTGCAAGTAATAATGCCCCGGGGCATCGATCATGCAACACAAATGCAAGCGTACGTTGATACACAGAATTTCAGAAACAAGACCTACTATCTCATCTTCAGATCTTCCAGCTTTTACAATCTTTTGTAAAACATTTCCTAATGTGTGGGCAACGATAAGATATATGACAATACTCTTTTTTTATTTTAACAGACTATTGCGACATAGGTCTGATAAATTTGAGCGGAAGTGAACGTATCCAAATTTTTAAAACTGCCACGAGAAAAATTCTATACCCGTACGAAATCAAACTGATGGAAGTCCACGCAAATCCGGATAGATTGAAATAAAAATCCTATCTCCATCTATCGGAGTGTATGGGACTTTACATACCGGGTTCTATTCCATGTCGCCCAGAATTTTATAGCGACGTATTTTTCGTTGAATATTAAACAGCGAGCGCGAATTTAAGGGAGCGTGTTGACGAAAACTCGAACCGCGATTGAAATCGGTATAACCGCCGGTATATCGCGGTCACAAAATCGCTTGAAACAAGCGTATATACGCGACTTTAATCATCGTCCGATAAAAATCTGAAACTCATCGAAAATCGTCGGAGTGCAGCAACGAGTCCGAAACTTTGCTTTATAACTACAACACGCGGATGCGAAGCGGGGGTAGCGTGTGTCTCCGCCCGTCGATATACACTGTGAAGATTTCATGTGTGCTATTTCAGTGAGCGCAAATGTGTCCGTTTGTATATACGTGGGTAAATTGCGCGCGTGTACGAGGGTGCGTAGTAGCGTCCCCGAAGGGTGCGTCCCGAACACGTGACGCCTGATTCATACACAGACTGCTACGGAATCAATTTGTAATCTTGACTCGAATTAAGGACAGCGGGAGATGGCGGGGAAGAGAAAGGAAGGGACGGGACACAGAAGAGAGAGGGGGGGGGGGTTGGAACGTGCAGAGAGTGAACGAGAGAGAGAGAGAGAGAGAAGGAGAGAGAACGGTATAGATGAAGATACGTTTATTGGTAAGCGAGTCTGGCATTCGGTCCGAGAATGCGCCACGGATATACTGGAATCCCGACTGTCTCGTGTGTGTTGAGGGCATTATAGTCGGGTTGTAGGTTATTAGGTGCGCCGACTAATAGGCATCGATATAGCGTATTAATGGCAGGTAACCGAACGGTGATAATGGGTATCAAAGGTATCTCGCAGAGCGATGCGGCACGATGGGGCGCGCGAACGCACACTCACATACGCGCTAGGGGCTTTTACTTGCCGCGTTTTATGGAAAAATATGGAATAATGCCATTAGCCTGACGCAATCCGGATCCGCGCGTCCCTAATGCGTGTTTGCGTTTTTTTTTCGGACGGAGAGTCGAGAAACTTCCATCAGCCGGAGCACAGTCCAACATAAATTCACGAAAAATGTATAACATTGTCGCGAAACGTTAAATTTGGAGTCCGCCCTAGACAAGTAAAAGAAAGACTGCAAATCTATTAACCATCCACCAATCAGATTACAATGTCAAACGTTTTCGCGTTGTGCGGAGAAGAAAAATCTGCGAGCTCGCGATTTTTCCTGACTCGCCGGCTTTGCAAACAGGAAGAGAGGAAGAGAGAGAGAGAGAGAGAGAGAGAGAGAGAGAGAAAGAGAGAAAGAAAGAGAGAAAGGAGAGAAACAGAAGCGCGTCGCGTAAGATCGTACATAACTCCCCTTTGTCGTGCCGTGCCGAACTTAACGTACGAGTGCGCTCCTGACGAGAGGAGGACTCGCGAAAAAGAGCCGTACTAAAACAAAAGGGCGTAACGTGGTGACGGCAGCGGGCGTAGCGGAGGCGAGGATGAGCGCAGGGGCAGAAAATGATCGGGGCCAACGAAAACGGAAACAAAAGCGACGCGGGGCGATACGCAGTATGGCGACGCTTCCGGCTCGCTCACCGCACACAATGCACTCCTCTCGTGTTAACTTGTGTGCCCCGTTGCTGCCGCTCTCCTCGCCGCGCATCTCCCTCCCTCTCACCCTCCCATCCCGCCGTCTCCGCGTTTCTCGCACATCGTATGTATCTCGCACCTATCCTCTCGGAGAGTGGCATCCATCTCCGTGAAATTCCGCGACTCCGATATGTTACGTAAACTAACGTTAAAAGTCAAAGGGCCGCGCATCTTCAAGAGACGATCTCTCTTCTCGCGATCTCTGACACTTTATTCCGAGAAAAACAAGAATCATTAGATATAATATAATTATGTACCTCTCCATTTACGCAATCGTAATTAAACTTATCAAAGATAATTGATGTTAACGAGTCTCTGTCAGCATTGACCGTGCGATCTCTCACAAAATCTCCGAGCCCTGAAATCATACAACGCCTCTCATGACGCGAGTCTCTTTATAGTCTTTGACACGGCAGGCACTAGACAATATTAAACCAGGCTCTTTTGCTGGGCACTGGCAAGGAAACGGAAACCTAACGTGCCGAGATGTTTTAAGAAATTAGTCCTCATTGTTGCGTGAGTCGCAAAACGACACAATCTTACGACTTCGTCCGACCCTCTCGCCGAGAGTGGCGCTATTATAATTACTTGTCACAGTCGGTTCTCTCTGTTACGCGACAATACCGAGTTAACGCTCAAAGCTTTCGTCTTTTCGCGACACGTCAAGCGCCATTATTAGTTGCGGAAATACGCCGACTGTATATGTGTCGAAATGTGTAATAAATTAAAACTACGAAAGAGAGTCTAAATATTGATACGAATTTAAAGCTTAATTTTATAATTGTAACACGGGTAAAATGAAATCGAAAGTTATATGTATAAGCGTACATTTTTCAAACTGAATGCAAAAATTTACAAAGAGAAACTTATTCACAACTTTCTCGCATTTCTCCATTTTTCCAACTAATTCAGACACAACGTGTCGAAAAACGTCAATAAACAATTCTAAGCAACTAACTGTAAGTCGAAGAAAAAATAGGGTTAATTTAGTATTCGTCTCCAAACTACAGAAGCACCGCGAGTTTTATGGTGACTTGCTCAAAGACAAGTTTGTACACGGCAACATGGAAGTGAAAGTGGTAAAATAATGAAGGTACAGAAAGGCTTTTACTTAAAACTCTGCGTTATTATCGAACTGTATGTATCGAAATGTGTTATAAATTAAAACTACGAGAGTCTAAATATTGATACGAATTTAAAGCTTAATTTTATAATTGTAACACGGATAAAACCGAATGAGATCGAAAGTTATACAAGCGTACATTTTTTAAACTGAATACAAAAATTTACAAAGCATAACTTATGTTCTCGCATTTCCCCATTTTTCCAACTAATTCAGATACAATGTAAAAAAAAACGTCGTAACAATTCTAACAATAAGTAACTATAAGTTAAAGAAAAAAATAGGGTTAATTCAGCATCGTCCCTGAACTACAGAAGCACCGCGAATTTTATGGCGACTTGTTCAAGGATAAAGTTGTACACAGTAACATGGAAGTGAAAGCGGTAAAATAATGAAGGTACAGAAAGGCTTTTACCTAAAACTCTTCTGCGTTATTACCGAACGATCGTCCTGAGAACTATTGAAAGGATACAACCGGTTATAACAACTGGCAAAATTTATGACATTCGCTACAAAGCCATCATGCCACAAGCGGCGAGTATAGGTACAAAAGGGAAAAAAGATGAGCAATTTGGTATCCCGGAACAATCGTGTAAAGCGCGTAAAGCAAACATTTTCACACACGCACAAAAACTCAACGCGCATAAAACACACTGTTCATTTATTATCTCTCGCAAAATATATCCATTTTAATGGACTACAAATTAGCGCGTCTGCATTATACGCGTTATCTCCGATATACCCGACATTTAAACCGATGTCACATCTAAAGCGAATATTTATTAAAGTCAACACTCAAGTCATAGAAATTAACCAACGTGACATTGGAGCTTTGCATGAAAAATTGAAGTCAGTATTATAGTATAATTCTGATATTTGATTTCTCTGATATTATAGGAAAAAAAAATATATCTTGTAACCTGTCACGTTTACATTTTCATTATTGCGAATAAATACAAAAATAAGTTGAGCAGAATCACAACCGCAAAACATTTTCTATATCTTAATGTTTGTCTAACTTGTAAAGTAATGTCGAAAAGATTATATAAAATTACGATAAATTACTTTGCAAGAATTATTTTAACAAGTAATATATTTTAGATCACTTCATACACGCACATAAATAACATATAAATTTTTAAAATTTGCGTTAAGAGATTTCATTATACGAAAATGAAATACATAACAAAGAATATGTTCAACATACCATGTTATTTTTTAAATGCAAAATAGAACCAAAAAAACTAAAAGTAAAAACCCGAAAATAAAAACCTGAAGTAAAAAATACACACTTGTACAATACATGAAATGCATATAGTCAACATAAGACAAATGGATTATGGTTTAAAAGATTCTAGAAAAGTGTATTATAATTTAAAAGATTTTAGAAAAGTAGTTTTTTTTAGGCTAATCTTCATTCAGGCAGATTTTATAAATATTTAAAGACTTTGAAAATCATAAAAGGTAAAAAACACACACTTGTACAATACATAAATTGCATATGGTGAACATAAGACAAATGGATTGTGATTTAAAAGATTATGAAAAAGTAAATTGTAATTTTTTTTAAAGATTTTAGAAAAGTAGTTTTTTGAAGATAATGTTTATTCAGATAGACCAAAAAATATTTGACGACTTTGAAAATCATAAAATTGAAAAAAATTCCGTTATAACAATTCAATTAACTAAAAAATTTAATTAGATACATTCGATATTTATGCGATATTGATGAGTACAAATTTCTGTATCACTAGTGAGGAAGGAAGACGATAAATTTCCTTTTTTTTAACATACTATTTACAATATACAAATGATCAGAATAATAGCTTTAGCGAGGAATACATTTCGCATGCCGTTAAAACTACGATTAATTCTCGATTATTTCTCGAAGAATGTGATATCTAGTAATCTAGTAATATTTGGAGGGGCATTGTGCTAAATCTGTCCATGGAGTAATTTGATTTTACGTATAAACGTGACAGCATGTTAAATCTATTTGTACAAGAGATCAGGACTTTCTCTCTCTGTCACATTATCTCTAATTACATGCCAGTCAATCTCTCTGTCACATTATCTTTAACATGTACATATCTTTTACATGTATACACAGAGAATCGTAGGGATTATATAGTTTCAATCAGAACATTTTTTAATACGTAGAATTGAAATTCAAAGATCGACGCGAATATAAAACATCTTTAAAAAGTGTGTGTATGTGTGTGTTGTATTGTATTGCATAAAGAAATATATTGCAGAATAATGAGAATACAGATTCATATGTTAGAAAATAACATTCGAAATCCAAACACATGTAAACTTTTTTTCTACGTACTCATCTGTTTTTGTTCGACAAAGTATAGGATAACCACAGTATAGGAATTGTATACAAATAGGCACATGTGTATATAGATTTTAGCGACAAAACGGTTTATAAGAATTTATTAAATTTTACTGTTAATAAACGATCGCTAAAATCAATTTATAAAAATCTTGAAAATTATGCAAACCATAAAGTAAAAAATTTCGAAATAAACCATTAAATTTGATAGACAAATGACATAAGAACATATGATATTATGTGAGATACAAGAAAATGTGTTTGGGTAGACATTCTGGTCAAGATTCTTTGTAACATCGATTGATGCTTTTAGCATTCAAAAAACGGATGGCACACAGAGAGATAGTCAGTGAAGATTTATTGCGAGACCACCAGTCGCTCTTTTCAATGACTTTTGCATAAAGACGAAGACCCAGTTTTAACTCAGTTTCAACTCTTTCCATGTCAAATGTCAAAGACGGGTCTTAGACGCAAAATTTGGTTAATCTTAAAAGAATCAATTAATCTTAAGCTTCTTTGGTTTTCTAAGTTACACGCATTTGCGGGTTGCAAGATTTATGAAATACAAATGGTGAAATAACAACCATGGTTTTACTTTCTAAGAAAGATTTATATCTTCTGCATCATGGGTATGCAGAAATCAATTCAGCCAAAATTTCTTTGGTTAGTCTCGTCAGTTATTCGCTATTTAGTCATGTGCTAATAATTAAAATTATATTAGTGAAATCGTGAAATCATGAGCGAATCTCTACTAGAACGGTATATGTATAGCAGAATATAAAATGAGATAATTTCGCTAATTTCGATATATTATAAACGCGCGAAAACGCAGGATTCATAGTAAAGGATTAGTGAACTTGATAACAATATGGAACATGAAAAATATACAAGAAGAATTTATCCTTAAAAACATTTTCTTGCAAAGTAATTTATCGTAATTTTATATAATCTTTTCGGCACTATTTTACTATGCAAAATATAGATCTTTGTAACAATTTTATTTTAAGAACGCTATTTATAATATAGAACAAAATAAAATTAGATAATGTGTGAGATGAATCGATTTACAGAACTTAGTTTTTAATAATTTCTTACGAGATAGTCAACACAATCTCGTGAGATCAAGATATCAAATACTCATTCTTATAATATGTGCGTGTGTATGTATATTCTCATATAAAAAATATTCAAGTCAATCAATTAAATTTTCTTTAATTTTCGCGTAGAATATAAACGAAAATTTAAATTCTCGAAAATATACAAATTTTCAAAAATGTGGATTCATGAAGAAGACGTAATATGATTTGCTTCTGAGACTGTCACAAATAAAATATAAATACTTTTTTCAGTGTTTTTAAATTATATACATCCTCTTAAAATAATATTTCAGAAATGTACATCGCGTACTTTGTAAGATTTACAGAGAAAATATAGTACGCACACACGGAAGCTTTTTCGGTTCACCGCTTGGGCAAGACGCATTAGCCTTGGAGGTCAAGAAACGCGTGCAGCTGTCGGAGTCGGGTCGTGGAGATCTCTCGCGAGTGGTGGGATGATTCGAACACGTGCGCGTGAGAATTTACGTCGTCACGTAAGCGTGGCGTAGGTGGCTCGGTAGGTGGAAAGGTAGCGACGGGGCCAGCATGACGAGGAGAGCAGAATGCGAGAAGGCAGAGAGACCGAAGAAGGGAGACAGGTGAAACGGGGTAGAAAGAGAGATGAGTGAGAGACGGAGTGAGAAGGAGCGAGAGAATGGAGAAAGAGAGAGCTCGAGTGGATATGTTAAGGAAGAGCGGAGGCGCCAAGCCACCCTTGGCGAGCCAGGCAGCAGGCAGGCAGCCCCTTTCGCAAAGCACCCCCTAAGCCTGGTTAGGGGCGAAGGCGGCGAGCCGCGGAGGCCACAACACGACCGCCGTCCTCATTGGTCGACGCGCTTGTCCTGGGTGGGGCTCCGGAAAAATTGGAGGGGAGAAAAATCCCCCCTAAATAGCTGTGGCTACAGCCACGAAAAACTAGAATCCGCTCAGCCGGCATCGAGTGCGCGTCGGTCCGATTTATTTTGCAAGTCCGCGGTACGAAGGTGCGCCATCGAAACATCAACTCGAATCTGGAGCACGATGAACTTTCTTCGCTAAGAGAGAGAGAGAGAGAGAGAAAGAGGAAAAGGGGGGGCTCAAAGAGATGATTTGTGTTTACTGTTTACCGTGCTTATCGTTTTTTTTTTTTTCGCAAATGTGACAGCAGTGAATTATGAAAAGACCAGTGATTGATCGTGTTCGCCGTTCATCAGTGTTTGCACGTTCAAATTCGTGAAAGAATAATTGAACTCTTTCTTGTTGGACTTTCCGCTGATATTGGGGAAAGAATGCATTTACCGGATGGTCCGTTGGCGATGGAAACCTACAAGGCAATCTACGAGACCCTCAGAAACTGTCACGGGGATTTGGTGCAGACAGGAAGTCCCACCATTCTATGCTCCACGCTACCGTCCCACTGGAGATCAAACAAGTCTCTTCCGGTAGCGTTCAAGGTCATATCGCTCGACGAAGTCAGCGACGGCACCCTGGTTACCATTAGGGCCGGCAATGACGAGAACTGTTTCGGCGAACTGAGAAACTGCACGGCCGTCATGAAGAATCAAATCGCCAAATTCAACGATCTTAGATTTGTCGGTCGCAGTGGAAGAGGTGAGTCGAGCACTTGTACAGTCATAAGTGCAAATTCCCTATATATCCGCTAAACTTTAAGGATTAGATTTCGCTTTCGTTTACAGGAAAATCATTTTCACTGACGATCCAGATCAGCTCGATGCCGCACCAAATAGCTACGTATGCCAAAGCCATCAAGGTCACAGTAGATGGACCACGCGAACCAAGATCTAAGTCGAGTAAGTCAATATAACACAATATATATTTCATCTTATCATAAACTATAACTACCAATAATCTAAACGACGACTATCGAAAAACAAAATCTTATATAGCGTTTCGCGCAAACAGCGCATGTTGATGACATAATATTTCAAAATTTAAATTTTAATCAATTTAAAAATCTCAATCTCTCTTTCTTTCACTTTTTTAAAAATACGTCACGAAAGAATACGTGACATACAAGTACAATACGTACGTTAATAGCGAAAACGCGCGACTAGAGTCAGAAAACCGAGGGGTGAGGGGGAGGGAGGGGAGCGCGGTTATCGGTGTGTTTTCGGTCAGCAGCCGAAAAGTCGTCGGAAGCTCCGTGACCACCGCGAAATCCGCAAACGGGGCCTCGCGGGCGTTTAATAATCCGGCGTATATCTGGCGGACCTCAAACCGCGAGGTGGTGGCGGTTGGCGCTGAAACGGTACCGAGCCCTCGACGCCGAGCGTCGGCGGGCTCGCACGTGCACGAACGAATGAGCGAGCGAGCGCGCGCACATGCACAACGCCGCGCAAGAGCATATATGCATATACGGCCGTAACACGAGGGGGTAGCACAGTGAGATCCGACTCCTTGGCATCGTGTCAAATCCGCGAGAACAAGATCTTCGTCGGCATTACATTCTTCAGGCTCCATTCGCGTTTATTTTCCCCGAAACCGGCCGCCGGTTGGTCGCCGCGGCGCATTAAGTCAAACTGTTTATCAGCCGGCACCCGAGGAAAAAGAAAGAGGACGTGGGACGGGGAGGGAAGGGGGGAGGGGGAAGAGATAGACGTCTGCAAAAGAAGCCGCGTTCACGCGTTTGTTTATCGCACCGCATATGGCGGTAGCATGTGCCGCGCCACGAAAACCCGCGCGCCACGTCGTAATAATGGATTTTATGCCACGCTCGTATAAACAGAGATACACTAGCTGCTGCTCCTCTCTGGATCGCCCGGATTGAAGCGCCGTTAATCTTCGCTTTTATAGGTCTTGGGTTCCTTCTTTCTGGTGTTTGTCGGTTCGTTAGTCCGCGTCACCGAGACTTTATCTCTTCGGAGCGGCAGGGATCATGTAACGGTTTCACAAGTCGGTCTTTTTAGTTTTTATTTTTCGCACATTTATAACGTACGTATAGCCACCCCAATGTAAACTGAGAGAGAGAGAGAGAGAGAGAGAGAGAATCTTTAACAAATCAATCGCGTAGATCGACTGGAACGATAGAATCTATTTTTATCGAAAATAGCAAAATAATTAATGTAATCAATTTATAATCGATTCATTTTACAGATTATCAATATGGCCCCGGATTTCCCGTATTGAGCGGCTTACTGAATCCCTGGCTGGATCCTGCGTATCTCGGACATGCCTGGCATTTGCCGCATCCTGCTCTAATTAAAGGTAAAGTCGATCGCGCGATCAAAGAAATGAGAAAAATAAATTAAACGCGGGAAAAATGTTTCGCGTCTCCGTGTAGCGCAAACGCGAAGAAAAAGTCTCAAAAGAGAAGCCCGCGCTTACGAGAGAATCCCCGCGTTATCGATTTCGTCGAGTCCGCGATGCCTGCCGATGATTCATACCCCCGTGAGCTGGACCGAAGGGTGAGTCTGAGTTCTCTTTTCCCACAGCGAACCCCTCTAACGCTCTCCCCTCGCCCTGCTCTCCACACGCGTATGTCCCGTCCGTCGTTGAAACAACAATGCGACTTACTACTACACTACGTTCGCCCCCGCGAACACGGTCGATCGAGATTAACCGATTCTATCTCTCTCCATCAGGAGCGATGCCAATGCCACCACCCGCGGACCTGTTCAATCCGGGCTTCCCGCCGGTTTTCTCGCCGTATACGTTCGAACACATCAAATATTCCGACTACGCCGCACTGACAGCTGTTACGACGACGATGACGACAACTGCATCGACGCCAGCAACGGGCGGCGATCTGAGTAGCCCGTCCAGATCATCGCCACCGAGTGGCAACACGTCCAGCAACGATTCCCCGACCGACGAGGTCCGAAGTGCCTTCGTGCCCCTTCGAGTCAACACTCTGCCGCCGAGCACGTCCGCGTCGTCGTCGTCATCGCCGTTGGACAAGAGCGCGAAGAAGCCTACCGAAGGCGTGAGAAACGAACTGAAGGCGCCCACCGCGCTCATCTCCCAGAGGCTATCGCAACCGGAGAGGAGTCCGTCGCCGACGAAACCATCTACGAAACCAGTCTGGAGGCCATACTCGAAGCCATAGGTCCACGGCGAACTCGTGCGACAATGACAATTCAAGTCCCGAAAGGCTAGTGAGAGATTAATATGTCGATGTAAAAAGGCGATGTAAAAAGGCGACGCGTCTCTGATACGAGCATCATACCTTAATTCGGAAAAAATGACAAAATTTCTTCGTGTATCGTTTTTCCGAGTGTTTGCTCGCGCGCGCAAGTGCACATTTCTCTCTTCGGTTTTACGAAGATAGAAAGCAACACGGGAGAAAGATAAGGGGTCATTTCGTCGATTTAAGCCTAAAGAGCATTGTTCATAATTTATAAATAATTTTATTAATAATTAGATAATTTTATTAATAAATTAGATTTATCAATTAGAAATTTATAAAATTCACGATGAATTCTATAAATTTGAACAAATGTATACACATATGAAAACGAATTGTATATACCGTGTATATAGTTCGTGGACAATAAAGTAGTAATAAAGAGGCAAGGATTTATCTGCATTCGTGTGTTCATGAAGTTTATGTGTAAGTATAAATGAGTGAATGAGTGAATATGAGTGATGAAAGAGAGACAGAGACCAAAAGACAGAGATATTGATATTATTTATAAGAAAGATATTTATCAGAAAGATTTAATGTAAACAGAGATGGTATAATGTAGAGATGCAACGCGAGGAGAATAAAATCGAGATCTATACGTGAAAGTATCTAAACAGTCTGTCATTTAATCTCACCTCTGTTTTCAGCACCTTTTTAAAGTTAAATTTAACTGATCGATCACTATTATATCATATAAGAATGATCGATATCGTCACGCGCGCGCGCAAAATCTATTCTCAAAAGTGTCAGAAAAGTATCGTCGAATGATTCAAGCAGAAAGGAAGAATATGAAAGAAAGCGGAACGCGTCGTGCTGCTGCAAAGGGGATCCATATTTTTCTTTTTTTGGTCGCGATTTAAATCTGAATGGTCGTACCGCCGCGCAATCGTTCCGTCTCTTTCGTGTGTGCGTAGGGGATCTCATACGGTGAACACAAGGGTGGAGAATGGTTTATATCGAGGGGAGTGCGTGAGATCTGTATTAGTACCTATAGAAGCTCGGGACATCAGCGGTTCTCAAGTTCTATGTTGAAAATAAGTCCGACGAATCAGTGGTTCTTCAGTATTAAAATCAGCACGGATTATTTCTAAAGATTCAATTTTTTTTTACAAATAATTATATATGTTTAATTTTGGACGCTCCGCGTAAAAAAATTGAGATTGCAGCGCGATAGATAACGTTCGCTTTATTCAACGAGACGTCGTCGCGTGACGCGAAATGCCCGTCGGGATTGTGTCCCTGCATCACGCTGAAACATGACCTGGGGTAAGGGATAGTTTTTTTTCTGAATTGTTCCGGTCGTGTTTGTCAACTGGTGCACAGAGCACGAGTGCAGTTAATTTCGGTGACGTCGAATAACTCAATTTTCGCATTCCGGTTGCAGGTGCGACGTATGCGCGCGCTGTCGCCGATATATACATATATATGTATATACACTATATATATATATATATATATATATATATATATATATTCTCCGGATCGAGAAAACGCCCCGCGGCAAAAATTCGATACGCGGCACGTAACGTGTTGGCGCGATGTAAAATCTTGATCAGATTGCCTTGATTAAAAATCGCGATCGAATCGCGCTCTGCAATGTTCTAAACCGGTCACCGGCTGACCGGATGGCTTGGCGTAGCTTTGCATGGCGCTTAATAGGATTAGCTCCAGCGAGAAAATGAGAACCGCGTTGACACCCCGTGTAGCCGTGGGGCTGTTCGTTGACGAGTAGACAACGGAACCAAGCAACCATGAAGGGTCACCGCATGAACCGAGGCGAACCGATCCAAGCCAATCCGGCGCGCGAGCGCGATCGGCGCTAACTAATGTTTGCTCAAAGAATCGTCATGTATAATTGAGTCAGCCGCGATGGCACGGGATGGAAAAATCAACGACGGGCGGACGTGCGGATATCCGGGACTGAATAATCGACTTTCGGTGTACACAGACCTCCGCGCTCGCGATTTTCAGAACAAACCGCTCTTATTAGAAGGACCTCTGGCATTTCACGTGTCACGATGTCGAGCGATTGCGTTTGACCTCGTAATCTCGCAATTAGTATAAAGGTAGAGGAACTGAAAATTTTTCGAGATAATTACATTAATTATAGCGCAACCAGATTTGCACACATACGCGCACGCGCGTGTATGCGTGTATGTGTGTATATATAATATATGCGAAAGTTCTGTGTAATGGTCCATATCTCGCGTGCATTAACATAAAAAATTCACAATACGAAAATTTCATTTGAAAAATATCAAATCAAATTCGTTTCAGTTACACTGTACATCGAAGTAAATGAAATTATTTTTGCCATTTCAAACGCGGAGATGGGCAAAAAGCCGGACAGCAAGGATTTCAGGACGAGCAATCAAAGTATAACGCGACGCGGAAGGAGCGGTTGATTTGCACGCGCGCGCTTTGTCGACACGTTGACAGAGAGGAGGACGTCGATCCTCTTCGCTAGTCTAGAATCGTGAGGACCCTGGTTGGAGGGTCCTAGAGTTAGGCAATCAGCGTTGATGAGGGGGTCAGGTCGAGGGGCAAAGGGCTCGGACAATTAGTAACTTCCCCGCTCGTCCTCTCCTGCGTGTCGCTCTCGTCCGGGTTCACCTGCCCAACAACGCGCCGACCGCAGGCGTTACGCATGCGAAAGAGGCCACTGTGGGATGTGCGACGGGATCGGGACGCTGCGTTTACGTACGCGTGGATCGCGTTGTACGCACAGGATTACGCGCGCGCTCGTAAAGGTCTCTCCACGGTTGCGGAGGCAATGTCAACGCGATCGGTCTACTCTTCGCGTAAATTCCCCGTTTACGCCGAGAATAAATGACCTACCCCTCCCACGAAAAAGAGTCAAGATAATTCACTCTTGACCACAGAAATAAAAAATACGCCCTTATACTGTGTACAGAATTATACTATTAAATACTATCGAGATAGATGCAATATTCGAAGAGCGAATAAAATTATTAACATTTTCAACATAAAGTTAATCGATAGCTCAAATTTTTTGGCTTGTCCATATTTTTCGTGAACAATGGTCTTAGAATTTCTAGAACGCGCAGCATCGAGGAATCTGTTTTCGATACCGCGACGCAACGGTACAATAAAACAGAAATGAACAAAAGAACGCCCGCAGCGCGCTACTCAAAGGATCTTAATCATCCCTGCGAATCCTTCGCAAACTAATCTATAAAAGAATCGTCCCCCACAGACTCACTCTCTCTCTCTCTCTCTCTCTCTCTCTCTCTCTCTCTCTCTCTCTCTCTCTCTCTCTCTCTCTCTCGAGCGGCACACTAATTGTTCTTGCGATGAAACGTGTCGAGGATTACACGGCTGTGTCTCGCAGGAATCCGGGGTAGGAGGGACGTGCGGCGGAAGACCGCGGAAATAATAAGCCTCTTTCAAGTGGCATTCGGCGACAGCAACGAAGACGATTCCTTCTTCCCTCAACGACGCACAGAATCGTCTTCGCGGGAGGCGCGCCCCGCTCTTGAAATTTAAACGTCTTTTACTCGCGACTGCTCGAGGGCGAAGGTAAAGACGGCCGTCGCGCGACCTTAGAAAAAAAAACGCTTAACGAGCTGTTTTGCATCGCAATGCCTCGACCTCGTTATCGGTTATCGACCCGTTCGCGGCCGCCGTCGCGGGATTAAAGAGTAACCTGCGCCGCAGTCACGTGTACTAACGTGTGTGCCGCACGTTCACGCACACGTTTGTTTCCGTCGAGGCGCGGTCGTTTGACCGTCGATTGGCGGCACACGAGAGCCGTTGAAAAGGCGAATCGTTTCGGCGGAAACCGCCGATTTTCAGGCCGCGTTCCACTGCTAAATCGGCACGCCGCGCCACGCCGCGCCGTCGCTCCGCGAAACACGCGGATCGATCTTTCCGCATTTGTTTCCGAGAGGAAACTTGTTTTTCGCTCGTGGCCCGGCCGCGCTCTTTTGTTCCTTTGCGTGTTGGTATTTTTTTTTTTTTTTTTTTTTCGTTCGCTCCGACCACCTACGCGTTTCCTTTTTATTTCACTGCTTTTTTTTCATTAGCAATATCACAAAACGTTTATACGAAAGTCAGTAGTTTATCGAACACGAAAAACTACTGAAGAAACCTTAAATTGATCTTAGAGACGCCGTCAAAAACGATAAACTTTTTGTCCCGCAATACACATTTATCAAATGATTTGGAAACCATACACAGATATATTATATATACTTCTTTGCCACAATTGTGTGCTGTTACGGTTGTAAAACCTAACTTGTAAAAATAGCTTTGTTGGTGAGAAATATAGATACGGTAAAGGTGTACTTAGCAAACAAAAATGTAATATACGGTCGAAACTTTCAAGTCGTAATATTTTATGAGGACAATTCCGATTTTTCCTCAGACCGTTACGCGTTGCGGTTTGTGTCCTTCAGCTTATGTCGGAAAAATATATGAGCCAAAGATCCATCACTGCCGACTATTTTTCGGCAAACCGACGTCGGTCGGCAGCACAACTCAAACGATAAAAAAAGAATTAAAGTACAAGTTATACGGTCGTCAGGTACGTATAAATATTTCTAAATTTTATTCTACAATAAACGCGCATGATTTACTCATGTTTTCTTCGAGTTGCAATTTGTCGCAATTTTCAATTCGAAGCGACTTTTGTGCATTCAGAGTTAAGTTACGCGATTCGAATATGAATCTCGCGATTCTACCACCTTTACTGACGTTAACCACGCTGACCCGAAAATCCACGAAATCGGTTCCTCGATCAAATTCCTACCTAAGTTCGAAGCGTTTGGGCCGGACCCTCGGTTTCTTTTTGCGAGGGTCCACCCAGCAGCTTCCATCTAGCGACAGAACGGAACTCATCAGTCCGAGAGGAAGTGGACACGTCGGAACAATTTCCTTACACCGTCTCTCCTTCCACCGTCCTCGTACAACCCGACACCACCCCCTTGAACCGGCAAGCCTCGTTTCTACCTCGTCATCGCAGCCGCTACTGAAATTCTGACCCCTCAGCGATTGACCAATTTGCCAAATCGATTCACATCGAAATGAACCTACGTAATATCTCCAGTTGGCTACTCTCTCTCTCTCTCTCTCTCTCTCTCTCTCTCTCTCTCTCTCTCTCTCCCTTTCTTTCTTTTTCTCGCACGTGCTTCTTTACATAACCCAGAAGCTTCGTTGCAGCGTGCGAAATGTAGAAATCATCGAGAGTCGAATGCATCATGACATTTGGATGCAAAACTGCATTTCGAAAATTTGCCAAAGTGATATAAAATCATTTTGTAGCCGAGAAATTTAATCAGCAAAGTATTTAATATTAAAATATTTACTATTAAAAATTACACAATGTACATTACACAATAATCTTCTTCCATATTTCCGTTAAAGAAAAGTCGACTTTCGAAATTTATCAAAGAATTATTATTTATCGTCAAAATGTTTTTGATAAACGTGGAAAGAGTCGAAGATATTAAACTTTGTTACGAAAAATAATGGCATTATATATCTTGCGGAAAAATTATCGAAATTGAGGATATGTATTGATAAAGATATATTGACCAGCAATTTGAAAAAAATCTGTAGCTATTGAATAGGAAAAAGAATGATACACACATGCGCGTGTAACATGAAGTAGCCTCTTATTGATACACTTAATCGGTTCGCGTGCCGTATAAATCTATCGGTTTAAACTCATAGTTTGCTAAAATAGTTTACGACACATAACAAGGTTAATCATTTATATTAATTTTAAATAAGAATGTGGAAATTAAAGAGAGATCACATATATTTCAAGTTTAAACGCTTATTCTCAAGACTAATTAGTCGTCCAAGATAAGTTATAATGCGGCGCAGCGGTTTGTGATGCCTCTTATCAATCTTAAGTCATGCTTGCGTTTAATTATGAGCTTTTGAATTATGCGAAAAACGAATGGAAATTTAGTTAGTTTTATTAATTTTATTCAAGAAACAACGTCCATTGATTATTATAATAAAATTTAACTTTTCGCAGGTTTACGCCGAAAAAGATTTCGATTCTTTTACAAAACAAAAATATTGCATTGCAGTTTTGAGACGACCGTGCCAAAAATTTTCGAGAATGGCACGATGCTGGGACACCACATATGGCCGTCGGGGAGTATTAGATAATGGTGTTAGCTCTCCCCAATATATTCAGCCACCCTATTTCTAGTGGTAGCCTTTGTACAAAGAACCCTGGGTACGCAACATGCACACAAGCAGAACGCGCATATTGTCACTGGTTTCGTTGTTGCATGCGTGTCTCATTAATAGCAGGGATTTTATTTACAATGTCAAGAATTGTTGACGTTTTTCTTTAAAATCTGTTTTTGATACACATCTATTTCAATGCATATTAAGAGATAAAAAATTTGTTATTTGTAACATGATAAATTTTTATAATTTTCACAAATAATTTTGTGTAGAATTCTATAACACACACACACACACACACACACACACACACACACACACATTTACTTTATTTTATAAATTTATAAAAAAAAAATTGTGACAGAATTATATATAGAGTAATATAAGGTTTCTTGTTTTCTATATCAGTGATTATATCAGATGTCGCATGCAGTATCGATATATATAAGACTTTCGTATAAGAATCCGAAGCGAATGGATACCCACGAGATATTAACGTCTATAGAATGGATCAGGAGGTTTCGAAAGGGAGTAAGGCGGAGGTGCAGTTGAAAGGCGGAGAGGGGGGGAGTTTGGTTGATTTTGAGGGGTTGCTACGGGGGTTGTCGCGGCGTACCCCTGCGGGCTCCCGCTCTCGGCTCCTAGAGGCCAGGGTGGTTTACCCCCTACGACCGTAATACGCTGTACGGAGGGTGAGAGTACAGCAGCGAGTGTGCGCGAGCGTGTGTGCGTGCACACGCGTTAGAATGCGGTGTTATGTACATGGGTAGCCGCGTGTTCCGTGTACAGTCGGCGACATTAATGGTAGATGCGAGAAAAAAGTGACGTGATATAAACAAGTATATAGAATCCTTTAAAAAATTCAGAAACAATTTTATTCTTCATTTTTGAACTAAACAATTTTTTATTAAATAGATTTTTCGAATTACGAATATGCAACAATCATTATATTTATTAATCAATAGGTACGATTAATCACGATTAATTATACTTGTTTATTAGTTAAACTACGATGTTAATTGGTAGAACTACGTTATAAGCTTTGCTCGTATTAATTTCATTGTTACGATAATCAGTCACAGATGTTTAGAATGTTTGTCTTCGTAAACCTTACGCGCTATACACGTACGCCACTGAATAAGGCACGCCGCTTTCGATGAAAGGGGACCACTGGACCAAGAATAATCGATAAATCTGCTCTGGAAGGGCGAGCTCATCCCTCCCCGTAGTCTGCACTATACGTCCAAGCAATCTTTAGGATCAGTAACGACACGCTTGCTCCTCGAAAAAGTGTGCCGCGGTGTCGCCTTTGAAATATGAACGATGTTCGTAAGCAGGATTTTGCACCATAAAATTTTCAAGATTTTTTTTTTTTTTTTACAAAAAGGATTACAAAACAGATGCTGCTTATAAAAGTGTCTGTCTGATACTCGATTCACGTCAATATCGAACGCGATGTTCGCATTTGTTCAACAAACAAAAATTAGAAGTCAAACAATTTGATTGAAATAATTAAAACCAAACGATTATATTTAGATTATTCAATAATGCCTCGTTTAAATCGCCAAAGAAATTTTTTCGTCCATAGAATATAAGAGATTATAAGAGAAGTCGTGAACAAGCGAGTTTAAAGCTGAGAACAAATAGCATTTCTCGTTATCCGTCTAGCCAGTGTCACCGAGGAGGGCGAGAAGCTCGTAATCTATGTGAGAACCTCTGCGGGATAAGTCTCACCCTATCCAGTCATGTGTGATGGACCTAAATGGATGAGACGCACCCCTGCAGCGGCTGCTGGCCTATCGGCTGTCCATAATTTTTGCAGCTATTCCAAAGGGTAATATCTGGAGGGTGGGTACACGAGGTTCTCTCTCTTTCTCTCTACTTTCGAGAGGATAGGTACTAAGTACCTACTTGCTCCGGCATTAAAAATGCCAGGGTGCTTTTGCTATGTACGTCTAGTAAATGTGTAACACAATAGGCTCTTTGGATATATATATATGTATATATATAAACTAACTAAACTTTGGTTGCATTTGAAATCTTTCGTTACGCTTATAGTCTTCGTATCGATAAATGGCCGAGCAAAATTCTTTACACCATGAAAAATCGTTGCGGAACGGAAATGTCGGCCACGCGCGACGAATTTTGTAAATTGGAACGAAGTCTCTAGTCCTAAATATCTAGAACGACCGACTGACATATATTTACGCGAGATCACAAACGAATGGCGACATTGAAATGTTGCAGCATTATTCTAGCAGTCTTGTTACAAAATATATTTTAAATAATTTTGTAATTTTTATAAATTTTGTAATTATACATATATATATATATATATAAAATTGCAAGATTTATAAAACATATTTAGGCGGATATTTTGCACAATAATTTTTATATTAATTCGCGCAAACATAAGACGTCACGAAACAATCGAGAACAGATTGCAGACAAGATACTTTATTAGTAACTCAAGCGGATGTCTTACAAGATCCCTTTAATCTAACCACCGCCAGTGCGGAAATCCCAAATCGCATTTCTCTCTTTCTGCAAGATTGAGGCAACCCTCGCGCGACGCTATCGAGACGCGAAGCGGAGGGTGACGCGAGCAAAAGGGTGGTCGGAAAGAATCGTGATCCAGTTCGCTCCCCCTCGCTTATGGGCTCTCTACATTGAGAAGTGGAAAAAGGGAACGAAAGAAAAAAAAATGAAGATGCAAGGTCCTCTGTTCACCAAAAAAACGAGAACTTTAGGTCAGTAGGTCTCTACCTAGTAAAGTAACATTGCGACGAATGAGGAGACACGAATATTTATGTGCAAACGGTCATTTATAAACTCTCATTTGCTTTCTGTAAGCCTTGCCATACTTACGAGTTACGAAAGGATGGAAATGGAGAGAGAGCTTTCATCGAAGATAAAGGAGAGAAGCAGCGCGACCATTAAAGATTGAAAGGAAAAGACAAACACGCGCAAAATACAACAGTGGCGTACGCCTCGTGAAATTCTTGTTTGAAAAACTTAATGACACATTCGCTTCACTCCATCTCACGCACACCATGACGGATGCTTCCTCTTCTCTTCTCCGGACCGATATCTCGTGCGAGGGCCAAGTAAATTTATTGCGAGTCGTACGCTCGGGCGTTATTCGGCGCTGTTAGAAAGCTCCCGTAAGCTTTTACGGTACGAGCAAACCGCTTTTATATTTCTGCTTGAAAATTATATGGCGCGTGGCTCCGTGTAGTAGTGGGGAAACGAAAGAGAGGGATTTTTTATGGCGATAAACCTTGGTTGCGCCCGCCTGCACGAACGAGATAATTTACAAGAAAATATCGTTAAGCCAAAACCGGCGGGTTGTCTTATGTGAAAGTTTTCCCAATTTCAATGCTGTCGTGCCGATATAACCTTGACCATAATACGACATCGTGGGGTGACTCCATTACGCTGCTGGAAGTGTGAAGGACTGTATTTATCTCGGTATAAATAGATATTTTTGTTCGCATTTTTCGAAAGTATTTTTTTCGACAAATGGAAACAAAAGCATTTTCATGCTCCACTCTGCATATAATTTTACAATTCGATGGAATTTTATATTCAGCAAGAGAATTCAGCAAGAGAATCGCAGTCACTCAACCGAATTGTGCAATCTTGTAGATGATTATTTGATCTGTCACCACGAATGCTCGCATTTTTATACGCATACAATTCCCATTCGCGCGAACGCGATCTCCCACATAAGTAAATCAGGTAAAAGTAGGTAAGATCAGGTAATTGAGACATCTCTGTTCCCGAACGAGAGATGTCATCGAAGATGCTAAAGTACAATCACCCGAAATCTTATACGATCTTCCCGCGGACAATACGATTCAACGATATAATACCGAGTATCCTGGTGCGAACCGCGCGGCCCGAAAGAATGTCTCTTCCGGGACATTCATCGACGAGCCAAGTGTAAGATCATCTCACGGGATGCGTGGGTGCCGTTGATCGAAAGATTCATGGCCTATATTTCCACGGGAGTGGACAAATATCGATCAAGAATTGCATTGTTGAATATATTTTTAAAAGGATCCAGACTATAATTACTTTTTATAAATTTTTTAAAAGCAAACGTATAAAAATAATAAACATTATTTAACAGAAAATATATCCATTAATATTACAAAATAAAATTGAAATTAATAAATATCTACTTTCTTAGATGCAAACATTTATAGTTTTGACAGATTGATAGAAAAAATCACCGATTTGAAATAATTTATCGAATCCAACACACATGAATATGCACACACACATACACACCAATAACATTCGGCAGTCGCAAAGCTACATTCGCCGAATGTTCTCGGTTTCATCTAGAGATGATGCACGTCTCCCCAACCTTGGCTAGGCATGAATGAAATCGGTCCGGGTATGAAAACCGCGCGGATGAATGGAAAACGGCGGCCGAAGGCGTTTTCACGGCGATCCGCGCGGTGTGTGTTTGGTGACTCGACGTAAATCACTGAAAATCTGCTTTATACTCGCGGGTGCAAACAGCGGCGGGCCCGCCTCCCCGCATCGGGTTCATCGACAATGGCAATCCGCCCTCTGAGCGCGTAACTTCGAGGCGGATCGCATAATAAACACGTTTCTCGTCAGCACTCTCGATGCAACGTCCTGGAAAACGCGAGTCGCCTGTAAATAAAGGACGTATTCTGGCACTCGACAAAACGCGAGATAAATGGACACTGCCCGGCATACACGGATCGCCACCAGCCACCCCCGCCGCTATCCTCCATCCCTGTCCCGTGTTCCCGATCGCTCGCTCCCTGAGGGACTTGCACCTCTCTCTCTCTCTCTCTCTCTCTCTCTCTCTCTCTCTCTCTCTCTCTCTCTCTCTCTCACGATGCAAACTAAGCGATTCCGAGCACTTTCATTCTAAGAGTGTAAAACATTCAACACTAGATACTGCCGCCTTTGGCTATAACATTTTTTACGCTTAATCGCTTTTTTTCGAATAAACCTCTGTTAAAGGAAAAAAAAAATCACATTCAAATTAATAAAAAAATAAAATTGTAAAGAAAGTTAGATATCGTGATTATAAGTATATCGGCATATATTCGATATGTATTCATTACAATTTGAAACATGATGAATTTATAGATCTATCAAGATTGATGAAGCATCTACAGACGTAATTGTTTGTTCCAGGAAACGCCTCCACGGAAAAGCAAATTCCAACAAAATTAGAATGAGGCTATCGTGCCTTTATTCATGATACAGGACGCAAGAAACTATTTTCATAGCCTACCCTATATAGCTTCCAAAATATTATATCTTCCAAAAGTGAAGGTAAAGATCGAGACATTTCTGTCGAAAAAAAAACCCGAACAAATTATTCTAAGTTTCGCCTCAATGAGTGTGCCCAGCCGGAGGTTGACCTGACGACCATTGTTAGATAAATTATGGCATTAGCAGGGGTCAATATATAGGAACATGAATAGAAACTAGCCAACTTTTCACGCAAAATCAAAATGTGTAAACGAGAAAAAATATTGTCGAAAAAATGAAAAGGTAATGACAAATCCCCCCAAGTGAATAAATATAAATCTAAATATTAATTTTACCAATGTATTTTACCAATTTCAAGGTAAATTTTTCTAATGTCTCGCCGTCACAACAAAAGTTATTTTCACGTTAAACTTTACTCGCTACTAAAATGCCATATACCAGAGCCGCAGGATGGGCTATTTTAGTTCACATATTTTTAGACGAAATTGTAATCTACGTTCATCATCGACGCCTGTTTCTAGCGACGGACATAAAGAACGATACTTTTGCACATTATACGAAATATTAATAAAGTTGAATAATAATAAATTCATAATGTAAATCTTAGAATCAATTACAACACAAAATGCTTTTTCGTGTTTTTGACAAAAAAACATGGAATAACAATATAGAATTTCTTATATCTAAGCAATATAAATATCTATATTGTATAATTGGAAATGCAACAAATATATATTTATATTGTCTAGATTATCTATAATTGATATACGTACTCAAGTCATACGAAAAGTTTTGATAAAGAAACATAAAATGTCACCTCGTTAAATAATCTACAGTGTCTCTAGAAACCGCGAAACAGAAGGAATGTGCGAGTACAAAACTCTTCGTTCGGTAAATCAATTTGGGCTATCTACGATGCGTCATCTGATCTCTGACATCAAATGTTAACGTTGAAATAATCTTTTTATGAATTCATATCTCTTTTTCTTATGCAATTTTTGTTCCAAGAATTATCATCTTTTAAGTCAACTAAATGGAAAAAAATATTTAAAAAATTGAATCATGAATATTACATATACAATATATATTTACATTTATGATCCTAATGTATAAATTAAACAATAATATTAGCGATATTTTTGTTGTATACTATGCATTGCAAATAAATTAAGCAATAATATTAGCAATATTTTTTGTTATTGTGTACTACGCGCATTGCAAATTTGTTTTTATATTTTTGATTTAAAATTTTTGCGTCCAAAAAAATTACTGTAATCCCAAGATAGATTTATTTATAAATCTCCTCTCTCCTTCTTTCTGTAAATTTTGATATTCCACTCTCGCGTTATAACTCTTCCTTCTGTTGCGGTCGTTCGCGAAAATTTCGTTCATTTATTCCCGCCTGTACGACTATACGAGCGAAAAACAACTGGAAGATCACAACCGTGAAGTTGAGAGTTTTCTTAAATCTCAGAGCTAACAGAACTGATTCGTTCCGGCTGTAGTGCGCTTATGACGACACGTCCGGCATACGACAAACGATACAGGCTCGCACGACGTGCTAAGAAGATCTAAAGAGTCGGTTTTATGCACCGCAGACCACCCCGAAGGAAAGCTGAACACCACGCGCTTACCCACATTCCGACAATGATGACGAGTTCAACCTCCATTCATTGCACGTATTATCTAACTCGTCTAGTTTTCTCGAAAGTTATTCCGATGACTAATATACATCGTCTTTACAGATTCTTTCGCGTAAAATCGGTTTAAATCTTATACCGCGATAAAAACAATATTAATGTTATAAAAATAAAAAAAAAGCAATCACAGTGAAAATTTGTTAGGTTATTACATCCGCTAAATAAATATGCTATTTCGATTTCTCTCGCGACTATATTCCCTTATTTAATTTCTCTCGTTCGTAGCCAGCGCAGATACAAGCTCAATGCAAAGTAAAAATATAAGGTAGGATTCTCTCTCTCTCTCTCTCTCGATCGAAAGATCCAACAGAGAATGAAGCCCGACCCATAACCCCGTCGCGTATAACCACGGATTGCCAGGGTTCTTTATGGGCAATCTATGGTGATGGAGATGATAGGCAACGAGATATACGTAAACCTGATTCTGGAGGATCTTCCGCGACCCTACTGGAGTACGTAGCTGGAGAAGCGCTGGGAAGAACCGCCTCGATTCCCCAATAGTTTAACTTACGGCCGGATTTACTGGCGGAGATAGGCGAACTCCCGCGCATTGGCTGATAGACCCGCGACACCTACGCTCTCACGAATCCTCAGCGATCCTCAAACTTTTCCGAATATAACGTCGCCTAATATTCGCCGATCGCGCGCGATCGATCATAATTATATCCTACTTTCGAAATATATTTGTATCAATTTCATAAAATAATTATCATAGATTTAAAACACTACTTATCTACTTACACAATATATACGATACTTTATTTAAGGATCGTTGAAATACTTTATTTAATTTAAAAGCTGTCGAATAAAGCATTTCATAAGTACATCTCTCTTTCTCTCTACTTTGATATCGTTCTGATTCAGTTCCAGAAAAAAATTAATAATAACCAACAATTGAAAAGAAAGTCATAGCAGATTAATTGATTTGACCACTCGAGCTATTAATTACGCGGATGTCTCTCAAAGTATTGAATAAAAGATCTCGGCTGTGATCTCGATAAGAGCACGGAAAACGTCACCGGACACCATATCCGAGGCTAGTTTCTCCGGTATCGGAAAAACGTGGACAGGAAGCTTCTCGACGAAGCGACGTGGAAGCACCCCTGCTTCCGTGGCAGCCAGCGGCAAAAGAGAGCGGCGAGCAAAGCGTTCAAGAGAGCGTGCGCGAGTGAAAGGGAAAAAGAACAGGCACAGAGAAAGGGAGGCGGAAGGGTGCGGAGAGAGGTCGCGGGAGGATGAGAGCAAAGAGCGGAGGGATGAGCTTGGTCTCATCTTGCCTCCACAAAGCGGCGCCGCATCAGATAGCATTTGTTTTAAATATATGGATCGGGGGGTATGGGGCCCAGGGCGTGATGGTTGGTAGGGATGCCACGGAGAAAAAGAGAAAGGGGGAAGCGGATACAATACCCCATATCCTACGCAGGGACCACCCCCTCCGCCCGTCGCGAACGTACGATAGAGAGAAAAAGAGAGAGAGAGACAAAGGGAGGAAGAATGGATGGAGCAGAGGGCAAAAGCAAGACGGGAAGAGAGCTTCAACGGTATACGACACAACTCGTTTCCTCGGTATTCCCCAGTTTCGGGAGCCAATACTCCAACTCCCACCTTTCCCCCCCCCCACCCTCGCCGAATCTACCGAACGAGTCTGCTCTCCGTCCGACCTCCTCCTCCTCCTCTATCCTCCCTGCGGCCAGATATCGGCTTCCCAATAACCTAACCGACTGCTCCGCGCACCGGCTACCAGCGCGGTATCCGTGTCCTGGTTTCCTTCCCAAATGTCTCCGAATATCCTGCGATCCTTCCTTCGGTAGAAAGAAGAGGGGGAAGGAAGGAATGAGATTTGTCGAGAATGCTCGCGTTTAAACATATATGAATGTAGTCGAATATAATAAAACGTTGAGAAAAGAAAGAGAAAACGAGATTGCACAAACGCTCGGTAATGAATTAGATGATCGATTATTTATGAAACAAATTCAACCAAGGAACCACATCTAATAGCCTAAGATGACACGTGTCATTGATAAATCGCTATACATAGATCTTCTTGTGTGTGAATGTGGGACCAAACAATTTGTGAATCATTTTTCTTTCCTTCCCGAGGTCATCCCGTTTTCCAACTTTCCTCAGAATGCTTTAAAATTTCGGTCCGAAACTACTCATGGCTCACAATAGGCCTAACAATGCGCGCCGTTTCACGGCGATATCCGGCTCCCTCCCGCGCGCGCACCACGGGCTTCCGGCATGGCCATAAATGTATCATGGAGAGCACGAGTGACCGCGAAACTTCTCGAAGAAAAACCGAGATTTGTCCGCGTGTCTTAAACAAAGAAACCTCGAAAGGATGTAATCGATGCAGTCAAAAGAAACCTCGCGTCCGCGGGAATGCTTTGTCGCTCAGCGGGGCACGATAGATTCTCAAAAAAATTGCGAGAAATTTCAAACTGCACATATTTTACTACCGTAGAAAAAAATGTATTTAATCGCATTAAAACATCTTTAACGATATCTTACAATTAGTTAATAATTCGTGACAATTAATTTTTTGTTTTATCTACTGATGTAAACTAGAACAGTTATATGTATATGAAATTTAATTCTTAATTAATTACCGTATCTATATAAAGATTGTGCATTCCTTTTTTCACAGTATTTCGAGAAAATTGTGTACGCGGAATGTCTGCGACGCACAGCTACACAATACAACAAACGACATTTGTGTCCGGTAGCATTCCTTCATTCCGATCAGATCACGATAGCTGAAGCCCGATGCACGCAGCATCGAGCGAGATGCGAGATGCGAGAAACGCGCACGGCGCACGGGAGGACGGAAGGGAGAAAGGCCAGGCACTTTGTCAGGGGTCAGAGGTCACTCGAATTTCACACGTGGATTAACTCTCCGGCGAGTGGAGTGCGCTTAACTTCCTTCCTCCTCGTCCTCCGGCTTCCTCTCGTTCCTTCCTCGTCCGCGTCCCCCTCCTCCCCTCGCGGAAAGCCTTGCTGCGCGAATTCCGAGATCCACCCTGTGCAGCCGCTAATGAACGCCCGCGCGCGAGCTGCGACAACCACCATCTCCCCCACTCTTCCCCCCCCCCTTCACTCACCCCCCACGGCAATATAGTACACGGGAGTGCATGACAACGAGCACCTGGGCCGATAAAGTCGGGGACGCTCTCTCTCGTGGTGGGGATCGGTCGGGGTGTGATATTCGCGCGGTGATCGTATTAAATCTCCTTCGAGCCGTGCTTTTCACCTTGCCGCTCACGCCCGCCGGCTGCGTCGTCCATCGGTCTCGTAATTTAACCTGACTTCAAATAAAACCATCGACCGGGTATTCGCAACCCCCGACATATCCGCTCCAATTTAGAAGTAGTCGGAGAACGATGATCGCGGATCTTTCACGAAATATCGAAACTACACTACTAATCTGATGAAAATTTTTCGCGATGTCAGTAAACCCATTTACGACCGATGCATTGAGACTTTGGTATGATACTTGACATAATTTATTGCTGGGAATATTTGCACTGTCATCAGATAACTTTAATAGCTTTCCAGAATAATTTTTTCAAAAATTTGAAATTTTCTTTAATATATAAAACGATTTTTTAGTAAATAGCTTTAAAATCAAAATAAATATTTGTAAAATAAACATTATGTGAAATACAAAAGAATAGCTATGAAATGTATTAAAAAGAGAAATTTTCTAGCGAGCCTCGTGAAAAATTATTTCTCGATGCGGAGTATCGCGTTCAAAAAACTCGCAACGCGCTTCGCGAAAGCACTTCGATCGAAAGCATAGGTTCGATCGAAAAATAGATTCGCGAGAAGTGCAGCAAACGATCCTGCTTGCACAGTGAGCGAAAATCGCGCACGATTCTCTTTTTTCCCCCGATGTCGAGTAAAATTTACGGGTCATCTTGAAAAACACGGTTTCTCGCCGTTGCGAAGAAAGACTTTCGGTCGAGGCGCGGTACCGTTAATTTTTTTCCGACCTTTTTTTCCAAGTTGTTTTTCCATAAAATTTTACCGTTTGCACGTACCGTACCGAAATATTATTTTTTGCATGGGGACGTCGGCAACGTAAAAATGGCGAAGTACATTTTACGAGCGGCAACTTGCTCGGTCGCACACAGCGAGATTCTTTTTATGAATTTATGCGAAGTTACTTTTCCCTGAGACTTTTTTTTTTACTATGCGGCCATCCGTGTCCTCGGTTTCAACTTTAAGGGTTATATTGCAGCGGTACCAGATCCGCCCTAATATCGGTGAACCCGTACGATATTTACTGCCTCGTCCTTTTTATTATTATTTTTTTCCGCTTTCTCCGGCGAAAGATTAACTTTATTACAAGGATAGCAGTGTAAAATAGTTTTAACCCTTTTCTTCCGATTTTCCGTTATTCAAAAGGAGCGAAGAATATGCGCGGTGCAGCGATCTCTAACCCTTTCTAAACATTTTATGATTTTTCAAAGAAATGGCCGAGAAAGGTATTATTTTCTGTATTATATATGGATCAGTCATATAACGGACAAAACATTTTTACTGTTTCCAATCCTTCGTCTAACTTTTGTACTATAGCAAGGATTAAACACAAAAGTGTAAAATTTTTACATTCATTCGTTTGTGTGTATATATCGTGAACTAAATCATAAATAAAAATAAATTTAGAATATGATTAAAAAACTGCTGACATTATATTAAACAGTTAAAAAAATGTCATTTATTAATTGATCTAGATACGGAAAAAATATATGTTTAAAAGAGATAATTTCTTTGAAAAAACATTCAAGTAAAATATAATAAAACAATTGTTTCCGCAGCAGGTAACAAGACAAAGTGTCAAGAATTCTACTTTATTCCCCTCAAGGCCATTTCTTCGCGTAAAAAGGTTACAAGAAAACGATAACCTAGTTTCAGTCAACATTGTCGGACATTATGGTGACTTTTTTACGACTGGACAGTGAGCAGCGTCTAGAACAGCGAGGTCAAAAAACGGTATACAAAAAAAAAGTGGAATCCCGTTTTCTATAATTCTCTAGTAAAACTTTCGTCTTGGACTATTTTTTTTTTAACAACGGTACCATAGTGTCGTATATTTTTATAGGATGCTTCGTTTTTTTCCGCCTCTCTATTTCGACCACGCAGCACACAGGCTTTTTACGCGTTTATGCCTTCGGCGAGCACACCGTGTTAATTTTTAACTAAAACAGTGCAGGTTTTTAGGCCTGACCTTGCTGAATCTGTGGAACATTTTTTTTAACGGCACGCAATAAAGAAAATAAAGAAATAAACTCTCGTTAACCAGAGCAAGTCAGTATTTTGTGAGACCGATTTCATCTAATCTCTGTAACATTATTTTTCACAGCAAGCAGTGAAAATTCGATATGCTCTACAGTGAGTTAAGTGATTTACGAATAAATGATTTCAATTTATCTGTTCGAGACATTCTACAATAAAAAATTTTTTACAACTTAATGACCATTGTTCCTCGCAAAGATTTTATAAAATACTAAAAAAAAAAAAGGAAAAAAATATTAAAAACACACTGAGAATGGAAAATGTATTACGATTCTCATGTGACGATTTACCTTCTCAAACCTCAAATGTATCACACTCTCTAGATGGTACGATTCAAAGAGCGATGATCACCACGACTTTAAATCGAGAAATAATCTGCCCTAATGCGCATCTTAAGATTCACGACGTGATGCATGTTGCATCGCACCGGCAGCTGTCGGTAGTCGACGTTAACCTCTTCGAGGCCAGCGCACCGCCGACCAAAGTCAAACATGCCACATCGGGACCCTAACGCTCCCATTTAAAGCGGAGATATCATACGTGCGCGCGCGGAGCTAACGATGTCGAACAGAACCAAAGATGCAGATCGTGTATACGGATTGCATGAACTCATGCTGCGACACGCGATTCAAATTTTTATTTACCAACATTGTTAATAATATTAGGAAAATATATCAATTATTTCTAAACCTTGGAAAATTAAGTTTATACGCGCGCGAGCGCGCGCGTGTGTGTAAATATAAAAGTATTTCATATGAGAAAAAAATTTATAAATATACAGTTGACTCTTATTTCAACCAGACTTTAAAGAATGCACGAATTTCATTTCAGTATTATAAATGTTAAATGAAATTAAAAGAACACATCGAGTATCCGAACGCCAATTTTTCGCATCGGCATTTTCCGGCTTCCGTTTTGCGAAAAATCTCGCACCTAATGCACACGCTTTAGAATACACCACGCAACGCGCGTTAACTTCTTTCCCAACCTCCTCTCTCTCTCTCTCTCTCTCTCTCTCTCTCTCTCTCTCTCTCTCTCTCTCTCTCTCTCTCTCTCATCATAGGTCTACCGCCATCCAAATTCAAACATCCCTCCTCTCCGCTCGCGCTTCTATACACACGTACAATCTCGAGCTTGCGCGCGCGTTGTTGCGAGTGTGTGGTATGCGTGAAAGGGCTCGTGGCTGCACAAAGAGTGTGGCCAGGCGGTCTATGGTGTGTTGGTGACTTAATTCGGTGTGAATATATGCAAGCCCCGCGCCGAACCAATCTCCATCCCTACTCTATCGGTCGCGCTTGGAGCATACACGTAGAGCACCGACCGACTGGTCGGCTAATTTCAATACCTCCCTACCAAACCCCCTTTCCTTCCCCTCCCTCTCTCCCTCCTCTTCCGATGCCGTCACCCACACATTTACGCTAGATAGACTCCGTATACGTGGCCTCCAAGCCGCCTCGCGGTCTTGTGTATGCGTACGCGATACGAGCGTGTGTCACGAGCGCGACAGAGCCTGCGTACGTGTCGGGGTGGATTGTTTTCGCTCGTGACGTGCGTGTGCGCGTAGAACTACCTGAATGTATTTGACGTCAAGGAGATATATTATATGTGAGAGAGAAGAGGAGGGCGTAAGAGAAGATAGTGAAGTACCGGAAAAAAAAGGACACATTTCTACACAAGAAGCACGCTGTAGCGTGTACGCGCGCGCGAGTAGCATTTCGGAAGACACGCGGATGCGCACACGAGCCCGATATCCTTTGATTAATACGTCTTGCTTTAATGCTCGGTTTCATTTCTCCACATTGACGAGATTTTCTTTTCGCTTATCGCGCGATATGATAAGTAATTTAATTACCCGGTCCTTTTTTAAAACACCTCGGATTTTTAAATAACCGTTCTTCCCTATCTGAAGAACATAAATTCGAAAATTTAGCATGTCCGTCATTTCGTAGCATCACGAGATTAATAATAAATTTTATCTCGTAAAGATTATATAGTACAAGAGTGTAAGAGCAACAGAATGGAACCTAATCTCCTGTATCATTTTTATAAAATAAATATCAAAAAATAAATCCAGTTATTCCCAAAATATAAAGATGCATAACAGCTTCTTTCGAATAATTATTAATGCGATGACAAGTACGCGATGACCATAGAAAAAAAGAGATTACAGGAAAATGATACGATAAAATCTTACATATTGCGGACTCGCCAACAATATTATTACAATGTCTGATCGAACGAAAAAGCGACTATTTATTTCGATACGCGATGACAAAATAATAATGTATATAATACATGTATAACTTAATTTTCCCATAATGTGACGCATACCCTGAAAATCTTTTCGATGACAGTTGGAAAAGCTATTTTTACGTGACCGCCTTATTGAAAAAGACCGCAATTTCTCCTACCGTTTCCTTCGTCTCTAAAAGAGAGGATCAAAAGAAGCCGCGATCGGCGGCCCTTGTTCCGCAAGAACTGCCCGAGCAATCACGCGCAATCACGGCTCGTATTATAAAACTGTCCCCGAGGGAGAGTTCTAGTGCTCGACACTGTACGATGATGACGGCGGGGAAGGTCAAAGAGTGGAAACGCGCGGGGATATGGTTGGCGGAAGGTTAGATCGCGCGACGGGTCTTTCGTTGGAGATCTCGTCATCTCGAGGGGATCCAGAATGTATCCGGCATCGTATACGCGAACGCTACTACGTAACTACGTATGGCGATGGCGGGGACACGTTGTCCGAGACAATGGCACCCCATGTGGGGAACGCGACGGCATGACGGTCGCGGCGAAGGGAAGAGAATTGGGAACGTAAACTGGACGGTACGTATCTTTACGGATCATAAAGACTGGCCCTCGTTACGGAGGGACTCGTACCGCACTCGTGGCCACTAAGGCGCCGCACCACGAACCCTCCGTCGCCTTTAACCCTCTCTCTCTCTCTCTGTCTCTCTCTCTTTCTTTTTCTTTTTCTCGTTTCGGCGAACCCTATCTTCCGCGCCGATCGCCCTACGACCCTCTCCCATTTCCCACTTAACCCTTGATTCATCTGTAGTATTCTGAATATCGTGCTGCGCGGAGGAAATAATGTACACTCTATAAATAGAAGATTAATTTAAAAAGATTGCATATGTTATTGAGATAATGTAGAAAAAAGATGATTCTCTTAAATTTTCCCACTTTTATTCAATTTAATCTGATTGCTATTGATCACGAGAAATTTAAAAATTTTATAAGGTATTAAAAATCCTAGTATAATATATACATTTAAATTAAAACAATGCCTTCAAATATTACGAATATTTTCAAATCTTTTAATGTTACCATTTCATTAAAAAAAAAAAAAAATAATTTGCTAACATGATCGTTGAAACATTATGCATACGCGATGAAAATAAGAATCAAAGTCCTAAGAGAATACAATTGAGGTTTCGGGAGACGGGTAAGAGGGATCAGAATGGGTCCTGTTGGTTCCATAAACACCCGCAAAACCCAACCTCCATGCCACATTGTGGAATCTCTCTATTGCGGATGACCGATGGTCCAGAATGCGCCAACGCAAAGGCTGTTTCGAAAGATTATAACTTATTTGCATTTAAACTGCAGTAATGCATACTACAATATGGTTAATATATTTGTAATTATATCTTTTCATAGTTTTGTCACTTTAATAGTATTTTATATCTCGTTAAACTAATAATCGGAGGAGGGAAACTCAGACGTAAGAGATTTATAGTGTTAACATTTTCGTAAGAGATTTATAGTGTTAACATTTTCGTAAGAGATTTATAGTGTTAACATTTTCGTAAGAGATTTATAGTGTTAACATTTTCATAAGAGATTTATAGTGTTAACATTTTCTTTATATAAATTGAAAATTATAGAAATTTTTTATTTGACAAAATTATATTTGGTGGAAAAATTTATAACTTCAAGTTTAAATTTCATTCAATCGTGCGCAATTTTACAAATGCAATGTTTGTTAATTACTCGTGACTTTCATTTGATAGCTGTTATGGAACTGCTATGATGAGCTAGAAAAACTTGTCGCAAATGTAGAGCGGAGTGATTCATATTAAAGCGGAAAGCAACGTTTAAAAGGAAATAGGGCTGAGACGAATTCCAGAACGTCTTTCACGTAACTCTCGAAGTCAATGCAGCGGGGGGTCAGTATCCATAATGAGGCGACGTTCTTCGAGAATGTTTTTCTCTTTGCAATAGATAGTCCCTTTTTTGTATGTATATGTGTGCGCGCGTGTGTTGCAATCTTTTTCGCGCGTGACAGTGGAGCGATCGCCAGAACCGATGAGTATCCGAGAATCCCGTAGAGACGATAACGCATCTCTTTTTGTTTGCTGAATTTGTATTTTTGAAACTTATAAAATATGTTTAAATATTGTTAAAACCTATAAAAATGGTAAGAACTATGCGAGAACTGTCGAAAAAGCAATGGAAATAGCTAGCAACCTCATAGTTCTCGAAAATTCGGTGCCAGCGCTAAGATTAAAAGTGTTTAAAAATATTTAAAGACCAGAACTATTGTTAAAACTTATGAAAATGATTGTGTGGAGCTATGCGAGAAACTGTCGAAGAAGCGATGGAAATAGCTAGCACCTCATAGTTCTCGAAAATGCGGTGCCAGTGCTAAGATTAAAAAATTGTTTAAAAATATTTAAAGGCCAGAATTATTGTTAAAACTTATGGAAATAATTGTGTGAAACTATGCGAGAACTGACGAAAACTGTCGAAATGGAAACAAGGAACACGAAATCGAATATAAACACAAAAAATAATCTACTAGAAGCATACTGTAACGCAGATTTTGCAGGAAATCCAGAAACAAGAAGTACAACAGGATACGTGATCCTATATACTGGAGGCGCAATCAAGAAAGCACACAATCACTCATAGCACTATCCAGTAAAGAAGCTGAGTACATCGCTGCAGCGGAGTGCTGCCAAGGAGTTACCTGTACCTGAAGACTCTGCTTGAAAAATTATTAAGTGACGAAATAAAAATAGAACTAAACATAGACAATCAAAGTACAATAGCATTGATTAAAAATGGAGAGCTAAATAAACGATCTAAACATATAGATGTTAAATTCAGATTCATACACGAATTAGTTAGAGAGTAGATAATATAATAAAACTCTAAAATACTGTTCGACAAGTGAACAGTAAGCCGACATCTTTACCAAATCATTAAATTCTGTAAAATTTGTAAAATTTAAAGAACAGTTATTATGTAACTAGCACAAATTAAGGGGAGATAGAAATCGGATACGAGTAATTTTGTGCGAGTTTTACAAACACACATACACATACCACACACAAAATAGAAGTTTTTCAGAACACAGAAATTTAAAAAAAATAAAAAATATTTATAATTTATTGTATTTGCAATTACTCAACATGTTTAAAACTTGAAAACATTTCCATTGTGTTGCGATTAGCAGGCCACTTTTTATTCTCCATCATAAATATGTAGCCTGTGTGAAGTTAGCACCTCATCTTCAAAAATCGAAAGTTTTATCAAGAGTTCTGTTTGCACCCCAAATAGTTCTACAGTTCCTGATAAGTTTTAGAAATAGTTCCGGCGAAATAGCTAAAAAAATTGCATTTTGAAAAAATGAGGTGCCAACTTCCCGTGGCACCGCAATATGCGAAAAACGCCATTTAAACCAACGTATCTTATAGTTCTCGAAGAGTTCCCAAAAATTTCAACCCCTCTGGACTTAGAAATAAATAACTAAAGTTATACGCTCTTAAAATTTCTAAGTCCAGAAGGGTTGAAATTTTTTCGGAATTTCGGAGTTCTAATAACAGTTCTACTTGCACCCCGAAGAGGTCTATCGATAAGTATTAAGGCCCGAAGCTGTAAAATCAAAAGCGAAAAAGTTCTGGCCACTTTTAGTTATACGCTCTTAAAATTTAGTTAAAATTTTTTTCGGAATTTCGGAGTTCTAATAACAATTCTATTTGCACCCCGAAGAGTTCTATCGATAAGTATAAGGCCCGAAGCTGTAAAATCAAAAACGATAAAGTTCTGGCCACTTTTAGTTATACGCTCTTAAAATTTATTCTAAGTCCAGAGGGGTTGAAATTTTTTTCGGAATTTCGGTGTTCTAATGACAGTTCTATTTGCACCCCGAAGAGGTCTATCGATAAGTATTAAGGCCCGAAGCTGTAAAATCAAAAGCGAAAAAGTTCTGGCCACTTTTAGTTATACGCTCTTAAAATTTAGTTGAAATTTTTTTCGGAATTTCGGTGTTCTAATGACAGTTCTATTTGCACCCCGAAGAGGTCTATCGATAAGTATTAAGGCCCGAAGCTGTAAAATCAAAAGCGAAAAAGTTCTGGCCACTTTTAGTTATACGCTCTTAAAATTTAGTTGAAATTTTTTTCGGAATTTCGGAGTTCTAATAACAATTCTATTTGCACCCCGAAGAGTTCTATCGATAAGTATAAGGCCCGAAGCTGTAAAATCAAAAACGATAAAGTTCTGGCCACTTTTAGTTATACGCTCTTAAAATTTATTCTAAGTCCAGAGGGGTTGAAATTTTTTTCGGAATTTCGGTGTTCTAATGACAGTTCTATTTGCGCCCCGAAGAGGTCTATCGATAAGTATTAAGGCCCGAAGCTGTAAAATCAAAAGCGAAAAAGTTCTGGCCACTTTTAGTTATACGCTCTTAAAATTTAGTTGAAATTTTTTTCGGAATTTCGGTGTTCTAATGACAGTTCTATTTGCACCCCGAAGAGGTCTATCGATAAGTATTAAGGCCCGAAGCTGTAAAATCAAAAGCGAAAAAGTTCTGGCCACTTTTAGTTATACGCTCTTAAAATTTAGTTGAAATTTTTTTCGGAATTTCGGAGTTCTAATAACAATTCTATTTGCACCCCGAAGAGTTCTATCGATAAGTATTAAGGCCCGAAGCTGTAAAATCAAAAACGATAAAGTTCTGGCCACTTTTAGTTATACGCTCTTAAAATTTATTCTAAGTCCAGAGGGGTTGAAATTTTTTTCGGAATTTCGGTGTTCTAATGACAGTTCTATTTGCGCCCCGAAGAGGTCTATCGATAAGTATTAAGGCCCGAAGCTGTAAAATCAAAAGCGAAAAAGTTCTGGCCACTTTTAGTTATACGCTCTTAAAATTTAGTTGAAATTTTTTTCGGAATTTCGGTGTTCTAATGACAGTTCTATTTGCACCCCGAAGAGGTCTATCGATAAGTATTAAGGCCCGAAGCTGTAAAATCAAAAGCGAAAAAGTTCTGGCCACTTTTAGTTATACGCTCTTAAAATTTAGTTGAAATTTTTTTCGGAATTTCGGAGTTCTAATAACAATTCTATTTGCACCCCGAAGAGTTCTATCGATAAGTATTAAGGCCCGAAGCTGTAAAATCAAAAACGATAAAGTTCTGGCCACTTTTAGTTATACGCTCTTAAAATTTATTCTAAGTCCAGAGGGGTTGAAATTTTTTTCGGAATTTCGGTGTTCTAATGACAGTTCTATTTGCGCCCCGAAGAGGTCTATCGATAAGTATTAAGGCCCGAAGCTGTAAAATCAAAAGCGAAAAAGTTCTGGCCACTTTTAGTTATACGCTCTTAAAATTTAGTTGAAATTTTTTTCGGAATTTCGGTGTTCTAATGACAGTTCTATTTGCACCCCGAAGAGGTCTATCGATAAGTATTAAGGCCCGAAGCTGTAAAATCAAAAGCGAAAAAGTTCTGGCCACTTTTAGTTATACGCTCTTAAAATTTAGTTGAAATTTTTTTCGGAATTTCGGAGTTCTAATAACAATTCTATTTGCACCCCGAAGAGTTCTATCGATAAGTATTAAGGCCCGAAGCTGTAAAATCAAAAACGATAAAGTTCTGGCCACTTTTAGTTATACGCTCTTAAAATTTATTCTAAGTCCAGAGGGGTTGAAATTTTTTTCGGAATTTCGGTGTTCTAATGACAGTTCTATTTGCACCCCGTAGAGTTCTATTGATAAGTATTAAGGCCCGAAGCTGTAAAATGAAAAACGAAAAAGTTCTGGCCATTTTTAGCGGAAGATGAGGTGCCAGCTTCCAGATAAAAAAATTGTTTTAAATTATTTGGAGGTCGGAACTATTGTTAAAATGTATAGGGAACTGTAGATCTTCGAGAACTATAAGATACGTTGGTTTAAATGTCGTTTTTCGCATATTGCGGTGCCACGGGAAGTTGGCACCTCATTTTTTTAAAATGCAATTTTTTTAGGTATTTCGCCGAATCTATTTCTAAAACCTATCAGGAACTGTAGAACTATTTGGGGTGCAAACAGAACTCTTGATAAAACTTTCGATTTTTGAAGATGAGGTGCTAACTTCACACAGGCAAATAGGTATACATATGTATATAGAAATGTTTTCGACAAATAATAACTATTAAATATTTCTTAAATAATGTTTTTTAAATACTACAATTTTTTTTAAAATCTCAAATATCTTTTCTCGCATGTGACATTGTCGGAAGTGTTGAATCTAAAGATCATGCGCAATGTTGGAACATACTAAATTCGACACTCCTGCCGACTCGTCACACGTAATGTTAAAAGATATTCGAAATTTTTAAAAAATTTTACATTATTTATATAAAAAACATACATTATTTAAAAAACATACATTATTTAAAAATGCACATATTATACATTATTTAAAACATATTTTAATAGTTATTATTTGTCGAAAACATTTCTATGTATATTATATGATGAAGAATAAAAATTGGCCTGTTAATCGCAATGCAATAGAAATGCTTTCATGTTTTAAACATATCGAATGATTGCAAATACATAAAATTTTAAAGTTTAAATGATTTCTTTTCGCTCAAGAAAGATCTATATGTACGATGATGAGGCGTCGGTCGATTTTCAAGAATTGTTTATTCTAAAACAAGAATGGAAATTATCAGTTTCCGTAAGTGAATTTTTTTCAGAAATTGAACGGTCTCTTTAGACTTCTGAATAACTTCACAAGATCTAAGGATTATTCTTAAGATTCAACTCAACAAAATCGAAATTGAAAGAGTTTCCCCAAACTTCGTTTCTATAATGGAAATTTTCTAAGTTCCCTTAAGTGTGTGAAATATTTTTCTCGAATAAACAAACTCGTTTCTTCAGAGTTATAGCTACACAAGAGTTTTAATAATTATTCTTAAGGTCCGACGTGAAATCAAAATTGAAAAAGTTCTCATTCACGATTTTTCATTTCTGGAATTAAAATTTTTCGATCAAAAAATTCTCTTTTTGAAAAGTATGAGACATTAAATCTGTTCTAATTGAAATAAAAAAGTTATGACTAACTTTTTCGTATTGCGAAAACGCAAAGTTGACGCTTCATATTTCCAGACCACTATTTTTTACATTTAATCAACAGAATTCTTTTAAAACGTATCAAGAACTCTAAAATTTTTTGGAGAAAAGCCTGAACTCTATTAATTATAATAAATCGAAAAGACTGTGAAATCCAAATACGAAATCAGTATAAAAAGGGGGACTAATAAGAGCCAGCGCACAGATATTATGCGCAACAATTTTATTTCTAAATTCTTTAAACGTTTCGGTCCTTCCTTTGGAGCATCCTCAGTATATTAATTAATACTGTGTCTCATGAAATGCGGGCATTGACACGTGAATTTCAATATTAATTAATATACTGAGGACGTTCCAAAGGAAGGACCGAAACGTTCAAAGAATTTAGAAATAAAATTGTTGCGCATAATATCCGTGCGCTGGCTCTTATTAGCCCCCCTTTTTATACTGATTTCGTATTTCTATTAATTATCAAAATTTTAAAAATGTGCTAACTTCACAGATGTAAAAAAACTGGCTCTAAGCGAACTCGTACAACGACGCGCATAATTCTGAATGACTGCAAAGACGACCCCGTGGAGTGCCAAAATATTGAGAGGGGCCTTATAGCTTCTCCACGTAACTCGCCGAGAAGAAACGTCGAGAAGGAGGGCGATAAATAGTAGGCTAACCTCATTTTTCATATGGCCCATAAAAATCGTCGTCCGTGTATGGCCGGTCTGAATAGGGCCCCCAAACCTTTCAGCAAGCCCCGAAGAAGAGAAAGATGTCGGTGAGGCACTGCCATTGGCAAGCGCGGAAGCGTGACATTATATTTATGTTGTCACCCCGCGTGTCAACGGCGGGCTACCGGCACACACACTCGTGAGAGCAAGAAGGGAAAGAAAGAGAGCGGAATAAAGAGCTCGCGATATCGGCGAGGGGCCTGTTCGGGTCCTGTCTGCAAACATCGCCATTGGCGCATCCCGATCGCTACTCATACCGCGAGAACAACAATACGGAATTCTCTCGATACCTGTGTATACTGGTGCCAGTCATCGTAAAACCATCGAATCGAATCGCGAAGAAAGCCATGAGGCTCCTCTTCTTGAGACTTCTCTCTGATACATTCTACGCGCGACGATAGAAAAGTCAAATTTGGACATAAATGAGAATCGATATAATTTTTTTTTTTAATAATTTAGATCGTAAGGAAAATTGTAAAAAAAATAATAGAATATTTTCTACGTGTGTTAGATCTTGATCCCGAAGAACATAAGCCAATACAATAACGCAATTATTTCGGGGAGGAGCACGTATAATTAAACTCGAGATAAATAGCAGGCTCTCTTCCGACTAAAGTCGTAGACGATAAAACGGAGAGAGATCGCAGGGGACCTTTCCGGTTCGCGTTACACGCGCGTGCCTCTGTTGTTGCAACTGTCACGCTCCGAAACAGTTGGCTCCACGACACTCTCGAGAACGTCTGCGAATCGTCAACGTAAGATCTCGCGCCGACAACATCCGGCCTTTTAAGCGATACGTCGCCGGCCACTTAAGGTAACCTACGATCTGTCAACGGTACCACAATTTATTTCAATAAGGAAAGAAATCATTTGCGGTAGTCGGAAAGAATTTTCCTGCGAATGCATATCAAATTACCGAACAGATTTATCAAAATAATTTTTAAATCATAATACAACACGAAAAGGCTCTGATATATAAATACAAAATTCAGATTTGAAATGGGCTAAACAGAAATTAGATGTAACAAACTTGTTTTAAAATTTTCTTTATTTAATTTGAACGTTTCGGTCCTTCCTTTGAACCATTTTCAGAAGATCGATTAACAAAAAAATTCATGCGTCTTGATCCACATCCCCGTCTTACGTCTTTGGTAAGTCCTCTATCAATTTCAGTCGTTAAGAGATGACGAGAATAGCCCGAAAAGTCAGATATTATTCTCATCTCTTAACGATTGGAATTGATAAAGGACTTATATAAAAACGTAAGACGGGGATGTGGATCAAGACGCATGAGTTTTTTTATTGATCAATCTGCTGAAGATGGTCCAAAGGAATAAAGACCGAAACATTCAAATTAAATAAAGAAGATTTTAAAACAAATTTCTTGCGCCTAATTTCTGCGCTTGGCTCTTATCCTATTTTCTACCTGAATTTTGTATTCATTTTTAAACTATATATTTCAAAATTTTTCGGCACAAAGATTTTCTCATTAATTTATTCTTGTTCTTTAATTATTATTTTTTTAACAATTTCAATTAATTTGATCGTTCTATGAAGTATTTCTGTTGAAAAAATGTTTCATGTATTTCTCAAAGAATGTATAATTCAGAAGAAAGCACTGCAAACAGAGTTCCGGGACGCTGATCCAGCTAGCATTCAGACACGAAACACGTGATATGTATATCGAATAAAATCTGACGCGAGTCTCTCAGTCCGGATGTGAACATTGACATTATCCGATAACCGAAACGTACGAAAAAGACCGTGACGAATTACTCGAAGCTGGCTGAAAAGCTCCAGAGAACAATCAATATCCGTCGTTTGTAACTGGCATAAGTCGTACGTGCTCGCGAACGTTATATAGGCGGGCAACGCGTGCCAGTTTCCATCGGGAGTGACGGTAACAGCTGTTGCACGTCCATTTCAGAGCTTTCCCCGCGGAAAACTCCGCGGGAAAGAGAGAGAGAAAGAGAGAGAGAGAGAGAGAGAGAAAGAAAGAGAGGGATATTGGCGGCGGTGATCGCCGCGTAAACACAACCTAAAAGCAGTAGATCACCCGATTCCTCCTCGTACGTTTCTGAAACACGCACAGATAACTATACGCTACCTTGAAACGCCGCGCCCGATCGATTTATGCTTGTCAGACAGTAAAGGAGCAAACGAGCCGGGACAGCCTCGAAGAATATATCGATCCGCGCGAGTAGACTTTTCATCATTGCGTGTCTTGAGAGAATCAAAATCCGCAGGAATTTGACGCAACGCGAAATTTTCTCTCGCAGATATATTTTACTTCGAAATAAAATCAGCGATATATGACCTATGTAAACTTGGCACCCTACTTTTAATAAATAAAGTTTTCAATATATAAAAAGATAGTATTTCGTTTGTAGTTGTTTGTAGTAACAATATTTTCGTTTGTAGTTCAAGCCATGAAAAATATAGAATTTTTAAAAAATGACTCACCTGACATTTTTTAAGATAAAGAACACTCGTTAATATGTCTTTTGATTCAGAATCGTTTGTAGTTGTTTGTAGTGATTTCCCTATCGTTTGTAGTTGAACAGTTTAAAAGTTACAACATATTTACAATAAATAAATAACGTAACTTTGTCAATTTTAAAGATATCTCGAATCGACTTGCGCCGTGTTTTAAAACCGTTTGTAGTTGTTTGTAGTGATCTATCTTTCGTTTGTAGTTGCATCGTTCATGAGATATAATTATTTAAACAATTGCACTAAAGGGAATTTTGTCAATTATCAAGATATCTTGAAACAGATTACGAGATTCGATTTAAAATCGTGAAAGGAGAATCACTATAAACAACTACAAACTAAATCGAGTCCCGCAATCCGTTTCAAGATATCTTGATAATTGACAAGTTCCCCTTTAGTGCAATTGTTTAAATAATTATATTTCGTGAATGGTGCAACTACAAATAAAAAGGAAATCACTACAAACAACTACAAACGATTCTTAAACACATGGCGTAAGCGGATTCGAGATATCTTTAAAATTGACAAAATTACATTATTTATTGTAAATATGTTGTAACTATTAAATTATTCAACTACAAACAAAAGGAAAATCACTACAAACAACTACAAACGATTCTGAATCAAGACATATTAATGATTTTTCCTTATCTTAAAGTCGGGTGACAGTCACTTTTTAAAAATTCTCTATTTTTTTATGGTTTGAACTGCAAACGAAAATATTGTTACTACAAACGACTACAAACGAAATACTATCGTTTTATATATTGAAAACTTGATTTATTAAAAGTGCGTCAAATTCATATAAGTCGATATGTGCATATATGTAGAAAAAAATCTAGCAGAACACATCCAGATTTACACTACGAATAACATGAGGTAATTTCAAATCACATGTAAAATAATACCGAAAAAAATAAAAAAATATGTGTGTGTGTGTGTGAACAAATTGATTACACATTCTCAGAATAATTAAATTAAATTTTATAAATTTTATTAAATTTTATTTTCTCAATTATTATTTTTTATGGCAAAAGTTGTATAAGTGAGAAATAATATGCAAAATATGTAGTCTTTGAGAAACTAAAACCTGATCTCTCTCTATTTATTTTTTAGAATTATAAACATTATTAGAGTATTTAGAATAGAATATTTTTATCTTTCGAGTGCGCGATTGTGCAGCTTGCATAAATTAATTTTGACTCTGTGATTTTCGCAATTTCGATAAATATCAAGGAATTTCCCGAAACGAACGGTCGGAGAAAAGTATTAGTAGTGGCAGATCGCGCGAAAACGAACGAGAGATAAGGGCATAAAAAATCGACCATTCATTCATGGCGCACGATAAAATCTATCCACCGCTGTCGAGAGAACGCGAGATCGTATCGTAATGTAGTTTTTACAACGACAACAAATACACAGCGGATATCTAACGTATCACTTTTACCACAAGACTCGCGTATATAATTCCCGGATGCTTTCATTCGCGAAAGCGCAATTTCGTATATCTATTTGACGAGCTTTAAAGCTCGTCAAATAGATATACGAAAGATTTCGGTTAAACGCGCTATTCTTCTATAGTCACTATTTTTCCACGGAGAACGAAACACGAAAATGATTCCGGTGACCGAATGGTGAACAAATCGTCTCACAATCAGAATTTCCCTCGATAGTTTCGCTTCCTCTACTCTTGCCACGTCAGTTTATGTACATATATACACGCGCAGCGGAAAAAAATCCACGCAACTGCGTAATTACCTTGCGTAATTGTGGGATCGCGAGAATTCGGTAGTTCGCGAGGGTTGCACGCGCGGTCGCCAAAGAGGAAAAAGATCGGTCCATTCATGCGCGTACGCGATAAAATCTCAGAGCCGCGTTGAAAGCGCGCCAGATCGTATCGGTCAGTAATGCGATCCCCCCAGCAACATAATGGCGCAAAACCCGGCCCATTGTTGTCGACCGGAGTGCATTCAGTGCACAGGATGTGCTCCCGATTTTCTCGGGTGTCGTATAATGTGGCTTACGCCTAACGGGGGGATGATAGGAAGGGGATAATGCAGCGAGATCCGACGATTTAGGATACCGAAAAAGAAAGAGAAAGAGAGAGAGAAAGTTGTAGCGGCCGCATCGAGTGTATGTTCTGCATGGGATACACTTTTTTGCCAAGTGTAATCCGTGAATGTATCCTCCTGCGGAATTACAAGAATCCATTTCCCACGTATAATTTAATTCAACTACGGATAAAAATACGTCTTCGAAGCGTTGCGACGTGCCGCAAAAACGCGTGTCGAGGCAGTTTCATTAGGACACACGGTGAAATATCTCTACCCCGTTAGACAGTAAATTTGCACGAATTAGAATTTCAAGCGTCGCACGACGACGCGGACCCCATGCCTCTCGAAAAGAAAAAGGATGTCGACGAGAATGGTGCGATGCGGCGGCGGCGGCGGAGGCGGGATGCAAAAAAAAAAGACACGGATATAGCGTCGATATTATTTTTTAACCGGATGATATACGACCGAGCGACGATTTACAGAATTGCAGCGCCGACTGACGATTGCTTCGTTTTTACAATCGTTGGAAAAAAAAACATTCCGAAAGAGGACGTTTCGCACATTTCTTTTGTTCCTACCGCTTCACCTTGTTACATCTTTCTTTACGCATCGACCACGATGTCTAGAAAAAAAAATTTTTTTCCTACGCGCTGTTCATCAAAACTACATCTTTATAGCTGAGGTTTGATTTTTTTTGGTGTAGAAAAAAAAGGGAAATACTGAAGAAAAAGAAAAAAACGCAGGAGTCGCATGGGACAATGGTTTCTCGATACGCCGAGCGGACGATGCTTTTAATTTTTATGAGATTTTCGGGTTAAAAAAGCAAGCGTGTGTGCGCACGCGCTATGTACACTGACCGAAGTGGGATTTTCCTTTTGCGGGACTTTTATTAGGATTGTAAAATCCCTGCGGCTCGCCACCGACCGAAGGAGACAAAAAAAATAACAAAAAAAAACTTTCGAGCGAGACGCAAGCATCGACCCGGGGTGCAATCAGGCTCTTAATAACGGACACGTGCTTTTCGATCGAAAAACTCGCGAAAAAACTCGCTGACAAGCACGCGCTAGAAAAGACTCCCGCAAAAAAGAGCATAAGAGTTACGATGTCGCGAACCGCGTATCTTTCTTCTATGGACTACGTTTAAGACCAATTATCGGTGGTTAATACGAATTCCAGTTCGCAAATCCGACAAAAAAAGCAGTAAGAAAAAAAATTTTTTTTTTACGCACATAAGATGAGAATCGAACATGATCAGAACCAAAATTACCAGAAAATAAATCAGAATATATACTTAAGAAATTACCAGAACATAAATCAGAATAAAATTATCAGAAAATAAATCAGAATATATACTTAAGATATTATTATATTGATTATATTGATTATATTGATTATATTGATAGCGTAGGCGTTACGGGATTAGAAAATATCACAACGAATTTTTTATTTAAATTGTATGTAAATTGTAGCATCAAATACTTGTCGAAAATATACTTGTCGTACGGTGTATAGAGAAGTGGCGCCATCAAACAATCATGGGCAATGAAAATGCGAAGTGAACATTTGTAGAGTAGATAACGTGGATAACTTTCAAGTTGAGTACAATTTCAGAGATCTGTTTTATCTACTACTCTCTTATCTAACCGTGGATAACTTCCAAGTTGTGTACGATTTCAGAGATCTGTTTTATCGACTACTTTCTTACCTACTGCAAATGAAGAAAAATTATCGGCCACCAGCCGATAAAATAACCGAGGAAATTTTTATAAATTGACTCACCAGCCGCTGCGTCGATAAAAAAATCCTCCAGCTCCTTCGCTCGTTCGCCGTGTAGTAATCCATTCGATGTAATCCATTTCAGGTAATTCGAAGAAAAAAAAAAACACCACAAAATCTCACAATATTCACTCTCGACACTCTGCACATTGTGCACATTGTGCACATTTGTGCACATTTGTGCACTCTGAACACTCGCGACACTCCCGAGCACTCCCGAATTTTACTTTGATTCTGAACGACGCGGCGCGGCATAAATGCAATATGCGCAACTTAGCAATACATCTTTATTAAATCGAAATTTCACGAGCGAGCAATAAATTATCATTGCGTTTCGCGGACAATAATACAGCATTGCCAAGGATCCGTTCGACACTCCCGATACACTCCGAATAAACGAGCAACGTAATATACGCAACGATCTCCGCGATACATTATAACCACCGTTACACTACGATACGAACACGGATTAGACTCTGCGCAGATGGGTGAGTCCATTACTTCGCGCGTTTCGAGTCGCGTACAAATCGACGCACGTTATCCGCGGCATTTTTACTCGTCGAAAGCATGTGTACGTGTCTTCATATTTCCCTGAAATAATTGCAGAAATCAAACAGAGTCTCGTCCGAAACTGTTGGATTTCCGCAATCACTTCCGGGCAACATACGTACACACGCTTTCGACGAGTAAAAATGCCGCGGATAACACGCACCGACTTGAGACGCGCGCGCGACGCGAGACCGCGCGAGGTAAGATGGGCGCAGCACCCTGCGCAGTAGCCTGCGCAGTATACCGTTTTCGCCGCGTCCCTGGAATATTCCATGAAACGAAATATTTTTCATAACTTCGCCTCGCGCGAAATATTTTTGAACTTCGCCTCGCGCGAAATTTTTTTAACTTCGCCACGCGCGAAGTTAAGAAATATATTTCGTTTGATGGAATATTCCAGAGACGCGTCGAAAACGATATACTGCGCAGCTACTGCGCAGAGTGGTGCGTCCATCTTACCTCGCGAGGTCTCGCGTCGCATGCGTCTCAAGTCGGTGCACGTTATCGGCGGCATTTTTACTCGTCAAAAGCGTGTGTACGCGTATGTTGCCCGAAAGTGATTGCGGAAATCCAGCAGTTTCGGACGAAACTCTGTTCGATTTCCGCAATTACTTCAGGGAAGTTTGAAGACACGTACATATGCCTTTCGACGAGCAAAAATGCCGTGGATAACGCGCGTCGATTTGTACGCGACACGAAACGCGCGAAGTAATGGACTCGCCCATCCGCGCAGAGTACTAATCCGTGATCGCATCGTAGCGTAACGTTAATTATAACGAACACAATATTACAGAACGACGCGTCAAAATCGCGGACATGTCTCACCTTCGCGATAGTCGAGACAGTACTGAGTCGTATTAACAAGGAAGTAATGAACAAGTGAAGACGAAAACAAGTGAAGACGAAAACAAGTGAACGCGAGTTGGAGTGGGAGGGGGAAGCGAGCCCTCGGCAACGAGCCCGGCCGTCCGGCCGTCTTGTTGGTGTGAGTAAAATTGTGTATGTATGTATATAAAATGTAGTAATGTTAGTAACGTCGGTTATTTCTTCGAAATGAGATAAACGTATGAACTTGAAAAAAGACAGAAGAAGAAAAAGAGAGAGAGAGATTATCGAGACTGAGCGCACCTTATGTATAATATAACACGAATAAACCTGTCTGTATGCTTGAATGTATGAGTTTGGAAATATAAAATACATGTCAATTTCTATTAAACCAGAGAGAGAAAGAGAGCGAGAGTGAGAGTGAGAGAGAGAGAAATAAGTGTGTGAGAGAAATGTGATTCTAAAAGAACAGAAACGATTCACGGAAAAAGCGAATCGATATAATTTACTTCTCGCGTTTCTCGGATTTTGTCTAGCAATAAAAAATACATTATTATATTCCGAATACGATAAATATTAAATTCTGACGTTCTGTGCGAGACAACGAGTAAAAATTGGGAAAATTTTTATCTGGAAATTATTAGCCATTATTTTTTTCACGTATGCCAACGGGACTCAGGGCCGGTTGATCCGAAAAATACGACGACGGTAAAATACATGACAATTATATCGCATATAACAATTTCTCAGCTCGTTGTTCGGGAAAAGAGAAAATCTATAAGAGAAAGAACGAAATGCGCCGCGTGTAGCATATATACATATATGAAATAAATATGTATACGTATATATAATTTCTTAAGTTAAACTAAACTAATCAAAATTTTTGTGTCAACGTTTTATCAAATATTTTTATACATTTGTTTGTATGTTTGCCGGAAAAAAAGTAAAGTTCACTTCTCAATTGCTATAAATGATTGTTTGAGAAGTAAACTTTACTTTTTCCCGACAAATATGCAAATAAATATATAAAAATATTTGATAAAATTTTTACACAGAAATTTTGATTAGCTTAGCTTAAGAAATTAATATATTATACGTATATATATTTCACATATGTACATATGCTACACGCAGCGCATTTCGCTCTTTCTTTTATGATTTTCTCTTTTCCCAAACAACGAGCTGAGAAATTGTCATATGCGAACTTGCCGTGTATTTTACCGTCGTCGTATTTCTCGTATCAACATACGCACGTATCTATTCACTCTAGCGTATATTATAAATAAAGCGGCCGAGATTGCTCCTTCGAATTTTCCCCTCCTTTCCACTATTCTATCCTCTCCTGTATTTTTCGCTTACAATTAATGTCAATTATTGCGCAGGCAATTATATATCTATACGCGTTAATGTCACGTTTAATCGAAATCTAACACTCGAAGCATTCACATGCCACAGTTAATTTTAATGTGACATATTTAATTCGCGTAATACAAGGAGTGCGTTTCACTTGCCATTCGCAGCACTCGCATCATCTGTCTTTATTTAAATTTCGTTTAACAGGAAGGATAAAATAATCCCAGCATTGCAAACATCAAGTGGAACATGCCTAAGAGAATCATATTATTGTTGTAACGGAATAAGAAGTAACATTTAATTATCTCCCTGTCTTCGTCTACATTATGTAATACGCAATTATTTGTGTGGCATCATGATTTGTAATGCACATATAATCGCGATAGATCATCGGAAGGATAAAAACATCAAAGGAACGAATTCGGTTGATCGCTATGATTAATATTGGCGATTGCTGTATCGCTGTGGTCATCATTATATTATGGTACGTGGATATTACGATCGTAAAAGAGTCAATGGTCTCATCACGTTTGAGTTACAATTTTAAGTTACTGCGAATAAATATCGTCTACAGATAAGTATGTAGTATAGAGAATGTCGAAAAGAAGTATCAGATAACTGTCGTATTATACGTAATACAGTATATCGTTTCAGTAGTGCAAACATATGATAGTTCCGTCCAGTGAGCCTCGCAACTGTAAATCTAAACATTGTGTCAAACGTATTAATAAAATTAGCGAGAAAGTTACCGGGGATAAATCTCGTTTAACAGAGAAGCGTAGTATCCGAAAGAGTGCCGAAAAAATTATCGGGTTACTGTCATATTATGCGTAATACAGTATATCGTATCGACAGTGTGATTGATGACGGGATATGAATCGCGACTTATCGCTAGCGATCCGGTCTTTCCGGAAATTTTTAATCCTTTCGCGTATCATTTTCGGCTTCCGCGAACTTAGTATACGCAGATAAAGACAAAACCACAGTACATCTATAAAAAAATTAATTTTCCGAAGTAATAATTAAATGTATCACGCGAAAAGCTGTTCTATAAATCTGATTTCGCTGTTCTTAATTCCAATTTATAAATTGCAATATTTTTATAGGATAGTTTCTATTTAAATGCTTCTATTTAATACTTGGTTTTATATTAAGCCAAACAAGCGACCAAGAGCTTGTACTTTAAAGCTCGAGCAACCAAATAGGATGATATTCTGATGAGCGCGAGAGAGAGCAAATCTCACGTCTGTGTATTATCGTCCTTTTGATGTCCTTCTCAAAGCCGGACCAGCTTACATTCCTCGCTGTTGTAAGCACAGGGAGGTAGAAGCTGTAAATTTCGACAACCAAACAAACACAAGATTGGTGGATTTTTATCATTTTCCAAAGTATATGTCGTTTTATGTATATTTCTTTACATTTATACTACATTTATACAAAATGATAAGATCTCTTATCTGTACGTCCAAAAAAAAATCATACCAAGAATTTTCCCCCCAAAAATAACAATTTGCAAACAAATTTTGCTTTGAATAAAAACACTCCAGCATGTGGAATTTTTGCAAAATAATATTAATAAAGAAAAATTACGATTATATAACAAAAAAATATTTAAGATTATATATGCGTACACTTGTGGATAAAATATCTGTGATTTACGTTATTTTATACATCTATCCACGTGTTTTGAAAAGTTCTAAATTGATAATAAAATGTATTAAAGCATTAAATAAATCTTACAATGTTAATCTATACATTGGTACAAATAATAAGTTACATATTCTGATAATGCCTGCACAAATTTCCTAAAAATATTCAAAACTAAATAAATGACATGATTGGCATTTCCAGATGCTGCTTGCCAAAATTACGTGAAACTCGAGTGCCATCCCTGTATCGTTGGAATCTGGAGTATACTGGACAATACAGAGAGACAGTCGCTCAGCGAGGCTTTATTAAGCTTATTAACTGAACATACAAGGGTGGTATCTACGTCAGTGGTCGGGGAAAGTATAGCTGCCGAAAGGGACGTGAGGATAGAAGGTAATAGTGGCTAGAGAGCTGTATTTCAACTCGTTTAATCGCGGCGCATCCGAGAGCTCTATTTATCGTATCTCTAATTAATCATCGCGTATCTCTCTTTCCATTTTTACTGTCTCTATCAGTTATCCTTCAAACGAGGCGATAGAATTAAATGAAAGCGTTTCCGCGGACAATTTTAATTAAACATTAATGTTTTACGATGAAATCGCATTTCTTTATATTATTGGATCTTATCATCCGTGAGCTTTCCTTGATTTTCCCAGATAATTGAAGAGTTAATTATTGTTAAAAGCTCATATGTCGCACGCGTGCGACAACATTGTATTCTACATGATGTGAAAATTATTTTAAAAAATAATATATTTTTTTCTAGCGATAGAAATTGAATATCAAATTCAAGTTGTTCTCCAATCTCCTCGCACTATCTCTTTGACAATTTTTTTACTCTTTGACCCGCCTTTGTTTTATCGCGTGTCCTCCAGAAAAGAATTATTAACTGCACGCTTCGTAGCTGAATTAACGAAAGACGAATTATATCGATGGAAACGGAAATGGGAAAAATTACTCCGTACAATCACGAATAGACCACGTTCTTATTTTTTTTTTTTTTTTGTGTGTTTCCAATAATACTCACTAATACCATACATATGTATATTAGATATATTTATTATTATTATTAAGTCTTTACGACTCCCGCATTATTTAGTTGTAAAATTATTTTAATATGATTTATAACTGCATTCACAAACTTCTATTTCAAATTTCAAATTCTTTCTGTACTTCTTTTTAAACAAAACAATCTTCAAAATTTTATGTTCATAACAAAATTGGCTGTTGCAAATATACACATGCACGTAAGAACCGAGGGAGATGAGAGCTCACGTAAGGGCCGCGGTGAATTTGCTCATAAGCTGACGGAACAGGAGCGATCCTCGTCTAATCGCATCCCTAGTCCTGATTTAGGACGGGATTTTAATTACGAAGGGTCAGTAAGTGCGGCTGTCCACTTGGCACAAGTATTCCTCCCTTATTTATAGTTCATTAGCTCGGCTTTCACGTAGAAAGCAAATTAACTTACGCGACACTCTGCCTTTGTCCAGAGAAAACGAAAACTTCTCTTTTATCGTTAAAAATCTTACAGCGAGAAGCATGTTATAAAATATGTCCTTCTAGTATTATTATTATGGTAATCCATAATTACCTCAAAAAAATATTACATTAAAAACATTATATTATTAGATATACTATTAAAGTTATATTAAACGAATAGTTTTTTTATAAAGTAAAAAATTATCAAAGATTAAATCGTATAACGGAAGATTTAATTACCGGTAAAATTACTGATAGCAAAATTATTTTATTTTAATAATCAAATGACTTTAAAAATTAAATTTTTCCATGAGAATAAGTTTTTTTATTTAGCGAAAAGAGATGAAATTTCGTGTGATTGTTAAATGACATCTATTAATATATCTATCTATGAATAATATACTTTATGTAAATCGAATTTTTTTTTTTTTTTAAGAAAGCAGTCAAAGATACGGTAGTCTTTTCCGGTGGCGCTGGAAGTGGCTCAGAGCGATATCGTTGCGTTGATAAAAAAAGCGTCAAAAGATCCTTCTATTTAGTTTGGTCAGCCGCTATTAATTATCTCGTACTGCCTAATGCAACTGTCAGATATAATCTAGACGCAGTTGAATAATGTCTTACTGATCTTTTTTCTGGATCGAATGTCGGTCAAATTGACTTTTAATTTGCATAAGAACGTAAAGAATAGTTATCGTTATAAAGAACAATGTACGTGTACAGAGAGCATTATTCTCGGGAAAAATAAATTTCAAGATTGTTTAATGTATTAAATAGTTACGGGGCTATTCCGAATATTTTTCATAATATATTCTATCTACGTCGACAGTGTCAATTTTGTAGTACGCGTGCGCTTTGTATATGAGCACATATACGATTAAAATCAATGCCTGATTGCCGGATTACGACTGATAAGAAAAAGTTTGAAAGACTTAATGTCTTAATTCTTGGTTTCGTACGTCGGTACTTGTGTACATACAAATAATGCGGTCATAGCGGTTGCGGTTTCGCGATTGATCGTAGTGCCGATTTTTGCGGCGATTCCGAACGTTTTCGCGATGCGGATAGGCGAACGATCAGTAAATTCACCCCCATACAAGGAGCACTCCCAAGAAGTTAATCACCTATATCTTGCGAACGCGGCAAACCGCATCTACCTTCTCGATTACGCTTCAGTAAACCACAGTGCAATAAACAGTAGCATCATGTGACCGCGATTCAGAATTTTTGGTGGAGCCTGGAATACGAAACTGTCCAAGCAGAAAGTCATATAAGAATCTGAAAAATTACGACGTTTTCTAGACTTTTTTGTTGTCCGATAATTGACTATAGCACACATGACAGATACGTTTGTTAAGAAAAACTCATATGAATATATCACTTGTATGGATATTTTATAAAATCTTCGCCTTTTTTTGACGTAATGCGAGATCATTCGATTGTTCAGACAATAAACTACGACACTAAACGTGAAACTACGTGATTCATAGAAATTGAATGTCGACACGAACAAGATCTCATCAGGGGATCCTTTAAAGATCATTAGTAATATTTAATTTATGCAACCATGACCGATTTTTTTTTAAGAGTACCATTCACTCGGTCCAGTGTGTGCTCCGGCGAGAAGCATCGAGATCCAAGCTTCCACGGGAAAGGAAAAGGGGTCCAGAGAAGGAAGAGATGCGGAAAGCGCGGTGGAGGTGCAAAGGAACAAAATCGCACGGGTGGGGCGAGCGATGCATGATGCGGGAGAATGGACCCCTCCATCTGCTTCCCCAACGAGAAGCTCCGCCTCCAGAAAGCCGAGTGACGTCACACGGACACTTGTTACGCCTTGCCGTTGCTTGTGATGGGATGCTGTGCCGCTGAGATTTTGCGAAAACTAAAGGAAACCATTTGACACATGCCAAGAGGCATCTATACACCGAACAAATTTATCTCCGCTACAAAATCTTCCTTGACTCATTGACCATGGTCGTGAGTCTTTTTGATTCTGTTCAAGCGCACTTAGAAAGCTTCTCTTTAATAATTGCAAAAACAAAAAATAGTATTTTATAATAAATACAAGCACACAAAAGATAAAATACTGATAAAATGTTAGAACGTTTCTTTTTAATTTTTAACGTACGTTGATTATTATAAATGAAATATCTGCAAATACTGTTAAATTACATTATGGATACGTGTAACGGGAGATTTATTATTAGACTATATCGCAATCGCGTGACGCGTTTTCTACCCCCACATCGCGCATTTCCACTCTGCAAAGAAAGGAGGGGAAGAATCGCCCGAAGGCTGGACCATCATATCGCGGTTATCGGGAGGCTGGGCCGTTGTGGGAAATCACGCGATAACGTCGAGAATTTCGTCGGTATTTTGTCTCTTATCGTTGCGAGAGGTGGCCTGAACGGCGCCTGATAGTCGCCGTTTGAACTAACATTTTTAATCGATGCATCTCTCTTGTGGACCGCGCGATGTATCGAAATCTATATCTCAGTACGTCAACTTTTGTCAGGGCAATCTTCGAAGTATTTCAAAATTAGTTGCTTGAATAAATTAACGCGCCAGTGACTATATAGGAAAAACACGAATGCGCGTATATGCTGACACATAGGAAATCCCACGAATTTATTTATCCTATCGCGATGCGTATCACGTCTGCCGACTCGTGAGGTTGACGAATTCGCGAACATACGACATACATCTCTCTTTCCCGCGAAGTAACGGGTCGCCGTTTCGCCGACCGGACGGCGGAAGTGTCGGGGGAAAGAATGTTCGCCGTCATCGTGTCGTCGACGTCGACGTAGACGACGACGACGACGACGACGACGAGATGCAATCACCACCTTCGGCGACTTGGTGATCACGGGTTCGAAAAGTGGCGCGACATGGAACAGGGGGAGAGGCGGCGTGCTGTGCGCGTGGTGGGAGCGGTGGAGAGCGTAGCCCGTTTCTGTCGTCGAGGGGCGTCAGTTCGGTGGCATAAGCGGTGGCGGGGGTCCAGAATCACGGGGCTTAGGCCGTCCCGGGCCGCTTACGCGCGGAACACGCGGTCCGCCGAGCCGCTCCGCGCGGCATTACGTCGCGCACCGCCGACCGCGACTGATGTTTGCGAGAGGATCGTCGGCCCCACCGATTGTCGCGATCATGACGCAGCCTTCCGACGAAGGAAATGTCAGTGGGTGTTATGTAGGAAAAGTGCGCCGTTTAACCGAGTGTAACGCCGCGTGACGTTATATCGTATTCGTGGAATCGACGTCTGGACCGTTCGGTTGGCAACAACCTGTCGGAATAGAAATCGCGGCAAATGATTTAGGCAGTGCCGCTGGCGTTAGTGTCCCGAGAGAAAGAGGGAGATTCGAACACGCGGTGACGATAATTAACCGAGTGTTGAATAAATATATTGATAGACAACACACAGTGACAAATGTACTTTAAATCGCCGGACTCTCTACGGTCACGCGTCGCGTAAGAAAGTGCAACGGTACGTTGCGAGAAAACAGCTGCCGCGTCGGATCATGAAACAAAACCGGAACCGGTGATTCCGCGGTATCGAGATTCCCGTCTGTGTGACTATGACGATCTCGCGATCGATCATGAGAATCATCGATGCAATCGTCGAAAAAGAAGAACGACTGATCGGTTACGTACGCCGTGGGATACACTGGGCAGGCTGGTAGCGTGACAGGACTCGTAGTCGCCTTCGTCGGCGAAATCGTAAGTGAAATCACGACGTCCCGGACGGGGAGTACGTGCTTCGGCGACGTGGGGCGGCTACTGGCCGATGGGATGCATCTACCGGTGGGTTCCGTGGGCTGCGGGGAGAATTACGGCACCGTTGGATCCCACGAAGGCGCCGGCCCGTGCGGTCCCTCCCTGGCGCCGCTGCAAGGTGTAAACAGCAGGTACCACCAGGTAGACGACGCCGACGTCGGAGGTGGAGGCGGCGAGATGAGCGAGAGTGCCGCCGTCGGCGAACTATGGTGGACCGAAAGGCTCGTCGGCGAAGCTCAGGCCGAGCATCCTGGAGAACTGGTCAGGACAGGTTGGTGTGTTTTGATAATCTTGATCAAATATAAAAATCCTGAAAGAGAATCATAAGTGAAAGGAAGAGAGAGAAGAATGTTTATTCACAAAGATATTAATCGATTTTTTGCTCTTCTCATGTTAAAAATTAAATCGAGCAGATATCACCGATCTGCGCTTCTATTAGAGATGCATTTTAATTTGACTTTATTAAATTATATTGTGAACGATTGTTTCAAGTCTGTACGACTTTGTTTCAGGATCGCCGTACTTTTTATGCAGTCAACTGCCAACGCATTGGCGATCCAACAAAACGCTTCCAGTGGCGTTCAAAGTAGTTGCTCTCGGCGAAGTTGGCGATGGAACTCTGGTGACGGTCCGTGCAGGCAATGACGAGAACTGTTGCGCGGAACTGCGAAACTCCACCGCGTTGATGAAGAATCAAGTCGCCAAGTTCAACGACCTTAGGTTCGTCGGTAGAAGCGGTCGAGGTAAGTTTTTCTTTCCGATCGTTTTATTTTTTTATTTTATTTCTTAAATTTTTAAACACGCAACATTTTCTGAAGAAAAAAAATCATTTACACGTAAAAGAGAGAAATACCGCGTTTATAAAGAAGGCGTTTATTTATGAAAGAAGCGTAATTAACGTTTCAATTATATTCTCTGGAGAAACAATTGTATCTTTGATCGTATTGAAGTTCATACGAGAAAATCTGTAGCGTTGTGTATCAGCACGAGCGAAAGCGCGTGCCGCGATTTCCAGCCCTCTAAAATCACGGTTATTGTAATCATCATCATCGTGCCACCCTCATCCATCCCCGTGCGTCCCCATTCGCGAGTTCCCGCTCTCCTGCCACCCCCTCCCCCCCCCCCCAGAGTCATTACTCGATGTCTGCCACAAGCCCCAACCGAGCATTCGAAACAACTGGCCGTTAATCAGAAATCATCCGACGGATATGGACGGATATGAACGGAGAGGATGACTTGCCAAAATCAACCAACGCTTTCGATCGATGCTCTTGACTTGTTTAATTTTCGACCCTAATTTTCCGTCAACCCCTGCGGCTCTTTCGCGCGCGTATCTATTAACAAAAATATCTCGCGAAACAACATTGGTAGAAATTAAACCGCAATGACGAGTAATGTTAACGCAAAGTATTCTGATAATTAATTAACATAATAGAAATTATAGAGATACATATTGTAGGAGAAGGATGAAAAAGAATCTCTCGCGAGTCTTTGTTTTTCTTAATACGAAATCTTGATATTTGCAATTCCTTCGACCTGTTTGTGTTCTCGAAATATCGATCTCCCGGCTGATAATAATTATTCACGGATCAGTAGGCGGCTTTGTCAAAGCCTACAAATGCATTTTGCACCCCATGATCCGGAGGGCGCGTTTATGAATTAACGGGCCGGACTGCTCGTATACGGCGGGATGTTCGTCCCGTAGCGCGTCATCTATGTTTCATTTGATTTCATCATGAAGTGCAGGGTCAGCGATTTTCATTCTCCTGACGCACAGGTGCATCGGTCCCCGAAGTCAATTAGCGAAAGAGACACTTCCCTCGCCCAAAATCCTTCGGTCCCTTTGTCCATTTTTCGGGGTTTGCGTTGTTATATATTTTTTCCTTTTTTTTTTTTTTGTTTTTGTCGTTTCAATCTCTCCCCGATAATCCATAATACTCAATTTCGGCGATTGACCAAACCGCCCTCGGTGTGTTGATGCCGGCCACCACCATCGGGCGAACCGGCCGGCCCTTCTATATCATCGAGGTTTTGTTTCCGCGACTTATTAATTTGATTGAATTGCATCGCATCGGCCGATGCAAAACTGATTCAAGAAATTGCAGCGAGGATTTTAAAACGGGCGAGGCCACGAAAAATTCGGAGGCCGCTACCTCCTCGATTAAAAAGACCGATCGCGGCTCGTATTGACGCGCGACGAGATTATTATTTTTCGGCGACTTCGCGAATCGCGAGCTGTTGATATTCCCTCTCACGATTTTTCTCACCGCGCAATTTTCTCCGGCGTGTATGTATGCATATCTGATTGAAATTGCTTTTACACGTGTCTTCCGTTGTCGCGTAAAGATTACGACTCCGATCACACACCTCGCGGTTTATTACCTCTAATCAGCCGGCTATTAAAGTCAGCTTACGCTAAGAAGGAAATAACGCGCGAGATAACCGCAAGCCGGTATAGACGCGATCATTTTTCTTTTTATTTAAAGCGTACTATTATTTAAACGCGACGGAACATTGACCGTTGTTTTTCAAAAGAATGCAAGATCTCTTCGTATCTGCCTTGCGATCCTGGCAATTATCGCCTCTCATATATTTATTGAGCGGATCATTCGAAAAACGCACCGTGAATGGAAAAGAAAGAAACGGAATATAGTAGCGCCGAATCAAAGAGGACCGGGGAGGGGGAGGGGGTGAAACGACGACGACCGTTCCATCATCATCGCCGGGATCGGCCCATGCCTATAATTAGTAATATACCGCAGTCTATATCGACACGGCTGAAATTACCACCGATAGTAATTATTTGACAATCGCAGAGACATCCTGTTGGGAGACTCGGGGACCTCCGCTCCGTCCCTACCACCGACGCGCGTCCGCTTGTTCTCCCTCGTCCTCTCCTACCCCCTTGTGTCCCCTTAGCCTTTCTACCCCCGTACGTTCGCTGCTCGCTTAGCCCTACGCGACCTCGTCCCCTCCGCTCGTCGCCACGAGTATTAACGGACGGTTTCGAGTGGTTTCGGGTGGTTGTGTGTGGGCGGTTTGGACTGACGCGCTCATCTCATCGTCGGTGTGTTGCCAACGCATCGGCATACACACACGCGAACACACACACACACACACACACACACGGGGCGAGCGAGAGAGACACACGGGAGAATCGTGAGTAGTCGAGCTGTGATGCTGGACGTTATATAGGTGCCACATACGCGTGGCCCGGTTTTGTCTGTCCGTCCGTCTGTTCGCCCGTCCGTCCGTTCGTCCGACCGACCGTCCGTCGTTCGCGAATGCACAAGCCGGGTCCTGTCTCTGCAGATGACCGTTCCCATCATCGAGTATTAACCGCAGGTCCGGGTGCCGGAGAGGGGAGTCGGCTGTGCGGCATTATTAGCCCCAAATGCGATGGACTCTGCCGAGGGGGTGGTACGGGGAAAAAGGGGAACGGGTGGAAGGACAGCGCGCGACCCTTCCTCCGATCGGTCGCCACCTTCCCTCCCCCCTCCTTCCCGACTTTGGCGACCCTCCGAGTTTTCCACGGATTTTCCTCTCGGACATCGTCTTAATTCTGAAATATTTAAAAATACTTTTACCACACATCCTAAAGTCCAATTTCGCTGATTTATCTCTTTCGGAAAGTTAAATTTCTTTTCCGATTAAAATTTAAAGCTATAGGTACTTGTCTCATTTTTCCACGTCTAGCCAAGGATCGCATTGGCGAAGTCGTGATCTTTTGAATCATTTTCTTTGTAAAAAAAAAAAAAAAAAAAAAAAAAAACAAAACGCGAAACGATGCAACCTTGCGCGCGACAGATGAACGATGATGATGGCAATGACGGCCGCGAGAGGTATGGTCCTGGGAACGGGCGCACCGGGGGGGTGGTGGGCTCTATCACGGGAGAAGAGCGGAGAGAGAGCCGCGATATAACTGGGATATAACGCCATGTAGCTGCTGCAGTCAGTTGCAGCTCCCCAGGGGAGGCGCGGGGGTCGGCGGTGTTTGATGCCGGTTATCATGTTGACAGACACAGCGAGCGAGGTGGAACTGAGTGGACCAAGGGGAGACAATTACAAATCGTTGACATTTACGCCAACACAAACGATTGCATGTCCGCGGCGCGTTAGGTATCGTCTCTTTTGGGCGTAAACAGCAGTCTTGATCGTGTTTCGTTTCGTCATATCGGACAAGTTGACACCGAGTGTTTCGGTCCCCGCGAAATGGATGGCATCGTACGAATCGTTTCCCAGTCAAGTTATCGCCTACTATCGCCGTCGGTCTGCCTGACGGCAGTCCGGTCTCGGTTGAAACGTTAAACCGGACTTCTCCGTTTCCAATCACGAAGAACGTAAATAACGAGAGACTAAGAGTTCGGTGGTAAATTCTTCGCCGTGCGATAGAACCCTCTCCGAGTCCGTGAGAGGGACAATTGGTCGAAAGAGACAACTCTGGCCGCTTCTCTCCTACTCTCAAGCGGAAGAGCCGCGAAAGAGCGGCGAATTACCGAATGCATATTAGCGCGCGATGGGCCGTTTAAGAGCGCGTAGTCAATCTCTCCGACGGACGTTTATGGAGAGGGAATTAATATACCGGACCTTCAACTTCCAGACCTTCGCCGATGATATATGTACACGACCGCTCCACCCCCGAGCATCCACTCCTCTTCTATTATCTTTTAACGTGCTTAAGAATACCGAGGCTCCGTTAGGATCTAATAGACACGACCGTAATTGCTAAGTCGCAAATTATAAATCGAACTCCGCTCTCGTCGTACTTAATCAAAGATAGAAACACGAGTATTTTTATTGATCAAATAGATATACATTTTAATCTTTGTATGGAGTATCCAGTAAATCGTAATTTATCAGGCGATTCCTTGTAAAAAAAAAAGAAGCAAGTCAAAGATGTGGAAAAAAATTTTTTTCAATTGATTGCGTAATTTTACGAAAAGACAAGAATTATTTCGTAAATGTAAAAATGCGTCTCTATACTTTATTGATAATTTATCAAGAAAGAGAACTGTGGAATATATCTTATAGAACATTTACATATATTTGCACACTTAATTCGCGATCCACGTGTAATTCATAATATTGTTCTCTGTCGCAGGAAAGAGTTTCAGCATCACCATTACCGTGTCGACAACGCCGCCCCAAGTGGCGACCTACACGAGGGCGATTAAAGTAACCGTCGATGGACCACGGGAGCCGCGATCGAAAACGAGTAAGTGAATCATGCGACACTTTACGCGATGCTTCGAACGCGAGATCTATCCAACGCGCCGTTCCGGGAATTCCCTCTGAAAATGTACCGATAATTCAACGAAAGTCCCTGTACGCGGTAATGGGGAGTCATTACCGAGCAGATGGTGCGCGATGATGCAGTGGTCAATGTGCGTATCGCGCTCGATGCGTGTTTCGGGTCGAGCTATTCGCGCACTTACACACGCACACATACACACACACACACATACACACAAAACGTATACACGTGCGCGCGGGGGAGACAATGCTTTTACAAGCGCGCGTTCGTGCGCGCCGAATACGCTAACTCACTTACGATAATTCGCCGCGGAAACCCCCGAAAAAATTGCTAAAACATTCTGTTGGCGAACTCATTATCGGTCGGCCAAAATTGATAGGATCACGCGAAACGCAGTAAAAGTCGATCGAACGGTGGCTGTTCCCCCGACCCTCCGGTTTTATAACCTCGACTCTGCGTGCCCCCCTTTTCCCCTCTCCCTCCCCCGCGTCGGATCAAAAGGAGATATCGCGCGCTTGTGCGCGACGATTCGGTCGACACCTATTTTCGGATGCATCCGCGGCGAGCGAAAAAAAAAATGGTCGTTATTTCAATATGAGATTAATAGCCGTTGCGGAGTTAACCGCGAAAACGGCAGTTTTTTGCGGGCGTTTCGCATTTGTTGTATAAAGTATTGATGGGAACAGGGTGCCGTATACACCCGCCGGCCCCGCTATTTTTTTCGCAATGGCCGAGCGTGATTGATTTTACTGATGTTTTTACTGCTTGACTCGTGGCCCGCGTGTCGGGCGGGACCAGGTGCAAACACGCGTGAATCTCGTCAATTTTCCAGCTGGCATAAAGTGCACTTAACGGCGGGGTTAAAGTTTCAAGTTGCGTTCATCGGCTACCATATCTTTGCGGCTTTCAACGTTTTTTAATGGCCCCTCGATGAAGATGCCTGATTCCGGTTCGATCAATTTTATTTTGCTACTATTCGGTTTCGTATGAAAAATTAATAATTTGCGAATAATCTTATACAATTTTCAAAAAATATACAATTGAAACTCTTCAAATTTATTCATTTATTTTTGAGGAAATATTAGTATTTAATGATTAAGCTGACAAACAGAGTTTTAGTGAATCTGTCAAAAGCTACGATATTTATAAATCCACAGAAATATGACTCACGAATAAAGTTGTGAAGCCGGACAGGTATATTCAGAATCTCACGAAAATCGTCTTGCACGGTATGCGCGCTTTCTACGTTTTTACGTTTATTACTCTTACCGTATAAGTATACTTATAATCCACAATAAGTGGAGACCGCTTTAAAAGCGTGGGGCCTGACGTTTAAGTCGTCGGTTAGAGTAGACCGGACGTCGTCCGTCGCCGACCTACTGGCCCTTTCCGAATCCGAAAGAGACGACACGAAAACGAACACGCGTGTCGCGTGGCACGGATCGACCGTCGCGGAATAGAACACGCATGACGACATATTGCATACACGGGTTTGGCATCGCCGATGGCGTGCCTCATCGGCCCGGCACGCATCGGGGAGACAATCTATGCAGCGCAACCGGCACTGTTCGAGCAAAACAACCGGCAGCGCGCTTTCATTGTGCTGCCAACAATGCGCGACGCTCGGCGCCCCGCAGACACCTGCCGGCTCTCATTATTGCGTGCATAATCGCGAGCTTTTTGTTATCGGAAATCATCCCTCTGTGTGTGTGTGTGTGTGTATGTGTGAGTGTGTATGCATAGCCGGTAATCGGGCAATTTCCGTAATTCGCCGCTTCGTTATATCGTCGACGCGAAAGGGTTTAGAATAGCGAGCTTCCCGTTTCCTCAAAGGAGACAGTTTCCTCAACGGATCCAGCAGGAAATGCACTCTCATTCGATGCATTTTATTGCGAAAAATAAAAATGTAATATTTCGAGATGTTCCTCGTGATATAACGCGCGTGAAATCGTTTCGGAAAGAAGATGAAACGCAAGGCGACAACTTTGACCTTTTTCCGTTGGACGGATCGGTCACGACAAAGCAGTGCCCTGAGCAATTTGTCGGTTGCCAATAACGGAAATGCCAGCAGAGTCGCGTAACGCAGAAATGAATCGAGCGCGCGGTAACGGATAAACGGAGAAAGAGAGACGCACTCTCTCTCGTGAAACAAAGTGGCCGCTCGCCCGTCACCGTGGCCCCAAAATCATCGAAATGCAAGCGAGCGGAACGATATCGATGGATGGGTGCTGTCAGTCAAAGGTCGAAATTGAATTTGTTTCGTTTCGTAATTGCTCCGTATTTGGAATGTCATCTATTAGTAGTATGTCATAGATTCGCGAAATGATTTTCCCGTTTTAATACGGGCGAAGCGTCGTCGTCTGGTATGTCGCCAGCGATATATTTTTTTTTTTCTCCCACGCTATTTTCGCTTTATGATAAACGACGCGCGAATGAGACGCGTGACGTTTCCTCTTCGAGAAATGCGCGAGACCCGAATATCCCGCTTCGTGAAATACGCGAGCCGATTTCCATTGTTATCCGACCGACTGTGTTTTTCGTGTTCTTCATCTCTCTGCAAAATCCGCTCCCCAATCGACATTCTCTTAAATGCAGTTTTCGAGAAAACCGATAGCGACGAAAGGAACCATACGAAGCAATTTCGACGGTCGGTGGCCGTCAATCAAAATGTTAAAATTGAACCGGGCTACTTCGCGATTGGATTCCCTCGTGGCCGACTCTTGATCCCGATACCGGTCAGAGGAAGGCTCTATCGGCGACCGAAAAGTCCGATTAAAGACCACCTCCTGATAAAGCCGGCGTCGAGAAGTGGCAGATCTCGCGGTGCTTCCGGGCTCGAGGATATGCTTCGTGAATGGTATACTCGTTGGAAAAATTACTCGCGGTTATCGCCGCGACGATCTGAAATCGCAAGCGGATGTACGCGGAAGGGGGAGGAGAGGGGGGAGAGAAGGAGAGAGCAGAATGGATACTGCGAAATTACGTTAACGTTAAGAAATGAAAGAGAAAAAAAAAAGTGCAGAGAATAAAATCTACGCTGCGCTGGCGTCAAGGAGAACGTAAGACGGGCGGAGGGAGAGGCCCCGTTATTAGAGAGGAGGAAAAAGCCGCGCTGTTTCCGTCCTCTCGAGGGCCGCCACATTTTGATTAGATAAGCCCACTACTCGTGCCGCAGAGAGAGATTGGAATTATTGCTCTCTGCATCCCGCCTTCTCTCTCTCTCTCTCTCTCTCTCTTTCTCTTTCCCTCTTTCTCTCTCTCGCTCACTCTCCGCTTATCCGTACTTCACAGAAGCCAGAGGGGCAATTGATGAAGGTGTTATATCACCATTATTCTTGTTTATCGTAATTAAATGTTTTTCATGCATTGATCCGACGACCACGGCGCGAGGACATCGCTCATTTCGCGATTTCCCGTTTGACCGTCGCTAGGCTCTGATTCGCGTCACAACTATATCGTTCTTCATGCGTAATAAAATCCGTGTATCGCGTGTATAATCACCAAACACTCGCCGCGTTTCTTTCTTCCAAATTCTTCTCGAAAGAATCCGTTTTTCACGAATAAAAAGTCGCGTCTGCCGTTTGACCTTTGAAAAGAACGGACCCATTGCTGCGTAACGCTCCGTGTGCATTTGGGGGGCATTATCGGCGTCCGGTACGTGAGAAGTCGTGGGATCCGCGCGGGCCCCTTTACACGGGCCCTCTTCGCTTGTAGTACCTCCTGGCGCGGGCCGATCGTGGTAGTCAGTAGCACGGAATAATCTTGTAGGCATCGGTCAGAGCGCTGGAGCTGACCATCTGGGCTCGCCGACAATTTCGTGCAGTTTGCGGTCGAACTTTATTTGTCGTTCGCCCTCGTGGCCGGAGGTGTCTCTCTTTCTTCCTTTATCTCGCTCTCTCCGTCTCTCTCATCTTCCTTTTTTTCTCTCCCTTTTTCTTTTCCTTCTACTCTCCCGAGGAATAACAATTTGCGCCTAGACTCCCATTCTTTTGGCTTCTCCTCGATGTCAGCATCCGTTGAAAGAGAGAAAGAAGGAGAGGTTGAGAGCAGCACGGGAAGAGGGGGAGGGCAAATGTGCTACTTTTGCTACGTACCGGTAATAGGTGGAATCCAGAATTCCTGTTGTCGTTCTTTCACTTGAGATGCCAGTATGTAAATATCGGAAAGTATACGGAATATATTGCGAAAATCGGCTTTCAACGCACCGAGAGACACATGTTGAATGAAATATCCGCGAGTTTGAAGAAATTCTCTTACTTTAAATCTTACATAGACGCGATTGTCTTACGAATGTATTTCGTCTATGCAATCTCCGATGATTATGTAAACGTCCGAGCTCGTGCACATGCCAAATCATGTGCATTGTCGTGTAACAATATATATATATATATATATATAGCGTATATCAGGATCCGACATAATAGGGAATCGGAGTACCCACGTTATGTGTACGCCGCGATACTTGGCTCGAGATTCTGTCTATGCACTCCGGCTCCCGATATGCGAGGAATGCTATTGAAGTCTATCAAGGGAAGAGAGGTCGAGTTTCTTCATTATCTCGCTCTATTGGTCTAATGACGTAGACGCGCGCTGGTCAATCTCCCTGATTTAGAGAATCCACGTGTTCGCATCGTGTCAAAGCTCAAAAGGCACGTAAAAATTCAAAAGGCGTTTAAGAAAGTCCGAGATATATTTTTCGGAATTTTTTTCTTCACAACTATTCCGCGCGAAATCCAAGATTTAAGTCAAAGAAAAATAGATTAGAATCGATTAAGCAGTCGAGAGTCAAAATTTTAATATTATCCGAGATAACAAGTAGATGAGAAATTAAAGCGACTCGCGATTACAAACAGGTGTAGTACAATTTTATATATCGTATCGTGCACAATTTTTCTTCAGGGCAGCAACATCAGCAATTTCGTGCGCTCGGCTTAGGACAAAGACCTTTCCTCGACGCGCCGACCTCGTTCAGGTCTCACCTGCGAGAACTCGAATCTTTCGGGAGGAATAAGCATCACCAACATCACAGTGGCAGTCACTTACACGACCAGCAGACCGGCAACAATGTCACCGCGAATTCGGTTAGCGGTGCCTGCACCAACCCCAACAACACCGACCCGACCGCATCGCCGGCTTCCAGTACACACCTCGGGGCTACCGGCGGCTCCTCTGCTCATCAGGATTGCTACAAACGCAGTCCTCAACACGGCGGTGAGTTCTGATTCTATGTTGTCGCCTATTTTTAGCGAATAAGTCTGTTCGATGCGCAGGAATGACGTAAACCGCGATAAATGTATCGCGATAATATTTATACATTAAAATTGAATTATAACATTTCTCTTCAGAAGAATCTTTGATATCGTTCAAGTTTGATGCTTCTTTCTGACGAAAAGAAAGAATGCCAAATTAATTAACGATATACAGCGATTGTTTTCAAAATATTTTAATAAATAAGTCGAGTATTTTAATCTGTTTATCACGTGAGCGAAATTTTCTAAAAAATAGTCGTTATTATATTTTTCATAAAGATGTTTTCGCATTCGTTCGTATCATAGCGTAGATTTACGTGCTCGATTACGAAGTGCCAAGTAGAAACAACATCTACCGATCTATTTGCTTCTTTGGTTCGCGATGAGATATTCGTGATGCGGCTATCATCATCTCGTACTCCCCTCGCGCAGCATCCTCGTGGAGAACGACTCGGGACTACGCGCTAACCCCACCCAACCCTTCGTCGCGAAAGGGTGAAGAGGGAGAAATCGTGGAGGGGGGACTCCGGGGTGGGAGGGAAAGAGAGGAGAACTCTGCCGTTTCGCGAGGTAATAGTTTCATACCTCGTTCCGGCTCTGCACCCTCTAATTCAACGTAATAACGACATTCAACCTGCCGTTTCCATCTCCCCTCTCGCCGATCCCTCTCGATGCACCGTTGCGTCGCCGTAGCACGAGGAAAAAGTGTCCTCCTCCTCGTGGAGAAACGTCATCGGTCGCGAACCAGGCTACCGCGTCGTAAATTTTCCTCCGGGAAAACTTTTTTGCTCCGCGGAAAATCTCTGCGATAAAAAGATGAAGAATCATCTATTTATCTCTCTGCTCCCTCTCTCTCTCTCTCTCTCTCTTTCTCTCGAAATACCGCCGTAACGGCGTTAAATGGTCCGAATACGGTAAAAATTCGTCCAATTGGCAAAAACCCCGGCCGTTTCCCTCAGCAATACGCGCGAGCCCTGCGCCTGTCGGATAGCTTCGATATTTCGAACTATCGAGATAATTTAGGATGCAAAAAGGCGGGGAAGGTCGAAGCGAGGCATTTTATTTCTGCGCGGTTCGTCTCGCATCAGCGGTCTCGACCTGATCAAAGTTAAGTAGACGCGCCCCTTGACTGGCGAGACCTCTTTGAAGCTACGTTGCGGTTTCTCTTTGCCCTAATCTCCTCCTCCGTAACCCCCCTCTCGTTTCCTCTCGTCTCTCCTCGTCTATCGTGCGATCGGGTCCTCCGTCACCTTCCGGATCGAGACTTCTCGTCACTCGAGACACCTCCGTGGATCGACATGCATCGTAATTAGCTCGTTTATCCGCGCAAAAGCTCACCGATGCGCGCCCGAAAGAACGCGAACCGCCTTCCTTCCCCTCCGACTCGTTAGTTGCTTTCAAAAAGATCCGGCTAAACGGAGCCCAAATATCAGATGGCCAACGATGGATTTCACTTCCATCACCTTCGCATGAATGGATGCAATCTCGGCGGATATTCCATTTACCGCTCATTCATTCGACACTTTTTTCGACTTCTTCACGTCTCTAATGAGCAGTTCCGATGGGCGTCGGACTCTCCAGCCGTAGTGCAAAATGACCGAGTGCGTTGGTGGATGCAATTTTCTTCCTCCCGTCGGATTCAAAGGAGAAGAAAGAAGAGAGAGAGAGAGAGAGAGAGAGAGAGAGAGAGAGAGAGAGAGAGAGAGAGAGAGAGAGAGAGAGAGAGAGAGAGAGAGAGAGAGAGAGAGAGTTATCCGTTTCTCCGTTCTTAGCAGCTTCTCTACCTTCGGATAACTCTTTTCACCCAATTCAGATCTCTCTGCCGACGGTACTCCCGACATGCTCATGCACTCACGTACGACTCACGTGCACGTCTGCGTAATACCAGGGATCGATCGGTTGTTTCTCGATCGATCCGAAGCTGGATCCATGTTGTTTTTGCCCTTCGCTCGCGCGACTCTTCCTTTTATCTTCTGTTCGCTTCGCTTGCGACGTTACTGAATCGAACCTATCCACCTCCTCCTCATTTTTCTCCTCCTTCTCTTCACCTTCTTCTCCCCGTGACTTTGTATTCCCGTGATTGCTTTCTAAATCTCGCGTACGTGCCGGAAAGTTCTATAAGAAAAAGTTAAATCGTTAAAAATCCTGTTATTTTATAAATATAGGAGTAAAAATATATAAAAATATGCAAAACGAGATGTAAAGTTGATAGAATTCACGCTTCGGTAGCTTAGCTTAAAAACATGAGATGAAAATGTGTGTGTGTGTCAAATAGGATAAAGAAAGTTTTTGTACAATTTTTCTTGAATATTACAAATGAAGTTCATGATTGTTTGTATATATCGCAATCTCGTATATATATATATATATATATATATATATTTTTCGCGAGAGGTACATAGTATTTTCTCGCATACGTTGTCTTTACCGAAAGGCTAAGTGCTACGGCGGTCGAGAGGTCCTCAGGTGAAGAAAAAAGGGAAGCGCGAGCATTATTTCTGTCTCCTATAATATAACCGTGTCCATTTCTCTCGTTCTTCCTTGCCCCGCCGAGTCTCATTTCGAGTCGTGATCGGGGTAATGAGGCCCCGCGCGCAGTGGCAGCGGACCGAGAGTAGGTACCCGAAGAGGTGATGCGAAGAGAGGAAAGCGAAACAAGAGGCGAGACAAGAGAGAAGAGGAACAGATCTCGGATGGTATCAACGTGAAAGGAACGGAAAGAAGAGTGGCCTGCCAGCATCGGGAAGAGGAGGAGGGGGGGGGGGGGTAGATGCAGGCGGGGGCGAGGTAAAACGAACGGAGAAGCCACGATGCTGCTGGCGTGGTAGGGGTAAGGACGCTGATTATGGGGTGTCAAACAATCATGCTGATTGTATATTCTGCGCTGACTCCTTCTGTCTGCCTTTACGTCTACTCGTATAGGCTGCAACCAAGTGGCGGGCTCTCGTTTCCTCATCTTCGCGTCCCTCTTCTTCGTTGTTGTCGTCGTCGTAGCCATTCTTCTCCTCTCTTCTTTCCGACGAGAGACTATCCGAAGAGAGAGAAAGAAATTATCCAGTGCGCCTTCTAACAGGTTCACTGTCGGAGAAAGAGACGAAAACTGCGTTTCTAAAGGCGCGTCATGGTGGTTTACGAGGAGGAAGTTATTTATCCGGCTAAGATAAACGAACGGTCGAGTTAAAAAAATCCGCCGGATGGGAAGAATGGATGAGAAACTCACCAGTTGACCTTTTATCTTGTAGAGTTTGAAGAATTCAGAAATGACAGAAAAAGATGCTGCGGCAGAGGGGAAATGCGGGGAAAAACGCGTCGACGATTCCCGATAAGAGAGACATTTCGCTATCGCGACTCGCGTCGGCCGCGTATTTTTCGGCCGCGTAAACGTCTAACGATTTTTACCGCGCGGCCAGTTACCGGATGGTTAAGGTTAAGAAGCGTGTAATTCGCTTCGTTGCGAGCTTCGTCCACGGAGGTGCGCGCGAAGAATCCAGGAGCAGCTTGTCGCGAGTTAGCAAGAAGGGAATCATCTCTCTCTCTCGTATCCCCCTTGGCCGGCATATTACTCGGCCGGCGAGAAAGAGACAAAGAGGCCGCGGCTGAGACCGGCGCATCTCGACTCTTTACCTATTTACCGGGAGATGTGCTCGTACTTTAGCTAGAAGATACGCCCAAAAAGACGACGAGCCGCGCGAGAGAGCAGAAGGACGAGGGGGGGGACCCCGTGCATGAGGAGAGCATATACTGAGAGAGGAGGGTCCGATCTCGCGATTCCCACGTGCCTCCGCAGCTACCAAGAATGCGGCTACCTTTCTGGCTGCTGCGGAGATTTTTTTCCACCTACTGATTGTCCTACCGAGGATCTCTCTCGGTACTCACCTCCTCCGCGGCCTGCATTTTACCCGTCGGTACTTAGAATGCTGCCGACGCGGCTTAATGGAGGCCTAGTGCGTGCTTGTACGAGATTATTACGCCTCCTTGCCGCTACTCGCTGCAGCTGGCACTGTTACTTAAACGTTATTTCGATGTTCTTGAGAACAGCACGATCTTATCCGTGTACGCATTATGTAGCGAGTCTAATTCCAATATATCTCATTTTAACCGACATTCGACTGCCGTAAATTCAGTGGACACAATCGTGATTTTTATCTCACCATCAAAGCTGTTAGAAATTGAAGGATACAGAAAAATAACTTTGCTTATTTTTATCATAATTCTATGTATAAAAAGTTTATCCGTGTGCTCCGTTTATAAATTTATTTATGTTTTTTTTTTAACACGAAAAATTTTACTTTGCAAAGATATTGTCTAATCGTAACGCGCAATAGGAAGCAGAAGTTTACGTCCAGTTGTGTTGTTCGAAAGTTCCCCGATCCAAAGTCTACCAGTCCCGCGAGAAACGGGCGGATAAGGGTTGCTTTTCTTAAACAGGGGAAAGGGTAGGAAGTTGCGAGGCAATTAGGAAAGTGTCACACACACTCCTATCGCGACTCACCCTCGCAACATGGCGACCCCTATCATGCTCTATCACGAGGTTATTAACGTACGCGTTAAATCGTCTATAGGAGATGTGAAAGGATCCATGACGCATTAAGAAGCAACGTGCTTAACGCACATTTATATTCTTGCTTTTCTTTTAAGGTATATATTTTCGATACAATTTATGCATTTTACGTCGCATTAAAAGACGCGCGTCATCGAATGTTTGCGTGAAAACGATTCGTGCGGAGAAAAAGTGGATCGGCTCAAGCTGCGGCGCAGAAACGGCGACGTAAACTTTTCTTCTTTGCAATTCGTACTTCCCGCAGGAAGGCGAAGTTCGAAGCGTGGCCAACGAGTCTTCGATGCTTGCTAAAATGACAAACGCGACCGCAGAACTTAATTAAACTCGTAAATCCGTCGGCACCATCGTCGACTTCCACGACCGTTGTTGCGTCTCCTAGTACTTATTTACCTCGGAATACACGCTATAAACGGCGTCTCGGCCAATCAGAAACGTCGAATGCATCATGCATACCATGCACGAGGCACGTCCATGACGGATACCTGCACTTCCACTTTGCATTAAAAAAATTTAATGCTAATAGGGCTGCATAATGATCTGATAATGACATGGTTAAAAGCGAACTGCGCAGTTGTACAGAGTGTCCTAGGTTTTTTATAGTTTTTTTCTTATATATAAATAAGAATCCTTATATATGTGTATATGTATATGCAATCGATTTTTCTTTAACAAAATCTTTGACATCGAGCGTCTGTATAATTGGAGAAAAAAATCTCATAGAATCTCTTAGAATTCTGTTAAAGCGAAATTGACTTGAAATTAAACAAACAAAAAAATCTTGTTTGCGTTTGTGAAATATATATTTCTTTAAGGAATTTAAGAGATATTTCTCTTCTCTCGGATTCTAAGATGTTCGCGCTGATCGTCGAAGATTCCGGACGTTCTCGAATCTACGGAGAAATCCTATCTGAGACGCCTTCCGCAAAGTGGAATTTCAGAAATCCTTCTCCCCCTCCCCTTGTGCGGCAGTGACCGATGCGGAACTTTATCGCCTGCCCGGTTTATCGCGTATCCTGGTGGTACAACATCCTTCGTGTCCGTCCAATCAGGCACACACTTGGCGGACGGCTTAAGGAAACCCGTGGCGACCGCTTAGCCCAGACCGCGATAATAAACAGGGCAGCCGTGCCGTTCCGTTTCCACGTATTCTTCGTGTTACACGACAGGGAACCAGAGGCGCGCGAAAGACTAATGTAAGCCGCAGATAAGCGGAAGCAGATGGGCGACTCCTTTCCTCGCCTCCTTTAACAAAGTCGGATCGTCGTATTTCCCGACGGGAGATAAGCCAACGAGCGTATCCGACTAGAGAAGTTAATTAGTTCTACCAGTTTGCTATATTCATCTCTGATCCGACGGTCGCGCGACGTAACACATTTTCGCCCACCTGCGGTGAAAGGTCGAACGCTTTTGGTGCGAGGAGGTGGTCCTTTCTCATTAATTCTAAAATATTCATTCTTCACATTTTTATGTTTTTATATTTTTTTTTTTCTTTTTGTCACACCATCCACATTTTTCGAAACCTGCGTCGATTTTAAGCTCCCGTCGCGATCATAATCATGATTTTTCAATTGACGTGAATATAGATTAACGCTATTTATTTTTTCAAAACTAAATTTACTTGAAAGGCACATTTTGGCATATGAATTAAGAAACATGCCATCGACGCGCAAAAATTTGCATCAGAGATTTCTATAAAACGTGTTGTCCTATAGAAAGGACAAACTCGAGATCGAATCAAACCCTTTGCTTCGATGCATTCCGCTTTTTCCCACGCGACGATCGAATGCGAGTTCCAGACCACTGGAGATGGACTGTTTCTTCTACGCCTCTCTCATCGTCGCCTCTACTGTCAATTTAACTTTCGATATTTGAATCCAAAAATTCAGCATTAACCTAGCAGGCGAGCTCTTAAATGGCATCCTTCAATTTTTTTCATCATCGATATCCAATGGCTTTTATTAATTTTTATTTTCTCAAAAATTTTCAAAGTTTCTAGAAAAGAAATGGCAATTATATTGGGATTTAATAATTTTATGTATATTATTAGAATCATCTCTTAGTCAATAATCTCATTGAAATTTCTATAAATAAAATAGAAAAATGCACATCAAATCATTGCAAGTTGACGTGAATTGCGCAAGGATGAGCGTTTGAGCCGAAAATCGAGACGTCCCTCAATCAAGGATACTGGTTCGAATCGATTTGAGCTGATCGAGAAACGATCTCGGGCAAATCGATCCAAGGTTGATTCGCCGACTGAAATCGTAGAAAGAATCATATTGGACGAGCGAAGCGAGAAAGCGGTTCACGAACTGGAGATAGGGATCGTTTTACCGAAACATTCGCGTACGCACACGACAAAAACACTCTGAAAATACCGCGATAAATCTTTTGAGCTTTTTTTATAATAATAAGAAATTTCTTTGTTTAACGTGAGCTATTTAAGAGAATGTCATTTTTCGTTTTCTCTTTATTTATGATGATAAAAGAACTTTCTAACATCATTCGCGATTCACGCCACGTTTCGTCCCCGCGCCGTTTACGTCTCTAGGTCGTAAATAATCCCGACCTTTGCCGGCGGATTTAAAGTTTCCACCACGTTCCTCGTAATCGCTGCCATTCGCAGAAAATATTTGCTACGAATTAGCATACTTTTACTCAGACGCCGCTACTAGGAAATTTATCTTTTTACCAATTCAGCGAGTCTGATTTCGTGAATCACATTGAAAATGTTAAATTATACGAACGAATAGTTGACCATTGAGTCATCCTCGAATGTGTGTTACTCGCTCCTTTAGCTCACTTTACTTCGTCACGGATACCGCACACGGTGCAAATTCGGCGTTCAATCTCGATGATCACAGTACGCAGATTCCACGCATGCCAGAACGGTGTCGATCCGTTCTTCCATCATTTCGCGTCGACGCCGGAAATTCCACGAATCCCAATGTCGTCACTCGATCCCATCGATTTATCTCCCCGAGAGACCCCGATATGTATAGAGCCCGTAATTTCGGTAAAATATCTTGTAACTGTGAGATCGACAAATAATTGGATGACTTCATTGATTACGAAATTGAAAAATTTCCGAAGAATATACATCCGTTGTATAGACCCGTTGTCGTGTATCGTCGACAAATTTCATCTTGCGTCTAGAGACGAGGTATCTACCTATAATTGAAAAAAAAAACACGCTCTTTTTTATTTTTGCGGGAACAAGGAGCACGCTAAAACGCGAGTGAACGGAAGTACCGAGGCGAGGTAGACGAATTAGGATCGGGAGGAAGCCCATGCTCTCGGTCTTTTTTTTCCCCATACGAAATTCTTGTACTCGTAACATCGCCGGTACACTGACTCGATCGTGTCGACGGAAGAAAGGAGAGGAAAGCGAGAGAGCAGGAGAAAGAGAAAGAGAGAGAATGAAGAATAGAAAGGATGAAGAAGAAGACGGTATCTCGCGGAGAAGCGAGAGAAGGTAAGGAATGAGAGACAAGACAAGAGAGGGTGGAGGAGGAGGTAGTTACGTGATCCACGCTCGAGAAGGCACGGATGCTTCCTTTCGATCGTTCCATTTTGCCTCAATGTTGCCGGTCTCACCTGTCGCTGTTTATTTTTTAATATCCGCGAAACATGCCGGTGAAAAATCCTCCGGATATTCGTCGGCGCTTCCTACGGCTTTAATCGTTATTAGTATCGTTAAACGACGTAGGAAACTCGAGAGAAAGAGTAAGAAAGAGCATGTGTAATTTTTACTATTTATTTTGTAAAAGTGATGAGAATGCGTCTAGATTCAGCGGGCTGCTTAACAAACTCCGGTTTCCGTATCGAGGGCTGCTAGATGACTCGAAAACGGATTCGTACGTGCGTGATGGCTCGCGAAAAAAGTTACGGTTACGGTCCGCCAGGAAAAAGTAAGCGAGCACTGTCGGCCGATAAACAATAACGGCACCAACGATCACACAATCGCCAAGTCTATCCGAAAGGCCGACCCGGCGCACTCGAGTGGCAAGAATTGTTTCAGACCCTCTTCCGTCGCGTCGTCGTGCTTCTTTTCTATCTTGGATTAATTGATAGCCAATCAACGGCGCGACTTGAGCGTAGTCAATTGATTAACAAACTGCTACCGCTCTTTCGCCGGATATATATATTGGAATAATCCGCCGTAAAAACATAGAGTTATCATCAGAAAGCAAAGAGTATTTTCCAAAAGACTGCGTCGGCATATAATAAATTTCTAAATATCGATCGCACTAATACATCGATAATGTTACGTTTTATTTTTTTGTACAAAGATTAAATCTCGCAGAGATATAAAAATAAAAGAAAACGAAAGAGAAAATCTGTAATCACTGTATCTAGGAGGAAGGCAAGGCCACCTACGCGAGTTCCGTCGGCCTAGATCCTAATGAAAGGCCTTCCGTGACCCTACCGTGCTTCGCTACAAGGAATTTGAGTATACTGGTTTAAACGAAGTCGAGCTCGAGCTGCAAGATTGTAGTCCCCAGCAGCCGAGAGGAACCCTATTCCTGGAAGTAGCAGTGTCATTTAATGAAAGGCTCTCCGATTTATATCCGGTTCTTCCATTTTCTCACGCGCTTTAGCCGCATTTAACAACTGAGCTATTTATTTATAAATTTCGATTATGTATTAGTTGAAAATATTTACGAGATTCTTCTCTCGCTCTATTTAGAAAGCAACATATTGTTTGAGTTGAAAGATAAACGAATATGACAAACGATCGCTATCGCAACGTCTCGAAGGAACAACGATCTCAAAATTACGTGAAGAAAGGAGCAATGGATACACATATAGGTGTATATTCGCGAGACATACTGTTACCTCAATTATCCTTTCCGTCGCTTTTCAAAGACACAATAAGGAACCGTCTTTTCAGAAGTCCAAAAAGACGTAATCGAAAGTTGCTTCCTTTCAGCGCCCACTTTTGAGGCGGTCCTGTGAAAACGTTTAACGTACAAAATTACGAGTAAACTCCGGAAACTCGTTCATGAAATCTCACAGCGACGCTTAACAATGGAGCGACAAGTTCGTACGAATAAGAGGGTCATTTATTTATCTAAATCTAAGAATTAGCAAAATTATATTTATAGACTAACGATAGATGATTAATAAATGTTAACAATAATATCCACAAAATGCAAATTTTGTGATGTGTACAAAAACACGATCTGCCGGTCGTAGTTTTTCTTCTTGATTGATTTAATAATCCTTCTTATTCTATACATCTTTCGTTAACCGCGGTCAGGCCTTTGTATCGTCTTGACGAGAGCAATTATTACGATACTCCGGTCGGAGATAAGACCTCAGCATTTCCGGGCGCATCATCGGGTCTCGCCATTCATGCTTCGTTCTTCATTCACCCTGAAAATTGCGCGCGAACGTGCAAGGAGAAGGAGGAAGACGCACGAGAGCGGTAATCCTGGCGGCCTCTGAGAGATCATATCGAGAGAAAGCACAAACACCAAAGACTATCGGGCGCGTCGAAAGGAGATGGAAGTGGAACGTGGAGCGGAGAGAAAAAGAGAGAGAGAGAGAGAGAGAGAGGAAAAGGGCCAAATTCTCTTCAATCGGCTTTTTTTTTTTATTTCGGCACCTAAATCCGGGGCCCTATTGTAAATCCCGGCCCGAGGCAAATTACAGCACGATGCGTGCGTGCGTGCGTGCGAAACACAGAGACTCCCGAGCTCTGCGGCCGGCGACGTTACGCTAAACAGATTTCCTCCTCTTGCAAATTCGCAGCGCCCGCGGATTGAATGGAGCACCCGCGTGCGGCGAGATAAAGGAACAGCGCGGGGAATGAATGGCAAGGTGAATGAGAGCGGATTGTGACGGGAGAAGACGAGGGGAGACGGAAAGGAGGGAGAGGAGGCGCGAGAATGCAAATCGAGCGAACGAAATTACCGGCGATGGTCATTGAAGTCGAGCAGCGGCATTGTCGATCTCGGTTTCGCAGATTGAACTCCTCCGGGTTTACTGACTCCCGGTAGGAGAGTATCGATGTAAGAGAGGGAACAACGCGCGTAATCGTGAGTTACCGTGAGATGGGAAAGAATTTCTCGCAATACTCTTCTTTCGCTTCTTTTTTTCACGCGAGCAGTCCGATCTAATTAAGCCATTAGGCGATGTAGATACATTTGCTGCATTATAATTATATTGCGTAGTGTGAAACTTTAGATTTTTTTTTTTTTTATAGGAAAGTACGGAAAATATATTGCGATAAAATGGCTGTATTTTACGTGTCGTCACGTTATAAGATATTTGAAAATTTATTTAGTAAATTTTTCACACAATGTTGGAGCTCCACTCTTTAGATATTTTCTTTCGACGAGATGTTAACGAGAGTCGAAGCGGCGGCGGACAGACAGGATCTCTGCCGAGATTGTCGACGTCCCCGAGAAGAAACACTATCCTCGAGACAGGATACTCGGTATAAGAAGAAATCGTATGGATGGTAAGCGATACGCGCGAGTTTCCTGCGTAAGACTTCTCTCGCGTTCTCGTTCGGTACGTTACGAGGCCGGTTTATATATACGAGCCGACCTGTGCGTTGTCCGATATATCGAAATCACGTATATAGACGGGGTCCCGCAATATATATCGAGACGACGCGGCAATATCGACTTACATTACACGACCGAACGAGTATCTATCTCGGTGGGAACCGAAGCCCCACGTTCGGAACTTCTTGAGCTCTTCTCTTCTTAACGGCTGCGATCTCTCGGCTCGCTCGGGATTCTAAAATCTCGCGCACGCTGTGGCGGCGAAGGACGAGGTCGACGAGGTGGAACCGATGCTCGCTGAGAGCGCGTCGAACTCGCGTCTCTTTCCCATCTCGCGAGTGGCTTTGAGGAAAAATTCCGCCTGGTTACAGGAAAACATTTACATCCAAAAAATAAGGAAAGAATAACTTTAGATTATCGGCGTAATAATTCCAATTAGCTCGGACCATCTAATTAAAATTCAACAGCTTGAGGACGAGAGAGAGAGAGAGAGAGAATTTTTATTATTTCATGTCACGCTGACGGCAAAATGTGCAACTTGCATATAACTCACGAGTATCAAGGTCGACGTCAGTCACGATCGCCCGAGCCGACTCTCTTTTCTCAGCGCAGAGAAGAAATCTCTGAACGATTTTAAGCGATTCGGTCGGTAGCGAGAAGATGAGATCGATCGAACCGCCGAATAGCGGTAGCACCTCGAAGAGAAAAGACTCCCGTCTCTTCTCCTCGCAAAAAGGGTTGGAGGGCAAGAGCGGGGGCGGCGGCTAGATGGGAGGGAAACCGAGAAACGACGAAATGACGGCGGTCGATGGACGGTTCGTTAAGTAGATGGCTGGTCGGAGGACTAAGCACCAAAACCACCTCACTGTGGTTTCACACCCGCGGAGTGTGTGTGCGAGAGAGAAAGAGAGAGAGAGAGAGAGAAAGAGATGAGGCTGCAGTAAACAGCTCGGAGTTTCTTTGGTCAGGACTCGTGCGTTCTTTCGGTCAGGATCGACGACTATGGACGGAGACTACGACTCTGCGATCCTTAAAGAGCAAGAAGAAGTCGTCTCCTGAAAATCGGTCAACGGCGACGACGGCGAGCATTGGCGTGACGATCAGCTGTGCGACGTCGATTGTCAAACCGACGACGACGGCTAACAAAATAGAGAAGCGTGATGTCGATCGTTATACATCATTAATTAAACAACGATCGAGAGATCACTTTCGGCTTGTTTCGCTCTGATTTTGTTCAGGTTAGTGTTCAGGTTCTTCGACACTAGATCATAGATCGCACGATCATTGCGAATGAAGGAAGAAGTGGATCACAGTTCTCTCGAGTCCACAAGAGAAGACTTTCGAATTCATATTCCTCGAGTCTAAATTCTGCACTCATTATTCATTATATTGTTGTGACGTGAATCTGATTAATTATTAATGTTGTATCCGGAATAGCGCTAATTAGAATGTACAAGTTTAATATTGTTTCAAAAAAAATTCGGAACGTATGGGCACCGCGCTAATAAAGCATCGCTAAGCGCAGTGGAAGGAAAAGAAGAGGAAGAAGAGGACAGAAAAAGCCATCTTTCGTCTTGAATGGAATCGAACGTCCCTCTCTCTCCTTTTCTCGCTCGTTCGCTCCTAGAGCGAGAACCTCGTTCGGGGGGGGGGGGGGGGGAACGGACCATTATCCAACAGATGGTCTTGTGCCGACACCGATCCGAATAGAGTGGTGTGTTTGTGCCTTTGTTTTGTTACCGTTGTTCCGGTAATTGCGGCAAATACGCTGCCATTTTCGGTAATCAGCCCCTCGAGCGCCTCCTGCGCCTTGCCACGGCGGTCCCCTTTGAGAATTCCGAAACGACCTCGACCTTCCGCTCGGTAGGCGTAACGACAGTTTTGCCCGCGGACCGATCGGTCCCGACCTCGACCTAGCCTCGTGGTAGATCGTACTCGGCCGATTTGAACGATATCTGATTGTGAGACTCTATAATAGTACTCGTCGCGCGCGTGTCAATGACTTAGACTCTCGCTTTTTTATTTGAAAAGCTAGAATAGTGGTTTAGAAAAATGCTTGGCATGAAAATGTCAATTTACAAATTGACAGTATCACAAGTACACAACGCACAACAGCTGATATATTCCGGATAATATTATTAAATAGGAGAGATTTATATGTGATTGTAATAAATTCGCGGGAGGAAAATATTTTACATATATAAATAGTTTTCATATAAAGATAGAGGTATTTCCCCGCTGCTTGCACGCAAAAGAGGTAATTCCGATGAGTTTCGTGTTAATTTTCTCCGAAGCTATGTGCGAACGAAATATTTAGCATAACTGCGAGGTATAATTATCATTAAATACGTGTTGTGTTAACAGAAGTTCTATCAACAGTCACGCAGAGCAATTGGTTTCGAAATCTCTTTCTGATATATTTCTTTGCGAAAAGACAGCTGTCTTCTGAGATGAATTGGCAATTTTTCACCGCATAAATCTGAATTCTAAAGTTACTTTAAGAATTAATTATTCTTTCGTAATCTCTTTTTTTTCTTTCTTCTTTTCTGAAAACTTGAAGATTTTCGGACTTTATATAAGAAAGCTCAGCGAATTTCAAATTTCGATGTGTAACAAATAATTATAAGTCGATGAAGAAAAATAGACGATGAACACGTCTCAGACTCGAGACTCAAGTTTTGTCATCAGCTGATATCCATTCACCTGTTGATGAGATTCATCAACGTTTTCGCGGATTTTTCATCAGTTTCTTTCTGTTGAGAAATGTTTTTATCGTTTCGAAAATCCCGCTACTTATGATGCAGATTCTAGTAATAGAGACGCGCAGAATGAAATAATATTACTAATACTTCCTACAAATAGAGTCGACCGATGCGAGGAATCGTGATTTGAGTTTCTTTCCTAGAAGCGAGGTCTCTTCGAGAAAAGAGAAGGTACGGCGTGAGATTGCAATTACAAAACTTGTGATACAGTAAAATGATGTCTGCCGCGACTGAAATACACAAGAATATTGGTGTATGTAACGAAGAAATCACTTATACAAGAAGAGCCAGGAGAAAGATACGAAAGTCACAGACTGTTCGATCGCGAACGCGATTGAGATTTTATTTTTATCATCGGGATTTTTACGCAATCATCGTTTTATTTGTTAACGATCTTAATCTCGTCGCGACGCGTGCATCTTACGAGATGACACTCGTACGATGCACATACACACGTTCACTACCAGCCGAGCGTTATAAACTTCCGTCGCGACTTCTTCGATTCATGACTCATGTCAATTAATCTGCCGGTTGTTACTCACTCGAAACTCTCCGTTATCGACTCATACGATTTTCTGCGCATTTTAAGAAACGCGTTTCACGGCATATGTGTTCCAGCAATTCAGTTTCTCATGGATTAATTTTTACATATTGAATTTGATATTGAATAAATAATTATATAATTTATAAATATTGAATTTAATAATTTAAATATTGAAAAATTAAGGAAGGACATATATATCATAGATGCAAAAATATAACTTCTTATTGTATTGTACTAAAAATTCGTACTCTTAATTGTAATGTTAAATTACGATTTGATGGAGATAAAAGATAAAGGCGTTGTCTCATAAAATATTTATGTCATGCGTTTTATCTGCACAATTAATCGACCCTGAGGAAAAATAATTTCTTCTGTTATAGATACGGGCGTAGGTACCACGGAATGGACTTATCCATCCACGGCGCCGTCTTATCCGGCTCCTCCAGTCAGCAGCAGCGGATCCTATTCCCCTTTACCGGGCGGTGCGTTTTCGTATCCAGGAGAATCATTGTCGCATCATCCGACGACGGAACCGGTACCGTTGCCAACCGGTATGATCAGTTAATATACAATACGATACAAAAAAAAAAAAATGAACTAATTTACACCGCTGATCCGATAATGCGATTCGCCGACGCTGTTGTTAATTAAGAAACACCTACGACGATTTAATTACATTCTGACGCACGACTCGTTCCAGGAAAAACTCCGTAACATGCAATCTCCGTTTGCGACATGCAATCTATAAGGTGTTTCATTTGTATCTATTTTAGAAACTATATTACAGTCAATTCTCCAAATACGGAAACTCGTAAAGTCATGTTGCTGGTAATTTACGAAGGTAGAAATCACAATGAAACTCAAAATTGACGAAACATATTTTACGGGCCGCAAGTTACAGCAACTCTAAAATCTTGGCCAAGAACTTCCACGAGAATGCAAAGTTATTAATAGACAATCGTTACATTCGCGTAATTTGTTGTTCGCTATATAAATTTTCGTCCTTGCAATAAATTATCTTCTCGAATGAAGAGTAAGGAAATCGAAGCGATTTTGTTTTTCGCTTGCAGTGCTCTCCTCGGAGAATCAGCAGGACACCTACACGCCGAATTGCGTGTCCATGTACTCGGGACACGGCACTTCGCCGACCACCTCCTTGCCGCTGGTGCCCACCAGGCCCAGCGACCCTGACATCTTCGCCAGCGGTGGTACGGGCAATGCGGGCAGTCCGGGTTACCATTACAGTTCCTGGACACCTGGCCCGGCGACACCGGTCCCGGTGGCCTCCCATAATTACAATCCCAACTATCAAGGCTACTACAACAATCCGAGTCAGAATTACATCACAGGCCCGGCACCTATGGTCCTCTATCCTCAGCTCTACAGCACCGTCAATCAGAATCAGATTCATTTGCATCTGCATGGCGATCTGAGCGACGAACAGGTCACCATAGCGGGCGGCAATCTCACCATCAGCAGCATCCGAGAGATCGGCGTGCTCGGGGAGGAGAGCGAACAGAGAAACGACGTATGGAGACCGTACTAAGGGAAGGAGAGGTATCTATCGATATGATTTTATATAAAAAAAATCGTCAGCGACCTTATCGTGCGTGAATTTTAATAGCGCGAGTTTCTGATTGTGGCAATGTAATCTCTGGTTAGTGCAGTGACGATATATAAATATCGACGAACAAAGATAGCAGAATGTATGTCAAATACGTTTGGGAAGAATAACGTGCGTGAGACATTCCGTTATTTGCTGTATGACGCAGCATCCGAACTCTTTCGAACATTCGCAACCATCCGCGCGAATTAACGCAACTGTGAGAACTCAGTTGGAGTAAGCGATATCCGGTGTTTCGTAATAGTGATCGCGTATGAAAGTGAAAATTATTGACTCGTTCACGTCGAATATGTGAGATAAAGTAGAGGAACTTCGGTAGAAAAAAGATGCACAACTTACGAAAAATCAACGAGCAGATCGGGGGAGATCTCATTAATCGAAACGTGAGACTAATAATCAGTGATTATCATCACTTTATCCGCTCGTTTTCTCGATATAAAATCGAGTCGTGAGAATACCGTTTGATTCTTGAAATTAGTCAAACGCTGTAACGTTGTAAATACACAAATATTTTCAGAAATGAAATAAAGTCTTGCCCGACAGGTTCCTAAATCCTTTCACTTGACGTTTTATGACAAAAATTTCACGTCGATATCAAAGCTAGCCACAGATACGTTTAAAATTATTCCTTCCGCATTTAGAATACACATAAATAAAATTTTTTAAACCTTTTCGCACGAATTAATTTTAGAAAGGTATGACGAACAGAATAATATATTCTGATTGTCTTTTCGAGTAGAAAAAGTTTCGTTCGCATCGTAACGGCGAATGGGAAGGGAGAACAACGTCGTCGTCTCTCCCATTCGCGGGGGAACGGATAACCCTTTTTACGAGCGCAGCGAGCTCTATTTAATATTTAAAGCACGCTGGAAATGACGAACGGATGGATAGTTGCGGTCTGTCTGGTCGCGACATCGCCGGTTCGCGTCGTTCCTGCGTCCCTTTATTAGCGACTCACCCTGTGCTGCTTCGTGTCAGCAAAATCTTTAAACCTGTTTCGCCTAAATTAACCCACTGCTTTGTACGATAATTAATTTATTATTTTGCGGAAAGACTTACAAATAAAGTAGCTAAATTAATTCATGTAAATCATAATTCGATTTGCTTCTAAAATTATTTACATATTAATTAAAAGTGAAAGAATTGGATAAATTATTTTCACATGATTTTTTAATCTTTATTTCTCAATTTTCGATTTAACTTTTAATGAATCAATCTTTTAGTTTATTAGACTTGGATACTATGCAGGAATTTTAAATTAGAAATCCAGAGACACAACACGCCATGAAGACGTACTGTCCATCGTATTCGACACAGGAAATAATAGAAAATAATAGAAAATTGTCTCTCTTAAACGTACGTTGAGGTGAAATTACTACGTGGCTAAGAACTTAATAAGCGTCTTCTCGGCGATTTGACAATGTGTATACGACGAAGTAATCTTCGTAACTGGAATCAAAGGTATAATAAGAAGCTGAACGTCTATTTCTCGGTAAGTAATTCTCTCTCTCTCTCTCTCTCTCTCTCTCTCTCTCTCTCTCTCTCTCTCTCTCTCTCTCTCTCTCTCTCTCTCTCTCTCTCTCTCTCTCTCTCTCTCTCTCTCTTCTTCTCTAGTAATCGCATTGTTTGTTTCTGTAAATTACTACGAAAAGATACTCGAAGAAAGGAGTACCAGAGAGAAGCGATTTAAGACAAGAAGAAATATTCTACCGTATTCTAATTAGAAATAATCATATAGTCGCTAACTTATTACATTTCATATAAACATCCTCTGTTCATTGAAAAATCAAAATACCGTTTGAAGAGCGTACATAAATTAATGATTAGTATTTTACGAATTTTCCTTCTCTTCTTCCGAGAGATCGAACGGGATAGAATATACACTGATGTTACGATCAGAGTCACCGCTGATAATGGCTGCGGAAAAAGCCGGACGAAAAAGTTTCTCCTACTTCGACGACTTCGCACTTGGAAGAGAGATCTCTTCGCTCTTCTCCCACTTTTCTCTCTCTCTCTCTCTCCCCCCCTCCCCCCCTCTCTCTCTCCCTCCCCCCTCTCTCTCTTTCTCTTTCTCTCTGCGATGTTTACAGCCCCGACGCGTCCTGCGAATGGGACGCAACGAATAAAACCACGGAATAAGTCGAGGCGGCCGTCGCTCGTAAGCTTCTCTCTTTACGAGGATGACTCGACTCGCAGTCGACCGCAGACGCGAGTGTCTCCCGCCCTTTTCTGCGCCCGTTAAGACGAACTGAAATACGTTTCGTCTCGCAGGAAATGGTCGACATCTTTGGTACCAGCCGAGCATGGCCGATGGAAATAAATCGCGCGATACCCGCGACCCAGATCGAAAAAAAAAAAAAAAAAAAAAAAAACAGTCTTCTTAAACATCTTAGACAAAATATTACTTTTGTGAGAGAAGAGATCATACACATCTAGTCTTAATAACATATTTAACGATAAGGAAAAATTTACCAAGATATTATCGATATTAGAAATCAAAGTTGGATCGTATCTTTAAAAATACCAGATCTCTCTAAAGACGCATAACGATAATTTAAAATAATGTGTATCTTAGATATTCGAATTTATTTATTCAACATTTGTACACATCTTTGTCAGATACATTTCATTTGCAAACTGTCATATATGTATATACCTCATGGACGCGCTTTAGCTGCACATTGATCCATAACGATTTCTCTCAGTCATTTCTACTTCCCATACGTCTAGATGCATTGTCGGGAAAAAAACAGGGGATACATATAGGCACGTTTTATTATCAATTATTAATCCCTCCATTTTTTTAAAACCATCTGATGCTCAACAACATTTAAACGTTTATGGAATATACCGTACATAGAGAAACATCGGGGATAATATTTGATATAATATATACATCACACAACGTTCAATTATATTATCTCTACGTGTCAATTGCACAAAATGAGAAATATAAATTAAATCAAGAAATAATATCCCAATTTTACGTAATGCGAAAATTATTATACATTATATTATTATCTTAATTAGATTTACGCCAGCACAATGTGTATCAATTACGTTGTATACAATAAAATATAATCGCGTTGAAACGCGCGAGAGGAATATTATAATCCGCTGCGCTGACGCCTCGTCAAGAGATCTTTTATTCTATTCTTTTATTAAGGAAAAGGAAATGTATAAATAATCGCGATAAATATCAATACTGGCAAGGGGGGAAGTTGCGTAAAAAAATGACTATACGTTTCACTCCTGGAGATCGTTTTGGCAAGTTGAACAGAGGAGTGTGGCAATACAATCCGCGAGACGCGTCGCGAGTCACCCGCGTTCACAAGCTCTACGTCTCTACGTGTTGGAAGCAAAAATCCGGGCGCTACACCCGGCACTACGACCGAACCGCAAACTACAGTTAAGCGCAAAGAGCATAAAATGAGAATCGAGGGATGTGCGTGCGGAATGGATCGTAAATAAAATCCTTGTCTCGACGTGTCGACGCGGGGACATGAGGGAAATGGACATCCGCGTGCGGAAACGGGAACGCGTTGCACACACGTTTCTCGAATTCGATAAAATAAAATTCGTATCGATCCTATCATCCTCTCTCAATTTGATCGATAATCTGATCACGAATAAGATACATCGATAGATGTTTCTGCTTTCTCCTTTTATCTCTCCCTTGGGCTTTGCAAGCAACAGCTTCATCACAGTATAATAAAGAATAAATTATATCATACGGACATATCAAATCGTTCCTTTTTTAGCTTCTTGAAAGAGTCTTACAACTAAGGCTGCGATCGCGCATAAAACACGATAGCTATTATTTATTTGTCAATCCGTAAAGCACGGCGATGCGATGAAAGAGAGCCGAGAGACGCTGCTTCAGACTTTGATCTACGGCATGCCTGGTCAGTATTCGCACTCCGCCTACGAAAACCGGAAGTAACGGTGCCAATCGTTCATCCTGCAAAACAAGTATCCAAGACGCGTAAAAGAACGATAAAATGGAATGTGAAAATAATAATGTAAATGATTTACGGACTTGTACAATTACTCATGAATTCTTATTTAAGTGATTAAATTATTCATTCGGAGAAGAGAGAAGTGCTTAGCTACAATTTTGATATTGATATTAGAATCTTTTATGATACAATGTAAAAAAGTTATATAATGTATGTAAAGCGAAGAAACTCACTGGCAAAGCTAAGGCCCATTCCAGCGCAGTGCTCAAAGTATCCGCCCATGCTTTCCTGTGGGCTTCGCTGTCTTTATTAACGTTTCTCCGCTGGAATTCCACTTCCTGATTAGCGATCGGCTGGCTCTCGGCTGCAGTTATCTCCTTATCTCCTTCGTCCCGCAAAAAGGGATTCGTCCTGAAGCCACGCTTGCTACGTTCGTAATCGCGCAGCAGCTCGTCTATATTGTCAAGGATCTGCGAGGATTTGCTATTATTTTTGTCCTCCTCTTTAATATTCCTTTCCGGTTCGCGAGATTCGCTGGATGTCGTCCAGGCGGGACGTGTCATTTCGCGCAGCTCCATCACCGATCTCGGCCGAAGATTCGCGGATTCTACGACCATCGACGACTTATCCGCGTCCTCGAGATCCGCCGTAGTGATGAATGTTAAGGATTTCCGCCTAGATAACGGACACACATCGCTACCGCGTTTTTCCGGATGTGATTTCTGATATAAAAAGGTTTCGTCGGAGAACGCATTTCGATCGAGCATCTTCACGTTTGCCATGGTTCTCATGGAAGAGGCGTCGGTCGACTCTGTTCTCCAGAACGACTCTAAATCACAGCGGAGATTATCGCTATCGTACATCATATTGGGAGGCGCCGGTGTCACGGCATCGTATTTGGCATCGATATAACCCTCGCTGGAGGTACCGCCAGAGCGATCGAGGTAAACGACCTTCTCCGTGACCGAACCGAGCCTGGACATCGGTCTCGAGTCGTCGGTTTCCGGCTCGGATTGCGGACCAGAATCAGTCGAGTACTCCGCGGCCAAGTCCGACAGTCTGAACGGTCTCGGATCGTTCTCGCATTCAGCTCCGAGCTCTTCCAAGCCGCTCTCGTCATCCAAATTCGGATTATACACATCGACATCGTCCGGATCGTCCTGGTCGTCTTCTTGATCGTTCGATTGAACGTCAGGATCCTCTTCCTCCAACGAGCCGACGGGCGCCGGAGTGCTCGTAGCGAGTCGATCGTCGATAGCCTCCTTTCTGGTGATCTCGGGATAATCGTCGGGCTGCGCCACCAACAAAAATATCTTTCTCTCCGCGAAACTATCGACCTTGGTGTACCTGCCGTCCTCGTCGAGGACCACCTCAACGTAGGTCTCGCAGAGGTCGTCGAAGATCATACGAAGTTGTCGAAGATACTTGGTGAGCTTCCGATGCTTTATATCGTAGACGCATTCTCGATCGTTCAGCCCCGTGCCTAAAATGGTCTTGACCAGTTCCAAAGTCGCGTTTAGTTCCTCTATCTCGCGCGAGCACAGCTCGAAAAGCGTGATGATCTTGATGGTCCACGCAGCGGCCGCCTGACGATATAGATTCGCCGGCTGCTCGAGATTCGCCACCTTCTGCACCAGAAACTTCAGGCCGGGTCGACAATCAAATTTCAATGCAGCGACGTAAGAGAGATCCAAGATGGAAAGAAAAATCTCCACGTGATACGGATTCAGGTGAGACAGGTAACCGCGTTTGACGTTTGGATTAGGCGAGCTGCACGGCGTCGAATGCGGAATCACGTGGGACAAGCTACGCAAATTTATCCTTGCAATTATTACGCAATCATGTTATTCTAATACATATTTCTTTACTTAATTTTTAAAATTATTAAATTAAACTATCGATAACTTTAATACAAAAATTTTACACAACAAGTACATAATATTATATATTGTATGAATATTATCTAATAATTTTTTTACTAATTAAAGACTTCGATGTATGCGAAAAATAATGATGTACGAACCTTGAAATTGAGGTGCCGGCTCCCTGTAGGAGGACACTCGCGATGCAATGAAGTAGCATCTGGTGTACCAAAAGTCCGACCACCAACGCGCGCAATTGAACTCTAATGATGTAGAGATCGGGATTGAGAGTGGTGCCTATGGCAGGAGGATACAAAAGGAACACGTACGATCTTTCGTCAGGCGACCGCGAGGCATCCTCGACGCGTGTCTGTTCCTCCAGAAGGAACACCTGAAGACACAATCGTGAATTATGAAGTCTAAACCTGTTTCAAGCAGCATTTTGAATGTATGGTATGATGTAGTTTCTCACAAAATTCGCGTAAACTCGATGAAAATTTTCTATATTTTGCAGCTATTTTTTTTTAGAAGCAATTGTTGAATCTTGATAATATTCCGATTGCAAGTAAGATTATATCTGTCATTAGTCATTAGTCAGTTCTTCTAATGACACACAGGAAGCTTGTATGCACAAAAAATGTCTCGAGCAATTAATTGTAAAAATTAATTATAAAAATAATTAATGTAATAGTAATTTGTAATAATTAATTGTAAAAATGCATCGTGCCATATATGACTTAGATATTGCTCGCGACGATCGTTGTATAACTGATCGTGAAGATAATCTTAATTACAATAGTAATAACAGTATGCACTTAGTCTAACGCGACTCCGTAACTTTTTCAAGTCGCGAGATAATGTGTGCACACTACGAAAGCTGCAGCTTCTATAATACGGTGTCATATATCGTTACGTACACGTTATCGTGACAGTGAAATTCTAGCCATGGACCCAAGCCATGGATTTTAATGGTGATTCGCAAGACCGTGCCAAGTAAAATTGAAATGATATTTCAATGAGCGCGACGAGGTCCTTCTCTATATAAATTCGACAAAATAAAACGACCAAATATAAAAGAGATATTCAACAAATTCGATTGCGTCAGTTTTTATATCAGAATATTTCAGACATTTTTTAAATGATTTATTAAGAGCGGAAATAATTCAACAATTATTCTCAGAGTTAACGCGAATTTTAATAACGGAATAAAAAAAATTTCCTTTTAAAACAATAGAAGATTTGATGGAAAAGAAAGATGATATCACGCAACTATCCATAAAATTATTTTTCTTTCTTCAGTTGAGGTTTTATGTACAATTCATATATTTAATTTTTGAAAAGAACCTCGTCAAAGCGTCTTTGCCTAACCCGTGCCTTCTACCAGCGTGTGCAAATGTTTAAAAAAAAGGAAAAAAATACGGTGATCCGAATCGAACGGCGTTTCCTCGTCGACAGGCGTATTCCATTATCACGACCTTATCGTTCAAGGTGGAGGGTGGCAAGTGAACAGTCAACCAGCTGATGATAGAAGCTCTATATTTGTTGAACACAATTATTTGGCGGTACAAAAATACATAAACATTTCGGAAATCTGTCACGTCGCCGATATTAGCCACATTGAACAAGCTTTGGAATACATCGAAAGCGATCAGCCGATCATGATGCTTGCGTCGTATGTACTTAATGTACATACAAGTTACGTGCGTTCTGTATGTATGTGTGTATATGTACGTGTATGTGTGTATATGTACGTGTATGTGTGTCTTGAAATCTTCGGATGTTCTTTTAATAGTAAATTCCTTGGCCAATTTGGACTCAATTTTTGCAATTTTGCAAAAATATCGAAGATTTTTTGCAAGTTTTTAATTTTTTCCATCAAAACTTTGTAATTCGAAAGCTATTGATATCTCGATATTTTCGCTAAGAAAATCGTCTTCAAATTGGCCAGTGAATCTGCTATTAAAAGAACAGTTAATTTTGAGATATCCTGTATACGTACAAGATATATATTGCTCGATATGCAAAAATATTCTTTAGGCTGAGAGCGGCATGGAATCGCAATCACGATGCAAGCATTTTTGAAGCCTAGCCTGTCGACGACGATATGCCTGACGGCTCGCCTGCACGATTCTGTAAATCACTCGGCGTGGATATCTCGAGGACACAGTCTATCCACACACGTTATTCGCTTTTCTGCCACAAATGGTGAATATCTCACGATGCGTAAGATTCTTTTTTTCTTGTTTGATTGTTCTTAAAATCCATGACGTGAGTTACCGTGGACGGCTAGAGCCATTGGGGGCCTGTGTTCGTCGTAGTGTTAGTGTAATCGAGGGGTGTCGTGTGCTGCCTACAACCGACGGGGTAGGAGGTAGTGTGCTGGTCGATCAATGTCGTCTCAATGGTCATCGTATCCTGGAAAGGCGTCGTCGGCAGTGACGCCGCGCTCTGCCTCTTGATGGCAGTCAATACTTCACGCAGCTGGCTCACCTGAGAGCAAGTCAGGTCAGGAGGGCACCACGTGTGTGTGACCCTGTATTTCTATCTTTCTTTCTTTCTCTAACTCTCTCTCTCTCTTTCACACACATACACGCACATTTTCTCTCTCCTCTCTCATCTTTTTTTTCTCACGTACATACATCGGACATTCGAGTACTTGTTACTTCATTGCTATGAACAACGCGCTTGGAAGTCTATCAAATGACAAGGAGATGTCTATGCGAAGAAAAGTCATCTATCGAACGGATATAGCAGCCGATAATAAAATAAAGTTCACACGATGACTGTGAATTTGAAATGAAAGAAAAACGTACGAGATATTCGCATCTCACACTTAACGTTAAACGTCCGACCGTCCGGTTTTGATTTTTGTTCGTCTAAATAGAGTAAGTTATCTCTCGGATTGAAAATCGAATAGACGCATTTTTAGCGCTTAGCATGAGATACGCATCAGAAATAATATCTTGATATTGTGACGTGTGAATGATAAAACGTAAAAAGAGCTTTCTCTAGTCGGGGCGCAGAATCTACGCGCTTGGAATGTTCCGTCTATCGAGATCTCTCTACGAGGAGCACATCGATAAAGCACATCGAACAACAATTGGGAACAAGGAGAATCGTGTCGATTCTTCTCCGTACGCGTACACCTCTCGAAAATAAATTACTCGGATTACTTACCTGAGCGGCGAGCCGTCGCAGCCGTTCCGTTTCTTCCGGTGTCGCGTCTCGGCGCGCCGCGACCTTCACTTGAGCGACGTCCCCGTAAAAGGATTCCGATCTGGGCGAGAAAGCCATGGTCAGCTGGTGCAGCTCCTGCAACGAGTTTGAGCAGGCGCGGTAACACGCGACACCGCAGACCTCCCATTGTTCCGAGGTGAGGAGCGGTCCGCTGCTCACTAGGACGTGCCTGTCAAATATCATTCGTGATTTCTAAATAAAATAATATTAAAGAAAAATAATGTATTTAAAATATAGAAACATTTTTTAATTTCTCTCTCTCTCTCCCTTTATAATTTTTATAATATTTAATATATATATATATATATATATATATATATATATATATACATATATATATATAATATTATTTAATATATATTAATATAATTATTATAATATTTAATATATATAATAAATATATATAATATATATAATATATATATTTCTTTTATTTTTTTTAATAATAATTAGACTCGCGCTGGAGACTCGCGTTTTAAAAATCGTCTACCATCTACATCGCTACCATCGGCTCGTGACAAATCTCTCAAAAACGCGGCCAGCAGTAAGCAATAATCGAATTTCTCGTGCTGTGTCGTAAGGTTTTTCGAGCAATCTTTTATCATCGATCAAGCGATAATCATCCGATCTAAAGCTGGATCACGTCGTGGAAGCGGATTGTCCACCTAGAATGGTATCGGACCATTCTAGGATTTCAGATCTGGATACCGCGCATTCGCGAACCTACTCCATTTTTAAAGTATCGACGTACGATGCAACACGTATACATGTGATACCTCGCGATCGACACCGATTCGCGGGATCGTGTTACCAAGCTCTATTCGATTGGATGTACATTAATACAGAGAAAATGCGTCGATGACTCTCCAGATGGACGGATGGATGAACGCGCGAGGGAAGAGAGCGTGTGCAGTCGTTGGCATGACGCCCTCTCGAGGGTGTCGAGTGTCCGTGGCTACTTTATCCCATCGGACAGCCTGTCAAGCTTCGTTATCATCTTACAAACACTCTCCGTAATAACGATATACCTAACTTAAACCGTCCGCCGCGCTATGCATTCCATCAAACTTGGCTAATTCGTCACTGAAATCTGAAAATCGACGCGGAGACGATAGAGTTACTCGCGGTATAAAATTATATAAGAAAAACGTTTCCATCCTCTGTCGCTTTATGATCGTAGGTTTCCTAATCGAGTTTTCTAATTACGAAATCTCACCGGCGACAACGCGTCGTTTCAATCAGCCGTTAAAGTACCACCACGTTTGGTACTCATTATGTCGCATTCCGATTCTCTCTCTTTTTTTTTTACTGCAATCTCGTTTTGTCATTAATGCCATCGATTTTCCATGCATAGAGACGACCGTCGCGCGCTAAACCGCGTAAATATTACCGAAGGTCGCGAGAATCGCAATAAAGAGCTAACGAGCGGACAAGCAAATTACTTGGGCTCGCTTCGGAACGGCTTTTATGTCGCGAGCTGGAAATGTCCGCCGCGCGCTTTTGACTTACCTAATGCAAGCGCAACCGAGACGAGCTATGCTCTCCGTAGACTGTACCACGCATTCCGCCATCACTAATAAAAGTTGTTTCAACATCAACGTTGTGGCCGGCAGATAGGCATCGTTCCTGGTGACTTCTAGACCTGAAGAATCGATTGCACGAACGGGTGGATTAGTATTTTGCTAATCTCCATCGCGTACTTTTTTTCGCCTTATCCTCGTATTTACCTTGCAGATGCGTCAAGTAATCAACCACGAGATCGGTCGTGAGACCGCAGCACTGTTTAAAGTTGGGCGCGAAGTTATCCCAACCACGGAAGATCTTGGACGTTTTTCTCAGCCAATTTTGCACCATAGGTAGCAGCAGATGATTAACGCAGTAGAGTCCGAACGCCGGTCCAGGTACGTTCAAAATGTCGCGCAAGAGATGGAACAGGGTCTCTAAAGTATGCGGTTGATAACGTCTCGGACAGATCATGGTCGCGCTCGCCAGGCCCTCGATAAGGATGTACCAGACGCGAAGAATACCGCTGGGCTTATCCATGCTCTGCAACGTCGTCATGGAATGAGCGTTCTTGTCGATCAGCGGGGTCAACACGTCGTACGATCTTTCCGGGATGATTTCTTGCATCGACTCGATGTGCTTGTCGAATCTGGTCAGCTCGAGATTCGGAATAATCGGATCCACATATTGCGGTAACGTCGACACTTGGATCCTCTGAGCGGAATGGAAGATCGGGCAGGCCGGCATCCGATACATCGACGACAGAATGTCGCTGCAGCTCAACAGATACTTGAGACTTTCCACGCAGAGTCTCATCCTCCTCGATTCCGCGCCGTCGATGCTCTCGTTTTCCTCGGATTGGGTCTCGTTGTCGCCGATACCCCGCACGTGTTTCAGCAGACACAGGATACAGTCCAGTGCGGCGTTAGCGAAGACCAATGTGTTGTCCGTCGAGAGGAAGACCCTGAAGACTTCCAATAAGGGCGCCGACTCGACGGAATCCGAATTGCTGACCGACGCCACTCGGAGGGCGCCGAAAAGCGGACGCCAGCCCGAGCGAATCTCCGTGCGATTCGTTTCGACGAACTCGCAGATGCAGCTAACGATCTGAGAAAAAAAATAGCAGTTTGTAAGCTAAATCGCTTTAAGCGATCGCAAGCGGCTACGCACTTGATCTTGCACGTCGCTGTCGCAAAGCTCGAGACATAAAAGATTTTCAAAAGGCTTGAAGAGCGCCTCGTTGAAGTGAAAGTGCGGAAGTTCTATCTGCTCGTTCAATAGAGCCGCCATGGAGTCGTGAATGCATTGAACGGCTTTCTTCGAGATGCCGCGGTCTTCGTGGCAAGCTGCTTCCATGAAGTGCGGCCCCAGAATACTCCATACCTAAAAAATTGAATAATATTTACTTCGTATAAAAATTATACACTATTTGCGAATACTATATATTATATATGAAAGAAAATAGACTCTTACCCCCATTATATGAATCAAGGGCCTGCCGCTCTTTACGCACTTGAGCATAACTTCGCCCAGACGAGCTAGAAGCAACACGTTCATCTCGTTCTCCCTCGGTTTATTCCGCCTCCACCAAAATCTCTTATTATCTTTGCATCCGTCTGTGGTCTTAAAGAGTTGCGCTTTGCTAGCCTTACAGAGAGCCGTGAGAAACGAGCAGAGCGCTCTTAGATTCAGTTTAAGCGCCGCGTCCTCGAAGAGTCTGTCGACTTGCTGCGACAGTACGCAGATAATCTTGGCGGCGTAGTCCGCCGGTAGAATGCCGTTGAACTGGCTGTCGGCATTCGAATCTTGGATAATTTCCGGGATCGTGTCCGAGCTGGGATTTTGCGTATAAGGACTCGAGAGGAAACTGTAAACGTCCACACTGCAATAGAAATAATGAGGCAATTAAGAATACAGAATATTAAAATTCTGTAATATAAAATACAATATTTACGCGCCAAGTCGCTACGATTGAAGATTAATTGCTTGAGAAAATTTTTAGAAAACAAATATCGGATGATTAAAATTGTATAAAATAAAGAGATAAACCGTACCAAGATTCCTCATCATCGACGATATTGAAATTCAGTCGAAGCCTGTCCTGAGCATCGCCATTCGCAGTGTCTTTTTTCTCCTTCTGATGAGCTTTGGGCAGCGACGGATTTTGATTCCTTCCAAAGAAATCATGTTCCAGTTTGCTCACGTACAGACAACACCTATTCAAGCATATAATTTTTTTTAAATTATAACACAGAAGCACATTGTTAAGTCTTCGAGCGTTTCACTTACGTGAAAACGTGCGGCCAGCAATCGCTACCGTGGCTACCGAGCTCCAGACCTCGTCCCAAAAGCACGTCCATACTGAGCGCGTGAGACGTGTGAATATTGGTCGCCCTGTTCTGTAATTTAAGTCGGAGAACATCCTTCTTGCGAGTGATTCTCGAAATGGATTGTTCCGTGCAAGCGGCCTTCGCGAGAAGAGCAAAAATGGAGCCGCAACGATTCTGTAAACCTAAAACGGAAAAAAGATAAGATAACAATGTGGATATTCAAATATAATACCTTGGATAAAGATCTTACGAATGGAAAAAGTAATACAAGTACCGAGTACATTGCTCAATGTAGCAGCCTTGTGAAGACCCTCGAGCGCCAAGACGACCGTATCTCTGACTCCTCGTCTGCCACCATCTCTGTTTAGGATGCTTTTATTGGTTTCCTCCTTGGGAGGATTCAGTCCCGTCGTAAGAACCATCATCATGCTACCCCAGCAACAAGTCAGCACTCTCCGGGAAAGTTTCGCGCCGGCCTCCGCTTCCGGAGTCGGCTCGCTTCGAGAAAGTTGAGCCCGTTCCAGTCTTATGTAATCGGAAAGCAACTGTCCGCCTCGGTGACTACCGGGTATACCGTCCACGTCTGTGAATCGTATAAAAAAAAAAGAAAGATCTTATCAATTTAATTTAAACTACTAATTTAGATGTTATGAAAGAGATAACTTCTTTTGTAATATATCTATTTCACTAAAATAATATATATAATTTAATATTTGCGTACCCGTAAGAACATTGACTAACGCATTATTTTCCGTAGAGCTGGGATTATAACCACATCTCTCGAGTAAATTGCACGCGAGCACTTGTTGATACAATTCGGAAAGCCACGTGGCTGAGAGATAAACCAGCACACCTGATCCATGCACCTCTTCCACAAATTGCTCCTTAAAAGCAAAATTCGAAGATATATAAATGCGATAAGTTCAACAGAAATTAAATTATTAGACGTACCTCGCTGACTGGTACTTGCCGACCCTCCTCGTGATAGTAATTTATTCGAATTAATTTCAGATTGAGAAGCAACGCCGCATACGTCGCCAAATAAATTCCATCGGCGTTCATGATTGTAATTAACGCACATGAATCTGTACTTGTATCGCTTTGTTCCTGCATTTTTTGTTGAGCTACGAACACTCCTAAAATACGTAAAGTACAAAATACTTTATACTCTTTTTTCTATATCTATAAAATATCATATTACTGTCACATTGTCAATATAATTTTTAAACATTTTTTTGTAACAGTATATAATAACAGTTTACCTTGACAGTATTCGGAAGCAAAGTTCTGCAACGCCTCATCCACCTCGATGTTACTCCTTAATGTGAGTACCATCGGTATGAGATCGGATCTGAGTGTTTTTACGAATCGCCTGGCATTGTGCCTCTCAACGTCCACATTGCATTCGTCGGCTACCTGTCGACCCACGTGAAGACATTTGGGTAATTTTTTCAATCTCAGCCTCTCGCACTCGTTCTCCGTCGCGCAATCGTTGTCGTCGAGGCTATTTTCCTCCTGTACCTCGTCCGACTCGTTTTGCGGACCTTCGGTGTCCGTCGAATCGCCATCTTCCGATGGTCCATGCCCAGATGAGTCAGAATCCGAACCCATACCTTTCTTCATTAATTCCAATTGTTCCCTGAGAGAAATAAATTAAGATAAAATTCTATTTCTTACAGAACAATTTTTAAAAAAATCAAATTTTCAATATTTATATTCATTTATATTTGCACTCAAATTGAAATCGATAGCTCGTCCCTTTGATTAAATTTTTAAAATAACTGCGATATAATTAATAATTGACATCTATTCTCGGGATGATTGTTGACGCTCACCTATAAGTTTTTGGCAATCGTGCCATGCTCTGGTAGGTCAAAGGTCCGCGATAATCGCAGGATTCCAAATCCTCGTACAAACTATTGATCGTGCATGTATAATTGTGATTAATAGCCTTGCCCTCGCAAAGTTCCTGAAGCGCCGACAACATGGCGACAACGCAGGAGACACTCGCATGCAATATAGCCAGTCCACCCGTTGTTGATTCCTCGATAGAATCCATGGCCCTGAAATAAATGTTAATGTATATAGCACACATAAAAAAATTCTCCAACGAATACTTAACTACTCAAATTAAACGAAATTTTATTAGACGTGAAAAATTTGCGTTATAAGCTCACAGTCTCATCAGTGCCATATCACTTTGTATATGGCTCGATCGGTCTTCCTCCACCAGCAACGGTCCAGCGAAATCCACCATGCGACTAGGACTGCGCAGCAATTCCTTCAACGCTTTCAACGGTTCTAGACGTTGCTGCGGCGGTGGATATAGCAGCATTCTGTGAAACACCGATTCCAAGACTGGTCGCAGCGGGCCAACGCATCCTACTAATCTTACTAATTCCGTACCGATGCTGAAGAAAGAGACATTATATCAATTATATCAATTATTGCTTATACAATACACATACAAATGCAAATTCTTATAAAAAATGTACATTATATATTATTTTCAGATTCTGTTATGATTCTGTTAAGATTCTTACCTGTAAACAGTCTTAGCCTGATGGCTGTCGAAGCTCAACGACGTGGCCAAGTATCCGGAACCTCTGCCAATCTCATTCTCCTTCCCCTCCCGGGAGGTGAATGTCTTATCCACTCGAGGCGTGCCCAGGAAGGCTATCAAGGCTGGACAGAACTTCTGCCACAGGAAGGTCGTGAAATGCGCGTTGGTGTGAATCTTTTGCGGTAGCGACGATATGAGCGTGTGCAGGCATTCCAGTAGGAAGACCACAGTGTTGCCGTTCCTGCCGTTACTGGAACAGGATTTCCTAAACATTACTTATGGGATATTAAGTAAGTCACGGCTCTTATACGTTATTGGTTTTCCTAAGGTACGCGTCCTTACTTCTGAGCCTCGTCCAGCTTGCTGCAGATGTACTGCAGAATCGGCAGCGCCTCGTTAAAGCACGAGACGCCCCGCTCGCGAACATTCTTGTTCCTCTTGGCATTCTCGTCCATCTCCTGACACTCTTCGTCTGCGAATAAGTAGAGACGATTTTTATTCGTAGCATAATAAATATCGGAATATGACGCCGGCGATGCATTCGTTAATGCCAACGATATAGTCGAGTTGGGACGCCTCACCGATGGTATTCTTTGACCCGCATTTTCCACCGACACGCAATCTTGTAATTTATCGACCAAACATCCCGAGAGTGCTTTGCGAGCTATACTTTCAATCACTGTGCAAAGCGGATATGCATCGTCCGCAGTATCGTACTAGTTTCTTATTTTCTACATAGCTTGAATTTTTTCGCATTACCTAAAAAGAGACAAAACGATCGCAATGTTTGACTGGTCGCTGCCTGTGCTGCTGTACGTACAGCTTGATTCCCATTCTCAAAAGCTTCGCAGCAAGTAGTCAATATAGCGATAATCAAACGTCCGTTCATGGTCCAATAAGGGGAGCAGGCAACTTGCAGTAAAACCTAAAAAAAAAAAAAAACCACGAAATCGTCCGCCCTTGAACGATAATTTTAAAGCAAGCATTGTGAAAACAAAAGATATTTTATTTTTCCAAATTTTTATTAATATTTTGATTTTATTTGCCATTTAGTTTTTTGCTTTTAAAGTACTCGTTCTGAAATGTTTTTTTACTACGAAACTCACTTTAAGCATATCCGTCTGCGTGTCGTCGGACTGCGAGACGATGGAACTCATGGCGTGCAACATTTGCGCAGGCAACCATAACGAATCGTCTTCTGGCTCATAGGGCGATTGAAATCTGTCATCTCTCAACATTTTCTACGAAGTTTGATTACGTTAATTCGATTAATTATCAACAAGAAAATTATCAATATATAAAGTACAATTATAAATTAGATTCAACTGAATATTAATTAATTGTAATAATTTATCGATCTTATTCATGATATTTAATCCTTTGTTACAGAATCTATAAAAATCACGAAAGTAACTTATTTGAATAAAGCTAATTAAAAATTCTGTCGTAGCGATGCGACACTTCGCTTAAACTGTCGCAGCTGTTCGTCGCTATCTCTCATTTTATCGCACACAGTTCCGGAACATACGTTTCTCCCTATGCGGTTACTCCGATGCTGACCACCAACACACGTAGGAGGAAGAATAGTTCAAAGATAAGCCTTCAAGCGCGTTTTTACTGGATATTTTACATTCGTATTTTTTTTACATTTGAAAAAAAAGTATCTCTTCACGCGAAAAATAAATTACTTTACAAGGGAAAATTTTTGTTATATCGCTTACGTGTAATCCTGCAAGACCGAAGGCAACGAACTTGCTCCTGTTGCTCTCCAGTGCTAGCTGAAACGTATGTAAGCATTTTGCGCGCAGTTCGTGAGGAGGATCTCGTAGTAAGCCTTGCTGCTTCTCCAGAAAATCTGCAGTAAAAGAAATTAACCTTTCACCATAAGTTAAAAAAGTTCTTTAAAAAGTCTTTAAGAAACATTTATTTTCTCGACGACTAACATCTGACTAAACTCGTTCACGTATATTATACGGTACTATGATTTTACGTTATCGAAAAAGAAACGACGTCAACTTAAAAAATAATAAATAATTTTGCATAGCGAAAATTTTTTAGATATAATCAAATTAAATAAGAGATATGCATTCATATCATTTATAGGATTAAATTTGTCGCAAGGGATGCGACTTGCCTTTGACGTTTACGTCGAAGAAGCCTGCAGCGAGAAAGGTACGTCTCTCGCGGGAAAAATATTTAATAAGAAATTGGATAAAAGTGTCACGCGAAAAAAGAAAAAGAAAACGTGATGAGCGCTTACCGTGCGCTTCCTGCGCCGATTTTCGTAAATTTTGTAGCCTCGCATTGTTCGATTCCTTGACGATCTGCAGCAGGAGATCCTCCATGACACGGCGGGCTACCACCGCTACCACGAGACTGATCGATAACGGGAGTGCCGATGCATGCTTCGCTATACATGCGCAATTTCAGGGGCGTGAAACGTGTCACCCTTCTTTGAAGAAGCTGGCGCGTTTATTAAGAATAAACAAGGAATAATTGTAACGGAAGATCTATATATAATTGAGCATCTCTCTACAGTTGGAGAAGAAGAATATAAATCGCCGATTATTACTTCTGGATGTTAGCGTGTATTTCATTTCTTAAATTTAATTTGTAAATTCGAGCATTAACAGATGGCAAATTTTACGTGTATACAAAAATAATATTAACACGAGAGAATTACACGTGCGACTAAATTTTTATATCTATGAAAGAGAGTAGAGTTCTTGGAATATTTAAAATTTCGCGCCTCTCTATAGCTCATGTGACAGCGATCACGTGACTCGCTATGTGCTACACGTGCTCTATGTGTTAAAGGTCCTTATGTCAGCTGCACCTTCCATATTTTTCCTCTTTTTCTATCCAATGGCTTGCTCCGCATACCTATTTCATTTTAAGTGTAGAAAGTGTGACACGATGCAGTTATAAAGAAGAGATCTAAAGATGGCGACGAAAAGTGACAGGAAGCGTAGAGCGGCCGAGAAACCGGCATACGAGAGCACCGCTTTTTATCATTGGGCTGTAAATCTTTTGGGTAATAACACTCGCTTTATCGTGCATAAAGAGATCGAGCAGCCGGCGTGATCCGCGAGCGGAAGCATCGTTTAATGGTGAAACAACCTTTGCTCCAACAACAGGTCTTGGTTTCGGTTATTTGCATCGGTGGCATGTATCCACGCTCTTTGAAAATGACCGACACTTCTCTCATCTTTCGGAGATCGAGCGAGAAATGTCCTTCAGGACCGAGATGGTATGACAGTAGGTGATATTTTATGCAGTCATAGAAAGATATATTCGGTAAATTTACTGATAATGAATAGAAATTTTTTATCGATCAAACACTTTTGTCTTCTGTCAAATTAAACGTTGAATCGATGCTGAAATTACGAAAAAATAAATAAATTATTCCGCGGGCAATATCAATAAAAAAAAGCGACACAAAATTGCATGGATTATAAAATACTCCAAATTTAATCATACGAGTAAAAACGTTAATTTTTTAATTATTATTACGCCGCGGAGGGAATGTAAACTTTATGTATACATATTATTTTTGAAAAAAAGTGTGTATACAAGAAATTTTCAATAAATAAAAAATGATATTCAGTCAGAAATTTTTTTATTTATATTTATAACATTTATTATATATATAACTTTATATGTGAACAACACGCATACACACAACATTCGCGGATAACATAACTAATTATATTTTTAAAACTTGTGCATTTTAAAACTGCTTTCACATAATTATACGTATGTAAAAATCATACTAATAATGGCAGGTTTAAACATCTTAATATTTGCATCTTTTTTTAGGGGATGTATTACTCCTATTACAAGACCATCGCGGAATCGAAAGACTTTTTCGACGGGATGGATAAGCTCAGTCGTGACAATCTATCAGAATATGGCAATGTTATTGATGCTAGCAGAAAGTATAGTCTTTTACCCGAAGTAACTATAAGTTTCTTTTCTCAATTATTCGAGAATTTAAATATAAGAGAGCTCTCTCATAACTTCTTATTTATTTTATAGATTGTAGCAGGCTTCCTTTATCATATTGCAAGAAGTCTTGGTGTCATATCCCAGGAACAATGTTGGCAGGTAAGACTTTTTAAAATCCCTTTATAAAGTAGATCAAATTTAGAATAAAGTAATCACAAGTCTCAATCATATTTAGATAGAAAGAGGAGATGGGTTGATGCCCGTAACTAGCTGCGAAGGCCTGGGCGTACCTGTGTATTTCTATTTAGAGATAGTTTGGTCTTCCACAATTTTCACGGCAGCAATACTTTTTTACTACGCGACATATTTGAGTAATTCCATTTACGGTGGACTCGTAACGATTCTGTTCTTCTTCTTTAATCACAACGAATGCACCCGCGTTCAATGGACACCGCCGTTACGAGAAACCTTCGCGTATCCTATGTTACTCTTTCAAATGTACAGTGTTACAATGGCTATCAGAAAATACACAAAACACGACTCGGACAAAGAGCCAACTTCTTTATTAAAGAACAGGTCTAGACAAGGATTATTCATGGTAATGTACAAAAGAGGGAATTATTTATTATATAATTATTTACAATCTTTTTGCTACAGTCAAGTTCTATCTTTTCAGGATATATTTGGCTCAACAATTTGCAGTTTGTGCACTTGGCAGTTTTCACATTTTGTTTTTATTACGCAAATTGTAGCAATTCTTATACTAAAGTGGCTGAGGATCGTCCCGTACGATTTTTACAAAAATTTTTGTACGGCTCATGCCTTAGCTATTGCAGCAGCGACTAAAATAACAAATGGCACTCTTATCATTTGTTCGCTCTACACGTGTATCATAATCAGCAGCAACGTGGCCAGTTTTATAATGAAATTATCCCGATTTCAGAACATCAAACGAGAAATTATTCTCGAAATCGCTATAATGATCATTCTGACAAAGTGGATAAAGTCCTACCTTTTATATTCTCAAGACGACGCTCATGTGTTCAATATATTAAAGTCTAAATTAACCGACTATAGAGACTTCCATACCATGCTTTATACATGCTCGCCAGAATTCGACTTTCTGCAATACAAAACTTACGAAGCGATTATTAGGACTTTATTGCTACCAACAGCGATACTCGTTGGAATGCTCGCGCTGTATTACTGGTATAGAAATTTCAAGACGAACGACTATCCACTTTGCATAGAGGCTGATGTGGCGTATAACGGTCTGCAAACCGGCGCTTTCATTATCATGGCTATTTTTATTATGAGACTAAAGTTATTCATGACGCCGCATCTTTGTATAGTAGCCGGTGCGGTGTGTAGCAAACGATATCTCGAAAAAGTCGGTTTGAAAGGTGAACTCATGCGACTTGCCATTTTTATTCTTCTCTTGGGTGGTATGTCATATCACGGTGTTGACAGATTTCAAGAGGAACGCGGATTTATAGGTAATCGTATTATCAAATTAAATTACAAATTAATTGATTTTCTGCAAAATATCACAATCGCATTTTTTCATTGTACAGGCGAATACAGCAATATTGAACAAGAAGAGCTATTTGAATGGATAAAAAGTAATACACCAAAGCATGCTGTATTCGCGGGAAAGATGTCATTGATGGCGAACCTAATGCTATCTACTAAAAGACCGATTGTTAATAATCCTTACTATGAGAGCAAAGAGATGAGGTGAGACCTAGATTAGAAATTAAAATCGCACATGTGATACTGCTTAAAATTATATTTATATATATTTACATTATATATGTGGCATGTGTATTATAGGGATAGAACTATGAAGGTTTATGAGATTTTCAGTCGGAAAGATGCCACTTCTGTATATACTTCTTTAAGAAACATGAAAGTCAGTTATATCGTATTAGAGGAACCGTTGTGCCTTGGATTTGCAAACTTGTAAGTATATGAGAAAAATACGTAACTACAACAATAGTTGTACAATATTGAATCTTATTTTTTCAGACCACGAGGATGTCAAATGATCGATTTATGGGACGTGGCCGATAATGGAACGGCGAAAGCCGCGAATAAGTCGCCTTTATGTCCTCTTCTATTCAAAGGAAACGCATATCCGTTCAGGAGAGCGTTTGTTAACAATAACTACGTCGTGTTGCAATTGGACTATTCGTATTACGTAGAATTTAAACCAAAGATTTCCATACCATTGCATTATCAATTCTAGATTTCTCGATTTCTACGTTTTTTAATAAGTAAAGAGCTCTTGATGAATATAGGATACCTCATGAGACTATAAAAGCCTATTTTTCTTAAAACATAAAAAGGATTATCTATATAAAAAAAAATATATATATATTTTTAATACAGAGTGATTCGCGCGGGTATAAATTAAATGTTAATACTGCGAATTTTCGAAAGCCTATCAAGCATAGGCTTACGTGTGTAAGCTGTGAAGAGGCATTAAAATATTTTAAGAGGCGTATAATGTGTTCCTATTATGAAATAGGAATTATTTTGTTTGGTTAAAAAATGGCTATTAATCTTTTAGCATATATGTCTTTTAAGATACAGCTTGCATAATTCGCAGAATATAAACATATATATATATATATATATACACAAATACACGCGAATGTTATAACTTGCTAAATTTTACAATAATGAAAACGAGATACGCAGTTATTAATTAACTGGCAAAAATGTACAAAAGAATATAATGCCTCATTTCACGCGACGCAATGTATGCACTTGTGATAATTTTCCTATACTTAATCTTATTGCGCATTTACATCGATACACACTTGTGCGCGCTATTTTTAATTTCGAACGTAGTTCAAGTACCTATTATATTTAATCGCGCATTGTGTTCATTCATCCTGCTATCACAAACACAAGATATATATGTGCCAACCATCAGCTACTATATATTTATATTCGTATTAACTATATACTATATACAAATACCCCTTCATATTAAATAAGTTTTTTATCGATTAATGTGAATATTTCGCAGCCACGCACATTGGACAATAATTCTCTGCTCTCTTCGATGTCGATTGTGCTAATTAAAATCGCACATTATTCAATCGTATTATGACCACAAAAATGTTATCATAATTTTAATAAAGAGATTATTAAAGTACATGTGCGAAAAAGAGATTATATACATAAATAAGACGAGAATGCATTTTTATTTCTATTCGCATAACCCGAAGCTTTCATTACACTTAAAACTCTCGATATAGTAATTTGCATTTTTTTGGGCGCCTTTCGCGCGTGAATAATCCAAAGAAGATCTCGAACGAGATGCCCGGAAGAAAAACCGAACCGCACGAACGGCGAAGATAGCTCCGTTATAACGCACATAGCATAGCACCTTCACTCCGTGTTGTAACAGATAATATAGTCGAGAAACAGTCTTTGGTATACTACGTTGTGCCGCTGACCCAAATGGATCCTGGCCGCCAGTCAGTCCCGCTCCGGGCTTCCTCGCGGCAGTATTGGCCGCGTTCTCCGTCACGTTCAGACTCAATTACTTATTGTCGATATTCCTCTTATACACTACCGCGACTGGAACGCATGAGTGTTTAGAAATATTTATAAATATTGTGACATTATATATTTCACTCTCGTTATTTTTTCCCCTGTCACAATCGCGACATATTTTGCGATTTTGTGATTATTTCAAAAAGATAACAGTGTTTTTAATTATTAATTTAGTTCCAGTTAAAAAATCGACGATTCGAATTTAAAAATCGAATTTTTCCAATTTAAATCGTGTTTGTTATTCGCCGGATACCGGATGCTACATCTCGATTGCAAAGGGATTCTGCTACCGATCGATCGACGCTTGGACAAAAAATCGACGAAAACAAATTCTTCGTGAAATTCGATGTGCCGTGCGTGCTAAAACGGTGCTCCTGTTCGCCTATAAAGTGAAGACACTTTGGGTTTACGGCCGCTACAGCTGCCGCTCATCAAAATTGAAGACGCGGGTCGATCTGAAAATACATTGTGCGTATGTGGATGAAAACAGGAGGAGTGGCGTTTCGTACATAATGGGTAATAAATAAAAGGACCGGATATCGAAGCGCGAGAACATCGGAAGGCATCATCGGCAGGACCAGACACTTGTCCGAGAACATCCGCATCTCACAGGCTCATCCTAGCGATGCGACATTCCACGCTGGTCCCGCGTAATCATTGACAATCAGCAGTAAGTAAATAGAAAACAAGGCAGTGAATAAGCAAGTAGTAATGGAGAACGAACGAATATACGAGATACATTCATTATGCTGCGACCCACAAAATTACCCTTTGAGAATCTGTGCATTCCAGTTATGCAAATGCAACTTATGTAGACTATTCCCGCTATCTCTCTCACATTCTCCGAATTTTTACATTTCTAGGCGAATCACACTTTGAAATATCTGAAAATGATAAATATATAAATCACACCGCGTGATTTATATATTCAGCTTCTAATCTCTTTTTCTAATTTCCAACTCGCCGGCCCACGGGAACGTCAAGGACGTGTCTTCCTCGCGTCCTTGCGTCGGATTATGGACGGCGCATTAATTCGCTCAATGAGCATAACAATGTAAATGCAGCCCCTCAATCAGATACACACCGTCCAAGACCGCTGCACTGCTCAAGTACCGCAATTTCACGGTAATATCCGTTCCACCTCCGCGAGGGAATATTATATCTACAATTGTTGCACATACGTGGATTTTTTGAATATGGTAGCGCACGCGTGTGTATGCGTGTGTATTTTTTACGCGATCGCGGCAGACGTGTAATTTTGCGAGCATGTAATCCTGTACTTTGCATCGGAATCCAAGCCGCGTAACGCGTGGACTTGTTCTCGTTGCACAACGCGCGATTTCGCATAATCCGTGTCTCAGAGTTTTTAATCGCACGTGTCATTAAGACGTCAATGTAGCGAACGGAGCGCGTAATTACAGTAATCTCGTACTGCACGCGCGCGAAAGAAGATAAGAATAGAGTTTGCATTCGCGTCATTTCCTCTTCTCATACATCATAAATCGACGCTATATCGAGCAATCGAATCGGCGGAATCTCTACGATCCGCGAAGTAAAACCCGTTCTTCTCTGGCCTCAAAATCGCGCGGAAGACTCGACCGATTCTAGGAATTTGGCACGCGCAGAAGTGTTAAAAACACTTCTTTCGTTCAAAGGAAAAGAGAAAGAGAGATAGAAATAGGAACCAAAACAAACTTACAATGGGTGTAAAAAACGAAATCGATCGTTGCAGATTTTTCTAACATTTACTCTTTGCTGAGTTTGACATCGATTTTTCTTTAAGAAAAGTATGACGCGATATCGATATTTTTCTAATTTATTTTCCACATGAAATATTTCCTGTTCCGTCGCGAAAGATATATCTTGGGTACAGTTATACATTTGTGTGTTTTTTGAAAAAAGTTTTTTATCATATCTTAATGTAATGTACGCGCCTAATCGTGGCGAACGGAACGACAGTTCGACGGTGTCTGTTACTTTCTCAAAGCACGCTCGTATTCGTAACCTACTTCGAACACAGCGATGCAGTAACCGGGTGCAAACGGCAGCAGACTGGTGTCCGTGCCAAGACTCGAATTAGAAAGATCTAATTCGCCTCGGTCATAGAATTTTATGTCTCTCTTTCCCGCGTAACACGTTTATTTTCCATCTGCAACAACAAATATCCAGAGAGAGATTCTAAGAAATTGAAAAAATTTATTTTGCAAAATTAAATTTCGATGTACGAATATCAAAGATTGATCTGAGAGTAAAAAATAAATTTTACATTTCCTGTTAAGATTTCCGAGTTTTTAAAATAGACGTTGAGAAGTATAAGAAGGAAAGATCGCCCTCTCTAAAAAAAAAACTGTCGATAAGATCCTTCGGAAACTGAACGAGCTCTCGTCGTGGAAAAAGCAACGAAAGCAAATACAAAAGGAACCGCAACGGAAACATATTCTACGTCAAGAATTCTCCGTAATCTCCGAAATCAGGATTTTCAAGAAGGGTTTTCATCATCAATATCCTACCTGTTCGAAGGGTGGTCCTGGTACTTTGTTGGACAACCGAAATCTCAAGGTGGAGGTCGCCAGCATTCTTCGGATTCTTGACGAGAGTGGGAGAAAAAAAAAGAGAGAGAGAAAGATTAAGCGCGAGAAGAGCGAGTCGCAGAAAGGAGAGGAGGCGCAGATAGTAGGCGGAAGTTTATCGTAAAAGTTTCACATGACCGAGTTAGAGCCTAGATCTAACCGAGGACAATAGTTGTGACATGATGGATCATTTTCACGTGGGCGCCGTACGTACGTCGAGGCATCTCGGTACCAGCTTGCGCGCTAATTGAACGAAGGTCATAATCATGATGAACGTAATTCCGTCGTATTTTTGCACCGCAACGTACATACGCGCGATTATCATCGCCATTCGTGTGCGCTCGCGCTGTTGCGCGCATTCAAATCACAGCCCTCATCCGGCGACATTCGGCCGCGCTCTTCCACGTCAACGAGCTCGCATCAGCCGAACGAACATTGTTTGTGCGAGCTTTGAATACCCGATGGATCTTTTCACAGATTGATAAAGTCAATTTTTTCTCGACGAGAAATGTTGAGCGCAATCTTTTTTTCAATTTTTAACAGTTAAAAATGCATAGATTTTCAGAGGAAATTCAACTTTAAAGTCGCGCTTTCATAACGAAATAATACGCGCAGAATAATAGCAACGGAATACGAGCTGATTAATTAAGAGACCGGTAGAAGTGGGTTATTTGCGCCATAAAAGGTAATCAAGCGCTGTATTATTCAACAATAGATTAAAATTAGAATATAAGCAACAATAAAGATAGTACATGGGAGATATTTTATATATTATTGCTTATATATGTATATAAACGCTTTGATCAAGCTACTTGAGACATTCGCCAGTAAACGGTAAAGCTATCTCTCGTTCGTCTACATCACGCTTCGGCTATTTAACCAATCAGTTTCTAAACTTGTCAGACTCCCGTCGATTTCATTCCCTACTTATCGTCATCAACATAACTCGCACAGATACAAGTAAATATAAGTAAGAAGTAGCTAGGTGTATTCGTAACACGGTGTCCCACATCTAATCGCAGATGCTATTGCTACGTTATCTTTTCTTTCGGAATATTCTAAGGATTTTCAAGAGAGTATCTCTTATTGGTACTATTATACAATATTCATATAGTATTCAAATAATACATAACTTAATATTCTAGTATGAAAACTCATATCACAAATCGTGTTTCTTCCAGCTTTGGAAGAAACCGAATTCCGATATTGAGATCTGATATTATAACATATATCGCATACGAAATTGAATGCGTGGAGAAAATGCAGATCAATAGTTCTGTGCCGTTTTGCACTTGCAACAGAGTAGATTCTGGACCGCGCAGAATTCTGCGCCGGGACCATTCTTCTCTGCGGCGATGTTATCGGCGAAACTGGTCCGGTTCCGCCGAAACAAGGTCGGGCACCGATCCGCAGGAGAGCAACATCCCTCTCGACGATTCAGGTTCACCTCCACGAGCCGTTTTTCTGGTCTTGGTCGCCACTAACACCTCTCGACATTCCAGTCTAATCGAAGATACGCCTCCCGTTGAAAAGTCAGACCTTGTAGATCTAATGCGTTGAATGCATTCCGATGGACGCACCTTGATGCGCATATCGACCTTTAACCCGAAGCCGCGCGAAACACCTTATGCACAATTATCAAGCAAACTTACTCGCTCGTTTTGCGCTTAACATGTCCCACAGAGAAAATTTTAAAAAATGTAAACATTTTATATAAAATTATCGCGAGTACGTTTATGAAAACATATGCAAATCATATGGAAAAATTGCTTCGAAAGTTTAAAATTATCGTATGTGTACGAGAATCTTGAAATGTGATGATTGTTATTATTTGAGCTATAATTTTTTATCTTTCCTCTATGCGGAATTTTTTACGGTTAATTCTAGGATAATTTCACTTTTTATCTAAATAACGCAAAATTAAAAGATATATCCATTTATATATCATTCGCGGAATTGAATCGCTGCTCGCTTTTGTTCAAGCTGTGGCACAAAAGATCAGCGCTTTCTACTAATGCACCGGACATGTCTGGCATCGTTCGAGGCATTTCAGTCCGAGGAGTAACGGTTGCATGATGGGCAAATCGCGTAAACTTCGCGTTCCTAATTTTACCGTATGTTTAAAAGAGCAAGACTTGATTGGGTCGACTTTTATAGCGACGCCTCGTAAAACACGACGCGAGATTCATCCCCCGCCGCGTTCTTTCGCCTTCCTTCGCGCTCGGGTTTTCCTCTCTTCCTAGGATAACCCACATCCGCCGCGCAAAAGCGCGGAAACGAACCGACGACCGGTCGATTACACGAGTCGCGAATATAATAGCGATGCGGAATCATTGGACTAGTTTCCTAGGGAGACATTGTTATTATTCGCGGAAAAATTAACCCGGTTTCTTTCGCTCGCGCAATCAGTTTAGCATAATCATGATTTCGCTGCGATTATGATGTTTAGCGGCACAAAGTATACACGAGTGTCTTAGAGTCTTAACGATACATTATTTAATCGAAAAAAGTAGAATCACAATTCTTTGTATTAAATAAAATCTCCAGAAACTCTAATACTTATTTTTAACTTACAAGCGACCAAAATTGCATTCTTTCTGAATCAAGCGCTCGAAATTAAATTAAGCAACAAACTTACCTTTTTTTTTTACTATTTATTTAAATTTATTTATATTTTCTAAAATTTTAACTCGAGAATCAGAAGAGCTCCTTCAAGTATTTTTTAATTGATTTGAAATACTCTGTACACATATGTAGCTATAAGATTTTTGAGAAATTAGAACAGGAACATTCGTATCAAGCTTAAACGAGATCAATGAGATGATTATTACTGTCTTAATACTGCCGGGTTTGAAAACTACTTGCTGCAGTTGAAATTCAAATAGTGGCATATATTTTTCATCCTGTTGACATTCTGGATTATTTTCGTTTAGCATTATCGTTGGATTATCCAATTTGCCAGAGGAAAGCACACGATTGTACTTGATGGAACCAACAGAAAAATTTACGCGCCGCCGAGAACGGAATGCGTACATTTTGTTCGGACGTGAAAGTGCGAGCGCCGCAAGAGAAAGAAAAGAAGGCACGCGACCCGCAGGCATTCGGAAATGTATACGCATACAGGAAGATAAAAAGATACATATTATATTTACCATTCCTCTCGAACACATAAAATTCGATGCGTTTTTGATAAGCATCCGCGTGAAAGTACAATAACTCGACGCGAATGTTTTTTTTTTTGTAGGAAACCAGTGGTCGGTATTTCTCCTATTTTCTTTTATGGACATAAGATCGCAGCGTAAGAAATTTTTATCTCGTTAATCACGTAACGTACAACGATACGCAATGAAATCGACTTTTATCGCGATATTATATTAAATAAAACGCGCGATCACTCGTGGCGAAATGTGCAAAAAGAACATATAAGCTCGGCCGTTCGAAAGGCGCCACGTTATCGTTACGCGATCAAAGAGATGCGTCTTCCTCTTCCTGCGTCCGCATCTGGCGCGTAACTCCAGTAAGGGTCTAACATCGATCAGGGGGACCATTTTTCGCGATTCAGACGGAAGGGAAATTCGCTGCACACGCGGACACGAATTGACTTGAACGATAAATTAGACCGCGACGTCAACACTGCCGCGGAATAGAAAGTTGCCTCGACGTTGTACAATATGAAAAGCATCGGATAGAGAGAGATGGAAAACGCGCCCAAACCTTACACAAAAATGAAGCAGAGAGAATATTTATTTTTTACTTTTGGAATAAAAAATAACAGATCGAGCACGCGTGCGATATACGTTTAGATTTTTTTCTAAGAATTTTGGTCTCTTGAGAAAGACGTAATTATAACAAAAATTGACCGTAGATTATTAATTGAAGACTTGAACTGTAAGCAAGAAAATATTAAGGAATATTGAGAATTTTCTCTTTTTTTTCGAGGAAAGAAACGTGATTATAAAGATTAAATTTGTTATCTATCAGTCTACCAGTCAATTCTCTATAGATTAGTCATTTGGCATTTTCGTGTAATCTCCTCAAAATTTGTCGGTTCTGCGTAAAGCGGACTCCAATAGGTAGCGAAAAAGAGAGAGCCACAAAGGAATGAGGATAGGGAAAGGAGATATGTCGTGTGAAAACGTCGCATCCCCTCTTTCGACGCCGTCCTCCTGCGACATTCGTGTTACGTTTCCTCCTTCGTGTTAATAACTTAACTGTATATATAACTGCCACTGTCGTTGATTAACAATAATTCGCTTGTCTCTTCACGCGCGGATATAATTCGACACGGCGCGCTAATTGCCACGACGCGGGCTTTCATCGAGATTAGGATATCGCACACCACTCTCACTGGGAACTTGTCCATTCCGCGATAGAGGACGACGACAGGCGGGAGAAATTCTACGCGAATTGTCCTCGTCGTCGTCTTCATTGATCACGCGTACAATACAAGATGCTTACCGTGAAGATGCCGGTACTTACAAGGAGAAGAAAGTCTCAACTCGAAAATTAAAAATATTAGAGAACTTGAGAATATCTGTCTATAGAATATCTTGATGAAGGTGATGCTCTCTATTCTTGTTTGTTATCCGAATTCACTCTAAGATTTGACTTCAAAATCAACCCAAAGTAGTAACTGGGCTATTTATCATTTTATTATTCGCAAACCAAAAGAGACGTAGAAAAATTTTACAGAAAGAAAATTGCTTCTCTCAACACTCTTACTTTCTAAATTTTTTTGAATTTGCGAGTAGGAGATTTTTCTCTTTCCTTAAATGTTAGGTGCAATATTGTTAAATAAATATTATTGTTATTTAACAATATTGTTAAATAAATGTTATTGATACAATATCTCGGAAAGCAAGGAGATTTAATGGCGTAACGATACTTTTACTTACGCGGTACCACCTACCATCAATTGTGCAAAACATAATCACTGCATAATTAATTGATTAATTCATTGATTGAATAACTGTGAACGGCTTTTGTTCTTCTCCCGCAGAGATGCGAAGCGAGGTGGGCGAATGGCTAGCCACGTGCGTAGGTTCACCGATATGCATTCTGCTGTTGTCATGGTCCTTACTGATCTACCAAAATCAATCATCATCCGCGAAAAGAAGAATCGATGTGCTGACAGTCGCGATTCTCTCTCAAAGTCTCGCGCATCAATTAGGATTGCTGCTATACGCGATTCTCACCTTAATTCGTCCAGCGAATCACTTTGGAGGTAACTATAATTATATTTTGCTTTATTCTAATCTCAATATAATACAGAAAATAACATCGTACGCCAATAAAATTAGTACCATAATTTAGTCATGCCCTGTGCAATGCGTTGCTTTGCCCCTCGTAAAATCATTCACATCTTTGAAATTCGTACAAGCGTCAAACAATGTTCAACTGTGATGTGTGTCACGAAAATTAATTCAGCGGAATAGATTGACTGCCCGACAAAAAATTGCACCAATCGAATCGCGAGCGTTAAACAACATTCTTCTTCCTGTTGTCGCAGAATTATGCTCGACATTGGTATGGGTGCTGAACTCATCGAGCATCCTCCAGGAGCTGACCCTGACATCGATCGCCGTGTTCGCGGCGATCAGCAGCCGCGACGACGTCATCAATCTCACCAAGAATCATCTCAAGTACCATCTCGTCAGCCTGAGCGTCATCAGCGCCTGTATCGGCGTAACTGGCGTGCTCAACTTCGAGCCGGAAGTCTGCGTCTTCTTGGCCCACGAGATCTCCCATAAATATGGGATCTTCGTCAATTCGCTAAGGAGTCTGCTGGCCCTCGCGTCTCTCTTCGCCGTGCTGGTCGCGCTCTTCAGGAACGTCTGCCGATCGCCGACCTCCGAACTGCTCAAGTCGGTCTCGGACCTGTCGGAGGCGAGCTCCAAGAACTCTACGGGCGCGTTCGAATGTCATCCGCAGCATTGGGATCCCTCGAGCGGATCGTGCACCAGTGGCTCGACCAACAGCAGGGCATGCTTGAGAAAGAAGAGGGTGCAAGTGGACGAGGCGAGCGGCAGATCCACCGTCTACAGCATCCTCTTCGTCTGCTACATCTTCGAGCATTTACCCATCCTGGTAATTATTTCCTCAATTACTTCGATTTATTATTATTATCTTTTCTTTTTTTCGTTATTTTCTCTGTGAATTCTTTCAATGGATTCGATAGCGCAATCGTGACGTGACATCAGTAGCGCGTAAAATCAGTTTTCGCACTACTGGATCGGCGATGAATTAAACACGACTAAAATGATTGCACGCTATTAACACAACGCTTATATTTGTGCACGTTATTAATTCAAGTACTTTCCAAGAAAAGCGAAAAAATTAATTATTATATAAAGTGCTCCAAATTTTTATTTCTTATTCTCCTCGCCTTTCTTTCCAACAAATTCTTTAATAATGTATAATAATACTTATAATTTGAAGATTATATTGATGCCTAAATTATCGCGTAAAAAAAAAACTTTATTATAAAGTCGAGGATTAAATAGAGAACCTGAGACACCCTATACACAAACAACAAAGTAGCTGTTTTTGTTTTTCCTGCGGGTTGAGTGTTAATGCGACGAAATAAAAACACGTTTGCGGAAAATCGTTTTCGATCATTAGCATAATCTCATTACGATCCAAGTCGAAGGTCTGAGCTGCGAAATCGCAGTTTCTAATTTACATGAAAAATGGTAAAAACCCAACACTGTGTCGAGACCGGTCCACACACGTTTAGTTTAATCATTATTATTACTTTCAAATCGAGGGGGCCCCATTAAATCAGCGACGACGACATAATTGTTGGCTCTCGATTGAGACTTGTCGAAGGGGGGGGGGGGAGGGGGGGCCTGAAAAAACGTGAAATTTATTAAACGTTCCGCAATCATTGCTAGACCGAACTCTTTTTTTTCGACCTGAAATCTTTTTTTTTTTACGCGAGAGTCTCGGTCTAAAGGGGATATTTCGCAATATCCTCGAAATTATGCACGTCAATCCAGCCGTAACAATGTTACATAGTTAAAAGTGACCGAGATACCTAATTTATATCATCCTCAATTATGCTCCTCGGTGTGGCAAAAAACAAGATATTCGGCAAACTTTTTTTAGATAGATTCGATCATTAATATTTATTAAGTTTTAAGATGGAATTTCACATTAGTCATTACATATCCTTAGGCACCACATATGCCTGAAGCATAATTTCGAGAAATAATTATTTTAATAAAATATAATTTTTCTATAAACATATATATAGACCAACAGACAATATAAAAATATCATATCTTACATTTTGAAAGTGTCTCTCTAAAAGCTTTACGATTACCTTTCTTTTTACTCTCTGTGAGACAAATTGTCCCTGAAAGTTTCATCGTATCTAATCGACGCGGTGTTCGAGCGAATTGTCCGGTCGCCTCGTCGCAGCAATTACATCAATACAATTACATCATAGCCGAGAGGATTCTCGTGCTCGAGCGAGCGTGAGCCGGATGCAAATTCATTGGAGCGCTCGCGCTATCTGGAAGCGAGAAAGAGGCCCTTCGCTCTCATAAATTCCGCTGTTCGAGAAAGTAAGCTCCTCGCTTTCCAACCTAGAGAATTGAATGAAAAAGGTTTGACATAAAGCAAAATTCGAAAGCGCCATCTTAATTCTCGGACGACGACCTTAATCGGCGCGCCGAATTAAGAATCGACAAATTCCACAAAAGTCATCCCACGGACAGACCTCCCATGACCTCCGTCATTAATATTAATGATCGGGGCTATTACACGCATGACGCATACTATTTACATCGTGCGCAGAAACGATCAATTAGATTACCATCGAGTAGGCGTACGCGATTTCGCGCAAAGAAAAATCACGACACTGAAACGTTAAGATCGAACGGAACACGTTCGATGCATTATTCGCTCCCGTCACCAATAAATATCTCATATTAACGATTTTATGAATCATCGCGTTTCAGCTCATTGACGAGGGCTACGTAGATGGTTATGCAATCAAACGATTCGCCGCACAAGTCCGTGCGAGGTTTGTGTGCTCGCGTAGCTTAGCTCGTCGAGAAATAATTATCGGAGAACACCGTTCGTCGAAATAAACACCGTTCTCCTCGCGTGCAAGCAGCGTGACGACCGTTACACTCGTTTGTGCTTTCGTCTAACGATTAAACTAAATCGCCGATATACAGATTTTAATTACAGACTACGCAAAAGAAAAAAATATTTTTACGAGCGCGAGATTAAGATCGGCAAGATTGATAAGTTTCTTTCGGCATCCTTTTTTTTTTTACAGACCATCTTTTAAATGTAGTTCTCATCTACCGCTCAGTCCGGGAATTCGCAATCGTTGAGAAATCTTTGAGTCGATGGTTTCTCCCATAGTAGGCAATTACATTATCGAGGCTCCAAATCGATCCAAATCGACGTCGATCGCACTTTTAAGCAGACGCGAAGACCGTGTCCGGCGTTACGCTCGCGTTTTCTAGCGGCAATTAAAGTAAAACGCTTGTTCGGAATTCAGCGCGAGTTAGCATGACTAGAATCAGCGATGGAGAAACTCATAAATCGGCAAAACGGGGAACAAATTGCAAAAATAGAGTGAGAGAACGTACATGGAAAAGAGAAAGAGAGAGAAAAAATATAATTTTTATATTGCGGTAATCAAAGAGCGATATATTTGAGATAAAAATAAATTAACTTGCAGAGTGAGATTAAAGTGAAACAAATTGAAGAAATTAAGAAAATTAAAATACATAACGATATATATTTAATAAGAAGATAGATAATATAAAAATAAGAAGGACTATAATAAAGTACTATTGCATCAATTCGATCACGAGATTATATATAAAATGAATAATTTTTAATTTTTTACCATTACACTTCCTGATACTTTAAGATCTAACAAAGTGTTACATTGGATAATTTAATTATATGAAAGAGAAGTTTTTTGCAAAAAAATTTTTGCATTTATTATTGATAGAAATCAAGGGAATTAATCAAAGTGTGAAATATAACAGAAAATTTATGGTTGTGGCAACCAAACGCGCGCCAACCGAAGCGAGATATGTACGTTCGAGAGAAAGAGAGACGGGGGTCGAGAATTGCGCGTGCACCTTACACACATGTACGATACGCGCGCACGGGGCGTATATTATAGAGAGTGCCGCTCTATTCTCTAATTAAGGTATATACAACTAGTTTCGATTTCATATCACGGATCAGACCGGCCGTTACTCACGTAACCGAGTACTACCGCACGTTATACCGTTCGCGCGGGCGAGAGAAAAATATACAGCGCGAGGCAAAAGCGCAACAACTACTGAAAGGAAGGCCTTGCTATTCGATAATTAACGATAATTTGATTATCTCTGATTTCAAAATTTGCCCGAAATAGCGTACCTTGTAAAGGCGTGCAATTATTTATACGCGAATAGATTACCTTGAAAGCGAAACGCGTTCCAATCTTGTAGACAAATATTTCAATCTCCTCTCGTGCAATCACCTATATGTTCCAAAAATTCAATAAAAGTATTATAATTCATATGTAAAAAATTTATGTTTCGCAAAATATTGTGCTACGTTATATATAATATTATAAAATTGATGAGTGTATATAAAAATAGACTATTACATAGCTTTTTAATTATGTAAACTTAACATTTATATAACAAATAAAATATGGAATAAAACATTGAATAAAATATTATCTTTCAACGTCAAACAATTGAGTGAATCTGCAGTTAAGGTCCACTTGCTCGTAAATTATCTAAAAATAAGATATGTCAATCTATACAGTTGAAAAAATTTCCACAGTTGTGCAGTTTTTAAATGTCCAAAAAAACGCGTGAGATTTTCTGTAAAAACGCGTGCAACAAAGACATCTCGCGCGTACTGTTCTAAGAGAATTCAGCCAACGGATACAACAGCAATCGCTCGCGTACCTTTGAACGACGTTATAATAATCGACGAAATCGCGATTCGCGTACAGCTGTGCGCGTGCGTACTCATATAAAATTGCGTATCGGTGCGCGTACTTTTGAAAGCGCGACCGCGGGAGTTTTCACCGCTGGGCTCTTGCGCGAATCCGCAAAAGTAAAATCGAAAGTTTTTTCTTTCTTTTTATTTTCAACGTTTTCACGACAAATTCGTCCAGCCATCTGGCGCCACTCGCGGGGCATGATTTCTTTTTTTCTACACGCGCATCGAACAATTAGCCGCGTGTAATTGACCCAATTCGAACATTCGACGTACGCTATTAGGATTCTTCCGCGGCGAAAGCTGGACCCGATTTCTGAACACACAGTCTTCTCTTGACACGATTTCTGGTGAAATTTATGAATGCGAGGAAAAGCCCGCCGCCGCGACGATCTGAAATATACTCAGGCATTGCATTACGTTGCATTAAACCACTGTGCTCGCAATAGATTGCCTTGGGATATCGTTTTGCTAGATATACTCAACCGTATAATGGCAACATTTGATTAATGATTATCGCGCTCGATGAGCGTCATTAAGCGTAATCGATGATCAAGATATTATACTACGCTCTATAATGTCTATATGTATTATATTATTATATGATATTATACCACGATATTGCGCTACGTTATGTATTATAAAATTGATGAGTGTATATAAATTTGATAGAATTATCTCGGGATATGGAATTAATTAGACATACGACTTCCTAGATTATCTCCATCAGACCGAGCCTCCTGAGGAATTTTTGCACGCCCCAGAATTTGGCGACGTGGCTGCCGCTGATGAAGGACACCCTGCTTCCGGTTTTCCTGGCTCTCTTCGACAAGATGTTCTGCCGATACGTGGCCAAGGTGTACACAAAGCAGGATCACGCGAGAAGGCTGTCGCACGGTGCGTGTCATTTTCTTTTTTTTTTTCCTTCCACATCGCGGAAGCAAAGGTTTCGCGCAAACTCTATCGCGTTTCGTAACACGTACAGGACACTATGCGCGATTTCCATTCTTTCGTTTAAGCAAAAACATACTGACCCGTACGTCACGCGTGGGAAAGTAAGACGCCCATCGTATAATAATCGTGGGGCTCCTGCCCGGTGACAACCGGCAATTTTTCTCGTTAACGATGCGCGTTCGAGCGATTCGCTCGGTCGTGTTTTCGTTTTGCAACGTATGCAGCTGTTTATACGCGATTTCACGTGTAATTCTCCCCGCAATCGTCGGTGAATTTTCTTTATGGGATCAACGTGACTTTGCGCGTTTCTCGCAACACTTTCTGATTTTCCGGTCTAAATCAATGCGATAACGAAAAGTAAAATCTATCGAAATTTAGCGAAGCAATTTCAATAGTTGTTTTAAAATTGAACTTTTTTTTTTAGGAAATTAAACTCTTTACTTTTTCATTTATTTAACTATTTATTTGTCACAATCGAAGAATTTTTCTATGTAATGAAATTTCCCTTTTAGGCGGTATAGACGGTAAATTTCGACACTTTGAGCAGGACACCGAGTACAAGCTGCAATTGAACCTGAATCACGGGCTAAAGTTCCCCCTAACAAACGGAAGCCTCTACGGACGGTTGCACAGCCATCAGAACAGAGGTGAGCGAGCGGACGAGCGGATGTCAGCGAGATTTAACGACGCGCTTAAAATGTTTCGATCAACCGATAATTTTCCCTCCCGGCTTATATTGTTAATTGCGAATGTTTCGCGCGGCTTCGCTAATGCGCTCGCCGGAGCGCCTTGGCATGTTAGAAAGTCCGAAGCGAAACCATCTCTCGCGCTCGTAACCGCGTCTCTAATCCCCTACCATCACCACCATGTCGGGTATATCGGACATTACAGGTCACTGCTGTAACGTGAAAATGTTTCGATATTCCCGAAAGCGGCGCTTTCACGAATCGTGACAATCTCCTTTTTATTACCTTTGACGTTTTCAAGTGTGCCAGGTAAATCCGATGAAAAGATTGCGATCGTTGTGAATGCTCCAAGCACGAGATGTATCCGCGAGTTACAATCGTAATCGATTTTCGTAATACGATTATTTCTATTTGTTCGAATCGCATTTGTTCGCAGCGAAAACCGGCACGATCAACATGGGAATTCAGCAGCACTATCCCAGGACGCAACCCGTGAACGAGGACGGCAACTACGCGTCCTTGCCGGCGGAATTGTCGTCCTTCACGAGTTCGACCTTCGAACCGCGTCAGGATAAAATTCCCGAGCCGTCGTCGAAGAGAAACCCGACGGAATCGCAACAGCATAGCAGACGACCGAGACCGAACGAGAATCTGCACGAGCTCGCCGGTAATCGTAGGAAGATCGGCAGCACCGACGTTTTCGGGCAGAACATGGAGAATCTGGTGCAGCTGGAAGACCCCGCGAACAACTGGAAACACCAGATCGCCAAGGACGAGATTCGCGAGGAGTCGTTCAGGCGGCACGCGAAAAGCGTCCTCGGTCTGGAGAGTCTGATCGTCGGGCTGGAGAACGGCCTGCAGGATCAGCATTATCCTAGAAACGTTCTGCGCAGGAATCAGAGCTTCGATCACGCCAGGTATCGCTTTCAACTGATCGAACATCGGCCGACTCTCTCACGTGTGTACCTTTTGGCGTGTATATACCTTCACTTTTACCAGGTGCCATTAAGCCGTCGTCACGATGTACGGCAAGAGCGTAAAGTGGAAAGTGAGACGCCAAGTTTCTTATAAATTATTCAAAATGCGCGTTTCGACGTGCATCATACACACGGCATGATCTACATTCATCTCAAGCGGCCTTTCTTTCATCAATATATATTCTTTCTCAAATATATCAGACGAACGTCAAAATATATATTTGTCGACATATTTTTCAATCGATATCTACGCCACGCATTATTCAATATCTTATAATTTCTAATATTTTATAAATATAATAAATACACATCTCCCGCGTATGTATCAAATTATTATAAAACCTTACTTTTTTAGATATCACCGACCCATGCTCGACTCGAGGACCTACAATTTGAAGAAAGGCGATCACGCGAGAGAGAATCTTCAACAGAATCTTCATCAGAATCTTCTTCAGAGACGAGATAGTCGGGGACATTGCGACGGATACGACAGCTCCGACGACGAGAGTTGTGATCTGGAGAACGGTGACTTTGACACCATGAGCTCCTGCAGAAGCCGGAGCAGAAGCTGTTGCTCCGTTACCACAATCGCAAATGATGATTTCGAATATTTCCAACGTAAAGGAACCAAGGTAATTTCTGCGAACGACTGAATCTCTGGTCTGCTCTGCGAATTTCCAACAAAGTTTTTAGCACTTTGAGATTCTCTCGTTAAGTCCTACAGTAACGAAATTAATTAAGCATGATAAGACTTTATTTTTTTATTCGGCGCAATTTTTTTCGTCTGTTTTTATATTGTCTTAGCTTTTACTGCGAGAAAAAAAATGATCGACGAGATAAACGTTCGCCAACAGCGATCGAGATAACTAAAGTTCGTCGTTCTAATGTTAAATGCGAGAGGATGCAAAAACGAGCCGGAGGCACTTTCACGATGCGAGAAAATTGCATCGACGAGATAGAGAAAAATACTCATCGCTGACGTTAGCGCGTTTCGTCGGCCTTTTCGCGCGTACTTACGTAATCCCGCAATCGTGAGAACGTTTCGCTTTGCAGGTGGAGCTACTGCCCTCGAAGCGCGCCGGCGGGGAGGTAAAGGTCAACATGCGATCTTTCACGCCGCGTATCATAGAGAACAATGCGGAGGATCGGGAGGAGAACAAGAAGCGCGGCAGCAACGTCGCGAGACTGGCCGACACGAAACCCAGCATACAGTCCTATCATCTGAAGACCAAGAGAATCGGGCCCGGTTACTCGATGAACGACCTGGATAAACTGATCATCGCCAAGAAGCTGCCGAACTTGTCGATGGAGAGCCTGAAGAGCATCCTGAAGAACTCCGACATGAGCTATCTCGACAACGGCGACATATGCAAACACGACATCGGCGGCTCGGCGCCCGACTTCAAGAAGATTTTCGTCACCGAATTCATATGAGATCTATAGTAAACGCGATATGTTTAGAAAGACTGTATTATTTGTCCTTGTGATATAGCAGCGGCGCGTTCGTAAATTATCGAAATTTCCTTCTGGTGCTGCGACCAGGAAGTATTTTGTTATCCTCATTCAGAGGAGAGAGTAATCTCGTTGTGCGTGTATGTGCGATTTTTAAACAAGTGTCATAATATAATAAAATTCTAAAGAATTAAATTAAAACACATTTAGATTCATATGACAATCTTGATTCATTAATATAATAGAGAAAATGACGATATGAATATTAATAGCCGGCGCATGTTTTCAAGGAACTGTTCTCTTCTCTCATTTTTGTAATATTAAATCTAAATTTTATACGTAAACACGTGTTTTTTAAACGTGTCGCATTTCCAGACTCGCGACTTATTCATTCCAAGCTGTCATCGATGATTTACGGATGAATGTAAATGTAATTACCGTAGACGCTCGCGCGCACGTACATACTGCGTCACGTGCTTATTTTTGTATAAAGGCTGCTGTAAAATACTTTACAATACGTAGCGGATTTGTTTCTCGGACGGGAAGTCGATTATATGAACGTTACTCTTGTATATATTTTGTATATTTGTATCGTAATATTTAATATTAGCGATTATGTGTATACAATTATATGCATCGCGTGGCTCCGCGATGCATTCATCTGAGTGTTGCGGAAAAACAGCGAACGGATTGTATAAATTAATTGCAAATATATTTTACTTCTGGGTTTATGCGAAACAGTTTCAGCAGTCGCCTCTTCTCATTTGACACAGCAAGGCTAAAAAATTGGCAAAGTATAAAAAGAAACTATCTCAAGTTTTTCTGCCCCACCCTTTTAACTCCGAAATCTAATATCTTCGCTTGAAGATGTGCCAAAAGAAATCAAATTTGTCATCGGTAATAAGATACGACGCTAAAATTCGCGATAAATATATAATTTACTCTGTTAAATTTATTTCAACTCGTTTCTCATTTGTCTAATTTAAGAGACTGCTGCTTACACGTATCTACATATCGTTCAATTATATCTTAATCTCTCGAGAATGTAATCATTTTTACGTTTACATAATTAACTTTGGTCTCTCTCGCGTATTGTATTTTTTTTTCTTTTTTCTTCTATCACACGTAACGAATGTTACTGGCAAGATTCGAGCATAGCCAATATCGCATGAACTCATGTGGTAGATTACAGACACGCCCTCCGTCATCTGTCGCATGACAGAGACGCCGTAATCGTCGCCGTGTTGCCATAATTGCCTAATTAAACGATCTATCCTACTCTATCTGCGATTTATTATATTGACTAGTAATACACGGTTTGGCATTGTTGATCGTATCTCTATCTACGATTGCGTTAGCCAGTGGCGTAGAAACGCGGTGTGTTCGCTCGCGTTAACTCTCATTCGCGAATTATGAGTCGCATAATCGAGCAGCCGAAATTTTTTTTTTTTTATTTAAGTGGACGATCGCGAAGATTTTTTTATTAAGCGCTTGGTGTGTCTCTTATATTCTCGTCGATGTTAATAATTATTTTGCGATTTCGAAAGATTTCACATCTCGAGGGCATTTACGCTGTCTTTCGTCTTCCTCGCCTACATATATATATATATATATATATATATATATATATATTCGGTCCCATTACATAGCAATTCAGTTTCATTTCTACTCGAAAATAAATCGTACAGATCAGAATAACTTGCTTGACTTGTTAATGCAATTTAGATTTGGACATTAATGACAACGCATACGTGTCTTACGAAGACTTGGCTTCGTTTCTCTTCCAAGGACTCGTATATATGTAATGATTCTCGTTTTACATGTATAAACCTACGAAAGCATACGCTTCCCGGAACCAGTAAATTCTCCTCACTAAAAGTCTAAAAATAGTGCGCTCGCAACGTCGAACTATGATACACAGCCACATTGCTCGCGTTAAACTGCGCTCTTACATCCTACTCTCAACGTCATCACATAATAACGAAATTTTCATTACATCGAGAAATAATAAGAATGTGTATAGCGTCGCGTATATATGTCCACTTAAGGAATAAGAATTCAATTAATAAATATTAATCTTTGAGCGATAAATTGATTGCGTGAATAATCGCTATCTTCTAACGAGTTTAGCAACTATTAATCCTTTATAGAGATCCGTAAAATAATTTCTTGTAATCTATTATTGTTTCGTTCTATGAAGGATTGATGCAAATATCATGTTCGTACACACTCGCAAAAATATTCAGATGCTCGAACGCGAGAAGACTCAAAAGAGTGCTAGATTTTTCTCGATTTTTGCGACATGCGAATTCTACGCCACTGCACGTGCGCGAAGCGCGATTCGATACTGGCACTTTGGTGTCGATCGACAGGATTGCACGAGAGGATTCCCGTTCCGATTGATCCGCCGATCAATGATTGGCATAGACGAGATCGCTGCCGCGGAAGATCGCCTCGATCAGGGACTTCCGGTTGAACTCGCCGCCCCGGGACTCTATCGTAGCCACCAGCCGCTGATATCGCTTCCAGGCGGTGACCGATGCCACTTCCTTTTCCGGCCGGTCCTTGATCTTCTCGTACGTATCGCCGCCGCTGTCAACCGCAGCCTCGGAAGTCTGGCATACCGCCTCTGTATCCGGTATCATCTGCAAAGCCGCGATCGAGTGATTCGAAATTGCCCCATTGGGACTCTCCAAGAACTACGATAGTGCGAGAAATTCCGAGAAGGGTTGCTGGATTTTTATCTTTGTTCTTTTTTTAATTATTACGCGGATACGCACGACGATTGAACAATAACATGCGAGAAAATATAATTTTATTTCGTATAAAATGCAATGGAAAAATATCTCAGACGTTAAAACACTCTACACGTATATCGATAATTTATAATCGAAAATAGTCAATTTGTTGAATACAGAAACAGCAAACAACGTTGCAGTTATTTTACGAAAAAAAAAAAACGTGAAACTTATTAACAAAGGATTATTTTACTTTGCATCCTTCAATGACATGTGTTTTAATTATACCAGATTGGCTTGCAATCGTGCGGAAGGAAATCCCAGAGGGGGTTTATACACGAGTATGACCGATGTTTGCAGGACGTGTTGTAGACACATGTAACGCTACCCTAAACCTTGTGTCTGAAATCAATACTCGAACGGCATTACACTGTTACTAAGGATGCCCATCCCCATCGTCAGATTTTGCGTCACCCCTGCGTCACTTTAATCTGCACGGAGTTCAATGATCCAACATGACCCGATCGCGACATCACAATTGTCATTTCTCATTTTATTACACATATTATTATCTATTTAATTTTTAGTTATCAACCACTCACTGGCTTACAACGGTCAATTACAATCAATTACAATGACTAATTACATGGATAATTGACATAGATGGATAATATGACATATTTATGTAATACTTATGATTGTAACTTAAAGCTCAACAAATATGATTAACGAACACTAATTAGCTAAAATTGCTGGCTTTATTCATCAATAGGTAAAACCTAATAAAATTGCTCGTATATCCAAGCAATAATTTCGCGCGAGCAACAAGATCGCATTTCACGAGTACCGTGAGCCTAATTCGACATCTCGACAATTATCGACAGGGAGGGAAAAAAATCTATTATCCATCATCCTCGAACACCCGTTATCTAATTACCGTCCCGTTAGTTAATTAACAGAAATGAAAAAAATATTCGCTTCGCGTGCTTCATGTATGCGTACGTAATCATTTCTCACCTTTGCTCACCTCCGCGTTCGATTTCCGCAAGGTTTTTCTCGCGATCCCGCGATCCAACAAGTCTCGAGGTCGCTGCGTGCTGTCTGGACCTCCTCCGCAAAATTCCGAAATGCCTGGCCGGATTTTGCCCAGCGAGACGTGTGCGCAATCCGAGCCAGCGCGTGGTCCAACAATAACTGAGGAAGCCCGACCAACGCGTCGACCATCAGCTGGATCCCCGCGATGACTTTTCCCCCCTCTGGCCGTGCCCGGAACATACATGTGGCCAACCTTCACATGGGAGGGGGGGGGGGGTCGACGCGGGGGGGTGTGCTGGGAGACAACCGAAGGGTATATCCACCTCTTTCATTCTCTCGCCCTCTTGTCGTGCTCGAATCAGACGATTCGCGGGGGTCCCTTTTCGACTTCTGGTTTTGTCGCGGATTTTGTTCGGCGAGGTATCGCGTGCCTCAAGATTTCGACATTGAGCGAGACGCTCAACGTTTGGACTGCTTTCGATCGATGCTCGCGCCAGTTTACGAGCCGTTTTATGCGCATTTACAGTATTATTATAGCCGTGTCGTTCGTCGTGTTTCAGTGAAGAGATATATAATCAAGCTCAATTGTGTAACCGTTTATTTCAACATAACGTCACGAACGGTCTCTCTGAATTGCAAATGTGTTGCAGAGAAATTAATTCTTATTTCTTTATTGCTATTATTATTAGTTTTGATTCTGCATTCGTAACGTAGAGTTGCATCAATCGATCTCAATATAGATAACATAAAACTAAAATTTTAATATTATTTATACATGTATATATATATATATATGAGAACAAAATGTATTTCTTTTGTATTATCGTGCAATATTTTCTCAACTTTACCGCAGCTTAGACCGCATACAAAAATAAAGAAAGAAATAATCAATATAGTACATTGCAGAGAATTGCGCATAACATTATATAAATAAATAAACATTGCAGTCGGGTGAGATATACTTTCATTCATTATCGAGCGGAATTAATTTCTCTTCGTCGCTTTCTAGGATACGGGCGATTTTGAAGAAAGATAGGCAGCGCTTCAATATTCCTCGCGTATGCGGGGATGTTTTTTTTATTTTTTTTTTTTTGTGGACGAATTGTGACAATAACGCGGGCGGGCAGAGTTCGCCTCAAGTGACGCGTATTTAGTTCGAGGCGATCCTTATGCCGAAGACGAAAAACGCCAGAGCCCTCATCGCGGTGGTCCATTGTAGCCAGCGCTGGGGGAATCGAGTAAATTGGCTGAATTGGCCCGTCCATGAACCGACCAACGGGCAACTAACAGACGTACGCAGATGCAGATGCGCGATAGAGATCTCGCGTTGCGTAACCCGCAGCGGCGAAAACTTTCGTCCGAGAGCTGGTATTTTTCAACCGGCGATCGTATAAGATGAGAAATTAATAATTAATCTTTTTCAAATATCTTCAAAGCATTCTTCAACTTTTATTCTGAAACTTTTTTTAAGATTTCTTAATATAAAAACTTATACTGCGAAATACATATATCAATACATATCTCTGTAAGAATGATAATTAATTTTGCGGTGTATTTATATTTTCGTACATATCGCATCTTAATAATCCAAGGATTTTTAATGGAGGAGAACGAAATTAATTGTACGTCGCGTATTCAGCTAACGTCGCGATTTAATGGGATGCATGCGGTAAAATTTATTAATAGCAACTCGAAGAGTTCGGTCGGGCCAGTGCAAAAAATTGTCTCGGTAGCCGAAGTAGCGGAAAAAGGTTTGTGCGCACAGCTGGTTGCAGCATGCCGTGTGGATCAAGAAGATGAAAGATATTTAAAAAAGTTCCGTCTTTCCTTGCGTATAAACGATCGTGTTTGCGCGTCCATCTGCTAGCGAAAGAGAGAGAGATACCGACGCTGGTGCAATTTATGAGAAAATATTGCAAATTTTTTAAATAAACGATTCAAACGCTGTTTTGTATCTATCCGGTAAAATTGTGCGAAATGTCATAATGATAAAGAGCTCTACGATCGGTGAAAATTCAATCGACTTGAAGGTGCAACATCTTCTCTTCGGGCCGTAAAGAGACGTCGCAAAAAAAAAAAAAAAAAGAAAGAATTATATAAAAAGCCCCAATTCTCCTTTGTTCGATTAAATCGAACGTCAAATTGATACCTCGGCGTAGAAAATTGATCCTTCGAAATCCCGCCAGATGCGGGGACCTAATGGCCAATCAGCACGCATTGTCTCGCCGAGGGCGCGTGCACCCGTAAACGACATCACTTTGACAGCTGCCGGAAGTATACATCTGCTAACGCGGAATCTACTAACCGTGCGGAGGAGATCGGGCCTCGATTCGCTACATCGGACGGCTCTGGACGTCGCGTAGCTTCGTAATTTTAATACAATCGTGGAGAAGGAGGGAATCGTGTTAATGAGCCGCGTTTCTCTCGTCGAGACAAATAATCGAGACGGTTGATTAAAAAAATTGGAAGAAAAAAACCGACGGAACGAAATAGAGACCCTTGCACGTGGCGGGAGTCCGCGCACGGACGACGAGGCCTACCTCTTTATTTTCGAAAAGTAGCGGCAGCTGTCCGGAAGAAATGATCGCGGCTCGGCGAGACTCGTGCTGAACACCTTTCGTCTTGAAATCCACGAGCGCTCGTGGATCTCGAAACCGATTCCGATGAAGATTCGTCGCTAAATGTAAAAATTCGTGTAGAGATTAATCACGCATCTCGGGAAAAACTACTGCTTTCGTCGCGCATCAATTAAAAACCTAAGACAAATTAAATATTATAACATTGATTAATTTTAAAAAATTGATGTAAGAAAAAGCCAACTTGTCGAAAGTATTGTTTTCAGGCTGCGAATCAGTTGCGCACAAAAATGTCAGTTTTATTATTACAATGTATACAGATTTCAATTGGATTTTCTATACTTTTATACGACTCTAGATAAGCAACATTACGCTGACAATTGATTAATATTTAATTTAGATGCGATTATCGGCTTAAGGTTTATAAATTATTGTGTTCCGTGTCTGAAATTTACTTTTCAGATTTATGTATCTCAGATGCGCATTCGGAAAGATGCCGAAGAGGGGAAGGACGACACATCTGCCCCTCTTGGAATTATCCCCATCGTTTACGGCTGGAATATGCAATCTTGTCGCGTTATTAAAACGATCGTTATTAAAACGGCAATCAAGTTTCACGGACGGAAAAATCGCAACAATGCGTGCGTACGTGCGTGCGGCACGCGTGTGGCATTTTGTTTAAAATTCCCCTTCGTTATCTACCGCATTTACATGCATAATTCACCTCTCGACCTGTCGCTATGCGCGAAACTCGCAGATGTGTGTCTTTGATAAAGAAGACATTGAATCAACTGATAATAAATAATTCTTCCGTCTCTCGCACGTTTGCGCTTCCACGCGAATTATCCTCGCTTTATCAAATCACATTGCCGTTAAGTAAGCAAGAGAGTACGGCCAGAAGGACGAAGAGGAAGGGAAAATGATGATTATTATTATTCTGAAAAAAAGATAATGTTATCCTAACCTCGGGATATATATGTAGTGTAGACAAGATATGACGCTGCATTAAGTAATCAAAAAAATTAAATTAATATTGAGATATAATTAACAAAATTTCTTCCTATTTAGCTATTCACGCCAAGTCGCATAGAGTCATAACAATTTCATCCATTCTGAGAAAAAACAGTTGTTCAACATGTATGCAGTTTCATCGATCGGTCTTCACACTCTCGCACTTCGGTACATCGCTCTCTTATTCTTCTCGCGAAGAATTTACTTCTGAAACGTTTATTGTCCCGGTTTATTATGTTCCAGGAATATCGCACGGGTATCAACACGTCTCTCAATTTTCTTACGATCAATATGATCTGCGGAATGTAACGTGTGTCGACGGCCGCCGTCCGGGCGCAACGTCCTCTCTCAACCCTTTTTTCGTATTCTCACCCCCGCAGCTGACGAACTGACGGGATACCACCTGACGGTTACCACCCGGGACAGCTGTTCTCTCCCCTTCGCGGAGCCCGCGTTGCACCACCTCCCTCCTCCATCGTCCCGCGTGCTAGCCCATGCGCGTCCAAAAAACCGAGAGACGATTTCATGTGGTGAAAAAAAAGTCAAAAAACCGCAGGCTTCGTCCTGCCGAACAGCCGAACGGCAGGATGTTGTTCCGTGGTAGAGACGAAAGGGGAGCCGCAATCGTCGACAATGTACGCATGAGATCGCATTGACAGCGTATTATCGACTATCAGCCGTATCGACTACCGCGTAATTTTACCATCAGTGTTTTTCGCAACTTAATATATATCTAATATTACTTATTACAACTGCAATAGAAAGCAAGCGTTTGTGAAATTTTTAAAGAACAGGATAATGTTTTTATCTAAATAATTAACAAGCTAATTAAATTATTCAATGATGTATTCTATACAACAGGACGTTCATCGACGTTCATCTATCTTGCTTTGGACCAACCCCCTTGTCTCCCCGCCAATCTGGCTTTCTCCCTTGAACCTGGCAATGATCGCGGGCGGCCAGGAGGTCGGCGAACGAGGCGTTTCGAGGATCGCGAGAGACGGTAAGAAAGAAAGCGCATAGATTCTCTTGGTAACAGCAGTCGCGGCGGGCTGCTTGCCCCCAGCTTATTTTTCGCTGGACGCGAACGTCGAAGACAACAAAAGTACCTCGACGGAGCAGATGCATGGCATGTGCTACGAACCGACACCAGATGCCCCATTGGCGTAGAGAGATCCCTCCGGACGACCCCGATAAAGGTGTACGGCGCGCGATTCCTTTCAAGTTAGTCGCGTGCCATATCCACGCGCCCCTTCCTCAGGGCTCCAACGCATCGGAGGATCGTTGCTACGACGGAGAGATGTCGAATGAGCGCCCAATTTTTTAACATTTTACCACGTAATCGTCTTTGGATTTCTCTTATTGTTATATGTAGCACCGATTAACGTTCTCAAGTATTATAAAACGTGGATCGTATATGTCACATATATCGTTACGTTCGTGACAAATTGAGAAAAGAAATTGGCAGTTTTTTTTCTCCCTAACACTGAGTCAACAACGGAGAAAAATATAGAGTCAAATATATATATGTACAGATTTATCAGCTCGTTGATTTCGTTATTCAAAACTTTTCATTTTATTATAAAAAAAGTGTTACATTTATATTTCATCGCGTATGAACGCGAAATTTGCATATAAGGGTGTTCGGTAATAATCGCCCCACCCATTGTGTGCAGGTAGAGCGGGTTAAACCAAGTAGGAAAATCCTCTATCGTTTTGCAATCATTGCAATAATGAATGAGAAATTCATTAAAAAAGATCGGTCAATCCGCGCGAATATATGCACGGGGTGAGAAATGATGTGTATATACATTTATTTCCTACGCTCGAAGAAAATGAATGAAACTACACCGACGTTATAATCGCGTGTGTGAGTAACTAAAATGTATGAAATAAATTTGTGCGAGTAACTATAAATTGAGACATAATCACGCGCGATAAGAAATCCGATGACAGGATATATAAACAAGCTAAACGATTGTCACACCTTAGGTGTGATGTGCGACACCGAAACAACTGAAAGTTTTGAAAAAAGTATCGACAGTATTTTGTTTCAATCCTTATGAGTATCGAGTTCGAGCGGTGCTCGCTCGACTTCGAGCACGAGCCTTTTAAGGAATTAGAGATAAGATAAGATGAGTGCGAGAAGGATGCTAGGAAAATAGAGAAGGATGCGACAAGATAATCCGAAATTCCAATAAAGAAGCCAATATTTCACGAGGCGACGAATCTCGACTTTTCTATTAGATCGAAAATCGAGCGACTTTAATTATTGGTCATCGCCCGCGTGGAGTCCGCGTGGACTCCGTTTAGATCAGGAAATTCGGCATGCCACCGATAAATCGTGAGACGTGCCAATGCATCTTCCAAACTACGATTTTTCTATTGAATTACGAGAATAGAATGACTATGATTATTGATTACCGAGCGATGACTCCGCGCGGATTAATTAATACACATTAATGCATATGCTAAGAAAACCCTTGCCTGCATCTTGCCATCTCTATTCTCTTTCTAAATAGCAATTTTAATATTCATACAACTATTTGTCGATTAAATTTTATACAATTATATGACAAATTGATAATGTTAAAAAACGAGTTTTGCGCTGCGAATCGATTGCGTGTGTATGCGCGTTTAATACAATCCGCATTGCAAACTTTAAGCAACGCATCGCCTTTATTTCAATCAAAATTACTTCGAGAAATGATCGCAACTTTGCGCATCGTGTCCAAATTGACAAGTGACAGAATCGCTTTCATTCTCTGAGCGTACTGCACATATAGCATGCTCGTTAGCAATTAAACGGATTGTACTTGTGATATCGTATTTATCGTTCATTTAATTAAATTGGTGAGATTGACATTGTGTTGCAATATTTATGATATTTGGCAATGATTTTCGTATTATGCATGCTTATTCGCATCCATACCTTCCACACAATGCTTCAGAGAAACATTAACAAGTTTTAACGAGTATTATACTTCAATCTGCACAAAAAAAATATACATAAGTGCGGCGAGAAGAGACAGCCCAATGTTACGCGATTACTAGGCATGCAACGAAGCGTTGGGATTAATAATCAAGTTTAATTATATATTGCGCCTTGCAACCGTGTAATAGTGGGATGTATCTTCTCGCCCTGCGCTTATATTCGCGCGGATTGGCCGATCTTTTTTAATTAATTTCTCTTTGATTATCGCAAAACGGTAGAGAACTTTTCTTCTACTAGATTTAACCCGCTCCACCTGCACACGATGGATGGGGCGATTATTACCGGACACCCTATCATGTATATGTCGGGTATAACATTTTCAAATATTTCAGAGAAAAGCTTTTAGATTTCACGATTTGCGCCTTTAATTATAATAAAAATCCAATGAAAAAAATAGTTAAAATAGTTAAAATAAAATTCATTAAAAATGCTTAAGAATACAGCAGCGCGCATTACAGAAGTGAGTTCGGAATAAACATGCTTCGGACATGTTTAAGGACTGGGAAAACGAGACGACGGGCTTAATTAACTTAGCGGTCGTTTATTTACTGGTCAGTGTTATCTACAGTGATTTATTGTAAAAGTAACAATAGTCGTGTATAAGTTAAAATGATATCATACATATTTACAGATTACTGCTCGAGACGATCAATCGCGTGAGAAGAACGTCGACTATTTCACGTAAAAAAAAAAAAATTGCGACAAGAAAAAGGACTCTTAAAAAATTCTCCGCGGTTTGCTTCATGGTCATATCTCGAGCCTTTGCGTGCGATCGATTACGATATAAAGTCTCTACGACAAGTGACGCATGATCGAGGTCGATCGTCGATCCTGAATCACTTGCAAGGATTAGTTTTACTTATCTTGTTTCATTTATCCTTGCTTTTGCTTTCTCTTCTCCTTTTTAATGCCAAATCGATCCAACATTAACGCTACGATCGATGCGCCATTTCGATCAAATCGTCGTGTATGAAGAACGATGATCGTTCGATCTAAGTTACGATCAAAATATGGAAATTTGTGCAATTTCACAATGAACCTTTGCGCGCAGCGTTTAATTCCAACAGAATTTCCCTTCTATTTTATTACTGGCTGGCTATCAAAGAACCACGTCAAAGAGAAACATTGTCAAGAATCAGCATGAAATTTCGCAAATCTCCACGCCCTGTAATGATTCGCTGATCTCTACGACCGAATAAGTTCCTATTCTCTGAGCTCTCGTCGTCTCTCGCCTAATTCAGATTATGTACAATATTTTTTCGGGGCTAAAAATGTTTCTCTCTTTCCTATTGTCAACAATGTAACCAATATTTTCGTATACGATCTTATTAAAAATTGTTTTGCGCATAATCGCTGACAAAATGCAGTAATTTACAAAAAAATATCTCGTTTCCCTGAATTATTAAAAAAAAATTACAAATATAATTTATAAGGTTGTAGTAAGTTTCTGTTATTTTTACATGTTTTTTTTTCATAAAAATTGATTCTGATAATTGAGCATATTTTACAATATTCGTAAATCATTGATGCTTATCTCATATCGAATTTAAATATTTTCTGTTATCCTGCTCATCGTATTTTAACTCTTTCGATCGCCTTTTTACTTACAATAGACTAACCTAGGAATTTGTTCTAAGAATAGTCCTGGTCCTGATTCACCGGACGTTTTCCTACAGTTCACAATGATCCTAATTGCTAGAAATATTTTCTCTTAATGGCGCCCGAACCCATCTCCTGATGTTCCCGGAGCGTATCACGAGCAATTAACTGCTTGTTTGAAAAAGAAGGAGAGATATCTTAATTCTTGATTAAGACATTTATTGATGATTTTCGAACTTTGTTCTTGACAAAAAACGAACGCGCCCATATCGATCCAGCGTATGAACACGTTCACTCAAAACTAAAAATAAGATCAATGTTCGGTTACATTAAATCGAGAGCTTCGTTCAAGATGTATGTTTAATAATCAATGCAATGTTTCGACAAAAATAATAAATATAGAGCGATATCCAATCGATTGTATCTCAGCAGTATAAGAAAATAGCAAAATCGAGAGAAAAACAAAGAGAGAGAGATAATAATAATATCGAATTATTCCACTATGATATTAAATAAAAATCGTGACTGGAAAAAAAAATTATAATTCTTCTTCGAGAAAGAAGAAGAAAGAAAGCAAAGAGCCTTGCGCAAACGATGTCACAACACACCGTCTTTGTGCTCGCTCTTTATTTAAATAACAAGATTAATTTCTCCAAGATTTCTCGCTCGAAAGTTTCTCCAACGAGACGCGTTGCAAGAGAAATAACTTTAATTGCTCACCGCCTTAATCCTGAAACCCCCATCAATCCAGAACCAGATTCATGTCTTGCGACTTGGCCTCCGTATACCCGGTGTAATGAACGAACGCCCTCTCCCTCTGCAGATCCAGGTGATTCTTCATGGCAACGACCGTGGGATGATGAGGCGGTAGCCCCTCGTCCTCGACGAGATATCGAAGGGCCTCGCTGGCGCAAGCGTCCCATCCGGCCGCCCAGGAGCCAGGATCCTGCTCCTGTTGACTGCCAAAAGACCTCGCCACCGCCTGCGTAGCTCCCGGATTGTCTGTCCACCGGCGACGATCCAGGCTCATAGAATCGAAGGCTCGACTGTGTGGCTCCTGACGATCTTGCCGGAAGTTCCCGAAGTTTCTGAACTTTGTGAAGCTTGCGTTCTGCTCGTCGAGATTGTTGAAAAAATGGTCACGATCGAAATCGTCGTTCTGATGAACAGACGTTTTCGGATGGTCCACTTGATCCTGAAGGCAACCACGGCCGAGATAACTCGTGTTCTGTAGTATCATCTCCACGCTGTGAGTCGAGTCTGGATGAGTCGCAGCTCTATTGCTGGAGGCTGAGGACTGTTTCTGAGAGTACTTGAGTTCCTGGGCCAGCGAGGCGGCGAGCTGATGAAGCAACTTGGTATTCTCCGTCTGCTCGTCGTCGTCCTCGAGCTCGTCGATGTCCACCTCGACGCCTTCGTCTTCCGATGACGACAGGAGATCCTCGTCGTCGTCCTCGTCCATGCCTAACAACGTCAGTAACCGTTCGGCGGCATCTACGCAAAACAAATTATGACTCGAAGATTAAAAAAAACGAAGATGAAAACTTTCTCGATGAGAAAAACCGCCGACTCCTAATAGATAAGATATCTATACCAAGATAAATTCCAAGACACAATTTGCAATTATGCAGATCTCTAAAGTTATGCAAAATATTAAGAGATTAAACTATAATAGATTTGTCGGGAAACAAAAACAATTAAAAACAAAAGATTGCATTAAGAATATCCTTTGGGAGAGATAAGAGAGGCAAAAAGTCGCGGTTCTGGGATAGAGCGATTCATCCCGCGCGAGCCAACGTCAAGTCGCCGGATGCCGGTATCGAGATTCTCTCTCGAAAGAGACCGAGATGTCGCAGATGCATCGCGCGACGTTGAATCGACGACAATGACTGGAAGAGGCGCATTATTGTAACAACCGGACCGCGCGCGCGATTCGATGAGTAAGTCCGCCGCGCGATGCGAGACCGGCGGCCCGGTTTTGCGGTCCTGTGGGAATCCTGCCCCATAAACGTCCCACGGGAACTACCTGTCGTCCATCGAAACCCACACCCCGCGTAATATCCGCCGCCCTGCGAATCGTCCGAATTTCGCACGAGTCTCTCCTCGTTCTCATCTCCCTCGTCCGCGTGGCGCGGTGTGTTATAATGCGATGCGGCACATCGACATCGTATACGTGTGAGCTATACACCGTTCACACACCATCGCGAGAACGGAAAGGTCGTCCGACGAGGGTAACTCGGAGATACCTGTTCCTGGGAACGGGAGCGATTTCGATCGGAAGGTGGCGATCGATTAAATTGTACGTTTCGGGCGAATTAAAAAAAAAAACTAATAATATATTAGGCAATTGAGTTATAATTACAAAGATCATTTAATCAAAAATAAGGAGAGGGAACAATGCAAACAACAAAGTACATTTTGGGAATAGTGTTAACCGAACCGTTAAATTATTTAACGCGATAGGATTGATTTAATAAATATATATAAATACCGAATTAAAAGTTGAAACAATAAATAAGGATATGCATTTGAAATTGGCGAGGTGTACGAAAATTTTATTTCAAAAATAATAATCCAGCTTTAATGCTCAACAAACTTAACATGTAAAAATCGATTATTTTATTTAACATTATTTAAAGTTCCGATTAATAATTCCGATTAAAATTGGAGAAATGCACGTATGCTTATATATGTATGCTAGTGTGTCCAGATTATTCCCATATTTTTTTTCTCGACATTGCGCGCGGAGTATGTTCTATCAACGTTTTTCAAACAGTCAAGCGTATGTCACGGTTCGCGTCGTACTCGTTCTTTTTTCTTGATGATAATAGAAAAGTCTGGACCAGTCGCGAGAGCGAGTTCGTTGGTCCTTCTTTTTTTTCAGTCATCTTTCTCTTTCTCTCTCTCTCTCTCTCTCTCTCTCTCTCTCTCTCTCTCTCTCTCTCTCTCTCCTCAAAAGACGCCAATGCGACTCTCTTTACCGGACGTTCCCACAGGGATACCCGCATTTAAATGTCCTGTTCCTATAGTCTACGCGACATGTAGCGAGGTTGGATTGGGTTAGGTTGGGCGACGATTTAAAGGGACTGAAAGGCGCCTAACGAACGAACCGTTTGTTTCTAGCCAAAAAAATCTATGTGGACCATAGAGAATAGTAAACTACTATGATATTATGCTGACGGATATGCACCAATTATTCCAATAGTTTATCGAATATGTATTATATATATATATATATATATATATATATATATATATATATATATATATATATGAAGAGAAAAATGTGTATATTCTATTCAATGATTTACATAAAATATATAAGACGTATATATTTTCCTCACATAAACAATATAATTATTTTTAACACGTAATATTATTCTGAAATATTAGATTTGTGTTTTCTATACGGGCAGACCGTGACTCTCAGCCATAAAAAATTATTGCTCTCGATCGTCAATAATGATGCAATATATCGCCGTTTAAACTATGTGTGAATCGATTCTTATCGCGGCCGATCAATTGGCGTCTCATCGTAATGATCGTAAATTTATTTACCCATATTTACGAATGACATTACGATTTATATTGTTCAACGATATCGCTTGAAATTACTCCGTCGAGAGAGGGCCATAATTCTCGTCGGTGAATAGAAATTCCTGTAGCTGCACGTACCTATACAGAAAGCCGACATTAGCATAGAGAATTCATATATTTCAGGAGAAGATCGGCGACGCGAAGTTATTCGAGCAGCAACCGACTTATATGTCGTGATTAATGACATCGACCTAATAAATTTTAATGGCTCACTCGTTTCGCGAATAAATACGGGTACAAAGTTGCGCGGTTGTACGCTATCGCTGAGCGATATCTACATCATTTGCGCCTTATTAAAAGTTTTAATCGAGGCGACTCAAAGATTGCATTTCCGTCGCGCTTTCTGGCGAATCATTTTATCGCTATGAAAATCTCCAAACTCGCGGCGAGTTAATTGGATGACTCTCGTACAAATAGAGGCAAGTTTCTCTACATAAGAAAAGTAAGAAGTATAATTTTAAGGCTCTCTCTCTCTCTCTCTCTCTCTCTCTCTCTCTCTCTCTCTCTCTCTGAAGAAAAAGATGGTTGTGTGTGTAAGATTTATATTCTATTATCTATAACAATTACTATATATTAAAATATGTTATTGTTTATACATGTTTTTTTTTTAATGCAACAAGATTTTATGTAAAAACAAATTCAATTGATATATTTACGCTATTATACAATCAATTCCACATTTTTTTCACAAAATGATAACAAGTCTCTAACGTTTCATTAACAAGGAAAAATTAGTACGGTTATTCTCACGCTCGAAAAGACCGCTAAAGGAAAACGGTAGGATCCAACGTTATTATAAGAAACACCGGTGACTTTTTTTTATAACGGGGCGCGAGCAAGGATTTCCTGGAGCACGAAAATCTCACTAGGGCAGGTATATGCTCCCTTACGACATCGTAAAATATTTCCACTTCGTGTTTGAGGCTAAAGAAAGAAACAAAATTTCTCGTATTCATGGGTGAATTCAATTCGTTCCATATTACGATGGAAAATATGATGGAATTTCGCAAAGAGGACAATGACAAATAACAGAGAGATAGCAGAGATATGCATGTGCTTTATATTACGTAACTGAACAACAATGTAATTAGGAACAACAGAGGAAGAGCTGACGCAACGCGTAAACGTAATTATCTTGTTCAGAACTCGCATTTTATGCGTGCTTCGCCTATTAAAGCGTACAATGTATTATACACATTACTTTCATTCCGGCACAAATCACACAAACCGAAAAATGAGAAAAGAATGCAAATACATATGTTTCTAAAATTCTAAATTCTTTAAAAATAATTTTAGACTTTAATAAATTATTTACAATCATATGCAATTGTTGTTAAAAATACGATATATCAAATTGTCGAAACACGGATATGTATTTTGATGATTCCGTGATTCGTATTTAAATAAGAATATGCTAAATGAATTACCTCGTATTGTAGGCGAATTATCCGTAATATCGGTAGCCAAATCAACGAAATCCTCCAATCCTCCGCCATCTCCTCCGCAATCCATCATCGTGTCCTGCGCAAAAGAATATAGACAAAAAAGGAGAAATCTATTCCATATAAAGCGTGTTATAAAAGTCAAGTTCAAAAATTGATAAAATAAATGGATAAAATCTATACATTTATCGTCACTTCGATTTGATTGCAAATTGTTTAAAACGAAACTGCTGGTGGAAAAAGAAATCCGTAAATCGTCACTAGAGTCACACTGATCTGACTAAAACGTGCCTATTCACGGTTGAAGCGATTCCTGTACGTCACAATTAAATTACGAGCGCGCGTGGAATTTAATTAAAATCCGCGCGAGTTGCGTTCAAACAAAATTATCGCGGTAAAATATTATATTAATTGTAACATAAATAATCGCGATAAAAAAATATGACGCGATGATAATAATCGTAACAAACAGTCAGAATTTTGTTTAAAAAAATGCTAACCAAATGCTTCCAAAATTCGACGTAATTGTCAATTTCGAGGCGCCGTCGCAAGTCTCGAAATTAAACGGCGTCGTAAATTATTGCAAACCGGTAACTGCGGCATTATTAATGCCGTCATTTATATAATTTTCGTGTAATGTTGCACGCATTAACGATACTCGGAGTTGCCTCCAAACCGTCAATTTGCCGCGAAACTTAATAATTCGCAAGGAAGCGCTATTAGTCCGTTCGATCGAGAAAGGCTTTCCCCGAAATAATTATTGCTCGCAATCGCATGTAGGTATTGCGACGATTTCTCTCATCATCGATGATCGAGCCCTTTGATCTCAAAGTTACCAACTGCGCATTATAGATGAATCAGAATAAAGAAACCTTTCTTCATTTTTTATTTTATTCCGAAATATATTCATATTGTATTCCATATTTTGTACTATTTATTATAAAACATTTTATCTGTCATATATATTTATCTCCTTATGAATATTCTAATAAGCGGCAGTTATATAACACATGTACAATCTTTGTTACATCAAGCTTTCAACTACTAACAAGATTTCTCAACTCAATACCAATGATTCGTATAACTCTACATATAATACATTCCTAGCAATAACCATAAACAGATTAACAGTAAAAAAAAAATCGCCAGCACTTTCACTCGGGCTTTACGCGGCATGTAAGGATAGAAATTCTCTTATAGCGGCAATATATTCGGTTTTTTTCTAACGATTCTGCTACCAACCAGCCGAGAGACAGGGTTTACGGTCGGCCTTGACCCTTTATATAAAATATCCAAAATTTATTGTCTCCCCGAGTCGACAAAATACGCAGACAGCTAGACTGTAGTTGAAGTACCCAGTGACCCAGTGGTCAAGGCAATAAATGAGAAAGAAACGGAGCCGCGAACACACACAAGGCGAGTAATTGTATTGTATTGTAGAAATGTGTGGAAGGAGCGTGTCCATCCGTTTGGATGGTCAGGAAATACCCGAGAATCGGTTCCTGCTGCACAAAGCTTAGCTTAAGATACCAAGGTTACGCAAGAGCCGTTTCCTGGAAGAAAGGGAAGAGAATTGAAAAGGGTTTTCCTGGCGAGAGGAACTCTTGCCACATGAACGTCGACGAATTTCCTCGGACGGGTGAAAGCGAGAACGTTCTCGTGAAAGTTTGTGGAATGGATTAAAACGATCGCGCCGCCGGCGCCGGTCGTGACGGAAACTTAAAAATGGAAAATTGCACTTGGAATAAAAAAAAAGATAAGAGAAAAAATGGGAACGATGTCAAAATAACGATCCGAGTCTTCTAACTTCTGCCGACACATAACGGCGACGTTCGCGATCTATTTGCGGTTCTAAACCGAATCACCGATGAAGTGTAAAAAATATGGTAAAGTACGATATACGATTGTGTGATAAATATTCATAAACGCAATTAATATTCTTGACCTATATACATATATAGACGACGATCGCGATGTTGCACATTTCCGCGATAATAGGATCAAATTATATAGCTTCGACTCGCAACAATGTATTTAATGCATACCGGTTTTGTGTAAATTAATATGCATTACACGAGATTCCACGGCCAAGTTATTCTAACGTTGATTATGATCGAAAATAATATACTAAAAACACGAAAAAGGAGCGAGGATCGCTTCGACCGACTACGTCTCGTTCGTCGCGTGCTAATTATCGCCATTAACGGAAAATAGCTTTAACGATGGAAATTATAATCGTAGCTCGATACGTTCGAATCGATACATTCGCAGCTTCTCGCCGCTAATTGCATCTAATATGGAAATACATTGCGAAAAAACGAGCTCGGATATTGCGTTCGAACGCGCGGCTGATCTGTCTTCGCCGAATCAAGTAAACACGCCCGATCGCGATATAATCGATATATGCAAACGAGGGATAAAGACAAGATTTTGTATTGTATAAATTTTCGCCGTTAAGGCTTTCTCCGGGATCGTCGAAAAGATAATTGAACGGAAAGGCTAAAATATAGCGAACGCGAAAGCCCCGATAACGTCTTTGTCATTCGATATACTTTCTTAAGTCTCTTCGATTAAATCGACGCGATAAACGCATGCAAATCCGGATTCGATGCATCGCGTTCGTATTATTCCGCATAATTCCGAGACGGCTGAAATGCCAAAGTACGCTCTAATCGATACGCGAAATCGCACGAGGAGCGAAAATAGATCTCGGGACCATCTTCTCTCTCTCTCTCTCTCTCTCTCTCTCTCTCTCTCTCTCTCTCTCTCTCTCTCTCTCTCTCTCTCTCTCTCTCTGCAGTTCCGAATCTTCGTCTCGGGAAGGTGAATGGACCAATCCGAACGCAAGGTGCAGTTGCGATGCATATTGCCAGTTATTGATATCGAATCGCATTTGGCACACGATATATGCAAATCTTCGACGATTCGAAGAAAAATTTATACTCTCGGTTGGACCGAACGCATCGTCATTGTGGCAACAAACATGAACGCGCTTTAATGAGCTTGCGCAATTGATACACAGAAACGAAAACGCACAACAAACTAATGGACATCGCCCCTTCGTGACGGCCGATATTCGGGCCATCGATCGCGAGTAAAACGCGAGTGTTTAGTTAACGGGTCGCAGACACGCCCGGTTATCTCCGGCCAACTATAGAGAATAATCGACTACAGTGATTCGTTGCAATTATATTACGTAATATAAAAATTTGAGAAATATAGGAATTCAAAAATTTACGTCAACGCTCAGAATTACTATATATATATATAGTTTTAATTCTGAGCGTTGTGACGTGAATTTTTGAATTTTTTATTTTTTTTTTCAAGTTTTTCAACTGTGTATATTTTTATATATACATTTATATATATACAATACATATATGTATATATATATATATATATATATATATATATATTGAAAATGAATCCGTCTATTTTGAACCAATGCACACTGCGTTCGAATGATCGATTTGTGCCGTGCCAGATGTCAATGCATTCGAGCGAAATAACAAACGCGGACGCGGTTCAATTAGGCAAATTGATAGTTGCAGATTTGCCAATTTCATCTTTCAACGCCGTTCTTTCATATAGAAGCGATGTTTGTCTTGTCCAAGTCGTCTCTCGAAAATGGCATGCAAATCAAAGCAAAACAACAATAATTCTCTTATGTTTCTTTTGCAAGAGTTTGCTGAACTTTGTCACGCGCAGATTACCAATTCGCCTAATTAATTCGCCAACCGATACGAATCACATGTTGACGCAGATAAGGCGAGCGATCAGAATACCCGCTCCATCGCGCCACAAAAATCCGTAACACATTATTAAAATATTTCCATCGAAAAATGTCGCGTTGGATATCGATAATGAGCTCTGCGTGAAAATTAAGCTTTTCTTTTTTTGAAAAAAAAAAAGAGAGAGAAACGAGATTCTCGCAAAGTCAGTTTCACGAAGTCGGTCGCGCGAAGATGAAAAGTAATTAATAATCGAAGAATCTTGGAGATCGAAGACCGGGGCACTTTTCGAAAAGAGTGACAAATCTCCCGGAGACGATCTATTCGATTTCGTTCGGATATGCGAGGCCGTATCCTTACGACGAGTATTTCTCCTCGGCCTCTCTCGTCTTTATCGAGACACAGGGATATAAATAGAACGAGAGAGAGAGATGGCAGAGCGTACAAAGGTGCGTAACTACTCGCACGTACGCTAGTAAAGGGACACGTTTGACCACTTCGGTGCAGTCATCTCCACGTTGGTTGCCAGGCGAACGGATGTAAGGTGCCGAGAAGACGATTCCGAATTCAAAGAGCGCCGCGTGACTTGAAATGGGTGGTCCTAAAAGAGTACATGGAATTTCAAGGAAAACTCGACGAAGTGCCTCGCCGTATGTATCTCGAGATTTAAACGAAGACATGAATGAATGAGTCGCTTATTTTGTAAACCACACACGAGTCGCGTTCGAGTTGAGTTTGAGAGATCCTCGAATATACATATATCTTGGTATTATATAGTTAAATACAAAATCATAAAGCGGTGCATTTTTTTACAAGATCAATTATATTATAAAATAGCCAATCGTGTGTTTTTGTTTGTGTGTCAAGAATATAAGAGAAATATTTTCATAAAATTATTATTGCCTCGATGCAATCTTTCTTTTTATTTTAATTTTTAACGCTTAGTGACACAATCACAAGCAAAAGTTCTAACAATAAGACACTTTATATATATCCTATGAAAAGCAAAATATTATAATACAAACTTTTTATCTTTGTAAAAGCAAGATTTGATTTACTTTGCCATTCTCATTTTCAAGACAACAGAAAGAACGCTAAATTAAATCCGAAGGAGATTCAATGAGAAATAGCGCAAAGAAAAATCGTAAAGTGAAGAACTTGGAAGAGAGATGACCAAAGTTTCAGAGAATTATTGAAGAGAAAACTCAAGACTTATTCCGCTCGTTGCAATAAATACAAATATCGAAACTGCAAAAAGAAACCAGACGAAGCACCGAGAGCAACCCCTACTATTTTATGCAAGATTGCATTTCTCGAAAGATATTTCTTCCCCTGGAAGTTCCGGAGAAACGCATGGACATCGGGAATGCAGTTAACTGCAGAAAAGGGCGCATCCCTCGCGCAATGGGATTCAATTTGAAATTCTAATTCGCCCCCCAGCCGTCGTTCCGATAGAATTTTAAACGAGAAAACTTCGCGGCGAGATGACTCGCAGCGCGCGAAGATCGAAGTCGAGAGATAAATAACTAAGTAGACGTCGAGCAAACGAGAAAGGAGAGCTTAGAATTCAAAAAGCAGATCTAAGATTCGTAAGCAGGAAATTACAGTTATCACGATCAAAATGCATGCGATAATAAGAGTTTAAAAACGAGAGAGAGAGAGGGGGGGGGGAAGGAAAGGAAAACATCGAACATAAAGACAGCGATTTTCTCAGGCAGTGATCAATGTAATTCCATAATGTCGGATGAAAAGAGGGTAATAACGGACGCTTAAATCGATATACGTCCCCCTTTTTACCGTTAATAACACTCGGCTCGGGTCGGTCGAGAAACACCGAACGGAGCGGATGAGAGGAAAAGGGTTGCCTCTATATAATCCACCCCCGCGTCGCATAAATCGCGTACATCGCGCGGATAGAATCAGAATTATTATCGCCGCGAGTATATACGCGACCTTTTCGCTCTATAATGGAGATTTAAATCACCGAATCCGCGAGAAGGGAGAGAAAAGGAGAAAGAGAGAAAGGATTTACATGTTCTGTTGCCGTTTCCACCCCTCTCCCCCCCCCCCACACACACACTCTATATATCTCTCTCTAATAGACGGATCGGAAAAGCGATCGAGAAAAATGACGCGATGGATCCGAATGCATCGATCTCGCAATAAAAAGAAAAAAAAAACAAGAATTTGTTTCGCGCAATCGCACACCGAAAACGAACGAGTGCACGGCAGAGAACGAATAAAAAAAAAGGCCGATTCGCAATCGATTTCGGGCAGGTGCAAAGAGGATTTTGGCAGCGATGCATTACGCGATGCGATCGTAAATGCAGGTGATTATCGCTCGTACGGCGAATCGGAATTTTTCCGAGAATATCCGACGGAGAGAATAGAAAAGATACACGGATTACGCGAACTTTCTCTTTCTCTCTCTACGCGCGAATTGACGATTAAAATGTCAGCAAACGCAAATGACGTACGAGTGACATTTATGGTTATCATGTCGATTAATCAGTGAAAAACAATCTGTATCAACATTGCCGTAATTCAGCGCGATCAAGTTAGTACGGAGTAAAAATATTGTGAGATTTTTCTATTTGCTCATCAGGTCCTCATTATCATCCTTATCATTCGAGGCGTTGTTTTATTGTTATGCTATCATTATTACATATTTGATTGTTTTTTATTAATGATAAAAAGTTAGTAACTATACAAGATGTTTGCTCAACTTCAAATTAAATAACGAAGACGCTCGCAAATTTTAATAAAATTAAGCTATTTATATTCCGCATATCTCAAAAATCACAGGATATTCCTTACGTCTTCTTTAGCCAATTTTTTTTTTAATAACTTTAGCTTAACGAAAATATGTTGAGGAGAATTATTATTTGTGAATTATTATTTACATCTCTCTTCAATCTTTATCATCATATATCAAGTCACTTTTATAATCGAGTCTTAATTGAAAATTCCATTAAAGTCAATTTAAAATTTATTTCCAATCATCATTTATCCGAGAACTATAATTATCTCGACGTACATATATTTCTCGAGAAGAAGACGATTCCAATTTGACCGAGGAATCCGTAATAAAAGGGACATCCGCTACTTGATGACATCGCTAACAGCACTTTCTCGGAGAACGATTTAAAAATGTGCCGCAATAACACCTTGTAACACCGGGAGTTTAAAGCGACACGCAAGAAACGTAACGTAAAAGATCGCGAAGGCGAGAACCGATTGATATCGGCGATTACGTACCTCCGACAGGGCGTCCTCCATCATATCGCTTGTGTCCCTCATGACTCCCGATGGAAACTAGCACCGACAACAATCACTCAACGCCTACGTTCTCCCTGTCTCTCTTCTTCGTGACTCTTCTTCCGTCTCGCTCGTTCTCTGCCTCTTTCTCTCTCTCTCTCTTTTTTATCTTCCTCTGCGCTCTTCTCCCGCACCGTTTCCGCACCCAACGTGTTCTTCCTCTCTTCTTGTTTCTCTTTACTCACTTGATTATCTCTCTTCTCGTTTATCGAGAGAAAGAGAGCACACGCGAGATACCAGCTACGCGACAACGAGAAGGCACGACGATGACAAGTCGCGGCCGCTCGCTCCAGCAGCAGCACCGAAGAGGAATTCCGTGACGTCACGAGCAATACATCTCTGCCATCGCCGGCGGGCGAATGATCTCGCGTTGCTGCGTGCCGCTGCTACTGCTGCACGGCTTTTGACGGATCGATCGTATCGCGATGTGTCGCTCTCCTGGGACCGTTCGCGCCTCCTCCTCACCGCCTTCTCCCGCAGAATCGTCGTCGTCGTCGCGATTCTCGGCAAAATATGGCTGGCCGCGAAATAATATCTCGCGCGATTTTCTCGCCTCGCCGAGTTTTGTGATACACGATATACGCGACGCGACTCCCTTCTTCGAGAGGTGTTTTCGGCACCACCGATCGTTTCACCACGCACTCCTGGCTCCCCGATCCATCGTAGTGCGCGACTTCGGAGACACTAAACGGCCGCTGCCGTACGCGCGCGCTGGCAGGTAACGCCGAGTGCTGTGGCAGGTCGAGACCCTCCTGCCAGAAGGCAGATCTGCCTCCATGACAGCCGTCGGCGCACGCTCGCTCGCTCATTCTCTCTCTCTCTCTCTCTGTTTTTCTTTCTATCCCTCTTACCCTCGCGCTTTCCCTCTCCTTCTGCCGTATTAAGGTATACGTCGACTCGCCCGAGTGCACAGGGTCGAGAATGTCGATGGGTTTTCTCATCCTGCTTAAGAAATGTAAAAAAATTTCACTCTATGTATACAATAATCAATTTATCTCCCAACATTATCTACATAGATAATTTACATGCGATTGCAATGGAGAGTAAAGTCGAAAAACCTGCCGGTGTTGATTCTGATGACTAGAGACTTTGCGCACGTGTGTCCCCCGTCATCGTGACGGCACTGCGAGATCCCGGCGTGTCTCTTCGTTCAACCTCCATTCACGTGCTCCGTTCATCTCCGCCGTTCCGTTCATCCCTCCTCACGTCTCGTGTTTCTCTATCTCTCTCGCTCGTTCGTGGTCGCGCGACTTCGCGGACGGCGCAGCTGCCTCCGCGCGGAGACTTGCTCGCCAGACGTCGCGCCGTCGATCTCTTCTCGAACAGCATCCTCATCGTCGTCGCGACGCGATCGCGGACGCTCGCGAGACATCCGGCAAAACATTAAGCAAAAACGCGTTTACGCAATTGCGTTTCCTAAGGTTTGTCGCGAGACGCTCTTACGAACGAGCGAACGAACGAGCGAGATGAGAAAATGGATCTATATATTTGTTTCAGCTGCATTCGCTCTTCTGTGCATCTTTTTTTGTTGCTTCTTGTTTTCTCCGTATTTTTCTCCAAAGCGCAAGTATATGTATTTCCTATACAAGCGCAAGAAGATAAAGCTGCAACGAACAGACCTAATATTTCGATTGATTGAAAGCGCCTTTTCTTTGCTCTATCCGATTATCTTCTTCAATTGTCAGATAAGTGTAATTGAAGAGAAACGGTTACTTTGCCTTTGCAGTTACTTATAATATTGATGTACGCGCGCTGATATATTCCGAATTTTATAAATAATTATTTTAATATTAATTATTTTATATCAATATTATTTTATATTAATATATTTATATATTATATTAATATATATTATAATAATATAATAATATTTATATTTCATATTAATAATTATAATAATATTAATTATTTTAATATTACGATAACACATTATTGATTTTCTCTCGGATCGTAAATTCCATTATTATTCCACGGGTAACATCTCGAAGGTTCTTGTGTCGCCTTCCTCTTGACGACACTGACAATGAAATCCGATAGTGCGTATTTGCGCGCGTCGCGTCCCGTGTTATGTAAATCGCCAGATATGCAGATCGACGCGAGCATTATCATTGGCATACGCGCAACGCGAACGTTAATTACGCCAGAAACCGTTACGTTTGATCCACATCGCTTAACAATCGCGCTTACAATCAGTGCGATGAGTACGTTTTCGGCATCGAATTCGAACTTGCATTTGCTTAGGAGAGCCGAGCTCTGGATGCATCTTCGTCCAAGACAAATATTCTACTTTCTCGATCACTTTTATTAATCAACAAGTATTAAAAATTACGATATATAGTGTGTAACGCACGCACAATCTGTATAATTAAGTATAAAAGTAATAACACAGTAATTATTTGCTATATATGTGTATGCGTTGTATCGTAGAAGATAAAATATTTATTAGAAAAATATGACAGATAGACGGATTAATTAAATATATAATGGTGTACATGCATATGTTTTCGAGTTTACTTTAATCGGTGTGCCTCTTTTTTTCTTTCTTTCGCCGCTAAAAACCAGCGTTCCTCGCCGGTGTTACAAAGCGGTTCGCGCGTTCTGGTCGAGGGCAGGAACACGAACGAACAGCTGCTATTTCACCTGTTCGATACATTATTTAAATGCTTCATCTGCCCCGATCTCCCGAGATACCGCAAGATAAGCGACCGGCGTTTCCTGCTTTCTTACAGCTATCACGCGAGCTGCGCCGGTCTTTTTTATCCGCGTACGGGGTTTATTTTTATTAAACTTTTTAAAACTTATTCAAGAAGAATATTAAGAGACTCTCTGCGTGTTGAAGAAACATATATAATAGTGCACGCGCAAAATTATTACATTTTATTTAAAAGCATATAAAAATATTTTTTTTTAATTCCTCCGCAAATAATTACAATTTGTCGAACTGTTATTAATATAAAATTTAATTAATTTTATACTGCTCACATAATACTTTCTCTTTCTCAATTTCGTAAAATTTCATTTCTATAACTCTCTAACTATCAAAAATAAATATCTTTTCTAAATGGAATATTGTTCATAATTGTAATCTCTCCAAACGCAATTTTAATATCTAATTTTATCACAAAATACAATCTGAAGACGATTTTTAAGACTCTACAAAAGTTATTCGCCTCTCGATTCCCGTCAATATAGGACTCATTTTTTCCACGTAATTTATAAAGTAATCTATATCGCGCACTCCGATTTTGTGATTACGACTATTATTCTTGAAAATTTGATAGCCGTCTCCGCCGGAAATCAAGAAACTTGGCACAATCACTCTGTACCATTGATCGTGCACCAAATTCTTGTATACCGGATATTCGCAATCCTGGCACCTGTCAGTACGTTAAGCGAAGTTAAAACTGTTATTAATTTTCAATGCAATCAATATAACGTAAAATGAGGATATTAGATTCAATTTATACTCCAACTTTGCAAAACGAATTAAAATTCTGTCAATAAGAAATTTTACCTGATTTTAACGTCGACCACAGTCCGCTTTTTATTGGGCTTTTTGTAAGTAACTTTTAACCCGGACCAGAGTAGAATTCTTTCGATTTCCAGAATCTATAAGAAAAGATATAAAATTTAATTCACTGTTCACATCCTCACATCCCCGAAGATAGGCCACTGTTAATGCATGTTTACGTTCATGCGTTGATCTGTACGGCGCTATTTTATGCGAGTTTGCAGTATGCAGTTTTTTCTTATTTTAAATTAGATTAATATCTAGATTATATCTCTCATTAAATCTATCAATCTTTTTATGAGACACGAAAAATTACATTCCAGCAAGAAATTTAACTGACTTTCTTAATGGATTCTCCAGTCAGTTCGAGAGTGTCCCAAGTGTTTTCGAAAGGCTGGACCATCATCAGATCGCCGTAGGTGATCTCGGACTCCTCGATGGAAGTGCGAATTCCTCCTGAATTCAAGCAGGCCACCGCTGCATACGTCCAATGAGTTTTATTTTCGGCTTTATCGACAAACTGAAATTTTTAATTTTTAATTAATTTGATAATTTTGATTTTAAAACAGAATACGCGTAAAAAATATATCTTATACGCACCGCATTTACCATGGCGTCTGATATAAGATTTCCCATGTTGCATTCCTTGGAACAGTTGTTATCGAGTAAGACTTTCGTTTTCCCAATCTTCCTCGATGCTTCCGCGTCCACTTCTATTTTCCACGGCTTTAGAGCTTCCAGGATTTCCGGATCTAAAAATACACACATATACATATATACATATATAATTATTTTTTAGCTATTATTTCAAGTGTCGAAATATCAAAGGCTTACCTTCTTCGATAGACTGATCCAAAAGGAGTGGGTTTCCATCCCAGTCGACGACCTCGCCTTGGTCATCGAACCATACCGTCAAGTTACCCAAGTATCTTAAAAAAAATGGATAAAATAAGTACACGTGTATATGTGATATGAAATTTTAAACGCAATCTCCCTCTCCCCCTCCCCCTCTTTTTGACAAATTTAAAGTAAATCTCTATTTAAAGTTCTATCTTAAATGATGAAATAAATGATGAAATAATCGGAGCCGACCTCGTGACATCAGATAAAAATTGACCTTCTTTAACGGTACTCCTGACATATTCTCATGAATGAATGGCGTACTTTGTATAAGCAGCTGCTTGGACGATGAGAACCGTTCTGTCTGTTTCATTTTGCGTTACGACTACAGGATATTCGTCCTCCGGCGTATCGATAAAAGGCGGAGGTCCTGTGATACATAATAATTAGTGCTGTGCGTTTAAAAATATTATATCGATAAAAGCTTCTCTCATTCTTATATTGCAAGTGAGAAAATAGGAGAACAAAAATTATAATGCGCAAAATAACTTTTTGCTTCCAATAATAAATATAGCTCTTACGAGTATTCACATTTTCTCATTATAAAAAGTCTATATAAATTTAGTTTATATTTGATAGGATGTAAAAGACTTTGCTTTCAGACCTGTATAAAGGAACGTATGCGAGTGACCGCCGACGATCACGTCGATCAAGGGACATTTCGCGGCCATAATTCTGTCTACATCCAATCCGCAATGGCTTAATACTATAATAATGTTCACTCCCCTTTCTTTCAATCGCTGGGCTTCGTCGTTGACCGTCTCCACCTCGTCCAAGAACTTTAATTTTTCCGTATTCGCGAGCAGCTGGAAGAATCGAATACTTTGAAAAAAATCGCTGTTCTGTATTTTATAAGTATAACGAAAAAATATCTCCATTAAATTAAATAAAATATACTTTTGATCGGAATTTTACAGAGAAGACTATAATCGATTACTCACATTCGTAGTCGACAGGATGACGCCGATGACGCCGATCTTGGTATCATTTCTCTCAATGATCGTGCTGTTTTTGTATAAATTCTAAAAAAAAATAATAGGTATATTAATCAATGCCTCTGCGCAAAGGAATAAATGGAGATTACAAACCTGCAAAGTTGGCTCTTCGCTGTCATCGATATTCGTTACCACAACCGGCGCTTTGACATTTTTGAGAAAAGGAACAAGGCCTTCGATCTTATTGTCGAATTCATGATTGCCGATCGTCTATATTATAAAATGTTAACAAAAAATTAAAAGAAACTCATTATCCGATTTAATCATCATCAACAATATATTTTTGTTCTTCTCTTAATAGTAGTCGACTATAGATTTGGCTTTAGATGATTGTTTTACTTATATTTTCTTGTATTATTATTTTCTTTTATACGAATATAAATTTTTCTATTCTAAGCAAACGTATAAGGAAAAAAATGTAATTAAATGTAATAATTAAATGTTAGTTACAGTAATTAAATGTGCGCGGATGTAATTATACCATGACGTCGTGCGGCAACATGTTCATGAACAAAGCGGTAACATTCCAGCGATGAATATTGTACCAGAGAGTCCCTTGAAAATGATCACCGGCATTCAGAAAAATCGCATTCGGCCGTTCTTTAACGAGTTGATTGACTGCTGTGTAAACTCTGGCAATACCTCCCACGCAGTCCTGCTCGTGATCCTCGCGGCAAGTCCCAGAAGTCGGGCCCGTTTGTTCGAATCTATTTCGATATAATTTCTGTCTTCTCAACGAGTCACGCTTTGACGCTCCAACAAATAACAAAACGATCAAAAGACCCGCAAAAGTCAAAGGAAGGAGACCAAGGCCAACATCGAGATTATTGTAATTGCTTTATCCTTGACTTCCAACAAATTCGTTTCGAGTCTAAAGTTATAATAGATTTTTAAAACGGCCTTAATCGACATCGTGTAACGTTAAAATTTCTTAACAAACGAAATAATCGCTTCTCAACGACAATTAATAAATTTATCGAACACTTGACTGCAAATTTATATAAAAGATTGTTATTAGATTCTGAATTACGAGATTCCATATGCGATTAATTATGCTACGCGAATCGAATATTAGATAAAAAAATTAAATAGAACCATTCACCTGGCGTGAAAATCATTCAAATGAATTATTGACAGCTCGAAGAGGTCCGTTCTACCGGGATAAAAGAGTCCACGCCCGGTGAATCCGCAGCAGACTTGAAACAACAACGAGAGCAACAGCAGCGCGTACATGTTGCACCTGTCGGAAAAGATATCATTAAGTCGGTATATTTGCGGGTAATTGCGGGTTTACCGCGAATATATGATCAGACACAGACGAGATTGAAACGAGGTATCGAACTGTACCATAATTTTTTATGCCTTCTTATAGTGTATTTAAATTTGATAGCTCGAGAAGAGACCATGTCGCATCTTTTCAAAAAATGCGTCTTAAAAGTATACTCTGTGTACTTATTGAAACTTCTTTCGAGTCGCGACATTTCACGAATGCTCATTTAATTTTTTGTGTCTTAACGCGAAAATAATAATTACACTTTTTTAAATACGCATAGTATGCATGCAATTATTGAGAAGGTAGATAATATGAGGAATTATGCAAGAGTCATAAGACGATGATAATCTTGCACCTCAGACGAGATAATCGCTATGAGAAATCGATGCAGTGATATATTAGTTTCAAAGTAGCAAATAATAATAAATAAATTACATGTTCAGAAATACAAGTAACGAAATAAATCTTTTAAGAGATTTATTTATAATTTATTATTTATAAGCGTGTGTAATTATAATTATTATATAATGATTTAATAAGTTATATATGTAAGAGAAAAACAGCAGAAAGAAACCAAAGTTACTTAAGTCTATTATTTTTTACAGAGAGTTGTATAAAATTATATTCATGCGCCTATATACAACAAATAGCTTCTAAAAATAATTTTGTACCTTTTAATTGGAACAAATTTCTATATAATATGTTCAGTAATCATATAATAATAATATATATTTAACTTTTTTATCATATCGATATTTCGCTGTATTTCCTTTATTTAGATTAGGTATCGCTGGATATTTAGTAATATATACGTATACTAGTAGTTTTCGCAAGCCTCTTTTTGATATCTTATCGTGAATCGAGCAAGAAGGAGAAGCTCGCTCATTTGTAGACTCACGTGATAATTACTGTGTGACATAAAAAAAAATCCGCTTAAATCCGACTACGTGCAATCAGCTACTCCACTCCCACTAATTATAAAACAAGCAGAAACAAGCGTTACGAGTTCGCCAAGAAGCTAAAACGATAAAATAATCACGCTGCGTAGAAATCGCGGCCAAGTAATATAAAAATTAGGAACGAAATTAATGAAACGTAAAATTAAGAACGAAATTAATGAAAAGTAAACGGCGTGACATAGTGATAAATAATTGTTCATAATTGCAACGTCTCGTATTTCAAACAATTATCTTTAAAAAAGCGAAAATAGCCGCCTTCGCAAATAAGTAAAACTATTAAATGCAAATAAAATTCTAGAAGTTACGAAATTACAGATAACGAATACAGATACGTAAACGCGCCTGAACAAATTATAATACTTTGTTTGACGAACGTGCTTACTTTGAATGTTATTAGGTTATATAACGTGTTTATATAACTGAATGTTATTAGGAATGTTAATTAATTTACGTTACTGTTGAATCTTACCTTCTTATCTTTTAGTAAGCCGGTAACTCGCGTGTCAAATATTCGCGGAGAACTGTGTTTCTCCGACAACACCGCGTGTGTCTTTGTTCCTTTCGTGAAAGAACGTTGATTATCGGATCCCCTACCTCACAAGTGATTACAAAATATTTCAGAGCGAATCTCGACGATGAATCATTGTCGTCTTTTAATATCCTCTATTTTTGAATAAAATATTATTTACGTTAAAATATATGTTTGATTAGCTGATCATCACACATAAACATTTGATAAAAATAAATAATGTATTTGCAATAGACTTATATGCTGCTTATGTTTCTATAGTAAAATGCGTAAAATGCTTATCGCTTATTATCAGTTCTATTCGAGTGTGCGACGTCAATTTAGATGTGTGTTACTCTTCGATACGTATTTATCATAACATATGTGCTCGCAATTATCATGACACGTGATACTGAAATAACATATCTTCGTGTATCGAATATGTATATATTTTTGATACATATGTATTTATCATAGCATATTCTCACAATTATCACGACACGTTATACAATGGTCTTCAAAATTATACTGTAGCCAAATTTTTTAAAATACCAGCATATTCTCTTAAACACAAATAATATAATTTCATTTTGTTATGAAGATCAGAATCTAAATTAAAATAAAAAATAAAAAATTCTGGCATGTGTTCCAAGAACATTTACCAAGATAATTTTATTGCGTGAAGTAAATTTTCTTCGATATCGATAAATAATAAAAATTTTCTCCGAAAGGAAAAAAATTTTACATAACATTAATCTCGTAATTCATAACAAATAAATAAAAAAATCAGAAGATGTAGAGAATCTAAATCTAGAAAATTATTTCTACGAAACAGATTTTATTCTCACAAGATTTTATCCTCACTGCTTTGCATAAAAACGCATATGGTTAAAAAAATACAAAAATGATTCCGCTCAACTAACCGGTCTGAACGCATTGCTACCAGTTTAATTATCTACACAAATTTATGGGAGATCGGAAAACTCGTGCACTCGTAACGGGACGAAAGTCCTCGCGTAGTTGCATTTCAGGGAAAAAAAAAATCTCATACGCACAACATCCTCACGTCGAATTAATTGATACGCGCCATTGAGTTATCTCTAGATCTAAATCGATATCGATGATAAAATATCGCTCTACTTGTAAAGATATCGCGTCTGTGTTTGCGTTCGCATGATACGTCCTGAATTATACAGAATTAGAATTGCTCTCTGTATTATACAAACGCGATCGTAAACAGCGTAAGGTCTCTGCCAGTAAATAAATTGCTTCGTCTCACGTCAACTTATAATGCGCGGTCATTTATTTCTTACGAACAGAACACGTAACATCGGACAGAAAGATGAATAGCTGGCAAAAGGATAGGATGCCAAGGAAATTGTCAAACAACTTGCCCGGTACTCTGGCTCTCGGACAGAAAAATATAGATAAATCTATATTCACGTTTTATATCATACTTTGACCACGGCGAAGTGCGTCAATGAGCGCTCAACTGATAGTATTTACATATGTAATTTCAAGAGGCGCGTATCTCGATTACATCACCAAGATTGTGAAAGATATTAAACTCTCATTCGGTCGCAAACGAACGGATCGTTGGACTCAGAAGTATATGTTTATTGTTAACAAAGGTGGAAGTGACGATTTAAATCTAAAAACAAGTGTTCAGCCTAAAAAGAATAATTAAATAAGTCTCACCAAATATTTATGTATAAATTTAAATATTACATTTACGTGAATAAATGAATATTAGAATAGAGCGGCCTTTGGTTGTTGATCCATGTTATATTAATTGTCTGATAAGAGTTAAAATAGTAATATTTATATCAGTAGAAATTTAGTAGTTGAAGCAATATTTGAGAAATAAAACTATAAATATCACTACTTTTATATATATGAAATAAAATTCATCTCCCTCCTTCTGCTTGACAGATTAATGTCTCAATAAAGAGCATTATTTATCGCAAGATTTATTATTCAAAAAATAAAAATTACTTTGTTCTTGGAAGTCGATAATTAAACCGATAATTCAATGGATAATTAAACAAAGCTGCGATGATAAAATAAAAATAACAATGAATTAATTTTTAAGATGTAAAAGATATTTTACACAAATGATATTTAAGTTGATTTCTCTCGTATCTACAGCATTTAATTAAAATTATCGTAACAAATAAATGCATTGTTATCTCTATTAGATTACTCTTGCCCAACCTGCGCAATTACGACGACATATGAACATTTCGTAAAAGAGAATTATACGAATTTTTGATTAAGTATGCCTAATCATTTTATCTTCCTTATGTTTGACTTGTGCCTTTTCGGTCTAATGTGCTAAAGCGATATCATCTTCAAAGCATAATAAAATCACTTGTTCTTGCGCAACAAAACTATGTCGTAAATCATCGTATTAAATAAAAATCATCATATTAAGATAAAAAAGGAGTTTTTCAAAAACGAATTTTTCGATTCAATCTACAATCTTCTGAAAGGGCTACACATCCTCGACGGAGAGTGGATGCTGCGGTATTCGGGCAGGAACTCTAGCAGAGAAATCGCGGAAAAAAAGTCTGGTGGGGTCCGCACGCAACGACGCCGGTCATATTCAGTTGGCGTCGGTCGTTCGTCAAAATCGTTTCGTGTCTCTCTCGCTGCTCCCTCAAAGTCATCGCCGCGGCCTCGATAACGCGGAAGAGCGACCAGTATCTCGTATACTCTCGCATGTGATTATACCAGCAACCTTCGTAATTAAAGTGACAGTTGACGGCGCGCGTTTTGATCCTTGGTGCGTCGCTTCTTTTTCTTCGCTTTCGGGACGAATAATAGAAAAAAATAGAAAGACGCGAGATAAGAGCATTATTTAGAAAAATTAACAAAGACGACGGTACAGCTCTCAAAATTCGGCTTGGAAAAAGTGATTTTCACGTTCTATTTTCGCGAGAGCGAAAGTCACATTGCGTTGCACGTGGTGCGCGTATAAATGCGGAATGTTGCTTGGCGCATAGTAATTTGCGTGGTCACATGTCATTATTCTTTTTCTGACACGCGGTGTTACTCAATCTGTCACCGATCACCGTCGCTGGTAGCGAATTAAAGGTATTACACAGAGATATTATATAAAAGTATTGTACATATTATTATATATAAAAAGTATTCCAGAAATCTCGTTAATACGTCTTTCAAACGCAATTTTACGAGCTGTTGAAATTCTTGGCAAGTCTCGATGCAAGTTTTAGTAATATAATCGTAGTAACCAGATAAATGTAAATCCTTGTATTCTGTAAATTGCGAAAAAAGCGCAAATAAAAGTTTATATATTTCTGTTGTTTAAAATATTGCATAGTTTCTCTCATTGTAGAATAAGGGAAAACATAGGTTTTCGCAATCATCAGATACTAAAAAAAAATAAAATAAAAAAAATTTTTTTTTAATGTAAAATAAATCAAATATGTTCTTTTAGAGAGGCGTTTCACATATGAATCGGAAAATGCAGTATAATAACTTGATTAATATAAGAAAAACCGAGGTGACAGTATAATTGCACAAACATCAAGAACGTGCCTTATCGGTATTGCAAATAAGGAGATAAGCGAGACACAAAGAAGAAATTATATAAGAAGCGCAAAATAAGACGTGGAATTAGTGATAATCAAAGATGCCGATTACTTCGCTCATAAACTGTTGCGCTATCGCGTTGTTGATTTTTGCGAGCGAAATTTTCGCAAACCCCATTTCACGAAAGGATGAAGAATTCACCATCAGAATCGTTCACACGAATGACATGCATGCGAGGTAATCCTTTTTTTTTAGATAAATATTATTTGAAATATCCTTCTCTTTTCTTATTATTAAAAATGATAATGTAAACCTCTGATTATATTACAAGAAATTAATCCTATATTATTTAAACAAATTAAACATTATTAAAGTGTATACGAGTCTCACAGAAGCCAAACAGATTCTACATTTTTATAAATTTCTTAATTTTAATATTAGAGCACGTGATATTAATAAAGTTAATCAGATTGACTTTTAAGAAACTCATATATTATTTGCTCTCTTCGTATATGTATATGTATCTCACACACACATACATTACAATTTCGTGTAATTTTGGGTCACGCTACTGCCAACAATTACCGCCACTACGCTAATTAAGAATGTTAAGGCAGTTAATTACATTCCGTGCCCAGATGCTAATTAAATATCGCGCGTGTTATTTTACGCGAACGTTATTTGACGAGAAAATTTCTTCCGAAATCACAATTAAATCGTAGCATACACCCTGGCTCAAATTGAGACTTTGCTGCGGAACATTCTTAGGTTCGAGGAGACGTCGCAATTATCGACGACGTGCACGCCGCAGGACTCCGACGCCGGCAAATGTTACGGAGGTTTTGCTAGAATCGCGACTCTGGTCCGCCAAGCGAAATCGGAATCGCCGTCGACGATCTTCCTAAATGCTGGCGACACTTATCAAGGGACCGCCTGGTACAACGTGTACAAGTGGCAGGCGGTGGCTTGGTTCATGAATCTCTTAGAGCCGGACGCTATAGTAAATATCAACTGCTTTTAGCCAGTTCGAAAGCACGATAATACCTGAAAGCAAAAAAAAAAAAAAAATATATATAATTTGTTAATTTATTTATTAATCTGCAAGAACTACAACTCTCTCATTCTATATATGTATATAAAGTTATATGTAAATATATGTGTAAATTACGTTTACAGGAAATATAAATAAAATTGTCGTGCAAATTACAATATTTAAGTAACATCGGTTTGTATCATCGTATATATTTTGCATGTGATTAATTTAACAGTCCTTGGGCAATCATGAATTCGACGACGGCGTCAAAGGTCTGATACCCTTCATACAAAACGCCTCATATCCCATCCTGACGGCTAATCTGGATCTCACCAAGCAGCCGGACCTGGCCGCTACCAATCTGAAAAACAGCACGATTCTTGAAGTCAATGGCCACAAGATCGGCGTGATCGGTTACCTGACGCCGGAGACGAAGGACCTGTCGACTACAGAGAATGTGATCTTCAAGGACGAGGTGGTGTCCATCCGACGTGAAGCTAAGATGCTGAAAGAGCAGGGTGTCGACATTCTCATCGCTCTGGGTCATTCGGGCTTCGAGACCGACAAAAGGATCGCGCGGGAGGTCGAGGATATCGATCTGGTGATCGGCGGTCATACAAATACTTTTCTGTATCGCGGCAAACCGCCGGATGTCGAGATGCCGGAGGGTTTCTATCCTACGGAGGTGACGCAAAAGAGCGGCAGGAAGGTCTATGTTGTTCAGGCGTACGCGTACACCAAGTACTTGGGCAATTTTTCTGTGAACTTTGACGCTAGAGGAGAAGTAACGTATATCGAGGGAAACCCGATTCTTGTGGACGCCAGTGTGGAGCAGGTAAACACATTTTGGAAGAAAAAGTAGAAAAAAAATCGCAAAAAAATGGCGAGAGAAAAATAATTGATATTACAAAAATTATATAACAATAAAAATATACAATATATACACTATACAAAAACATATCTGTAATGATTTCATATACATATAAGAAATATAAAAAATATTATATTAATATAATTATATATGCTTTAAAATATATGATGTTCCTTATTGTTCTCGCAGGCAAAGGATGTTCTAAAATTGATAACTGATAAGAGAGGACCCATTGACGATATGGAACAAAAAGTGATCGGAAAGACGCGAGTGCTCATCGACGGAGACAGCAAGAATTGCAGACGGCAAGAATGCAACATGGGAAATTTAATCTGCGACGCTATACTTGATTACGTAAGATTTTTTATTATTTTAATCGACGTCTTTCTTGTCGTCGACGTTGCGAGAATATTTTTAGAGAATAATGGGAATAATGAGCCTGTTTTTTCTTTGCTTCGCAGTATGCCGGAGAATACTGGAACAAGGACGGATGGACGGATGCTGCCATCGCGATCCAAAACAGCGGCAGCATCAGAGCGTCCATCACCAGAGCAAGAAATGATCAAGTAATTAATTACGCATCTTTCATAATCTTTTAATTTACATTCGCAAATGCATCTAGCGTCACCGTGACATTTACAGGTCACCCGGAAAGACATTATAAGTGTCTTGCCCTTCGGGAATGTCGTTGTTAAGGCTTCTGTGACAGGAAAACTAATTCTTTCAATGTTAGAATGGAGCGTTCATAATCTCGACAAATCCACTTCCACCGGCAACCTATTCGGCGCTTTTCTACAATATTCGGGATTGCAGGTAATTTATTTTTAAAATAAACCTATTTATCTAAAAAAAGTTTCTCGTTAAATCTTATGAACATTATATTTTTTATAACTTTCGCTTCGCAATTATTTGATCGAAACTTTTAAGTATAGCTCGTATATAACTTGAGTATAATTCTAATTCGTGTTCCGTCAATTTGCATTATTTATAGGTGACTTATGACACAAGTCGACCACCGAACTCGAGGGTAGTTTCCGTTCAAGTGCAATGCGCTGCTTGTCGAGTACCGACATATAGCAAACTCCAACCAAATCTCACCTACAATATCCTCATAAACGATTTCATTGCAAAGGGCGGAGATGGTTTTCATATGTTGGAGAGAGTTGAAACAATCCCGCTAAGTATGTTTATATTATATTATATTGCATAACATTCGTTGAATGATATTTTCTAATTTAATCATTTTATTTTATATTGAACATTTATCACAATTGAATTTTAACAGGTATCACTATAGCGGATGTATTGGAGCGGTATTTCGAAAAACACAGTCCGGTATATCCAGGCGAGGAGTGGAGAATTTCATATATAAATAACAATTCTTACAATTATGATGAGAACAAAGATAATAATAATCTCGGGACGACGTATCGACCGATTGGGATAACAATTCTTTTACCAATCATTATTGGTAACTGGTTATTGATAACATAATGCTATCAATTTAATATGATTAAATATCAACTTATGACTAAATGATTATAAGTAAATAGATCATATCTATAATTTTTTAATAAGCTTTATTATCTTTCACAGTCCTTTCCTCCTCCCTTTCTTTTTTTTTTTCTCTCTCTCACTCTACTTCGAAATTATTTGCGACTTATTTATTGTGATTTATTAATAAAATAAAAGCATATATTTCCTATTATATTTCTTATTATAGGAATTACATATAAGACAATGAAAAAAAAAAAAAAAATGAAAAGTACTAACTTAACATACAGTATGACTCATTGTATAACTTTTAAAAACATTGCATTTGTTAAAATCTTAGATATAATAAACATAACTAGTATAATAGCATATATTTAATACTTATATTTAATAAATATTGTTATCTCTCTATTAATGTTTTTAATAAATCTCTTCAAAACAATTTTTCGTTAAAGAAACTATCATGCATAAAACAAAAAAAGTAAAGTAAAATTAATCTCTTCCTCTTAAAAAATCTGTTATATTAAAAAAAAAAATGTTAATCTCTCTTTTAGAAAGTCTCTATAAAGTGTACTTTTGCGTATTAATCACATATCAAACAGTAACAATAACATTATTTTATCAGTAAAAAAAGTATAAATAAAATTTACTTTTGATATGTCCATATTTGTGGTATTTCAAATCTATTCCCATTTAAGTCGTATACCCGTTTTAACGTTTCGATGACATTACTCATTTCCTCACAAGGCATCGGCGCGCAATTATACAGTGTTTGTACCATCTTCAGCAAGTCTTCGATAATGTAAGGTTTATCTTGCACGTTGCCTTCTGTCGCTATATCAACATATATATTAAATTTCCGCAACGCCTTTTTTATCTTAGCCTTGTCTTCTGCTTTCTTCACTAAAGTCTGCAATTTAGAAGACCAACAAAACATCATATTATTAAAGTTCAACTGTTTGATTTATTAATCAAATACGTTATTATTCACCTTAAATGACTGTAACTCGTGATACAAGGGCCAGTTTTCTTGACAAGGAATACAATCACAAGTGAAGTAATACTGTTTGAGTAGCTTCTGTTGCCTTGTTGCTCTCGGCATGATAGCATAATGTTCGCCATAATTGTCTAAGACCTGTAAGAACATAATGTCGACATATATAGTAAACAATATTTCAAAACATATAGTATAAACAATATTTCCAACAAGCCAGTTTAATACCTGCTCGCCCTTTCGAATGGGATACATGGCGTATATCACCATGTGCTTAGGTCTTGAGTGTCTCAATATATTTGGATTACAGCTGTGATTAATTAAGCTATAAAATGGCATTGCGGCTATGCCGCGTTCTACACTTTCTAAGCCTTGCTCTTCGCTGAACTGCAAATAGATTTTGACAAGATTTAATTGATAAAAAGGCAAAGAAAAATGGTAAAACAAGCGAATGATAAAAGACCGTTATCGACACACCTGCGAAAGACGTGAAAGTAGATAAATAGTAGATAAAAGCACACACACAATCGATGTATATTATTGTGTATATATAAAATACTTAGCCGATGTACACTGTGAATATTGCTGGGAATTATCTGTTGATGTCTGAAAATGAGACCTCCGAAAAACGTAACGTCATCGTTTTTCGACAAAACGCTTAAATCTTCGGGTAATTTAGCACCAAACATCGCAGTACGTGTCGCTAAGAAGTACAAAATAAAGGAAGTATCTAAAGACCTCCTGAATAGATCGGGAACAGGTCTTTTTTCGGTATTCGTCACGAGATGGTACACGCTAATGTATTTATCGCTATGTAATTTTCCGTCTTGAGAAAAACCCTTTGTCCGTGGATCTGAAACAATGTTGTAAATGCTGTTATATGTTGTAAATGCTATTATATTAAAAATAAAAAAAGGGGTAAAAATTTTAAATACCATCGCATTCGTCAAATTTTTTCAGCATGGTTCTTAATTCTTTCATACCTCCAGCTTCTCTTATGGCAAGCACAGCGAGTCTTATGCTAAGTAAATCAATATTGTAACAGGCATATTCAATCAAAGCGGGGAAAACAGCACACTCCACATCGTGACATTTTTTCCATTCAGCACATCTGCACTCCTCCGAGCAATACATAGCATAAGTGCAATAGTTGCAGGGTATATTCGCCCAGCATACTTTCAAGCAATTTGAACAGTGCGTCTGTATGTTTTGTTGCATTAATAACAATGTGTAAGGCTTCTCCACAGCAATTACTTCACCAGGATTAATATTACGAGTAGCAATAACATGTCTGCCATAGCGTGTATTGTATTTTATAGCTACTGCATCCGATGCACATGGAACTTCATTATTGTAGGATACAATAGTTGGGAGAGGAGGTTCATTTCCCGACTTCTTCACTTCTGCACGTATTGAATTATCTTTAACAGATTTTTCTGTTTGTACAGCCCTATAATGTAAAGTATCAAGCTTTGATCGTAATTTTTTTCGACTTGCATCATTCAAAGACATTTTATCCAACCAATGTTGCGCTTCCTCCAAAATGTCTTCCACAGAACAACTTCCCAAAATCATTAAACATTCTGTCTTGCGTACATAAAGCTTCGCTCTTAGATCATCTGGATAATTTAGGGCCAGTGCTCTGTCAATATCCTGAATACATTCCGAATGTAAACCTAATTGAAATAATACTGCTGATCTGTTGGCATAGGCAAGAGCAAGTTGCTCAGATGGATAAGGAGCAAAGGCAATACTCTTTGTATATAATTTCAGGGCATCAATGCATGTCATATTATTGAAAACTCCTTTGATAAAAACCTTATTTCCTTGCTCCCGCAATTTCTCAGATTCTTTGGCATTTTTTGGCATACCAGTTGCATTAGGAACCATATCATATTCGATCATAACATTGAAAGTAAATATTACACGTTCCTGATCAGTCTTCAGTTTCTTATATCTATCTGTAAGTTCACGATGCTTGTTTGCTACAAACACTTTGGCATTTAACGTATCCATTATTTTATCCATCTTGTTTTCTTAAAAATATATCACTCTAATACTTATATGGTAGAATCTGTAAAAAGAAAAACGAATAGTTTCAACAATATGAATAAAATCGTAAAATATCGTACAATATATTTGCGAATTATTACCGTTTAAAATATTCGTTGATTAAGATACTAATTTAAGGACTAACAGTATTATAGCGAACCATCTCTGAGTATAAAGCTCTTTTGATAAAAATTAGGTATACGTTAAATAAATGAAAAATGACGATTTCTGATTGTTTACCCGATCCGCCATACGTGTCAATAAAACATTACGCGCGAATTTGAAGCGTAAAGTTTAAAGCGAAAAAGAAAGAAAAATGTATACAGACGACTGTAATTTTATGTCAAAAGAAGGAGCCGTGTTTTTATAGAATTTTTCAAACAGAAGTATTATTATGATTCTTACCTAAAAAATATCAAATTTCAATTATTGTAAAAATTAATACTTCTCTCGCCTAAACTAGAGAACAAGTTTCCTTGTCGAATAAAACGCACTCTAGATTTCCACTATGTCCAACTTAAATTTAGAAGAATCAGTGTCGCAAACATTAATAGGCTACGTTTGATTGGACGCTGGATGCGTTGGATTGACCAATCAGGGCAAAGATTTCTTTATTCTGATTGGTCAATTTTAGGATCTATTCAAACAAATTTGCATAGTGCACAGAAAAATCAATTAATTATTCGTCTAGTATAAAGAAGGTAGTTATTAGTTATATGGCATCCTATACATTAGACACTTGATTAATTAATTTCTTCATGCATTATTTGTCTGGATAAGCCTCAACGCTTCCAGCATTTGTAACGCCAAGTTGAACGCTGTTCCTTGACCCAAAATTCCGAGTAGAAAGCAATATGCATCGGTGATTCCTGGCGATTCTGAGAAAGCTACGAGGACGACGACGATTTCACAATTTGCGCTATGGTTGAATACAAAAATAGGTGCATCAACATGTTTCTTTATTATTATAATATTGCCCGCGTGCAGAAATATTTTCGACTTTACGAAATAAAAATTGATAGAAAAACTCACTCTGCGAAATTATTATATACGAAATGTAAATTGATATGATATATAAATATAGTGTCGGACTATATTATAAGTTACATACATATTACCAACTAATCGTGATTATTGATTACTCAATAAATTAATACTCAATTAATTTGCAGCCTGTATTTTTAATCAACTTCGGCCCGTAATGTACAGTGAAATCGGCGCCGAAGATGATCAGCAGGGATGATTGACTGCGCGCGCCGATGATATCATCGCGCCAATATGGCCGGACAGTATCGGCTGTCTGCAACGCGACAGTGGTGAAAGCGAGTTGTCCGGGAGGTGCTCACACTGGAGGTAGATCCGGGAAAATATGTCGGACTATCTAAGGTCCGCGCTCGGGTACCTGAACGGCGGCACCGGCGGCGGCAACGAGTACGTCGGCCAGACATTGGACATCAACAATGTGAAGCTGCGGGTGACGCGACTGATCGCCGAGGGTGAGTCTATCTCCGGCTGTGGTTCAAATCGCCCGTCAAATCTCGGCACCTCCTACCGCGATTAAAGCCGATTAAGGTCGATCGCGAAATCGAGCTAGCGCTCGTTTTCCGCGTAAAAGCCGATGACATCGCCGAGAGAAGAAGAATAGATCTTGCGTCCGAGATATCGCGTGACATCTGTCTCCTGTCATGTGTCAAACGTGTGTTTTGACACGCGACCCGAGTATGCTGAATTATTCTGACGTTGGTGCTCATGTTTTATTTTTATCTTTCTCTCCTCCTTTATCATACATACCAGTCTTTGGTTAGATCTGGTACTGTCAGTTTATATATATTTGTCAATATTAATATCAAATTATCAGTACTAATGTGAATTTATTCACTCCAAATAAGAAAATTAGACTATTGAATTTATATATGTGTATATAAAAAGATCTCAAGTTATCAGGTATTTATCTTTCTGCGTTTAACATCTAAAACAATTATAAATATAACATTTATAGAAATATTCAGCTGGAGGTATTTTCTAGAATAAATAAGCATTGTTCAATCATACATTGTTGCATAATATGTAGCATTTATCTATGCACATGATAGCAACATGAGAAATATATATAGTTGTTATAATCGAATTATGTATCATTATTAACATTTAGATAATTTGTGGCAAACATCGTATCAACAGGTGGATGGGCTCTGGTGTTTGCAGTAGAAGACGTTGCTACAGGAAAAGAATATGCGCTTAAGGTAAATAAATCGCTTCAGACCTTTCTCTTTGCATCTATCTCAGATCCTTTTTTTTATCTGAAATATATTGTATTATATATAAAATTATCATTGTTAGAGACTTATTGCCGTCGATGAGGACGCGAACAAAACTATCATACAAGAAATAGAAACACTGAAGAAACTGTCGGGTCACTCGAATATTATTCAGTTCTTGTACGCTCAACGGCTCGAACGAGAGGATCATAAGGGTTACGAGTATCTGGTCGTCACCGAATTATGTCCCGGCGGTACCATAGCGGATATACTTAGAAGCGTGTCTGCGAACACGCTGACTCTCGCCCAGGTGTGCAAGATAGCCTATCAAGCAACACGAGCAGTGCATCACATGCATAGTCAGCAACCGGAACCCTTCGTACATCGTGACATTAAGCTGGAAAACTTTCTACTCGGGAGAGACGGCCTCGTGAAACTATGCGACTTTGGTAGCGCGACGACTCAACAAATATTACCGAATCCGTCATGGAATGCTCAAAAACGGGCCGCACTGGAGGATCAAATGGCCAAGTATACAACCCCCATGTATCGCGCCCCGGAGATGATGGATACATGGAATAATGAACCTATAGGGCCTCCAGTGGATTGCTGGGCATTAGGATGTATATTATATTCTTTGATTACATTGCGGCATCCGTTTCCCGAAGGTAAGATGTGATACACAAGTGCAATCTAAATTATAGTATAATGTATTAATATAACATGTGTTAAATGTAACGCAATAGAACTTGAGGAATTATAATTGATAATAGACACGAAAATATAGGACAAGTCACTAAAAACAGAATATTTAAATATCTCCCTTGGGAGATTTTTTATTTTAAAGATATATAGAAATATGCAAAATATAATTTCAATGAATTTTAACGCAACGCGAATATAATGAACATGATTCTTTTTTTCAGTTATTTCTTTTAAAATTATATGAAACTTGTTAATAGAAATATATTTTATGTCTTGCATGCATATTGTAGTTGAAATTAGGATTAGTTTAATCATTTAGGTTAACGATAGCTTGATGATAAATTATGCAGAAATTTAAATATGAAGGTAATCTATAAGAAATAAAATTATTTAATTTATATTAAATGTATATTAGAAATATTTACAGAATTATTTCAGGATTTCATATTCGTAAGTTCAAAAGAGATATTTAAATTCTTCTTTTTTTCTGATAACTTTATCCTATATATAAAAATTTATCGCTATTGTTAATTTATAATTATATTAATATAAAAAATGTATTTTAAAAGAAATGGAAAGAAACATTATTAAAAATGCATTCTTTCAACTTTTATGCAAACTTGAATACACATTTCAATATTATTACAATAATAGACTCACTCTCTTTTTCTCTCTAAAACACTTTTCTTATCCTGCAGGTAACAAGCTAGCAGTCGTGAATGGCAAGTATCCACCGTTACCGCCTAATCCACGGTACGCGTGTCTGCATGACCTGGTGAAGGGGTGTCTGCAAATCTCGCCCATACAAAGGTTGACAACGGCGCAACTCCTTGAACGTCTGGCAGCGATTGCTGAGTCGAACGACTTTGATCCTAGAGAATCACCGCAAATCGAAGTCGTCGCGATCAGGCCGTCACCGCCCCCGCCCCCGCGTCCGACGCCGCCGCCGCCACTGCCGACGTCATCGAATATGCCGACGCCACCTCCTCGTCCCACCCAACCGACAACGATACCGCCACCGAGACCGGCGCCAGTGCAGACAGTGGTGTCCAAAGTCCCGGCAACTCAAGCTACAACGGGCCTATTCAATTCGTTGAAAGGCGGCGCCGGTAGCATCTTGCGCAACCTGAAAGATACCTCGAGCAAGGTGATGCACACCGTTCAGCAGAGCATGGCCAGAACGGAGCTGGATGCGAGTTATGTGACGTCACGCATACTCGTTATGCCGTATCCAGCCGACGGAATCGAGTCTGCCTATCGCGCCAATCATGTGGAGGACGTGAGGGCCTTTCTCCAAGCCAGGCATCCACCACCCGCTAAGATTCAGCTATACAATCTGTCCCGCGGCCGGCCAAATGTCACAAGGCTTCCCGGCAGACATATCGATTGCTCGTTTGCCTACGCTACGCCGGAATCGAACGCGCCTATGCTATTCGCTCTGTACCAGATCTGTCAAGATATCTATCAGTATTTGAGCGCCGACTTCAATCACGTGGTGGTGCTGTATTGTACCGTGAGTACAATCGCGATTACTGAAGCGCATAATTTGAAGCGCTCTCGCCCGCAAAACGGTTCACAATTGATCTTTCTTTAGGATGGATACCGAGCGAGCGCCACGGTAGCGTGCACTTTGCTGATTCACTGCAGAGCCCTGACCACAGCCGAGGAGGCTATCGCCTTATTCACGACGCGACGTTGCCAGCCGCCGCACCTGCAGCCTTCAGAATTGCGCAGTATCAATTACATGAGTTTATTGAGCAGCGGTCAACTACCGCACACTAAGCCGTTGGTCTTCCGTTCCGTCGTCTTACAACCGGTACCATTGTTCACTAGAGCGAGGGATGGTTGCCGGCCTTACATAGAGATCTACAGCAACGGCGCGTTGGTTTTCACGACGAAGAAGACCGTCTACGAAGACATGAAACTATTTGGGATGACGGAGGGCAAGGTCTGCTTGATCCTAGGAGATGCGGCCGTGCGCGGTGACGTCACTATAATGATACATCATGCCAGGCAACAGCTGGGCCGTGTGATTGGCATCAAAATCGCCTCGCTGCACTTCCATACCGGTTATGTACCCATCACTGAGAGCGCCTTGACATTTGAGAAGCGCGACCTGGATGATGCGCCTGAGATCGGTGGCAAGTTCCGCATCGTGCTGAACATCATGATAGGTGAGGAGAATTCGAAGCTATCGAGAGTGCCGGCGCCATGGGAAGCGGAAACTTGTGTCAATCTCGTCCCAGATCCGCTGTTCGGTTCGACGTTGGAGATGGAGGAGACTCTAGAGAACTTTAGGACCGCTCCTCACTCGGAAGAGGTAGAATGCTTTGTCCGCTTTGATCAGATGTATAATAATTATTATATTATAACTATCTTAATGTTAAGTGCGGAAAAATCGATGATAATTATGCTGGGATTATTGCAGACTCACAAGGCACCATCGAACGAAACCGATAGGGTTTCGCAACATGAAGCGATACCTCAACAACCGGAAAACCTGAAAGAGGAGGAGACGAGCACGAACGAAGAAAATAACTTTCAGGAGGCTGATTTGCTGAATCTTGGCATGCCGGACAATACTAATAGTACCTCAAATACTCCTGCCACCACGGCGGCAAATCCAGGTTTAGATATCTTCTCTAGCTCTAGTCAGAACGAAAGCGATCTCTTAGGTGGTTTCGGCGTGTCGGCGCCACAGACCGAGGCTGCCAACTCTCCCTTGATTAACAATAGCGCCTCAGCTGATTTATTGTTCGGACATGACGACTCCGCGAGGAACAATAGAACCGCTAACAACAATAATCTGAACATGAACGATCTATTATTCGGACAGAATCAGACAATGTCGAGTAATGTCAAACAGGTCAATGACATGCTGTTCGATCCGCTGGGCGGAAGTTCCGCGAACAATCTTCTTGGCGGCCTCGCGGCAGATTCTACCGCAAAGTCAAATACCGCCAAAAGCCCGAATGCCGAGGAGAACTTGCCACGAAATGCCAGCGTGCCGAACTTTGCCGCTCAAGTCAATAAAGATCCGTTCGCCAATCTGGCCGGATCGTTAGGAGCAGGTCTCACGGGCAGTTGGAACGGTACGCCGAGGAACTCGAGTACCCCACAGTCGGCGAGTCCGGCGCCCGCAAGCACGCCGATTCATTCCAGCCCGAACACGATGCACAGATCCAATGCGGCGACCAACGATAACAATGCAAACAGCGGTACTACGGACTCGTTTGGCGGTAAAACGAAGGAGAAGACGAGCGGCGACGCATTCGAAGATCTCCTTGGCAGTCAGGGATACAATTTCTTCAGTTCGCGCAAAGCCGATAAGGACAGTCCGAAGACAATAAATCAGATGCGTAAGGTAGAAGCGGCCAAGACGATGGATCCTGATAGGTTGAAAGTAGCCGAGTGGACGGAGGGCAAGAAAGGGAATCTACGAGCTTTGCTCTGCACGCTGCACACTGTTCTGTGGCCAGAGGCTGACAGATGGCAGCGTTGCGAAATGCATCAATTGGTCACGGCCGCGGATGTCAAGAAAGCGTACAGAAAGGCCTGTTTGGCTGTGCATCCGGATAAGGTACTTGAATTATATGTTGAACATTATGATTCCTTTTTCATCGCACAAATGCCATCGTCTTTCCTTAAATCACTTGCAAAAATATTAATATCTTTATCAGTACATATATATATATATATATATAGAGGCAGAAAAATAAATAACTTGTTATTATCAGTGACATATTCATCTTACTTAATTGTTAATTTAACTGCAATAAAACAAAATATGGCATCAATATAATTAGACATATTGTAAATATAAATAACTTTGCTATTTAAACAAACCTAACAAATGTAGTTTTTAATTTAAGAGAAGAAATTTATTGCGAATCAATATCTCTGTTACAGCAAGCCGGCACGGCAAATGAAAATATAGCGAAGTTGATTTTTATGGAGCTGAACAACGCGTGGAGCACATTCGAGAATGACGCGTCGCAGCAAAATCTATTTAGCTAATTTTAATGACCGTTATCTGTTATCGAGAGAACCTGTTTCTGTAATTAATTTAGTTCCTAGCGGAAGGGGAGCTAAGAGCGGGCGGGGATCTTATCTGTGAGATAACCGCGTAACTGCATTCCGACTACGTTATTTTAGCTGTAGAGAGAGAGAGAAAGCGAAAGAGAGAGTGTGTAAAAGAGAGAGAAAAAGGCGACAGAGCGAGATCGGCGAAGCAGTGCTTCGAGATACGTCTCCTTATTGTTTCAACGCCTTGTAAACCTAGTTAAAACCTCAATTATGACAGTATGGCGTAATGTATATGTATATAACGCAAATGTACATTAAAAAGAAGATCCCAAATATACGAAGCTATTTTCCGGCCGAAAGAAAGCTTTGCATACTATTATCTATAATAGATATAAAAATTCGAAAATTTCCGTAGAAGTATTCTGCTGTTGTATTCATACATCACAATATTTATTAGCATCTGATGGATCATGAAAAAGATTGTGGAATATATGAATAGTATCAAAGATATTATAATACTATATCTTTTTATTATATGAAACATTAATGTAGTTATTGCTATATAATCGTTTTTTTTTTTTTTTCGATAATTCAAGACACAGAATACTGCTACTAGAAAAAATGCTCCTTGATTTTGAGGATTTTAACTTTGGGATTTTAAAAGAGATGAAGAAATAGCTTTTAATACATACAATTAAATATTAATTTAACTAATAAGAGCATGAAATATAAATACAAAAAAGTAAAAATGACGTATATCAGTAGCTTCGATTTAAATTATTTCTTCTTTAATATACGGAGTATCTTCTAAAATATTCGGTTTTTATTTTAACAGATATTTTTTGATGAATTTAAAGTAAAATTTTTGTTAAATAAAATTTTGAAGAAGATCGTTATTTGTACAACTTTTAAATCAACATCTTAATTAAATTTTGAATTAAATTCCAAAGTTCTACTTGTAAAGATTTTATTTTTATTATACATAATATCTCTATTTCTGACATATAAAAAAGAATCGATTAGAAATGTCGTAGAAAAGATCAAAGATTTTAGTATCTTTTTGTATATTGCCGATCGAGTTTCTCAAGTCTTGATTTACATCAATTTTACATTTTTAAATTCTTATACGCATTATCATCAACCTCTTAAGCTCAACTCGAAAGCTATTATTGCTTTTATTTATCTCACTCAAGAAAGAATCGGATTGTGTCCCGCGAGCGCGCAAACGAAATCAGGTCACGGCTTCCGGGACACCGTGTATTAGGAGGAGCTCAAGAAATCCGTTCTTTTTTAATTCATAGAACGCTGTGAGGGACATTTATAACGGGCGTCAGCAAAATTCACGAGTGTTGGTGGCATTGTCGGAGAGCCGCCGATACATACGCGGACACACACGCGCACACACACACACACACACACATATATATATATACACACGTATATATAGAAAGAACAGGCGCAATACACACGAGAATGCCACGAGCGCGCTCGTGTGGACCACAGGGTACCACAGGGGTGAAATTTAAAGGGAGGGGCTGCTCGCGAAAATGGCCGTTACGCACGGGGTAGATTGTCCGGGGGTGGGCAAGTAACGGGGTGGCTCTACGCTCCGTGTCCTCCGCGCCGACCAATTGACCGACTGCCTCGCGACGATCGACACGGTTTTATTCCGTTTACGATCGACAGCTATTATGCGGCGACGGCCGAAAAGCGATCCCTGCTCTGCTCTTCTTAAACCCCCACCAGACGCGCGACCTTCCATCCCTTCCGTCAAGAGGTAAGGTCGTCTCTGTTTTGTGCACCCCCAAAAACGCGTTACGGATACCCGTTTTATGAATATGTGATTAGAATCTCTCGCCCCAAAGTGTGTGTGTGCACGCGAAATGTGCCTGCTTCTTCGTGTTCTAAGGGTGTTATTTTGACACTTGCGAAAAATTAAGTGGAATAGAGTAAACCGTCTCTGGCAGGTGAAATTTATTTCTCTCGGTAAACGCAATCTACTAATCGTGTATGATATTGCTATTAAAAAAAAAAAAAAAGAGAAGGAATTTAATAAAATGTTATAATAATTTTATATCAATCGTTAATGAAAGTTATCGCGTTGGCTTTAAGTTTCTTTCAGAATACATACATAAAAGTATTACATATTTGCATATATATTTGTGACCGCGCATAATGTATAAGTGATGAAAAAAATTTCTTAAAAAATGTAATTTAGCAATAATTTGAAATAAAAATATTGAAATAAAAATATACACGCAATAATGTTAATGAGATACTAACAAATATATATTTATAAAAGTTTATCTGTCATGCATCTACTAACGGCGATATGTATATGTATTGCTTTCAGATTAGGCCCACGCTTCGGCAATGTACGTCAAAAAAGCTAAATAGAGATAAAAAGAGGAAGAGGAGAATAAATAAGGAAAACCGAGGAAGATGCCCGGCTCCTATTCGGGAGTGGTGATCCTCCTCTTGTTAGGGGCTTCTGTGTCAGTGTCTAGCACAGCGGATGTTGCGAAATCTCTGAGAGCAGCGAAGGCCAGGCTAAGATCGTCTTACGCATCGTGGCGGATAGTGGTATGTTTAACTCAGCCTCAGACTCCTTTCAAGACAGACGTACAGAGAGCATGGGAGGAAGCGAGACTGGAATCTTTTCACGCGGACATGGATGTGTCGTATATAGAAGCAAGGATGACACCCATGACGGATTCCTTGTCGTATCCCTTGTCACTGTTAAACAAATTTTGTACAGACATCGAAGGCGGAAAGACAGTATTAAGCCTTATTATAGGGGGAGGATCGGCAGCCAGATTTCTCGTCACGGCTGCTGCCGCCCTGAATCTTCCAGCTCTATGGTTGCCGTTTACGCACAGAGATTTTCTTCGCCAGGTACACACTATGTCTCACACCTTTACGAAATTTATAATTGTACAGTTAGAGCTAACAAAATTAATTAAAAATTATGCTAACAAAAAAAATTATGCTAACAAAAAAAAGGAAATATGTATTATATATTCCTTTTCATTCTGTCATCGCTAAATTCCGTATCGCCGCGTAGAACGAATCAATTGTACGATGTCTTGTAAACACACAGGTATGAAGGATATTATTTCTCGTTTACAGGGAAATCTTGGTCGGTTTGAGAACCGCATAGGTTCGAGCCCGAAAGAGATCGGAGCAGCGGCTGCCGCCCTGATGCATCGAGCTAACTGGCACGCGTTCACCCTTCTCATCGACACCACCCTGTTGCCCATAACTCATCTACTACGGACGAGCCAGCCGACGCTAACGCCTCGCGCGATCATACATCTGCCAACAAACGACAGGACTCTGAGATTGAGATTGAGACGGGTGGCCGAGGAGGGTGGCAGCGGCGGGATCGTAGTGATGGCGTGCGATCTAAGCAATGCCCGCAAGATCCTCGGAGCGGCCGGCAAATTCGAGATGCTCTCGGGGAGATTCCTGTGGCTGTGGCTGGATCTTAAGGCGGAGCTACGACCGAACGAACCCAACATCATCAGCTCGGTCATTCCCGGCACGCGCGCTGCCGCCGCCGCAGCCGCAGCCGCGACGAACGAGAACTTACCGCTGCTGGAGCGAACGATAAATCTCGCATCGACGAACGATGAACGGCCGCCGCCGCTGATGAGTTCGCTGCCGAGTTTAGCCAACGACATACACCGGCTGCAAGAGTATAGATGGCAGAACGAGAAGATCGTGACCAAGCGGGAGGACAGAGGCTTTAACTTCGACGACGAGGAAGACGCGAGGCTCGTGAGCGACAGGGAACTCAATTCCAAGAACTTTATGCCAGTCGGCATGCTCGCACTCAGACCGTCCGGCATCAAGATCATGGGCGGTGATACCATACTGTCCAGAATGTTGAGGGAGACCTCGCAGGCGTTGGACGAGACCTTTCAGGAGACGAAGCAGAGATTGGGCCGTATGCGCGAGCCGCAGCTCAGGGAACACTTTGTCCCGGAATGCTTTCCGGATCGTAACGCCAAATTCATGACGAGCGACGCGAGGGAGAACGTTTCCGCGATACTGACGAGCAAACTGAGGAGATCCGTGAGACAGATCTCCAAGGATAAGGCGGAGTTCCAGTTGCTGAACTTGCAGGCCGTCAGGTTTCCCGGGAATAAGACTCAATTAAGGTTTAACTTGACCGTAAATATTTCGACCTGTCGCGCTCGAAGGCGAAATAATTAATCTCACCAATATTTAACAGGTGGACCAAAGTCGGCACCATCAAGGGAGGTAGGGAGGTCCGTCTGGATACCATAATCTGGCCAGGTGGCGGCATCGTGCCGGCATACCTCGAGCAGGGCGGCGAGAAGATCGGAATGCCGATTTATCGCATCGTGACCGCGATAGCGTCGCCCTTCACCATGGTCACGAGTCCGCAGGAAGGTTTCTGCTTGCGTGGTCTCACTTGCCAGCAGGGCGATGCCATGATGTGCTGCTACGGGCTGAGCATGGATTTGCTCACGGTGGTTGCGCGCGAGTTAGGCTTCCGCTTTAACCTTTACCTGGCGGAGGATGGACTGTTTGGCAAACGGAACGGTCGTAGCGGCGCCTGGAGCGGCGTAATGGGCGAGCTGGTGTCCGGCCGGGCGCAGCTGGCGTTCGCGCCCTTAAGCGTGTCCACACATCGCGCCGAAGTGGTAGACTTCACCACGCCGTACTACTTCAGCGGCGTGAGCTTTCTCACGGCGCCGAAACTCCGCTCCGAAATACCGCTGTTTGCGTTCCTGTTCCCGTTTAGCACGGAGCTGTGGATCGCTGTGTTCACGTCTCTCAACTTTACCGCGATCGCCGTGGCGCTCTACGAATGGTTCAGCCCGTTCGGCCTGAATCCCTGGGGTAGGCAGCGCAGCAAGAACTTCTCCATCGCCTCCGCGCTGTGGGTGATGTGGGGCCTCCTATGCGGTCATCTCGTGGCCTTTAAAGCACCGAAATCCTGGCCTAACAAGTTCCTCATCAATATCTGGGGCGGCTTCTCCGTTATCTTTGTGGCGTCGTACACGGCCAACATTGCCGCCCTTATCGCCGGTCTGTTTTTTCACTCTGTGAGCAATTATCACGATAAAAGTGTAAGTATCTTAGTTTTTTTTTTATATCGATAAATTTGCTAATTGCTCAAAGGTGCTGTGCAAAAACAAAAAGAATAGAAAAGAGTATTCTTATTAGATCCTTTTTTTATCTTAATTGTATTCACTGCTAATTAATTATTTTTTATATTATATATAATTATGTCAAATTAATATTTAAAATATTGAATTCAATAAAATATCAGTATTAACATTTTTATAGGAGAAACGGTTTCGAATAGAGAATTTCAACACGAGAGAAAATATGTATTTTCTTCTAGAATATCTATAGCTTTCAATCATAGAGTAAAACTTATGTACATTTTACAGCTGTTATCGCAGAGAGTCGCTGCGCCAAGAGCGTCCGCGGCCGAATACTATGTGCAAAGAGCGAATCCGCAATTATGGTCTCACATGGCTCGATATTCCTTGTCGGACGTCGCTGAAGGGGTGGAAAGATTAAGAAACGGCAGCCTGGACATCCTGATCGCGGACACGCCAATCTTGGATTACTATCGCGGGACCGATGATGGTTGCCGCTTGCAGAAGATCGGCGACACCATCAACGAAGACACTTATGCGATCGCGCTCACGAAGGGACATCCTCTAAAGGAGAGCATATCTAAAGTTATAGCGAATTACACGAGCAACGGGTTGCTCGACATTCTACAGGAGAAATGGTGAGCGATGCGCAAAAATAAGCGCAAAAATTGAATAATCAATAATCGGTTCGCGGACAGACTTTCTTTTTATTTGTGCGATAACGGGAGCGTAATAATTACGTTAGACTAAAATACATTAAGTGGTAAATAAAGTCTGTTGCGCAGACTATACGGACTGTCCGAGAAAATATTCGCGCAAAAATGTTCTTTTATCTAAGTTTAATTAATTTTCTATTGCCAGTGCAACTTCCTAAAAAGATTTTTTACACTTATAAAATCAATCATTTATTCAGAGATTTTTACACACACGCGCGCGCGCGCGCGCGCACGCACGCACACACACACACACACACACACACACACACACACACACACACACACATATAAAATACATAATATTTAATATGTTTTATATATATATATATATGTATGTATGTGTGTGTGTTGTGTGTGTACAAAAATCTCTGAATAAATGATTGATTTTATATGTGTAAGAAATTTTTTTAGGAAGTTGCACTGGCAATAGAAAATTAATTAAACTATATATATAGATATGTCAATAAGGAATCATTAATATGACTAAAGAAGGTACTTTAATCTAGAAGATAACTTATAAAACGAGGTAATTTCAGGTACGGTGGTCTGCCATGTCTCGGAAGTCGACAAGGAATGGATGCGGGGCTAGATTCTGAGTCTGGTCAACCCAGACCATTGGGGGTAGCGTCCGTGGCCGGAGTGTTTTGCCTGCTTGGGATGGGCGTGGTGCTCGGTACCATCATACTGGCAGGAGAACATCTGTTCTACAAGTACACGTTGCCGCGACTGCGACACAGACCGGAAGATTCTATCTGGCGCAGCCGTAATGTGATGTTCTTCTCGCAGAAGCTGTACAGGTTTATCAATTGCGTGGAACTGGTCTCACCACATCATGCCGCGCGGGAATTAGTGCACACGGTGCGACAGGGCCAAATCGCGTCGCTCTTCCAGAAAAGCGTCAAACGAGTGCGTGTCATCGAATTCTTTAAATAGCATACTACTCGAGTTCGCGAATATAAAGCTTGATAATAGTAAAGAAGTCTACATTTACGTATTTCTGAAATAATTGAATTTTTAGATAAAAAAAATTGTCGAAGATTTATGTTCACGAACTTACAGTACGTTTATTTTAGTCTCTAAATATCTACAATCTTTCCATGTTCCAGAAGGAACATGAACAACGTCGCAGACGTAAAAGCAAAGCGCAGTTCTTCGAAATGATCCAAGAAATCCGAAGGTAAGGGAATGTTATCATCGGACCGAATAATTTTTCCTTGTACTTCTAACTTTAATGTCTCATTATCTCGACATTCTTTCTCAATATACTTTCATAATCAATCATATCAAAATAGGAGAAAATAAATCAGGAATCAATGCGCCGAGTATTTAATTTTTCTAATCTTTCAGAGTTCAACAAGAAGAGAAAATCGAGACGGTACCCGAGGAACCTACGGAGGCTACGAAGAAGGATGAGAAACTGGGAAAGGGTAGAGAGAGGAGTCGTAGCAAGAGTCCTCTAATGCCTCGTAGTCCTAAACGCTCGGAGAAGAGCAGAAGTTCGACCAATCTTTCGGCGTCTCGTCTTGGACTATCGCCGGTGAGTCTCGACGCGCCGATGAAGCCGCGCGAGTTCACGCTCAGCAGCACCAATCTGCGCGCGAGGAGTCCGCTGGAGACGGTTGGACGTAGATTGAGCCACGGCGACGGCGGTTCGCCGCCGCCGCGTCTCGGCTCGCATTTTGGCGGCAGCGCTACGTTACGCCCGTTGGCGCCTACAAGGAGCGACTCGACTGGCGGTGGCACGCCGACCGTAAGGCGCGACTCCGCCGCAGCAGGAGGCGGTGGTGCGCCGACTCCGAGATACTCTCGCAGCCCCGCCAAGCGGGGCCAGTCCTTCCCGGTGTTCGCTACCCTGAGACCGCCGCACTCGGCCGGCTATCAGACGTCCAAGAGTCCGCTGTTGTCGCCGAACAGCGAACTCACGTCCGCCATCGGGAGAAAACTGTCGCGTGAATGGGGATCTGGGACTATTAATCTTACCAGATCGTCGGAGGCTATAGGCGGTGGTAACGGTGCTAGCGGTGGCGATGGCAGTGGTAGAAGCGGTGGCGGTGGTTCAACCTACACCCTGAATCAAGAGATGACGCTCTCCTTGAGTCGTTCCGCGGACGAGAAAAAGGCCCAGGAAGAAGCGTTGCCTATCAAGAAGCCCATACGACGTGCTAGGAGTCACGAGAATCGCGACAGCGGCAAACTGATGGTGGACCTGCCGTCGCCTAGATTGACTCAGCCAGTGGTGGGCGGTCGGTCGGTGAGTGAGCGAACGAAGAAGCAGCTCGAGTCCGAGCTGAAGGCGATTCTAAGTGCCAGAGCCCATCACCGCGACCTGCATCCTCCTTGATAGGAGACCGCCCCTAATTAAGAGAGAGAGTTCTCGAAAGAAGTTCGGCTTTGGATGATCGCTGAGCCTCTGAGGGGCTTTGATTTAAGCAATATCAGATTTATAGGTCAATTTGTAGAGGAATCCGACAGTTTCAAAAAAATTAAGAACTTAAATCACAGAATCATGAAAGAGGGCGGAACACAGGAGAAATTTTCTTCTCTAGAAGGGATAGAGTGTGATGGGGAGGGGAAAGGAAAGGAAATCTCTTTGATTGTTCATACGTTGTTACGTACATTAATAATATAGGATACGTCGATAAACAAAAGTGCTATAAACTTTAGTAGTGATGTCTTAAATAGTTAGCGAGATACACACGAGTACTAAGATATTTTCTTGTTGGCATTTTAACTCTACATTAACCGGCAGCCTGGGTGAGTCTCTCTCGATTGCTACGGTACCAGATATTGTACGCTACAGCGTTTCTCAACTCTGATTTTTGGCGATTCCGTCGCGATTTCTTAGCGCATAAAGTTCTTTCCTGAAAATTAAATCGATTCTTAAAGTTGCTGTTAAGGAATTTGCTAAATCAGACCTGTTCAAGTGTCAAGCTCGAACGAGCTACATCCGTCTTTGCGCGCCGCCGTAACTCTTAATGATAACAATCGATTGGCCATATCAGCGCACGGATACAACGAACATACGTGTCTACGTGATAATTTCTGAATATAGTCTTAGTATCTTTGTTTTCATCTCTTCCCTTTCCGTCTCGCTCGGCGGAGCGATAAAGCGGAAGCGCGTTTTGCTCGCAAACAGAAACTCGGACAGGCCTGATACTATAGATACTATCCCTTTGAAAGTGTAAATATCTCGAGAGACAGACTATATTGTTCTTTCATCTCGTCATAACGCGAATATTGTAAATAAAACGACAAAATATATAGAGATTTCGCATAGACAAGATATGCAAGATGGTGAAAATAATTATCTCGTGTTGAGAAACGCTGCTTTAACGAACTTCGTCGAATTGGACTGCATACTGCCATATTTAATAATTCCTGTGACTGCGGAAGGAGAGACTCGCTCGATGGACTCTCGGCGTAGAATGACCACTAATCGCGAGATAATATGCATTAATCTTACAATTATCGCGTCTGTCGAGGGAAAAAGATTACAAGTGAATGGAATTCTAATCGAGTCTAATGTATTCGTATAACACACGGGTTATTCAATACGGGAGGAGGTCACAGAGATCCTCCTAATTTAAAATAAGAAAAAAAATTTCGTAGCCATATGTCGCGAATTCTTCGCGTGACTTACGATTATTTCCTAAAGCAGTGCCAAAGATCAATATTACGCGATAACTCAAAATCTCTCCATCCTTTTGCTTTATCTTACACGAAGAGTATATAATAATAGAACACAATTTTTAGCAAAATAAGCGCCAGAGACCCGCGGTATTATACGATAATCTCTAATAATCGTTCGTTTGCTGCGACTTGGTAAACTTCCGACCTTCCTTGGTTGGTGAATTACCGACTTCCGACGATTTTACTAGACTGATAGATGAAAATTCAATTCAGGAATTGTAAATGAAACATTATTGGAATTGAATAATTGTTACTGATCGATATGCATGTCCCATTTTTGTCTATCGAATTCTTTCGAATCACTTCGATGAAAGAGGGGCGAACTCATACGCGTCTCTAGTCTCATTATTATTATTCAACTTAGATGGTAGAGCGTGGATGTGTGTGGGACTAAATTGTAATTAATTACTTTAAAAAAAGGAGGATTTATGAGCGAGGCCTTAGAGGAGTAGTCGTATCCGCCCAAAAATATACTTTACTTAACTAGTACTGTACTATACTGTACTCGAATATTTCACTACATTATATTACATGATAGAGTATATATAGATATTTAGTTTCACATAGTTTCCTTAGTAGAAAATGCTATTGTACTCAGAGAACTTACAGACTAAAATCCCTCGAGTCCTTAGTGGGTAGATATATCTCCGTGTGAAAATGTATGTGTGACTATCCACCGAGAATGCAACGAGTATGACTAATTGCAGACGAGAATCGCCGTAGAGGACAGTCTACACTTCGACACTTCGGTAGCTAGAAGAATGTCATTGTCTTTGTTAGTAATCGTGATTAGGTAGTTTCGAGAGAGAATTATTCGATTATGTAGCGCGATTATGATGCGCCAAGCTACGATCGATAAAAGTGTCCTGAATAAGTTGCACTAGTCGTGCACTATTATTCGCATTTAGCGAGATTCGCCACCGCTGCCGTTTTACAGACACGCTAAATAATCATTTCGCTGCGTCTCTCTCTCTCTCTCTCGTTCGCCTACGTAAAATTCCCATAAACGCACTTCGGCTAACTTAAGCTAACAGCTCCTTTCTCTCACTTCTCTCTTTATCTTCTGAAATTATAGTATCTCTTTTGTGAATGTCACATCAAGTACTGACCGGTGAAATTATCGCCGCTTTAAAAGCTCTAAAAAGTAAGGCAGATTTTTTTCAGCAAATTCAACTCTATAGCGTTTAATCTGTGTACTGCAATTAATTCAGGAAGTGATCAAAATACAAACATAGGGGGCCAGTCTAGAGTCACCCGCGCCTAAAGAAATCAAAGATAGACTTATTAAAATTAATTTGTAAGCTGTAATTCTTTATAATATGTGGGTTCTGCCGGCAATTTGGTTCAGTAGGGCTCTCTCTCTCTCTCTCTGTTTTCATTGTGTGTTCTGTTCTCACGAACGTCTCGGGAAAGTCTGGCATCCTTCAAGGATCTCTCTGTACATATGTGTCTTCTACTAGATACCTGAAGGAACACTATTGCACTGAATTAAAGGTCGAGCCCCCTACTTCTTTGTGCGCCAACAAGAGCCTGGATTAGTTACATGTTATACACGCACGGAGAGATAAGAGCAAACTACACTTGTCTCGTTGCCGCGAGCTTTGTGAGAAACTTCTCATTGTGAGTGTTCTCATTCTAACGCGCGAAATTTCCGAAACGGTCTCAATAGATGCAATTATATTGTCATACGATAATGGTGAACACAACTGAGAAGCATTTCAAATTTGCAGTATAATTTGGAGTGGTTCTAACTTGTTTTCATGACTATTCGTTGAAAAAAAGGATATATAGAGTTTGAAAAATTATTTTCAAGATATATATTTTTAAAAAGTATGAATATTTTTTCTTTGTTCAATAATTTATAAAATATTTTTTTAATATTTTATCTCTTAAGACGCTTACCATCATATCACTGCAATACACATGTCACACATGTGTGTATTAAATATATATGTATATCTGAAATTGCCGGCCTATACAGTACACAAGCAATATTTTCTATTTTTTTACGAATCACGCATTTTTTTCAGCAAGACTCTTGAGTTTTCAAGTGCGCGATACTCGATCGTGTGTAGTACATTCGCTCTTCTCTTTCCATCATGATTCTCGATGCATTGTTTTCAATGACAATGCGAGGGAGAACACAAGTACAATTTGAATGTATTACCTGTGCAAAGAATTGCGAATTAGTATCGTCGAGAGTAATAGACGTAATAGAGGAGAGGATAAAAAAAACTTGCAAAAAGAACTCGTGAGAATAAGAAGCAAACAGATACACCAATTAGCAAACGAGAATTCATTGTTTTGAGGAATGCATTAACGACAAGTTGAATTATCAAATCACACAGTTTACGCCTCTTCACTTCATTGTCGCATTGATTAACGGCATCATATTAATTCATTCACTAATCGGCAATAAAATTATTCTACAAAGCACTGCCATAATTTGAACTGTTGTTACGTTGATTTTAAAATCCTGCCAAATAATACCACTATTTGATATTATCTAACAAACGGGTTTTTATCCTGCTAAGTGATGAATTAATATGTCTCTGTGCTGTTATCAATTATTTTTCTACAGGGAATGTATCATATATTAGATTTTTTCGCAAAGATTATTTCTATATATCCATGAATAACTCTTCATTATTTTTTCATATATAACATTTAGTTGTATATATTTAGTTATTCTTTTATTGCAATCTTCAATTACTAATTTCATAGTACATATATTTTTTCTTGTTCATATTAATTTAAAAATTATTATAATGTAAAAACAATTTTTTTATCTATTAACATTCTTACATATTAATTGTAGAATCGTGACGAAGAGTTGAAAAAAAATCTTACCGTGAGATCGAGACACCGTCAAATATGCATCATTTTAAAAATATTTCAGTTTTTATTTCAGCATGCGATATTCTTGATTTGTCACTTGGTAAGCAGGCATCGGCTATAACATATAATGTAACGCATTAGAATTTTATGGAATAATTAAACGTAAGAAATTAACATAGAGCATGGCTTCTCTATTTGCAAATATTGCAAATGGATTACCGTGGCGTGTATCTCGTTTTTCAGACCGCATACATATACTGCGAACCGTGCAAAGCGACAGTTTAATCCTCGAACTCGAACGGTTGCGCTGGACCGCACCAACTCATACTCAACTCATTGGTAATGTAATGTTACAGCTTTGTACACGAAAAAAACTGGCGCCAAAAACTGTGGAAAGTAAGCAGAAGTTTAGTTCCCGAATATGTATTAGAAGAAAAGATGAGAACGAAATGGTGTTCATCTCGCAATACGCACAATCGAAACATTCTCATATGACATTTATTGCTATATGACAGTTATCGTAAACTATGCGAAATACAAGCACGATTGCGCGTAATGTGCGATAATATATAACATCGTATTTCGAAATGTACAGCCTGCGAATGAATGAGGATACGTTGTGTTTCTCATTTTTCGTTTCTCATGTGGCTCGAAAATTGGAATATTCTTGCGCATAAACGCTCGACAACGCGTCGTCTACGCATCGTAAATTAATGACAGTGATCGACGTCGTAGAGCGTATAAAAAAAGTAGTAGTAAATAAATAAAAAGAAAAGAAAAAAAACCGTGAAGGCGCCACACTACCACAAACCGAGGATCCCTTCCAATCGCGGTGACTTGTTGGCGTACGACATTAGGTTAGGTTCCTCGTAACCTACCTACCTCGTCTCTCTTGTTACTCCTACTGCTACACTGTTATTGTTGATGAAAACTCCATATTAATAAGAAATAAATATATTATCTCAAAGCTCTCTGCGATACTCTTCATCCTCGTCTGCATAACCTGTTGACATGCCGTGACAAAAGCCACGTATTCGTGCCGGCTTGTGTCAGGAAAAATTGAAGAGTAAATTTGCTGCATGATACAGTAAGCATTACTCTTTTGAAAGGTTTCATCTTACCCCGATTCGCATTACTTTAAACAAAAGATAGCATTCGTATTTACGATTACGGCAGCTACAACAGCTGTTTCACGCACGCGCCATATCATGTACGTAGCGCCATCTATTTTGAGGAATTAAAAACACATACAACTACTTTTCAATACTGTCGATAAAACCGTAACTTGGTGGTGCTACATTCACTTTTCGGCACTGCTGGTAAAGTAGTTTCGAAACAACGTCGTATGGTTATATTACGCTATATTATTGTACATACATACATATATACGTTAGATAATTATTTTATTCATTTGTCGTTGTCGTTATCATGGAGAAGTGGGTGAACGAGAAATTGTCCGAATTACTGAACTTTCAGATTCCGGATGAGTTAGTCAAGTAAATACAGAGAGGATGATAAAAATTCTCGCCATTATTGTTTATTTGCATACTGTTATATCACATGTGTTACCTCAATTTCAGATACGTTGTGACAATTGAAAGTGAGATAGATTTAGAGAACTACTTCGCAACCTTATTAGACCATGAAAATCCAAAGCACAGACAATTTGTAACAGAATTGAAGAGACAGCGTGGTAAGAGCAGATGTAGATGAATCTTAAAAGCTACTTTTAATCATTCTTTCTCACACACACACAAACACACACACAAAATATATATATATATATATATATAGTTTTATTGAATTACTATTGTTCCAGCATCTTATAATAATCAAACTGGATACAAGAAAACAAATAACAATGACAATGTGCCCAACAAACAGAATGAAAAGAAGAAAGGAAAAGCAAAAGGGAAAGAAAATGTTCAGGTATATTTTATACTTTTCCAAAATTATTTAATGAGTAACTGTTGGAAAATTATAAAGACTTTTTGCTGTTTTCTTGTACAGATACAAGAAGCTGCAAAATTTGAAACAAAACCTGTGAAAATGGAAAAAAAGAAGACTAAATTTGTTAATATATTATCTCAAGGAGATATTTTCTTGAAAGGTATTCATATTATAATAAACCTATACAAGTAATGCATATGTATATATGAAGCAATAGTTTATATAAATGATATATTTTTGTGACAATGTTCAGGGAGACACAAATGTGACTGCGAAGCAAAGAGACATGCATTAATTAACAATTGTCTCAATTGCGGAAGAATAGTCTGTGCACAAGAGGGTGCAGGACCGTGCTTCTTTTGCGAAGAACTTGTTTGCTCTCCGGATCAACAAATGCTTCTTCAGAGTAACACTAAACAGGCCGATAATTTGTACAATAAATTGATGGAACGAAAGCCAAATAAAGGCTTTGAAGACTCCCTCAAACAGAGGGACAAACTTCTTGAATTTGATCGCAACAGGTATGCACATGTTTTGCATTTACCAAAATTATTTATTACTAATTACTAATAATGATAAAATAATTAATAATCAAAAAATAGCGCCCGCCGCACTAAAGTGATTGATGACGAGTCGGATTATTATCAGTCAAATAGTACTTGGCTTTCCACTGAGGAGCGTGAAAAGTTACGGAAGCAAGAATCGGAAGCACTTGCTCGCAAGCACGCATCGCGTTTAGATAAAAGGGTCACTATGGATTTTATGGGAAGAGTAGTTTATGATGATCAATTCCATAATTTACAATCGGAAGAGCTTGGTGAAACAATGTCGTATGATGACTTTGAAAATTTGAATGTCTGTCCAACAATAGAATTTGACCGTCCAACAGTAAGATCCCAATATTTTTATAATTAATAATGGTAAATTACATCAGAAGTTCACTTCTGACTAATCTTGAACAATCCTGAACAATTTTCTGGAATCATTTCTTATTATATATCTTTATTATGTTAAGTTTATTGAGATGGGAATATCTGGAACAAGCAGAAGAATTGAAAATGACACATGGAACACAGAAAGCAGAATTCAAGATAAAGAATATTTGGAAATGTCTGATCAAGGCCTGTGTTTGAGCATGCATCAGCCTTACGCATCATTGCTAGTGGCAGGAATTAAAACGTGAGTTCATGATATATTCAAAATAATAATTTTCACAGTCAGAATGTCTGATGTGAGTTTGTTGTTATCAGCCACGAAGGTAGAAGTTGGTATTCTTCTCACAGAGGAAGACTGTGGATAGCATCAGCTGCTAAAGTACCATCCGCTGAAGAAATATCCAATATACAGCATGCCTATAACATATTAAAAAATAGTTAGTAAAAAATATTCATCTTGAAATATTTATATATATCTTATCCTTAATTATATTTTTATATCTTAACTATATTTTTAATAATATCAATTTTGACAATTTTAGAAACAATTAAATTCCCTGAGACTTACTCCACGAGTTGCTTGTTAGGCTGCGTAACGGTGATTGATGTTCTGTCTCAGGAAGAATATAGAAAACAATATCCAGGAGGAGAAAATGAAAGTCCATATGTTTTTATATGTGAAAATTCTTACATGTTACCGATAAATTTTCCTATGAAAGGAAAACATAAAATTTGTAAGTAATCACAAGCAATATATATTTCCATTATTTAATATATTTTCAGTGGCAATATATTTCCATTAATTATGATTAATATATATTGTTAATTAGGATAAATTCTTCTTTCATATTACAGATAAATTGGACAAGAAACTTCATCAAGCTGCTTCTAAATGTTTAGAAAGGGCCATGCAAATGACCAATCAATAACTATTCCTGTACTAGTTGATCTCGTATCATTTCTCTTCTGTCAAACTAAATAGAATAAAAATGTTTTCCAGAGATATATGTTTATTCATATTAATAATTTAAAAATGTTACATGCATTCTATTAAAAATAATCATCTACGTTTTGTACAAAAATGTGATTTCTCTCATATAATGCATCTAATAAAAATTTTATCCAAATATGCATATTATATTAAATTTATTTATATACAACATCATTATACAATTTACATAAACTCCACAAAACGTTACAATATAACTATTCATGCATGTTTTACATTATCTATCTATCTACTTTATTTACCATTCTCTCATATATTTTATCAATGAAAAAATATTACCAATTCTATTATGGTTGTAATATCAGACTTTTATAAACGATTCTAAAGATACTAGGACCATTAGAATGTTAAGAAAACTAGAAATAAGATTAATATATAATTAATATTAAATTTAAATTTCTCTCTCTTTTTAGGAAAATTTTAAAAATTAAATTAAAATTATTTTTAAGGAAAATAAAATAAAATTTATTTTTAGGAAAATTAAAAAAATTAAAGTATAAACTTATTTCCAGGAAAAATAAAATAAAATTTATTTTTTAGGAAATTAAAAACAAAATTAAAAGTGAAGAAATTAAAATTATAATTATAAAATATGTATGTCAAAAATGATATGTACACATAAGATACTTTTTTTTAATAAATTAAAAATTGTATGTATATTTATTTTATAAATTTAAACTTGTATGTACATATATTTATTATATGTTGTTATAAATTATTTAATATTGAATTTAAATGTAAATGCTATCATCAGTGTCAAATTATCCGCATTATCGAATATTTGAATATATCGATTGAACATCTATTTGAAACTGATAGGTAATTTTACATTTGATAATGGTGAAAGTAATAGCTTTGAGATTAACCTTATTTCATTCAAATTAAGAGATGTAATTGTAATATTTATTATAGACATAAATATCGTAAATGCATATATAGCATATAGTATTAATTCATGTACTGTAACACACACAATAATATATATATATATATATATATATATATATATATATATATATTATACAATTTTATAATATAATATATTTAAATGCTTTATTAATATTTTGTAAGAATAAGTTAGAAACATAAAATTATTTTATAAATATTAAAATAAAAAATAAAATAAGAAAATCTACAATACAATAATACATTATCTTGTTATATAAACTGATAATAAGCTCGCTCTTCTCTCTCTCTCTCTCTCTCTCTCTCTCTCTCTCTCTCTCTCTCTCTCTCTCTCTCTCTCTCTCAACTTCTTTTAAAAGTCGAATACATATAGACAGTTATATAAATGATCGTGCAGTTTATACACAAGTTCATACACAAATGTAGTTTGTGCACAAATTTTGTTTCATGTGCGACATGCAAACAGTGCTTTCTAAATAAATAATTTATATTTTTAATTATAAATAAATTAATAAAGAAATAAATATAATTATAAATAACTAATTTTTACTTTTATATATAAAATTTGTTTTAAAATAATTAAATTTTTCTATCCCATATAATATATGTAAAGAAAATATTCGATTTTCAGATAGTTATATAACTTTTCTTTTATCTCGTTTTATAGTAAATTACATTTGTTTATTCTTGAGCATAATTAATTTATAAATTATTCTTACGTACTTCTCTGAAATTGCTACTTATTTTGATAATATTACAAAAAGGAACGCAGTACTGACAAATATCCCATGGATGTTTTTAAAACCTATAAAATTAACAAAACGTCAAATATTGATAAAATATATATAATACGTTTCTATATAAATAATTCTTTTTTATACGTTAATAAGAATTGTTAAATGTTTCTTTTTTGCGATATTGTGTCAGAGCAACTATATTATTAATTATAGTATATTATAAAATATTATAAAAGGCTGCTGAGATATAACTCCTTACTACAACCATATTAGACTTTATGTCTTTTATCTGTATTTAAATTAGATTTTATGTCAAAAGCAAGAATGCAAGACTGTAATGTTAATTTTTACTTGTATCATTGAAATTATAAACATTGAAATAAATAAGTTGTTTTACATGTCATAACTTTTATTTGCCATATTTACAAAAGTGTACATAAAATATGATTTAAGTAAAACGTTTTTTTTATAAAATTATAAAATGTATAAATAAATTTATAAAATCTCGATTTATATTAATAGTTGTAAAAGTTAAAGTATTAAGATTTAGCTGTATATATTAATACGTTGATTAATTGTCATAATAAGGTCAATTTTTATTATATATTTGAAACACGTGTAGATTGATTTATGTTTGTTTATTAATTGAAAATAACTAAGAAAGAAAGTATTTTACTAATGTATATTATTTAATTATATTCTAACGAGAATGGCATGGAAACTGATTTATTCCAATGTAAAAAAAAATCCACAGAATTTTACACTTTTGACATTATAATCCAATATGATAATAAATACTATAATAAAAAATTAGGAGTTGTAAATAAATAAGTATATATATAATTATATAAATATATATATTATCAGAGTGTCCGGTAATAATCGCCGCACTTCTCGTGCAAGGTTAAACCGAGTAGAAAAGTTCTCTATCATTTTGTGATCTTCGCAATAATTAATAAGAAATTAATTTTCAAAAATCGACCAATCCGCGCGAGTATAAGTTGATAATATAAGCGGATAATAAAAAATTATTTTTTATGATTTTTTAATTGGCCTCTCGTCCTGCCAGGACGCTTGACATGTGCTGCTTACAGACAATTTTTGGAAAGCGATTTGCCCATTTTGCTTGAGATTGAATTATTTTGAGATATGTGAATTGTTTTCTACTGTTTTCTTATTGTTGGAAATAAAATAATACGCTTTCCAATTATTTTAAGTTTGAATCCAAACATGACTATAACGTGAAAACAACGCATTTTTGAACATATGTTTATATGAACTTTTTTGCTCATTTTGATGAGTAGAATACATTTCTGAAGTAACGACCCACATTTATGATATACCCTGTATATTACACAATTATGTTGTAATTTATTTTCAAAAGTTATAATTTGTAAAAAATTATAAAATTATACTGGTATTTTTACACAAATAAGAAAATTGTACATGTAAGAATACTTTCTTAAAATTATACATATATGTACATACATACATACAAGTATATCCGATCGTGCAACTTCCATATAATACGTTTTATGCCATAAAAAAAAATCTGATTAAATCTTCGAGATATAATAGAAAACAATATTTAACAATTTAGTTTTTTGCGCAAATAATTGTGATATTCTTTACTTGAAAATACTGTGAAGATTATAAAAATTTAAGCGTTCTTTCGTCAAGTTGCATCGGATTAAATAAAGAAGGTTAAGAATGCAATTTTTATTTGATTATATAAAATAACAATTATACTTTAACAACAAATGAAATTAATTGAAAAAAGCATAATTACTTTATTGTAAAGAGCATACGTTTATTTTTTAATTAATGTCCTTATAAAAATTATACGATAATTTGCTTATATTAATTACGAACATTCAAAGTCAATAAGTTATTTTTGCTTCAATAAAATTAAGTAAAATAAATCATTAAATGACGATAAAAAAATTATAAAAAAAATCATTAAATTACTCGATAAAAAGAAAAATCATTAAAAAGAAAAGTTTGCTCTTTAAAACAAAAAATAACAGAATCAAAAATTTTAAAAATTTTATCAAGTTGACGAATGTCGCTTTTTGATTGTGTAACATTCCATATAAAATAAAAATAATTTAAATTTATAAAGAATTCCTGAAAGTAGAAACTGTGTGTGTGTGAGTGAGTCAATTAAAAATATTTTAAAAATTTTAGAACTTATAAATTTTTGTCTTACGTCAGTTAAGGTGCTGAGACAAAATGTAGTAAATTTGCCAGCTGTCAAACAGAGCGGTTTTTGCGATCTTGCCATGCATAATATTATCATCCGTGCATTTTCCATTGACATATCGTACCAATGGCATTCATAAAACGCTTCACATATTTTAGCACTCTGTGAAAATGAAAATTTTAAGTGAGTCCCTCAAGTATCTCCCTCTCTCCCTCCAATATGAGCCGTTAGGCACAGGTATATTAGTATAATATATAAGTAAGTAACTTAGGTAGTTTTATTATGACAAGTCATTCAAAAATTAAGTCGCGTAGCATGAAAAAAGGAAGTAATTTGATTAAAATGTTTAATATATTTTAAAATATAAGATTACATATTATTGATAAGAAGAATGTTTAAAAAGTATTTAGTAATATTTAAATTGTTTTTTCATAATTGATTTATATCTTCTGAGATAATGATTCATATCTTCTGAGATAATAAAAATACAATTTAAATTTCTCGAGCCAATAAAAGCCAAACGCTGATAGTAATGCGTAAGAGTTTCAAGGAAAATTAATTTTTTTCTCTTGAAACTATAATTGTGCACAGGGCATAATTTTTTATTAGTGTGCTACCAAGTGCTTAAAATAATCTCAGTCTAAGATTTACATTTTTAATACCCCGTACCACCCTAAAAATCATTAAGTTGAAAAATATTTTTCCTAGGTTCCTAAACATTTTTTCTTATTATTATTAACAATCGTGCCTTTTTAAGATTGTCCTCTCATTAATTGTTCTTCTTTATTTTTATAATGTTACCTCTGTTAGAAGATTTTCACCGACAGTGCAATGAGCGTAGAGTATTAGCAGAACTAAGAATTGGAATATCAAAAACGTAACAAGTACTCCTCTCTCACCTTTAGCAAAATTCTGCACATATAAAGAAAAATTGAAATCAATTATGATAAAATAGAAAAAGTATATGATTGATAATATTTCTATAAAAATTTCTATAAAAATTTCATATATATATACATATATATATAAGTCGATTTTTATATATACATATATTAACTTCATACTGACTATTTGAGAAATAAATATTTGAGAATTTTCTAGGCATTATTTAATGACCATAACATTTTTTTCACAAAATGCTCCGTACAATTTAAAATTTTTACTAAATAGTAAAATTTTTTATGTGCATACTGTGTACAAAATTTTATGGAATTTGAACCTTTAACTTAATGCACTGAATACGGATTTTAAATATTTTGAAAAGTAATATTCAAATAGTGAGTGACAATTAAAAAATTACAAAAATTATTCAACTGTTATTTGGAAACAAATAAAAATAAAAATAAAAATAAAATTTAAAAAAATCAAACGGCTTTGAATACAAGAAATCTGTTAATTTTATTAGCACATCATGTAAAAATTACATAAAATGATTTGATAATCAAATTTATTTTATCACTGTTTTCATACTTTTTTTTAATGTAAAATTTAATTATTAAATTGTTTTATATAATTTTTGTACTTTATGATAATAAAATTGTATTTTTTAGATTTTTTTGTATTCAAAATCGTTTGATTTTTTTTCAATTTCATCCATTTATTTCCAAATAACAGCTGAATAATTTCAGCAACTTCCGTTACTCTATATATTTGCGCTTATGTGAGTAGGCACAATATATTACGTTCTAATCATAACATATAAAACTCATCAATGGAACTTTTTCCGAGAGAAAGCTAAAATTTGCGGTAAGGAGTAGTACCAAATCTTACTTTTGTGTCCTTCAGATTTAATTCTTCCGAAAACGGGATAGGCGTCAGATGGCAAAATATATTTCCTTTTTCGTTCCTTTTTGCATTCCTTTTTTTCACTCTCTGGTGACAGAGTTCGTAGAATCAAAACGTTATTTTCTATACGTGCATAAGATTCGTGTGTGTAACCCGCAAAAATAAAGCTGTTCTTGTCTATTTTGCATTTGAGCAACTCTTTCACTCGCATTAATCTAACAATTGTCAAATGGTATAGAAGGCTTTTCCAGCGCTTTTTTAGAAGGGTAAATATTCTTTCGATTGTCATCCTATCAAAAAATGACAAAAATTATAATTATTTTGACGAATTATAAAATGCCAATGATATCGGAAATCACTGTCGGAAATGAACGCTTCAGGCCGCTTCACTTGCAAAGCATTAGCAGAGATATAATGCTACTGGAGGACTCTATGGAAGCATCGCAAGTGAAAATTTTAACAATCCAAAAAATTAAGTAAAGTGCACGCTATGACTGGCTCCCTTACTGCTATCATTAGCTTTCCCTCGTAAAAGATTTCATGTACAAATTTTACAAATCTATGGTTCTGCAGTTTCTTACCGCAGCCATTTTAGATTTTATGACATCAAAAAATTAAATAATTTTGTCTTGCACTATACATGTATATCATAATAAATTAGTTTATTTGCATGTCACTATTCATTTTCAATAGTATTAGGCTTGGCCAATAATTCCGTGCGGTTTTTTTACGTGTAAATGCAAGACGATTTTTTCACAGAAAGCAATAACTTTATTCAACAATGTATTGGCCGTTTTGATCTACTATCTTTTGCCATCTTTCGGGCAGCTTCATATTTCCTCGCTCAAAGAACTTTCTGCCTTTCTCAGCGAAAAACTGTTTTAAGTGCCCTTTGATGGCTTTTGAATGCTGTCCATTCAAAGAATTCTTAAGGGAGCGAAACAGATGGTAATTTGAAGGAGCATGGTCTGGTGAACATCGCAGATGTGGTAAGACATCCCAGCCCAGCTCCAATAATTTTTGCCATATTTGCAAAGATGTGTGCGGTCTGGAAGACGGTCGTGATGGAAGACGATTCACCAATTCTAGACGCTTTTCGTGGATTGCTGCGTTCAATTTTAATATTTGGAGAACGTCTGCAATTTCTCGCGTCGTGCAGCGTGGATTGGTGTCGATTAAGTTCATTTTGTCGCTGTCAATCTCATCTGGCCGACCCGAGCGTGGTGCGTCTTGGACAGAAAAATCTCCGAAACAAAATCTCGCAAACCACTTCTGGCACATGCGGTCTTTCACGGCATCCTCGCCATATACCGCACATATCTTTTTACAGATTTGCGCCACGTTTTTGCCTTATTAAAAATAAAAGAACATAATATGCCGAAAATGCTCGATTTGGTTATCCATCTTTTAAATAACGCCAACACACAACTAATCTTCTCTCTTTTTTTTTTAATACACGTTGAAATTTCGCCTGTCAAACGACTATGCGCTTTTAAGATTTGGACTGAATATAATTGTTTTCAGAGCGCCTAAAGTCATTTATCGCACGAAAAATTATTGTTAATAGATAAAATATACTGAGAATTTTTTTAAACTGATTTTTATTAGTTTTTTAATACATACAATATTATACAGGTATATTATACAAAGTGTTTCCTAATAAGTATGGAAAGTATTGCAATGGTAGATTTAGGATACAAAAGGAGGCATCTAAAATCCATTGTTTACACAATACCCATTGACAATGTCGAGATATTTTGTCAACGTGTTGAACAAGGTTGCCAGCAAATCCGAGCAATACCTAGACTTTTTGAAAGAGTCAGGCAATCTATGATGACACGTATTGAAGCCTGTATTTAAGTTAGAGGTGGTTATTTTGAGCACTTCCTTTAATCTTAGCTATCTTAAATCTGTTGCAAAATGAAACAGGCTGTAACTCGGAAATAAGGTCATATCGGATTTATGTTTATATGAACTTTTTTTCTTATTTTTGTGTCCTGAATCCATCACTGCAATACTTCCCACTTATTAAGAGACACTCTGTATATACATTCGTATAAAAAGATATTATTAATAGTTAAAATTTTGTTATTTATTAATTCAGAAAACTCGAAAAGAGTTCTTAAAACATTATATAAATCTATTTTATCTATTACAAAGTACATGCGAAATAATACATGCAAAGAAATTAATTTATTTTGATCTATATGCTAAAAAAATTGCTGTTTTTTTTATAATTCTGTTTCTTATAATCCAATATAGGCAAGGAGAAGCTAAGAGCTTTAAAGAAAAATTGCTTAAAGTAGTCAAAAAATCATTAAAATTAAGATTATGTGCTTAAAATACTTCACAGATACTCAACTGACATAATGAATGCTATGCCTATGTTTTGTAATCATTAGTTGACTTACTGTCAAAATTTGGTAACCAAGAATGCACACAAGAGAAGTAGCTCCTAAAAGATGGGCCAATAATGTTATGTTAAATGCCTTCTCTATTGTTCTTCCCATCCTGAAAAATGTCATATCATCTAGAATAAAATAACATTTTTAACGCCAACTTTTGTTTTTAAATAACAATATTAGAAATAAATTAAAAATTATTTGGTATTTTTTTCTAACAAATATAATAGTAAAATAGCTAAAATACAAAATGTCTCAGATTATCTATATTTCTTACAGCTTGATTTGAAATATTCTGTATAGTAAATTCAAAATAAAATATCTATTAGGATAGGTTTTATACGTTTTATTCCGTAGATGGAATCAAGCGGATCAAAATTAAGTTTTACAAAAAGTCAATAAAAGTCAAACTTTTTGTTAATTTTTAAAATTCAATATTTTGATCATGTAATAAGCACTCTAAAGTTTCTTTATTGAGAATTTTTGCAGTTAGTGCAAAAAATATGCACTAACTGCACTTTTCTAATTTAGGAGAGATTTTTTTCACCTTCCGTTATATAATACGTCATATACATAATAGTAGCTCACCGTAGTAGCCGTATATGCATCCGCACCACATGCCGCATTTCGCGTCTGCAACTGAAGAGATCGGTATTTATATTGTTAATGCGCAAAGCTAAGACTGACATTTGACCGCAAATATGAAAGACAAGGGTGACCATAATGCAATCAGCTGCGCTTTGTCCGAAACCACTGACGAATACAAATGGCAATTCCAAAGCGTAAGTAATCATGTAAGTACGCATGTTCTCGACTGCATAAAACAGATGAAAGCGATAGGGCAATAGGTAAATTACTTGAGTCATATTTTCATTGATTACTATTTTGGGGAATCCTAAAAAAACATTCAATTATATCAGCATTAATTTTATAAGAAAGACCGTATTTACAGGGGAAAAAGCGAGAATATGAAACAGCGTGGTAATATGAAATGGACACATTATTTCTAAAATTATTGCAGCAATCTATCGGTAATTGTAGTAACCCTAACTCTATTATGTTCTATCTCACAATCAGTCATTAGAAAGCACTAGTGTCAATATCATGTTTACAATCGTGAAATAAGATTAAAAAAATTTTTTCCTATTTTTATTGATAAATTTAACATATTATCTATAGTGTATCGGTATTTTATATTACCACTCTGCTTTCCAAGACTCACATTCTGTAATATGTTAACAAAATTATTTGTATGTACATATACGAATACATGCATACACAAACTATGTGTATGTATTAACAAGATCTCATATTTTTTTTTATTTTGTGTATAATTCTCCTAAACACACCAGAATAAAGTTACATAAAAGCATGACGCACCACTTCCGAATATAATTATAATCGGAGTTAAATAATACGACGAAGCTGTTAACGCGACGAACACAATCAGCAGCTTAACGAAGATCTTTGACTTAGCATTATATGTAATGAATGTCTTCATCTCTTCGGCAGTTTTATAACTCATCTTATCAAAATCCTTCATAGCTTCCTCTATGACTTCACCTATTTGACAATTATATAATCGTAACATACTCATTCGCACAAATATCTGTGAGAATGCCATGTTCTCTGTTAAGTTTATGATCACGTGTTCGAGATCATCGATGAAAAGAAACAAATCCAGATACTCTAGAATCATAAGAAAACTGAAGTAACCAAAGTTAATGAAGAATATGAAATTATTAGTCCGAAAAGGCCAAAGACCCAACATCGACATTAATTGTTTGTTCCAAGACAGCACCTCAGCAGCATGATCCAAATCTTTTTGAGTCTATGATACAAGATTAATTTTTTTGTAATTAATTCTCAAATAATGTCTTATTTTTTATGAAATATTGCAATATTGAAGAAAATCTGTATATAACTCACCTGCATCGTGCTTTACACTGTTCTTTCTTTGAATGTTCGTCTGAGACTGCACCAAATATACGTTCCTAGGGTAATCTCTGCCTTAATGCTTAGAGCTGTCTATAGAATCGGAAAATAAATGATCATAAGTGCAATAATTGCACTCGAAATTAGTGTATGAATTACATATAAGCATGTTACTCGATCCACCTGCGTTTTCAATTTAAGCTTCGCAAGATGCACATTTCCGTTATGATTAATGATTAATGTCAACATAGATTTATATAATTTATACAAATCGCTGCCATATAATTGGTTATAGGAACAATTGCAAATGCAAACAATTTAGGTACATACGCTTTATGGATTTCCGTTGTAACAATAATCGCGTGCAGTATTACTCTGATCGTAATATCGAGACAAAGATATGTATAGAGGAAATTGCCGATTGTAATAGAGGAAAAGGCCGTGTATTTCTCAAATTATACTTAACTGTCTAACAGGTATTTTTATATAAAAATATTCCAAATTTATCAAAGTATGAACAAATCAATGCATCTTGTTTAAAATGTAATTAAAAATTAACGTAACATAAAATACAATATAACATATAAAAATTAAAATAACCTCCAGATGTGTTACATTTTTTATTAAATTGATATAAATTTGTAGAATATCGAAAAATATAAAACATTTATTTTGTATAAGAATTGACAGAGAGTTTAAAGAAATAAAACATCTCTTCAAAATTTGGTAGCCAAAATTATTTACACACAGCTATTCTATTAAAGAAGTGCAGATTTACATTAACAAAAATATATATTTGTTTAAATTTTTTAAGTGTATATGATTTAAGGTATTTTTCAATATCGTGATTAATTTTTTTCCTATATAACTGATTTTTTACATTTATTAATTCAATGTTAATGCTATAAACATACGTTAAATGAATTCGTATACATATAGCATATACATATATTTAGATCAGACTGCTAACTCTCTAAATCAAATATTGATCAAACATGTTCATATATTTCTAATTTTGATCATATATTAACAGGAAAAAGAACTATGACATCATTAAATATTCTTAGGATGATGCAAACCCGCTTCAATTGAAAAAGCTATTAAAGAAATAAAAGGCTAATAAATAAAATGACCAATGAAATGCTTGGCTTTGCCACATGACGATTAACACCAGACGCCTGATGATTGGCCAAGATGTATTAGTGAGAATACTGATAGTTTGTATAAGTTACGACGCGTATATGACGCGTGCTTTAATTGTGGCTTATTGTGGAGTGTAAAATAGTCGAACATCTTTATTCTCCGTAAAATCTGCTGCAATACATATCATTCTATTTGAGAGTGCATTTGAAGTGAGTCCAGTTGTTTCATTTTTGTGCGCGTTCGAACTATACCGTTTAAAGATACGGATCTGCAACATTTGAAGCATCACATCTTTTCTGATATTGAATGCTTATAAACTTTATTCGCATGGTAAGTGTGTGCACAAGACGATACATCTCGTGTTATATAAGCTCCGAGCAAACTTTCAAAGCCGAATGCTGAATGATCATCGTGCAATTTATATTTTCTTTTATCGTGCAATTCAAATTTCCTCTTATATACAGTACTCTTATAAGCAACTAATTTATATATATTTTTATGTGTAAAATTTATTTTACAATAAAATTTCTATTCTACATACATACAATAAAAAATGTTTTCAACTCATTTTTTAAAGATATGTTTTTGAAAAACAACTTTGTCGTAATTTTTAAAATGGAAGGAAAGAATATTTCGAAAAATTTGACATTTTTGACAAATCTGAGTTCATTATTGTAAATTACGTTAAAAGGCCATAAAACTTATGTTTAAAACATTTTCTCATATCATAACGTTTTGACGATATCCAGTCAGAAAGACAAATATCGGTTTTGTTATAAGAGAGTGTTTCAATCCTTAAAAAAGAATGAAGATATTATTAATTTTCTGCAATTTTTTTTTAAGAACAATATATACGTTGTAACGCAAAATATGTTTACTTTCTAAGTGTTTTTCTATTCGTAGTATACAAATTTGTTTTTATATTGTACGCGTATAAGCATTTTTATAATTCTTCATAACAGAGTACGCAGCATCGACAAATACGCCAAAGAAGTTTTGATAACCTGCATTAATATAAATTTAATATTACATAAACTTTGATTTAAAAAATTTTTTTAATTAAGAAATGTATAAGCTAAAAAAAAACTTATATCTAAATTGTCTCAAATCTAAAAAAAATTTGGAAAACAGAAACTTTTTTATATAGATAGAATTTGTTATTGCAAGGAATGCAGAGTAACATAAATTCAATTTCTAAAAAATAGATTTAAGACAATTTAAATATATTTTTTCCTCAATTATAATATTAGAAATAATTATAAAATAAAGAGTATAGTATTTAGAGCCTTATCCTCTATTTTAATTATAACTATATTATCGATTTGATAAATTTTTTTATGAACTTTTGTGCTTAAAAATATTGTTTAAAATACTCACATCTGTAAAACTATTCAAGGAAAATATATAAAATCTGGCAGCTGTTAAATACAACATAACTTGGCCATGAATCATACATATCAGCAAACACTTCTTGCAACTGAGCGGCATTTCATACCAGTCGCACTGGTAATATGCATCTTGAACACTTATACACTAAATGAAACAATCGAATAAGAAAAATTCTATTTAAAAACAAAAATTGTTTCTTATTATCAATAATGTAAAATGGAAGTTTACAAAATCCTATCGGCATTTTAGAGTAAATCTAAAAATCTATGAGTAAATCTGCATTTGATTATACATATGTATATCAATTTTAACGCTCTTATATTTAAAAGATACTTGTTATGTCTCGAAACCAATTTACTTTCCTGAAATTTGTAATTAAACACAAAAATCTAAAAGGCATGTACTTTTTTATATGCTTCCTTTTATGAGAATGTAAAGCAACCTCTTAAAACTCGATACATGCTTTTGCCATTTTAAATATAAACTTTTAGTTAATTGCTGCTTTCAATGGTGTGTATTTAAATCTACCCAAATTATCATTAATCATTAATTCTTCTGTCTTCATCTTCCATATCTAGTTTTAAGTCTTAATATTTTCCTTTGCAATGTCCTTATTAACTCTTATCCTTCCATTAAAATCCTTGGCATACACGTCGATTCTTTTTGATTCTCTGAGCACCATGTGTTACAAAAGAAACATATAAAAATATTCTTTTCCAATTTTGATAGGTTTTGGATACGTTTTAAAGCAACTCAAAATAAGAGATACGTATCTTTTTACAAGTGTTTTCTCATTTTTATGGATTCAAATAATCAAAGATAATTTGATATATGTGATTTCGAGTGAATATCTTTGAAATTATGAAATATATAAAAAAATATTTCAGACAAAAGTTTTGACTCTTAATGCTCTTTCTAACTATGCATTTTAATTTTTCGAATAACAGTTTTTTTTCACAAATGGAATTAAAAAATAGATTTAAGAAAAAAAACATATATAAATGTTTAAAAATGATTCTTTTTGCTAGTGGGCAATAAATCGTGTCAGAGATACAATTCGGACTTGAACGGAATGTCCAGCATCGGTATACTTGGTGCATCCGTTTCCCGGATAATGCAATTCATGGACAATACTATATATATAGTATACTATAGCAAGAAAGTACTCGAAAAATTAAGTAACAAAAATATTTACGATTTTTTATTCCAATCAGTAGTTTTTGGAATAAATCAGGAGTTAAAGAAATTTAAAACTGACCATAATTTCATATATAACAGCCTTTAGTATGCACTAGTGCAGTATAGCGCAGATGACCAAATTTACTATTATAAAACAAATTTTGCTATTTGATATCGATTGTCCATATATCGAATATCGAATGTAATCTGAATTCTTCGCAAGGACCGTAAATGAATGGAGAACAAACTAGGGAAGGTCTTCGCACGAGCGTCATTTTGGATCCACGAAAATATGTGTGAGTGTGTGTAGTACGAATCTGTGTGTGATACAAGTCTGACACACACTCGTACGACACATACTCTTACATTAGCTCCATAGTTTGAACAACGGTAAGATAGTGACCGCCAAATGTTGTGAGGTGAGTGCGAAGACTTTCTCTAGTCCGTTCTCCATTCATTTACAGACCTTGAATTCTTCATGCTGCACTGCGCATGTGAAGGATTTGTCAAACCGTTTGACATCATTGCTTATTATTTATTTCCAACAATACCTGTTGAGTCAGTTGGTCACCAATTAAACAGTATCCAAAAAGCATAACAAGCGCAATAACGGCGAAAAATATAAAAGTGCAACAGGTCGCCATTTCCGAAATCTGCAAGTTCTAAAAAATATAAAATGTTATTTATAAATATATATAGAGTATTTCATAAATTGCAACCGTAATTTTTTGTGATAAATGTTCTGTGAACAATTTCAAATCAATTTCCTTAGCAGAAAGATTATAAACCGCTATTTTTAATTATTAATTATGTGAAGGACATGAAAGTACTTATATTCTCATTGAAGAAAAATTGTGATTAAATCAGACAACATATATACAATATCCCAAAATATTGTTATAATTCACACACACATTTTGTAATAATGCTATTAACTAAAATGTTAATAAATTAGATTTTTTATAATAATAATGAAATATTTGATAATAGTGATACATACTGTTATGACATAGTACATCGAGATAGCCAATACAACACTATTGCCAAGAAGTTCATCCAAAAGAATTAAATTGAAAGTATTATCCACGGATTTCGCCATCCTTTAATCACCATAGTATCCCGATAAATCATGCAAATAAAAAAGTAAATTAAGGATAGATAACTGTACATTATTACATAAAGATATAACTATAACATTCTTACCATATTATCTTGAGATGCATTCGAACAAAACTACGAATTCTGTTCACCATCATGTCTTGTGAGTATGTTCTGACATTTTTTATGCGGTATGATAAAACGGATAATTCGCCACAAATGTGAAACACTAAGATAACTAACAAACAAATCGCCGCCATATGACAGATAGAGGCGTACAACATCGGGAATAGATACAAATACATTAATATATATGTATAACTATTAGTAATGTCAACAAATGTATGAACCCTATAGGGTAACATAAGAGACTCTGTATTGTTACGTAACACTGAAAAGAAATCCATTATTATGAGAATAAAAAATAGTGTATAGCATATAGTAAGAAAGTAAATTTGTAGTGTATACTTAAACAATACAATGACTAATAATATAATAATAACTATTTTTATCTACGAGTATTATTTTACATTACAGATTCTTTAATCAATGTCGATTTAATAAGTCAAAGTAATTTATATATCTTTAATAATATCGTTTAAAATTTTTAAATATCGTACATACAATATATTTATACTCCCTATCTTATGATGATTTAATAAATTTTGTATACCTTGATCGCTGCTTGAGAAACGCAAAAGCGGTCTAAAGTATAACAACATGACTGTAATGAACATGCCGACAATCGAGCCATATGTGAATATCTTGGACGTGTAATTGTAATTATAATAAATCCTTTCTTCTTCAGAATTTTCAAATTTGCGTTCCATCATATCTTTTTTAACCGCATTGATTACGTGCTTCAGCAAATTACTACAACGGATCAGCCATACTACCGTAAATGTCATAGTATATGCTACCGTTTCCACGAGATTCATCACCATTAGCTCCAGATTACCAAAAACATCATAAAGATCGGTATATGCCATAAAGAGATATAGCATATAATATGATATGTAAATTGCGAAACGGATGTATGTCTGTTTAAACGGCCATATTCCCCCGACGGAGAAAATACGTTCTAAATGAATAAACAAATCTTCAATATCGCCGACTTTGGTCTGTAATAACAATTTTTAGAATAAAAGTTGTTGGAAATAATACAATAATGATTAGAGATCGCGCTCTAAAAATATATATATTAAAACAGTTAAAAATATATATATTAAAACATTGAATGAATCACACAAAATATTATCCCTCCTTCAACACACACATACATAGTTATTAAAAATAATCCAATAATCGTTAAATTATGCTTTAAAAAAATATACAGGGTAACCAATGTAAAGTGTTACAAGCCAACTCTAAAAATATTTGACGAATCAAAAAGTTGTTCATGAGAAAGTTTCAAGTTTCCCCTTCAAGGGAAGCAAGGGATAACTTCATAATTTCAAATGAAACTTCCTATAAAATGTTACATATTTGGATTCTACGGGAAAAGCAAGTAAATTTTATCTGGAACGTTTGTTTGAAAAATGCTTCTATCCAAAGTTATAAACATTTAAACTTTAAAGTAGAGTGCATTCAAACTAATGATAAAATCATAAATTAAATGAAAGACTTCATAGTTTTTCTGTTCTTTTACTTAATATTATATATCTTATTAAAAAAAATTAATATTAATTTTTCTGGTAAAACGTTGCAAAATATTTTGTAAGACATTAACTTCTTACTTTCATGGCGAATCGAATTGTGTTTTTTATCCACTGTGTGTGTTTTTCATCCACTGATCGTCCGTAACTGGGATTCGTTTTGTTGCGAACTACCGTCAGACTTAGGTATATGGTTAATCAATGCGTGATGGTCGAGACATAAATCTGGACATTGGATATGCATTTGTATAGTGCTATTTGTATTATTATAGTGCTCATTTTATGAATCTGTTATTTTAGATTCTATATGCTTGATATTTAACGTAACAACCTAATAGCTGTGCTGCTATTAGACTATTATTAGCCATAATTTTTCTTAGCGCATCAATTATCTTACTGTCTCACAATCAAAAGCAAAACCGCACTTTTGTTTCTTATCCTCTATACCTTTCATTTTCTTATAATCGACATTGCGTAGAAAAACTTTAGCAATTGCAAGTGCTTTTAACATTAGTATGGATAGCTATTAAACTTCTCAATAAATACTCTTAGCAATATTATCCACGTAATTGTCTTTGCAAATTGCATATGATGCAATTATTTTTTATTTTTTGTCAATTAGAAATATTCCGATTAAAATGATTGACAGAGCTTTTGTATCTATCACTCTATTGCTTGATAGATTTGTGATAAATAGCATTTGTTTATAGTAATCAAATTTGTCTATTATTAATATAAAATAGTCAGAATTAAGAAGATTAATTACATTACTCTATTTCTTATAAATCGTAAATTATAAATATAAGGGTTTTTTCGTAAAAATAAGAGAAAAGTATTTCAGACTGTGTATCTATATTACCTGTCTAGTTGACAGTATCTTAGATTATCAGATCCCAATAACGGCTGGATCGATCAAGTTCCTCTAATAGGCATAATCGATAGCTTGTCCATTTTTTACGTAATAAAATTGTTCTTATTTTTGCTTTACACATCTTATAAACAAAGATATTAGGATGCAAAATCCAAAAATGTAAAAATTTTTATCAAGAGACATAATAGGAAAATTAGCAATAAAATATACATTAAGACAATATTTCTTTATACAACAATTTTTTAAATAGGTGCGTGAATTTGACGCTTTTTTATCTTTTTTTGGAAAAGTAATTATAATATCATTGCTGTTATTTATTTCATATATACATAAGTGCCTATAAAAAATTGAAACTTTAAATATCGGATATAAATTTTATGTGTATAAAGAAGCTGTACAGCTTACATGAAAGATAATCTTTCGGTGAAATTGGCTCAAATTTTGAAAATTGATAATTTATACTCTTCTAATTAAAAGCTTTTATCGTTATAAGTCATGAAAAAATATAATATATTTAAAGGATATGAAAAATGTTCAATATGAGATGCTTACGCATCGAACTTAATACCTAACTTTATATAAAATAAAAATTAATAACATAATTTCTGTTTTTGTACTTTGTATTTACATATTTATAACGATATTAAAACAACATTAAAATATTTTAAAGTCAGCTAGCCGTTCTTTTTAATCATTTTATATTTTTTTATTTTTTTAGATAATATTCTTTTGTTTTTTGAAGACAAACACGAAACAAAAAACACAAACAACTATAAATAAAGTATAAAAACAAAGTTTATTTTTAATTTCTATTTTCTATAAAATTAGTTATCACAGATTTATATCAAGACAAAAAGATGATAATATATTTCATTTAACGGTAATTGTGCACTAATAATCATACTGTAATTTTTTGTAACTTATAGCGGCTATGGAGAAACTTTGATCAGATTATAAACTTAAATTAGATTATAAACTATAATCGGATTATTAACTACCACAATTTGAGCCAATTGCATTGAGAGATTATTTCCCATGTACAAAATACAGGATCCTTTATCTATTATAATCTCCTGCAAATAACATTTATAAATGAAAAAAATTAATTTTAAAAAAAATATTGAAATTAATACAATATTATATATATATATATATATATATTTGGCTCTGAAAAAAGTTTATAAATTATAATAAGAATTTAATATTATTTATTTATTTTAATATTATTTATTAAAAATTTTATTTATATCTATGTTATGCTTTTTTGTATTTCGGTAAGTAAATTTTGACAAAATATATTTCAAACTGATACTTTTTTACATAAAATTGCGTAACATAGACAAGTATGCCATCGATGTTTTCACTATCTATAAACAAAATATGTTCTACGAAATATGACCAAATGATAAAAAACCATACAACATAGATATTGTTTACTGACTCACAATCGTAAATGTGTTCAATGATAATGTGCAGAATTTCCCAGCAGTCAATATTAATGGTTTCTCAGAACGGGTGATACAAATGCTAAGTAACTTTGTATACGATGGTGGATTATTGTACCAATTAGAATTGTAAAATGCATCACGCAATCCAATACTCTGAATGACATAAAGAGTTTTATCATAAAATTATATTTTTTTTTATATTGCAGAAAATGCTTTGATATTACTTTGATATTAAGAGAGATAAATTATTCCATTTTTCATTATTACCTCAGTAATAAGACATTCTCCTATATAGCAATATGCGAGAATTGTACTAAGTACACAACATGTAAATAACATGAAAGCTATAACGTTAGTGCCATCGCCATATTCCGAATTCTGAAATATAATTTCGATCATTAATTGATAACTATAAAGAAAATTTAGTTGTACAAAATATTCCAAAATTGACAAAAAATAAATGTATAATGAAAAGAAATATATAATAAAAGGAGAATAAGGCTCTAAGCGCTGATAAAGTAAAGATATAAGAAACAAAAAGACAAATAAGAGCCAAACCGTGGGAAGTAAGCACTAAAAAAATGAAATATTAAACTTATGTACATATATTAAGAATGAATAATTCGGTCCATTTTTTGATCTTTTTTAGCAAAATAACATAAATTAAAAAAAGTAAATAAAGCGCAAGATTACATTAATTAAGACCATAACCAGTCAAATACTTAATGAAATCCAGTAACATACGCAATGCAAGTCAAAATCAAATAATGCAGTCAAAAATGCAGTCCGAGATAAAAAACCTTCCATCCATTCATATCGTTGCGAGATATAAGTCGTAATAAAGCAGAAAAACATCTGTTTTCTCGGTAAAATATAATGAATTTCCGAACAACCGCATCAAACGTATCAAACATCATTCGGGCAAGCAGCTGTCACACATTTATTAAAGTCTCAAATGTCAAATATAATGTTATTTTCTATAAAATTTAGAATTGACATTTTTTACCAAAGTACTAATAATTAATAAGCTCTATAAGCCGTGGAAAGTAAATAACTTTTTATAATATTATTTATCATTTAATTTAAAGTTAAGTTTATGTTAACGAAATTTTAACTGCTAAAAATTAAGCTTTGCGTAATTGTTAAGATGTTGAAGAAAAAGTTGTAATAAATTATAATGTCTTCCAAAAAAAGAATAATTATAAATTTATTATTTCCAAATAATAATAATAATAATAATAAATAATTTAAATATCTTAAGAAACAATGCACAATGTGCGCGCACATGCGTACACATACACATATACATTCGCTCTCGCTCTCTCTCTCTCTCTCTCACTTTCCATTCCTCTCCAAAAATAAGATTATAAAAATAATGACGTTTTATTAATTTCAACATTTTTTTAAATATATAAATTTTTAAGAATTCCTTGAAACATATATGAAATATATATCGTAATTCTTCCAATCTTTAAGTCATTGTACTCACCGCAATCATATGATACAGACTTAAACAGAGCAAGAAAACGGTTCCCAGAGTTTGCTGAAGAAATATCATATTAAAATTGTTTTCCAAAATCTCTGCTAATCTGGAATATACTGCATTGTTAAAATTATTAAAACACGATCACATTATTCCTGACATTAAGATAAATTGCTTATTATAATCTAAAAAGCATTGTAATTGTCATATAAACATAGCATTTAAAGTGATTATAAAGTTAGATTCATCGAGATTTTATTAGATCGAAGATATAGAAAATATTGATCTATTTGTTTAGAATAAACACAATTTTATCTGATTGTTCTTTTTGAATGATATTAAATTTATTTATTCGTTTAACTACACTTTCCTGATCTTAAATTAAACTTTATCAAACAATAATAGATATATATTTACATAAATTTAGGAGAGAAAAAGGAAAAAAGAAGAAAGTGAAGAAAGTGCAACTAAAGACTGATAATATTTAAGATAATACTACCGATAATACTGATGTAGTCAACTTTCTTAATAGCTGGAAAGGAAGAATTACGCACATGGAGAAAGCAGCATATAAAGAAATAATATACTGTGACAATCTTGAAAAATATTATTTTAAGATAATGCGCATGCATACAGATGATAAATAAAATTGGAACTCACGTTATTAGATGGTGATGCCTCGATACGATGCTAGTGACGTGACGTTGGTAATTTTCACGATCTTTTAACAAATTGTCAATTTTGCACGATAATGCAGCAAATTGACCGCAAATATGAAGTGTCATGCTAAGTACAAAAGCGTCTGGTCCAGCATAACCACATATTATAATTGGCACGGCTAGCATCAAGTAGATACAAATGCATATGTAAGTGTGCGTATCCTTGATCTCAAAGAAGGGATGAACCGGGTATGGTAATTCATATGAGAAATTACCGGATATAACTGTATACATTATGTTATATTTAACTTTGCATCGCCTTTATCATGTATTTATAATGAACTTATCTTAACTGTATGTGTGGAATGCGCGCAGTTTATAGATACCAGAGATATTGCAGATACCTCTATTTTCTAAAGTCTAGTACACCCCTGTAAACACTGTCTGCAGATAATTCATGAACAATGTCAATGCTGACAACTTTCCACGGATTATCTACAGACTACAGACTATATACAGTATATGAAAATATGTATTTTCACACACTTTCGTGATTAGTATTTAATAAACTTTAATATTTGTTTGTGATTTGAAAATATTTTTATTGCTGACACAAAGTAAACTTACCGTTTGATTAAAAAAAAAAAAAAAACATTTTATGTGAGAGAATTTGTTTGTCGAATTTCTTATGTTGTCATGTAAATTTAATAGAGCGTATCTTAGCATAAGGATGATAGAAGTCGATAATTACACGAGATGCATATTGCACCCATGCCATAAAGATGATGGAAATGGAAATTTATGCAAGTTGCATATTGCACTCATGGAATAAAATGATAGAAGTCGATAATTACACAAGATACATATTGCACCCACCACATAAAGATGATGGAAATCAAAAATTGCACAAGGTGCATATTGCACCCATGGCATAAAGATGATGGAAATCGAAATTTATGCAAGGAGCATATTGCACCTATAGAATAAAATGATAGAAGTCGAAAATTATACAAGATGCATATTGCGCCCACCGCGTAAAGATGATGGAAGTCGAAAATTGCACAAGGTGCATATTGCACCCACCGCGTTAAGATGACGGAAATAAAAAAATTACACAAGGTGCATATTGCACCCACCGTGTAAAGATAATGGAAATCGAAAATTATACAAGGTACATATCGTACCCATGACATAAAGATAATGGAAGTCGAAAATTACACAAGGTGCATATTACAGCCACCGCGTAAAGATGATGGAAATCGAAAATTACACAAGGTGCATATTGCATCCACCGCGTAAAGATGATGGAAATCGAAAATAATATAAAGTGCATATAGCATCCATGGCATAAAGATGATGGAAATCGAAAATTATGCAAAGTGCATATTGCACCCATGGAATAAAATAATAGAATTTGAAAATTATACAAGATGCATATTTTACCCACCGCGTAAAGATGATGGAAATCGAAAATTACACAAGGTGCTTATTGCAGCCATCGCGTAAAGATGATGGAAATCGAAAATTACACAAGGTGCATATTGCACACATGGCATAAAGATGATGGAAATCGAAATTTATGCAAGGTGCATATTGCACCTATGGAATAAAATTATAGAAGTCGAAAATTACACAAGGTGCATAATGCACCCACCGCGTAAAGATGATGAAAATCGAAATTTATACAAGGTGCATATTGTAACGATGGCATAAGGATGATAGAAGTCGAAAATTGCACAAAGTGCATATTGCACCCACCGCGTATGGAAGATGGAAATCGAAAATTACACAAAAGGTGCAAGTAATTTAATTGTATTTAAAACTATAATTTTATTTAAAAAATAAAAATTAATTTTGCAAAATTTTTAAATTGTAATATTTTTTTAAGTATTAAATTGGGATACGATATAAATAGAATATGTCTATCACATCCATTTTCGAACAAAAGTAAATAATGACTTGACAATATATGAATCATAGGTAATTTTTAAACCGTCATGATAAAATATAGCGTTAAATTTCACACGGAAAAATATACATTGTTTACTTACTTGCTCTCCAATTTTCAAAAAATGTTCTGAGGTAATATAATGTAGCCGTAAATGCTGTCAAACTCATGGAAACCTTCACAAATATCAGCGCAATGTGATTATAATACAGAAATGCCATCTTTTCCTGAATACTGCTGTATGTTTCTGTCAAAAAATCGCTCCCAATAGCTTTTAGAAACTTGGCCATTATTTCACAACTCCGTCTGCATATGAGCATTTTTCCCAGTATCATTGTGAAAAGAACGTTATCCGTTAAATTCGCAACAATGTGTTCCGGTTGGTTAAAATGCTTGATCAAATGGCCCACTCCCAAAATGCAATAAATAGTCATGTAAGCACTGAAGAATATGAATAGAGGTTGATTCACTTTAAGTGGCCACAACCCCAAAACAGTCAAAAACCATCTGTTCCAAGTTATTATGTTTGACGCTTGAGCGAGATCGACCGCCTGAAGAGAGGAAAATTATCGTATAATATACAATATACAGGGTGTCCAGTAATAATCGCCCAATTTTTTATGTGCAGATAGAGCCAGTTAAACCGAGTAGAAAAGTCCTCTACCGTTTTGCGATTTTCGCAATAATTAATGAGAAATTAATTAAAAAATATTGGCCAATCGATAAAGCGTGGATTATAAAAATAAATTCGTGTGTGGTAAAACATATGGAATATATGTGTGCTGGGATGCGTTCATATACAAATATAAATAATAAATATAAAATAAATTCTGCATGTGAAATTACATACATAAAATAGATTAAACTATACATTCTTCTATCTGTCACCCTCAGCAATCCATACGATGGACAGGCTTAGTAAGTCTCCCTCCAGTTCCAACCGGAACTTGGAGAAGAGATTACACGGCGATCTAGGTAATTTTGACAGTTGCTGACGATGGTCCAAATCTGGGAAAACATTCAATAAATAATGCACAAAAAGGAAAGAATAATTTGTGCACCGATTTCCGCGCCTGGCTTTTTTAAAATTAATTTCTCATTAATTATTACGACAATGGCAAAATGGCAGAGAACTTTCCTACTTCTCGGTTTAACCCGCTCTACCTGCACACGAAAGATCGGGCGATTATTACCGGATACCCTGCAAATGTATGGCAGATTAATATCTACGAGAAGTTATTACAAGTATAACAGCATAACAGTCATTACTACTAACAGTCAGTACTTTTTCTTTCAACTATTACTACTAAATCAAAAAATTCAAGAATATATTACAATTGTTTCTAATTTGAAATAATTATTATACAAGGTATATCTAAAAAGTCTCGAATCCCTTAAATATCTCAAAAAGTAAACATTAAAAAAAAATGTTTAATATAAAAGTTATAAATTTTTTATTTTTGATTAAAAAAATTTAAGACTTTACATGACTTTGACAACGCTATTTAGAGTCATACTGATATGAGAGTCATACTGATATTACCATGTAATGCATATATAGCTTAAAATCCTACAACTTTTATATAAAACATTTTTTTAAATGCGCTTACTTTTCGAGATATTTAGATGGTTTGGGGACTTTTTATACATTTTATATGTATATTGATACTAAACTATCAACAAAATATCAACAAAAATATCAAATAAATTACACATATCAATATATCTCAGATATTTGTAAACATATCCTATGTATATATAAGAAGAAAATTAATATAAAGGTTTTATCACTACACATTATACATTGTCATTAATTTCTCTCTGTACCTGCATGGTCTGTTTTACATCTATATAAGTTGAAGGCACACAGCAAACTAATCGCAAATATATCGTACTACCTTCAAAGTAAACTTTTTCCGTCAAATAACGTTCATGTAAAATGAATAGATAACATCAATTTTCTTGTAAAATTAATAAGCCAGTCGCGCACATCTTTTTATTGTCTTCCTATTTTACGTCGAAAACGAGAATCATATAAGTATTCGCCGAAAATATCGCAGGAGAACTATAATTATAGCTTTCCTCTAACGTTCTCTTCTTTTGCATATTATAAGAACTCTATGACTGTTCTGACATGCAACAATGCCGTTCTCTTTTATTGTGGCTTTAGTCACATTCACCAAATGTTATTTTTTCGAAAGTGATAAGATAAAAAGAGAAATATTCCTGTATAATCCATACTGCAAAACCATTGTAAAACTATATAATATCTAAATATTAAAATATTCAGTGCAGCACCAGCTAATAATTAATATTATAAATACTTATATAATTAATAGATCATTATAACATATACCCATCAAATAAAACTCATAAAATTATATTTTAAAGTAAATTTCTAACTGCTAATAATACGTATTTTTTCTAGAAATTAACGACAGAGTACAAATAAATAAATATAAATCTAAATATTGTCTTCTCATGTATGGTCTTCTTCACGTGCTGGTGAATAAAGATGAGATATACTACAAATAAAAATATCGCATTTTAAGACGGCTATATATCAGATAAAATGTATATCAGATGAAAACGTCAACTCATATCTTCCAAGAATAGTGATAAAGAGAAACGTGCTATCAGCAAATTTACAATCCGAACCAGATTAATTGAAAAATTCCATAGCGTTTCGCGTTTTGAATATACAAGTAGGCCGAACAGAATATTACAGACTGATATTTCACGAACTATTAGATAAAAATACATGATTCAAGCGTTTTTTAATTTACGAAGGGGCTATTTAAACGTGCCAATTTAATTTTCAATTAAATCTCCTCCCCTTCGGAAGGAGGAATTGTGAAAAACTACTTTTTCGACATTTTGCTGATCTTTAAATGTCTGATGTGGATTCGTTTCAGAGTTTGTCATTAAACTATATCTTTTTGAAAATATAATTAATTGAATTTATTGTAATTTGCGCTTGGAAGATATACCATTATAGGTATATACAACAAAGGGTACATCGATAAAAGGGGGTAGCAACACATTTTGATAGAATTACATGCGCGTTCTTAGATGCCCAATTTGGTGAACGATCGATTGAACATCTGCTGGATCTGTTCAGTGGTGTTTTTAAATAGCTTTCGACATGCAACTATACAAATTTTTGAATGTAAAAAGAAGAGTTTGTATTTTATTGTTTTACATTATTGGAAAGTATATGCGTGGACGAAAAGGCAGAGCTCCTCTTCTTATACGTCCACCCCGAAAAAATTCTATTTTTAAATAAAAATTAAGTTTTGGTTAAATTAAAATTTTTTCAGGGTGAAAAAAGGAACAGAGCCTCTCCACTGCCCATGTATGTACTTTACAGTAAAGTAAAATAATAAAATATATCATTTTCTGCATAAGTTAAAAGTTTATTCGAACATGATATGTGTCAAGATAAAAATTATTAAAGCTGATAATCAAACTATTTACATACATTAAATTTAAAATATATTTTTCTTAAGTTTAAAAAGTAGAAAACTTTAAAAGTGATATTGTCAGAAACCAGAAGAATCCGCAACATAATTTAAATTACACGTATATATATATATATAAGTTCAGGATTCTATACACTATAATACATATATGAAAATCAAAGTGATTGTAAGGTGTAGTGTAACTTTTTTGCAAGTTTTACTCATTTAATTGAATAATTTTTAAAAAGGTCAATTTGATTTTTAAATTTCTAAATCAATTGAAGGTATAGAACAGATCTTTAATTTTCATGATTCATAAATTTTGATTGTATGATTTTAAAAAATGTTCAAAATAAAAATTATTTAATTTTTAATTTAGAATCTGACCACATATGTCACTTTTTCATAGGTATTTGAAGTTTTAAAGTTGTCCCTTTTTGTCTCCTTCCTTTCTTCCCCTGTTCTCCTCCCGGGAAGGGAAATAAAATTCATCTGTAGTATATCTAAAAAGCTCTTTTGTAACAAGAAAAAATTAAATATCTAAATTATATATTTTTTATCTAGTAGTTTTTGAGATATCAGTTTATAAGATTTTATTCAATCTATCCTGTATATAGTAATATAATTTCATAAAAAGACGCTGTAACATATCTTTTGTTTAAATAAGAATTTTTTTGGATATAATTAAAAATAAATACTTGGTCATATATCTCTTAAGCATATCTTCTTTTTTGAGTTTAATTACATCGTATATATTGCTCAATCTACTTTGCTCGTGATAAGAATATGTAAAAGAATGATATAGAGTATAAAACGCGTGATAACGCGTTATTGACAGACTCCAACGTGTTCGCAGATGGACCATAAGAACTTGGAAATAATCATATCAGTCAGCTAGCACTACTCGACACAGCCGACACAATTCGACACAATTCGGTGAGTTTATAAATAAATAAATAAATAAATATATATATATATATGTATACACCTATATAAACAGAATATTTTATAATTTGCATCCACAAATTACATAACGCTATTTCTGAATAAAAATAAGTCAAAAAGTTTTTGTATCATTTTTTTTCTATCGATTTTTTGCGATAAAGAAAGAAGAATTATTAAATAAGTTTTATCCAATCAGTGTCGTTGTTTAGGCAGACATACGGTTCATGAACAACGCGCCGCATAGTATTATAGTTATCCAAACTATCAGCTGTGCGATTCACGGACATACGTCTGTCTAATGAATGACACTGAATTGGGTGAATTTTATTTGATAATTTCTCTTTTATTAAGCATCGCAGAAAAAAATGGTTCAAAACTTTTCGACTCATTTTTCATTCTGGAATAGCACTACGTAATTCATGAGCACGATTATGAAACATCCTGCATATATAAGGGTGTTTCAGAAATAGGTCGCCAAACTTTAAGAGCATATTCCATTCACTGTAAGGATGAAAAAAAGTCACATAAACGTGGATCTTTAAACGCTTCCTTTCCAAATTATAAAACTTTTTATTTACAATAGACAACATGCCTCTCATCGACGTCTCATCGATTGTACTTTTATATTCATCTTCTATTAGAACTAAACAATAATAGTATTTGTTATCGGATGGGTTTGTTTGGAATACGTCGTAATGAATGTGAAGATTAGCAGTCTTTATTTAAGTGTTTGTAAAAGTACTCCGAAATCGTATTGCTTTGTGTGACAAAATACGAAGTACTCCGGGAATTTTTGAACGTCTTCAACAATCCATGAGACGTTGCGAGGCATGCATTAATGCACAGGGGATCATTTCCAGCAATTTCTTTAATAAAGTGTTCTTACCAAAGTCTGTTGTAAATAAAAAGTGTTTATAATTTGGAAAAGAAGCATTTTCAGACCCACGTTTATATGCCTTTTCTTCATTCTTACGGTGAATAGAATATGCTTTTAAAGTTTGGCCACGTATTTCTGAAACACACACACACACACACACACAATATATATACATATATAATATATAGGGTGTTTTATATATACATTATATACATATGTATATATATAAAATATAATGTTTTTCCTTATAGTTATACAAAATCTTATATATCACTCTTTTTGTTATAACACAAATATTATATTTATTAATAGACATTTACACACAGTTTGCGCTTTAATTTTAATAACAGATTCTCTGAAAAATTTAAAATCAATTCTTTCCTAGCAAAAAAGATTTATTTTCAAATATTTTTTGAATTAAGCCAAATGTAATTGAAATGAATGCTATTTGTGTGTACTAAATTTTATTAATAAGTCAAATAAATAACAAAACCATATTTTTTAATTAATTTTGGGAGAAATTTTACAGAATTGTAATTTAAGAATTATACAAAAACAATGTTGAAGATTGCAGATTTGATAAATAATTTCCTTCTTTCTTTTAATATCTCTACTTTGATTAAAATTTATCAATGAATTTGCAATTAAAAAGAAACACGCTTGATCTGACAGGACATTTTATATATCTTCTATAAATATAGATTCTGTTTTATTTTGTTTAGTTTATTTTTTTTAATTGAATATTAATTGTATAATAATTAACAAAAATATATTTCTAATTAACTCGTACTATATTTGAGATGGAAAATATTTTATAAAATAAAAATAAATTACTGCGGTTAGTTATTATAATCATGATATAAATTGAGTGTAATATTTGTTATATTATTTGTTACTTCTATGTTATATAGCAGCTATATTTTGTGTTTGCTGGGATTATAATGAACAACAGTCAAAGAAAATATCCAAACAATCCACGGCAAAACGCGAATATAATCTCTCTCCTTACTTTTTGGTAAGTATCACTAATTATATATTTATTTAAAATAATTATATATTAATATATAATATATAATATTGTTTGCGTGTGTGCGTGTGTGCGTGCGTGCGTGAGTGCATGCGCGTACACAATGTCTCATAATAATCACTTAAAAATATATTACAGTATTTTTGGACCAAGATAGTTTTTTTTCTTAAAAATACAGATAATACATCTTTTTTAGTTACTCAAATCAATGAAACAGTCTGCTCCAACGATGAACCGCTGATCCAACACGTATGTCCTCATTGACCGAAACTTGCTTCCTAAAAAATTGAATAATTAATAAATTGTGTTATATAAATTTGTATAAGAAAAATGCTGTTCATTTTAATCCACATTTCGAACACTGTGATATATTTTTAGATATACCGTGTATATATGTACAAATAAACTATTACATGACAAATAGAAAAATTGTGTATTGGTATAATGTCATGATTGCACAAAATGCACTTATATGCATTCAAAATTTTTCTAGATAGAATAACTTCTAGATTTCAAGTCATATTTGATTTTTTTTAATAGATTATATATTGTTTCAGTAAATCTCTAAATTAGTGTACCTTTTTCCCAATGATCTTGATCTTGGTTGTCAAGATTATGATTTTGAATAACTTTTCCCATATAAAACGAAATATTTTAATTACATTGCAGCATTGTTACAATCTTGCAAATTGCAACATAATATTGTAGAGACATTGTAGAAACATGTAACTGTAATATTTTATGAAAAATGTTACAACGATATTTTAAAAACATTACACAAAACAGTATTCAGTAGTAGATAGTTCGTTTGCTTACTGCTATGCGATACACTATATGCTATCTATCTCATATTTATATTTCAGTCATAAGAATTATTTTATAGGAACAAAGATGCAACTTATGTATATCGATTGTATATCAAATACCGATTAATAATATTCAAGAATCTTAAAAACGATTAATTAGAGTTTACAACTTTGAATCTAAATAATTTAATGATTGCTATGCATAATAATTTATTGAAAAGAGTAGAACTTTATGTGAAGAAAGCATGCAATTTAAACATTTGTTTACATAAATTGCATCTCTATCAATTCTCTCTATTTGAAATCTAAGATAGTAATTGATAATTTACTATTTTGGATACTTTGGAAAACTGACAATTAATACGTAGGTGGACTCGAAAAATTTTTAAAATTGGCTACAAAAAAGATTTGGAAGAGACTGATCTTTATGCCACCCTTACGCAAGACAAAACTAGCCACTTAGGCAAAATTATAGGTGAAACTTGGGAAAAAGAAGTAGAATCGTGCGCCAAAAAAAAAAATGGTTGTAAGCCACAATTACTCAGAGTATTATTGCGCTGTTTTGGAATACCATTTTTATTAATTGGATTAGCAGAAGCAGTTATGGAATTATTTTCTAAGTATGTGAATTTCTTAATAAATAAAAACAGACAAATTATATTATTGTGCAACCTAATATTATAATTAAAAAAAAAACAAATTTTGATTTTATCTATTATTCCTTTGAAATAAAAGACACGATACAGAATATATATATATATATATATAAATTTTCAATTTTTAAAATACTTCTTGAGAATAAAATCTCAATCAATCAAAATTTATTTTTGTTTACTACATTTCTAACTTATTCTTTTTATGTAGAAAAAATATGAAACCTTTCTATTTGTAAAAATTTTTCAAATCTTAATATCGCTAGTAGAATAATCAAAGGATCATTAAAATATATAATCGACCAAAACTAGCCAAAATTCTTGTTTATTTAATACGACGTTTCGACCATATGGTTGTGGTCCTTTTCAAGTATACAGGTTCAGATAAAAGAGTATAACGATGTAAATCTTAATTTTGTAAACTTCACATATCACAATTACAAGATCATTAATGACTTGCCACATTTGAAAAAGAGAGATAAAATGTTGTGTCAGTGCGAGACTTCGTCAAAATCTGAATACTTCTGAAAAAGACCACAATCATATGGTCGAAACGTCATATTAAATAAACAAGAATACTGGCTAGTTTTGGTCGATTATATATTTTAATGATCCTTTCTATTTGTATTATTAATTATACAAAGATTTCGTATAATTATTATAAATATATAATTTTATAATAATTATTATATATATATATATATATCATTAATTACGTATATATAAATATATAATTTTATAATAATTATACGAAATCTTTGTATAATTAATAATACAAATAGAAAGGTTTCATATCTTTTCTACATAAAAAGAATAAGTTAGAAATGTAGTAAACAAAAATAAATTTTTTGATTGATTGAGATTTTATTCTCAAGAAGGATTTTAAAAACTGAAAATTTGATATCTTCTGCATTTTTAAATTTAAGTAATTTTTACCTTTTATCTTGCGGTTTTAATTATTTAACATACTGTAACACACACCATTATTCCACATTCCATAGAATTTAAAAAAGACAATTTTAATTTATCAATTATTATTAGGTTGTTGCACACATGAGATGACAAATATCATATTATATGAAATTGTTTACGATTTTAATAATAAAAATTGTCGGCAAATGGCGCAAGTGATGTTCCAAATTAAAGTATAAGTCCTACTGCAGAAAAACACTTGATTATTTAATTATTAACACTTGATTATCCCTCAGTTTAATTCATAAAGTGGATTGGAATAAAAAGGAGATAACAATGGATAAACAAAACGCGAAATTTTCCTTTGTGAGTTTAAATTTGGATACAATGCAACCAAAGCAACACTCAATATTGATACGACATTCGGAGAAAATACAATTAGTGAACAAATAACATGATTAGTTTGAAAAATTTCAATTAGAGACATCAGTCTTGAATATGAATCACATGAACGGCCAGGAGAAATCATTGATAACAATGGATGGTATTATAGTTCATTCTTATATTTAAGCTCATCTTATATAATTGTATTCTTAGGTGGTCTTAAGATTTCAGCCAATGAAATGGCTGTATAGCATCTTAGCAATCAACAAAATTACTACAATTTAAAGTTTCACTAAAAAATCAATTTTTTTATGTGTAACAACCTAATAATATTAATTGTTGATAAAATAAATTTTAATTTTTTATATGATTTAGTGTTAACTTAAGGAAAACTGATTAACCGCATGTTAATCACTAACATCTGACGCGTAAAATAATATGTTTGCACATTAATCTCTAATCGTTAACTTATGTTGTAGAACATATCAACCGTTGTTACTTGCTACGTTATTGCGCTATTTCGCGAGCAATAAAGAAGAACGGAGTAACGAAGTATATTACAACGTAGTCGGTTTAATTCTACTGTCTGTGCTGGATACTTTTATTACACATTATGCTGTACATTATACCATGCATATAGGATTGAAGATCAAAATAGCATGTACTGCATTATTGTATCAAAAAATATTGAAACTCTCCAATTCTGTGCTAGATAATGAGACCTCCGTTGGACAGGTAAGCCAAGTTCATAAATAATTTTGAAAACAATATTATATTGATACAGCGTAAGATGAAGCTGGAGCAAAATAAAATTTCGGCACAAATAATAAATCTAAATAATTATTATGCAAATCTAATGAATTATAATTTTATTTTATACACTTTCAGATGGTAAATTTTTTGAGTAGTGATATTACCAGATTGGAAACATCCCTAATAGATCTGCACTACATTTGGATCGCGCCTATTCAACTCATATCAATTACATATATTATATTTTCCGAAGTTGAATGGGCAGCAGTGATGGGAATGTCGGTACTTTTATTATTTATTCCTTTTCAAGGTAAATTTTTTCGGGATTTATTCAAATCGGGAGTAAGTTCGTAATAAATTCAAAGTAAAATTAACTCATATATCATTAATATTATGGCTTTGTTTCGTTTCACTGCAAGATTATACATTAGAAACAAACAAAATAGTATAAAAAATGCAGCCAAGTTTCGATTTCTCGTTAACCGAAATTGCCAATTTTCTTTGCATACGATTAAAGCTTATTACGAATAAATTCAGAATATATAACTATGTGTAAACCGAATATGAATACTTCATATTTTCATATTTTTGACATAATAGTAATAGAATTGTATTTGCGAATTTGTTTGCGATTTTGTACGCATTTTTGTTGCATTCATGCATTTCTTCAAAGAAACTTGTTTAATTTAACAATTTAATTACATTTATGCATGACATATTTCTATTAACATCTGGTTATAAAAAATATGTGGTTAATTCATATTTGTAATAGTATTCTATTATACATTTTTTCGACAATTTTTTTTTATTTGATGAACAAATACTGTCACAGTACATTAAATGGCATATATCATTTCAGCGCTTTTAGCGAAAAAAATCACACCTTTAATACTTAAATCAGCAGAAAGATCAGATGATAGACTCAGATTGATGAATCAAATAATCACCGGAGTACAAGTAATTAAAATGTACGTTTGGGAAATTCCTTTTTATAATCTCGTGGAAAAAGCGAGAAAGTAAGTATAATTAAAATTTATTAACAACGTTCGTAATGGTTTAAGATCAGTTTAAATCTATTACAAAAATCGAATGCTGCTTAATTAAATTGAAAAAATCATGAACTTCATATATATATAAATCAGAGAATATTTATCCGGATTTATTAAGTATTTACAGGCCCGTCGGTCGACTTTAAAATAGTGTATAAAAATTAATGGTCACAATATATAATAATTTTTAAAAACAATCAAAGACAATGTTTCGAGATGTCAATTATAAAATAGATATTAAAAAATATAGATTTTTATTTAAATAAATTAAGAATGAGTTTTACGTGATTTTAGCGTCTTCACTCAAAGTTAGACTAAAAAATACATTTATGTATTTTCTTTCATGATCTTATCGTATCAATTGATGTCTTTCAGGCAGAAACATCGCTAATTGTGATAGTTTCGAAGTTTAGGCTCGTAACTAGTCACAACCGCATTTAACTAAATTGTCATTGAAACTTTATAATTTTCAGGCGTGAGATGAGCGTAATAAAAAAATATTCTATTCTAAAACAATTAGCTCTTACTCTCGATTGTTATGTACCACGACTCTGTCTCTTCATCACAATCCTGGCGTACGTCTTATTTGGAAATTATATTAATCCTGAAAAAGTGTATTTGGCAACAGCATATTACAACGTCTTACGAAACTCGATGATTTTTGGATTTTCATTGGGTAAGATTATTGATAAAATCAAGAACGGACATTTTTTATTAGAAATGACATCAAATTTTTCCTTAGCAGATATTAAAAACTATTGGAGATATCATAGCATAAAAAAGCACTTCAATAATTAATAATAAAGTACAGAAAAATGCAATAAAATATTCTTAAATTTTTACTATAAATCTTTATTTTATTTATCTATAAATTATAACCAATAGTAATTTTACTTAACAAAAACATTAAAGGGGGAATTAATAATTATTAAGTTATATGCAATTAAAGATGAAGAATAATCAATTGAAGATGGAGAATTTCTTGTGGGGGAATTAAAAGGAGAAATATAAATTTAAATGTGTTTCGTAGGTCTCCATCAAATGGTACAGGCACTGGTTTGTATTCGGCGTTTGCAAAGATTTATGATGCATACTGAAATTATTAAAAGAAAAGAAGAGAACCCATATCAGACGATTAAAGAATCATTCGCACTTCGTCTGATCAACGTTAACGCCAAATGGCATGGTGATAGTAAGGGATACACGTTGAGTAATGTAAATTTAACCGTACTTCCTGGAAGTTTTGTGGCCGTTGTAGGTCAAGTAGGTTCAGGTAAGAGTAGTATGTTGCAAGCGATACTCCAGGAATTGCCCTTGACGAACGGAAGCATCGAAAGTCGTGGCAGAATAAATTACATCAGTCAGCAACCATGGATTTTCGCGTCTTCCGTGAAGCAGAATATTCTGTTTGGGCAAACGATGGACAAGTCACGTTACAATGAAGTAATCAAAGTCTGCCAAATGGAATCAGACATAGACTCGTTCCCTCAGGGCGATCGTACTATCGTAGGTGAAAGAGGAATCAATCTAAGTGGTGGCCAACGCGCCAGAATCAATTTAGCACGAGCAATTTATAAAGACGCCGATATTTATCTGCTAGATGATCCTCTATCTGCTGTGGACTCGCATGTTAGCAGGCGTCTTGTTGACAACTGTATCTGCGGCTACTTAAAGGTAAAAATTGTAAGACAAAATAAAATAGTTCGGTACAAATAAGGTAGTATAGAATTTTTCAATCATCAGAGCCATCAAGTTTCATATAGAGTTTCATAAAATTGCTACAAAAAATAACTTACAGTTTATTTTATAATACTTATTATTATATTTATTACATAAGGAAGGGAGATAAAATTAGGTTGTTTTAAAATTGATTTTTATTTCACTAGGGTTATAAACTTATAAACTAACATAATATTTAGTATCTTATGCATTATTCATCTGTTTTTTAAGTTGTATTTATTCTATTTTTTTATATTATCTGTATATATTCTCTCTCTCTCTCTCTATATATATATATATATATATATATATATATATATATATCCAAACAATATAAACAGAGGTGTATATAGTGGATGGCACGAGTCTAGACGCATTCGTAATAATTATCTATCCATCAGAGGTACTGTCATCGCGACAATTTTCCCTCCGGTTCTATCTGTTGAGAACAGAAATACTTGGTCGCGGTTGCTCGGAAGCATTGCTCAATTCATTGTCAGTTGAATTTTGACCTTTGTAGCACTCGATTGGGTGTGCTTGGGACGAACTAAATATTCGGACATTGTGCAATGCTTCGGAGCAGCCACGACCAAGTATCCTGTCCTCAACAGCTAGAACCGGAAGGAGAATTGTCACGATTAATCGTCTTGGAGATCATGGAATCATGGAAGCTCGTATAAATTCTTTAGCTTGATTTACATGCTGATGATAGTTCAATCCAAGGTCCAAACGTGCATTTATAGAATTAATCAATAGATACTCATTAGAAGAAAAGAATCTGCGCTTCGCTAACCGCTCCTGGCACTTAATAGTTCATTACCCGTTAGTTAGATATTAAAAATTTTAACTTATCTTTGTTCAATTATTGCCAATTAGGGGAAAACAAGATTTCTGGTGACGCATCAACTGCAATATCTACAACTCGCTGATCAGATTGTTGTGATGAATAATGGCAGTATCGAGCATAAAGGTACTTTCAATCAACTTCAAGCATTAGGTCTTGACTTTATGAAGCTACTGAAGGCGACAGATGCGAAATGCAAAGATGAGATTAAACAGCAGCCTGATAAGCAGCGTCAAAATTCAATAAAAAACGAAATAAAGGCCGATAGAGAAGCTTCAAATGACTCGCTAGTCGAAGCACGTGAAACAGCAATAAAAGGTCGCATGTCTCGCAAACTGTTCTTCGTTTACTTCAAAGCGAGTAAAAAACCTTTTTTGATAGCTCTGATGATGCTAATCTTTATAATAAACCAGATAGTAGCCAGCGGTAGCGATTACTTTGTTGCATTTTGGGTAAACATCGAATCGAGTTCATGGTATGAAATTAACAATTCTACGGCGGAGTTTTTATGGAGTGGTCCGTTGTCCCGTGATTACATGATGTACATATATGGTGCTATGATAGCGATTATTATATTACTATGGCAATTCCAAACAATCATATACTTTAACGTATGCATGTGGTCCTCGATAAATCTACACTCTGCCATGTTTCGCAGCATTTCGCGCACTACTATGTACTTCTACAATATAAATCCAACTGGCCGTATATTAAATAGGTAAATACAGATAAAATAATGACTAATTAAACGCAATAGACATATTTATAAACTATTGTATTAAATTAATGCAAAAGATTTATAATTCTTCTATCGTTTATTAATGTGATATAAATATTTTAAACTGATTAAAAATTATAATTTTGTTTTACGCGCTTACATCTGCAAATTTTGGCTCCTATTATCCTTTCTTTTTATATTTTTTATATTTATTTTTTTTTAGTTATATACATTATACATACATATAATGCTCTTTTTTAATCACAGAAAATATTTTTTATGATTTTTTGACATATTGTATACAACAAATTGATAACTTGTCTAATTTAACTTGAAAAAGTAAAACATTCTTGTTTTAATTAGGTTTGCCAGAGATATTAATGTTGTCGATTTAATGTTATCGATGTGCATATTCGACATCATGGTGATCGGACTTATCTCAATCACAGTAATAGTCATGATCGTAGCAATTACTCCGTGGTTGGCAATACCCACTTTGTTTTGTGCCTGTGTTTTTATCTTCTTACGCATGATATACATCTGTACAAGTCGTAGTATCAAACGCCTTGAAGGGACAAGTAAGTGAACTATACAATACTTACAAAGGACGATATTTATAATCGACAAATAATTATAGATTCAATCATACATATAATGGACCCTTAATTAAACAATAGATCCACTTACTGAATATTTTTGACAATAGAAAAAAATTATGTTACTTCGCTATTGCTGCGTATGATTTGGCGCAAGGTACGGCTGTTGATCTCTTGATTACTTGTAAAATAGGCTACAGCAAAAAATTTAAATAGACACATACATACACATATACATATTGTTTAATCAGTATAAATTTTTTAATATAAATTAAAAATTAATAAATTAAAATTATTTCCGCATTCTTGTAACATTCATATACAAATCAAAAATAATACATTTTGTGAATAATGTTATTATATGTATCAAATATAAAAGTCGACTATGAATATTGTCCATATATAATAAATTATTATAAATCAGAATTAAATAAAATAATAAAGGACAATTATTCAGCGCGTTCGCCGATCTTCGATCATCTCAATGCATCTCTGCAAGGCCTAATAACAATCAGAGCTTTCAATGCCGAGAATATATTGATGGCGAACTTATGTAGTCATCAAGATCTCCATTCGTCTGCCTGGTTTCTCTTCCTAGCCACATCTCGAGCTTTCGGCTTCTATATCGATATGATCTGTCAGCTTTATATCGGAGTGATAATTGTAGCTTTCACGATCTTCAAAGATTTAGCAGTAATTGGTAACATCGGTTTGACGATCACACAGATCATGTCGTTGACAAACATGTTGCAATGGGGAATTAGACAAACGGCTGAACTGGAAAGCCAAATGACCTCAATAGAGAGAATTCATGAGTATAGCCACTTGGAGGAAGAGCCAATGATCGACAGTAAGCCGGAAACCAAACTGCCAGACAATTGGCCGACGAAAGGCCATGTAGAATTTAAAAATGTAAATTTAAAATACAGTCATCAAGGCGACTACGTCCTTAGAGATATCAGTTTTACCGTCCTACCAAAAGAAAAGATCGGTATCGTCGGTAGAACCGGCGCAGGAAAATCATCTCTGATTAACGCTCTCTTTCGTCTAGCCTGTGTAGAGGGAGAGATTCGTATAGATGATGTATCCACCAGCGCGATTGCCCTGCATGATTTCCGATCAAAAATCAGTATTATTCCTCAGGAGCCATTCTTATTCACTGACAGTTTACGACGAAATCTCGATCCCTTCGATCAGTATTCCGACGCTATGTTGTGGCAGGCTCTTCAAGATGTTGAATTAAAAGAGATAATCTCAGAGATGGCTGCCGGATTGAATACGAAAATATCCGAAGGAGGATCAAATTTTAGCGTAGGCCAGAGACAATTATTTTGCCTTGCGCGCGCTATTATCAAGAACAATCAAATTATGGTATTGGATGAAGCAACTGCCAACATTGATCCTTACACGGATTCCCTTATACAACAGACAGTTAGAACAAAATTTATAAACTGCACTGTATTTACTATAGCTCACAGATTAAATACTATTATGGATAGCGATCGAATATTTGTAATAGATGCTGGGCGTCTTGTGGTAAGTCTAAGTCTGTAAACAAGTTAAAGAATTAAGACACAACTTCAATAATTTTGGCGATACAATCTTAATTTGTGATTTTGTCATTTTCTATTTCCTAGAAAAATAATTATATAAAGTGCCTATCATTCTCTCTCCTCCTTGCTCTCTCCTTTCCTCCCTCCTTCCCTCTCTATCTCATAAACTCATTAACTCATCCACTAACATTTATCCACCCATACCCACATATATGCACACATATCACACACACATATATATATGCATATAAATATAAATATGTAGACATATATATATATATATATATATATATATACATAAATATATACAATACACATATGCATTTCATACATATACACATATGGATATATGTACGCATATACGTATGTATGTACGTATATGTACGTATATTGATAATTTTCGAAAACTGAAAGTTATTATAGTCTAAAAGTCTCTGTATAATATTTTTTAGAAAATGATAGATAAAAATAATTAAATTAAGACTGTGACACCAAAATATTATTTTTACACGAGCGCGCGCGCGTGTGTCCAAATAAAAGTATGATTGCGAGATGAGATTTTTTGGATGTGATTTCAGGAATGTGATCATCCATATATTCTTTTACAACGAAAAGGGTATTTTTATAATATGATACAGCAGACTGGTTCCGTGATGGCTGAAAATCTTATTGACATAGCTACAAGAGTAAGTAATAATAAATTAATTTAATAACAAAAGTATAACAATTATCATAAAATGAAAAATATCCGTAGTTAAATATTTCATTTATTTTACTCCGTAAAGTGATAGCTATTTATTATATTTATCAAAGAAAAGTCTAATAAAATTTAATTTATTGTTATAAATTTTGCTATTAATAAGTTATGATTGTTTACAGAGTTTCTATAAAAAGAATACATCGCTGTCCAGATAATTTCAATTTTCAATTATGTGCCAAATTTGCCAAAATAATGTCCCGTCACACACATTCAATGGTAAATTTATTATTAATACAATCTATCAAACACAACGCACATTTTATTCTAATAAAATTATTTTTGATGACTTTCTCTTATATTTTATACTCTGTTGGTCTTCCTCGTACCCATCATATTTCCAATTTTATATTGCATTTTAGAAAACACAATATAAAAGAAAAATGTTGGCATAATAAATAATAAAATATAAAAATAAAGTCTCATATATAAAGTAAAACAGGTAAATATTTATTTCAAGGAATCCTCGCTCAATGATATAAAAAAGTTATTTATATATTTTTTTTTGCTTTTTTATAATTGTATATATATATATATATATATATATATATATATGTATATGTATATGTATATACAATTATAATATATATATATATATATATATATATATATATATGTACATATAATCTTATTAAAAACGATTAATTATTTATCTGACAATGAATGCATTTGCTTTTTTATATGATCTATCGATTTATCTCATTCATTCAACAAATTACAATTTTACATTTATACGATTCTATGTATAATATTAAAAAGCACGGTAGTGTCTCGGCGTTAAATCACGCGCAACAAACAGCGATGCAGACTGCATCTATACGCAAGCCGCTCAGCTGCAAGTACTTCAGATTATCGAATTTTAGCAATATATTAGCAATATGCCAGGTATGCCAATATAGTTTAAATCTTGTCACATGGAAAGTGACGATTTTCCTTATTTTTTGTGTGCAATGTATATGTGCGCAATAATGTTATGTGTGCAACCTGCACGTGTGTAATTAAGTTACATGTGCAATGTGCATGTGTGCAATGTGATATGCGCAAACGTATATTCGTATTTTTAATTATTACATGTATGCAATAATTAATACCGGTAGACAATCACTCTGGGCAATCGGGATTGTTGGTAATTGAAACTGTTGGCAAAATAATGTAGGCAAACGAAGCTATTGGCAATCGGGATTGACAAGCAGGACTCCTCTTGATAATATATATCATACAAATCTTTATTTTATATGCGTATATAATTATCTAAAAATCGTATAATTGTACGTCTCGATGCCAACAATAAATATATTTATAAATATTCAAAACAATATTCGCAATAATTATTATACTGTATAATATTATTATACTGTATATTATACTATATAAATCAGACGTTTTTGTTTGAATATTTTACAAATAGCTTCTATGTTAACCGTTACCATAAACAATTTTATTACAGCAATGCATTACAATGCACTATATTTTTTTCTGTTATCAAAAGGATTATAAAATCGAACTAAATGTTCGACTAACTATTGACGTCAAATAGACGAATCCTTGCTGCCTGGGTTGTTATTAGGATATATCTATAACATTTCAATGTATAGATACAATCACATCAAGTCGCTTTTATTCACATAATATAGATGATGTACACAAAAATTTGTTTATTAAGGCCTAATATTATGATATAATTATTGATCATAATCAAATTTATATAATGCTGCTTCTTTGACACATATTCTTTATATTAGTCATAGTAATTTAATTGGTTGCTATCTTTTTTATAACTGCTTCTTAATTTCTTAATATTAGCATTATATCTTTGTATAATTGGGAAATTGAATTTTGGTAATTATTCGTTTTGACGAACACAACTTATTGTTAGATGATCTTCACTTCGAATTTCAACATTAATCTTGATCCTTACGAAAGTCAATGATCTTGATCTTAAGCAGAGATTATGTGTCTTTAAAAAATTATAACATTATAAAGTATGAAAATAACTTTTCCTACTTTTATTTTTATACATACATGGCAATTTTTATACATACTTTTTTTTATACATACATTATTATATAGCCCGGCCGCTCCTCTCAGTGCGAAAAAAAGATCTGTGACCTCTAATTGTGCAGTTTCACATGAATTTGCAACTTTTCGCGCGAAGCGAAATTTACTTTATGTCGATCGATGCTTGAAACCCATTTCCCATGATTATTTAATGGCGGAATAATTTTCGAGGGTCAAGATCAACATTAGGGTAAAATAAAAAAGTCATCTAAGCTGTGTCCTTTAAAACGAATAGTTACGAATTTTTAAAAAATTTAAAAATTTTAGAAGTTTTTAAAGCAAAATTCATTTGCACACAAATTTAAAAAAATAATAAAAATGATAAAATATCCTGTTATTTTTACTTGTGTGAATCATGATCTACTTCACTCTTTTAATCATTTATAATACAACAATTATTTTGTCCTAAAATTTTGTAGAAAAGAATTTTATATAAATTTTATAGAAATATTTCGTTGTAATGGCAGGTACCCATACTTTTAATTAAAACAACACTCTGGAAATTGTTTCACATAATAAAAATGAAAATAAAAATTCAATCTAACATCACTAAGCAGTATTTTTTGATCGAGACACACTTTCTCATTTATCCAATTTTATAACAAATGCTTCTCCGGGTAAGACGATAAGTTCTTTGAAGTACACATCTCGATTCATTCTGTAAGTTGGTCCTACAACAACATGGCCACCATAATAAAGGAATGATAAATCCTTCATGCGCGTCTCGTTGCCAAAATTTGCAACAAATACATAGGAATTTCTTCGGGGGTACCATCGCTCAATCACAATCATTTCATCTTCAATATATCTAAACAAAACATCAAGTTAAGTTATACATATTTCTGCCAACAGTATACATCAATATAAAATAAGTCAGAAAATCTGGAGTTTGAGAAAAATATGAAATCTGTGCAACCTAAAATAAGAAAAGTATTATATCTAGTCACATATGCAAAGCATATGATACATTTTTCAAATGTATTAAATCACTGTTGTGTACTCTAGTCATCAGATTATGTTAACTTAAGAAAAATCTCAAGTCAAAAAATTCATGCAAATACAAAAAATTTTACCTAACATCACAGTTCGCCTTAATTTGACCCTCTCTTAACACCGCTTTAACGTAAATTGATGTCGTTTCCGCTCTTAGTCTTGCCATTTCTTTAATAGTGCCTGTCAAACTAGTTTCCATAGGTTTCCCAGCTTCCGGCAACCAGGTAGTAATTCCTAAGGATGAAAAACTACTGCCGGGATTATCCTTCTCCCAATACATAGGAACTAGATTATGCACGTGCGCCAAATCTTTGTGATCCTGACATTCACAATCTTCGATACCTATCTGAGTGAATAAAGAACATAACATAATTATTCTTTCTCGTAGTGATTTTTTCCTATTAAATCTCAAAGAAATCGCATCTACTGAAACATCGAATTGCTAATAATATTTGCATCATGGTGAACAAAAAATAAATAAAATATACGGTCATATAAAACACATTAAGATATGTTAAATTCATATAACATTGTTGTATATTTGCTGCAGAATATATAAATAGTATATTTTCTCTCCCCCCCCCCCCCGGCAAACAAAATATAATAATTATTATAAAATATAGAAACAACTCATGTTATTTTCTCAGTAAGCAAAATGTTAGCAGTCTGTCGGCAGTTTCTGAGCAGATTCGATCAAAATATTGCAGCAGATATATTAATATAAACATAGATTTTCTAGGTTTTAGTTGTGGAGCACTTCGATCGCGATTCATACCTCATCTCCGTAGAATATACTGGGTGTTCCAGGTAGCATCATGCTAAGAAGAGAAGCCGCCACGCTAGCGTTCTTGACGTTTATAATAGAAGCTACTCTACTAGTGTCCACGCCGCCTACAGACCAATGTATCCAAGGGTAAGCAGGTTTGTCGAAGAGTGTACCCTTCGTGACTTGCTCTATTTGTGCTTTGATATCCACTGTACTATTCGTCAAACGAAGAGTCACATCAAGTAAATTTATTCTGGATAGAATAGAGTTCCTTGCAGCGATGGAGGTAGCGGCCTCCAGGGCTTTCATATGACAAATGAAAATGTTATTCGGATGTAGAAGAGACTTCCAGTATATGAGGTTGCTCACGAATGTGTCTTCATCGACGTAATGTTCCAATCCCTGTAGATAAAAACCGTTTACTCCTCTCAACTGCCAAATTTTGATAGCCTCGCTAATGGGATGTTCTTGTAGATGATTTGAAGATTGACTCGACGAGGGTATTTCCCTTCTCGCCTTCTTCAGCGATGGCGGTATGGATAATAAAACATCATGAATAATTTCGACTGATGTAGACTGATGTAGTTCTGATGGCTCGCGAACTCTATCATTCGCAGCATCTCGCCTATTTCGTAGCGATTCAGTTCCGTTCACTTTCGCTATAGACGCTGCTTGGTTGCTCAAATTTTTTACAAAGGGATATAAAGGCAAATCCAAAACTATACTCATGTTCCTCTTTTGGATCTCGCGCACAAGAACAGAAAAATCTTCTAGCGTACCCAGCTCTCTATTCACGTCCGTCATACTACTGATTTCCGAGTAATATTCTGGATAATGCGATGCCGGAAAAATCGAATTCAATCGAATAGCTTGCACCCCAAGTTCTTTTAAATAATCTAGCCGCATAATTATTCCACGCAAATCGCCGATTCCATCGGCTCCTTTCGTCGAATCTTGAAAAGACGCCGGAAATATCTCGTAGAAAGTGCTGCCTTGCCACCATTCCACCGGAGGATCACATCTAGTGCAGGTAGTAAATAAAATAGTGATAAATTATATATGTCGCTACAGAATTTTAATTCTATGAATTAAAATTACGTGCAGTAAAATAGAAATATCTATTTTTAATAATAAATAATAAATTATAATATTATATTAAATTACTATTCATTGTTTATATAACTTATTGATGAAATCTTTATTTTTGTGCGCGTATTTATATGTAAAATATAAAGTTGAATTAATAAAATATTATTTTATGTCATTGTAATTTTTGTTCAACTCTTTTAACTGCGTGCTAAAAAAATTTGAAATATCTATTGCTCCTTGCATCAAATAGCTTTTCATAACAAGTATTCTTATCATACAAATAAAACACTCAAATCGATGTATTTCAACGTAAAATTATCAAAATTTACCATTGTTAGAAAGAATATCGCAACGCTTCATTATGTAATTCTAATTATAAGTTTGCAAATGATTTTTCATATAAAAACCAGGAGAATTGTTTAGAGAATCGCTTTCTTCAATCATAATCTTTATCGTTCTCCCGCTTATTCATATGGGTAATGCAAATAACATAACATATTGATATATACTTCTTAGGCATCGTAGCAATAACGCCAATAACGAGAGCAGTGCAGCCGATCAGTATCGACATCAGTGTCCAGTAGCACGTCTTCCGTATCAACGACCAATTCCACTTCATAAAGCGATAGTCTTTGGGTGGCTTCGGCACCATCAATTGAATCCCAACGAGCGATGGCTTACCACCGTTCTCCTGGTTGTAAAACTAAACAGTTACAGTATGAGTACATACGGCGATGTTAGCAAGCAGCAAGCGATGAATTAGTACACATCTGTGAAACTGTTTGAAAGATCGGAATCCTCTTGCCCGCTTATCGGATTCATTCCAATCATAATGCGAGACAGCAGGGTATATAAATGAAAATTGTGGGAGAAAGGCAAAAAGAGAGGGTGGCATCTGCAAACATATCTGCATCTAAGCATGTGACGTCGCAATGACAAAATGTCAATTCTAGGGTGACCAGAAGTCCTAACTTTTTAAAACATGTTTTTATGAGAAATCCTCAGAATCTTTACAGATTTCTTTAGATTTTTATTCTGATTTTTTATATTTTCACAATCCGTGATTAAGAAATTAAATGTATGTATCTCATTTTATATATGCCACCTAGTTTTATTAAAAATGTAAATTTTATTGCTCCAAACTGTAGACACTCGAAATAATAATTATGTTGCTCCTGATTTTATCATAATTTATATTTAAAAAATAATATTAACAGAATAAGAGTTAATGCCTTAATTTTATCCGCAACGCGTACGACCCTCTCTAATTGTTAGCCTAATTCCACATGGTCACCCTAGTTATTTATATTGAGATTGTATGTTATATAAGCAATTGACAAATCAATGTTCGACTTAACTGGACGTAAAGAAACATATTGTGATTGTAGCTTTGTAAATGCAATCACGACGCGACATCGTTCACGAGTGATGTATTTGACAAACTATTCCTTATCCATGCCAGACGAATGTAACAAATGCATGAAAGAACATTGATACTCTTCGCTTTTACAAGTAACAGAGACGAAATTCGTGAATCTTGCAATAATAAACATTCAATATGTTAAGCACAACAGGCCCATATACATAAATAGGATAAGGTAGTGTGTTGCCACAACCGTCAAGTGGATAATTCTATATGAAAAAATATATCGAAAATGCAAAAGTATAATTTTTTTATTTAATTTTATTTTTTATTTATTTTTAATTTATATTTATTTTTAATTTCTGGAAATTAAAACATTAGTAATATATATTTTTCTAATTTATTTATTAAAAATAAAAAAATTGAAATAGAATTACCTAGTTTTCAAATAGCTTCAAATATGCATTGTGTAGTAATTCTAATTATTCCTTATGTAAAATCAACATTTGTCGTTTTAATCAATCTACTTCTTGATTAAAACTACAATCTACTTCTTAATTATTTTCTTCATACTAATTCTATTTTATTTATAGAGTGAAAACTCTATAAAAAGTACAAAATTCCATTTTTTGTAATACTTACTAAAGCTTGAGCATCTGGTGCAAGATGCTGATAGGCAGTATTTAATTGTGTCAACAATTGTGCGCAAACGGGTTCGTTTGTATCACTACTGCTACCGCTGCTCGTGGATTCCACCATAGGATCGCGTGAGCTGGGTTCTGAAACATTCGATACAACACTTATGCTAGCAAGAATAATTAATTGCTTAATTAGTCCATAAAATAATTGAGAAAAACATACCATCGTTTAAAGGTTTACTCGAACTATTCACTATATTCATGAAGTTAAGTCCATCTTCCGTATTAATATTCTCAAGCGTTGGTGCGGATATCATCTCTAATGAAGCGCCTTCCAGAGTATTAAATATTGGCGTCAATTGTGGAGTTTTATCCGTTTGAATGGGTGGTGGACTTGGTGTTAATAAAGGACAATCAGACGCTTCTTCATCCTATTAAAAAAATTAAATACATACATGCAATAGAGTTCTCGGAGCAAATCTTTTATAGAATAGTCCATTTGCTTTTCTCTGAGTTTTACAAATCGTGAAACAATGTACTTTATGTATCATGATGTCTTTATAAATGCAATGTCTCTATTATTATATTTTTCTAAATATTATGCAAATTAGCTAAGGCAAAACATTAATGATAACTGTACCAGATTAATAGAGAATTAATCAAATTTTTGTCAAAAAAAAAAAATCGTTCCTGAATTTATCAAAAAATCTGTATTGTCGTTTGCATATATATCATATTAGGTTGCAATAGTTCAAAGGAATAGACATAGAGTACATAAAGATTAAATTATAATAATCAATATACCTGTTGATCTTGATTTATAAACAATTCTTGTGAATTCGGAGACGGTGAAAGCTCAACTGATATAGCTACTGACAAGAGATCTTCAGACTTCTGGATACTCATCTCTGTTATAAATATTACATTTGTAATTTGTATATCTATTCATATAATTTTTTCAAAAGAAGCACATAAGCCTGTACATATAAATAATACACACTCAATACATACACGCAACATACACACTTCCTCTCGCATATACACACATGTGTGTGTGTGTGTGAAATATCAATTATAGAATAACATAAAATTATAGCAAAAAAAAAACTATAATAGTTTATTTTTTAATTTGTTTTTATATTTTAATTTTTTTTCTTGCTTTATATAAAAATAACAGAGCAATTTACTTAACAATCTTAATTACTAATCAGCATGAATTTTATTATCAATAATAATGAAATAATTCTTAATTCGCTAGAAAAACTTTAATAACTTTGTTGTTCCTGCTATATAGTCTTTCTCATTATGCAAAAATACATTTCGTAAAATATTAAGAACTAAGCATTTAAAGTCTCTTCTCTTATTCGAATTAGCTTTATTTAGCAAAATGAAGAGGCGATAATGAGCAACATATATACATACATATTTAGGCGTGATTGACACTGAAAAACCGAGACATGTGAGCAAGCGATTTTGAGTCAACGATAAACGATTAAAAAATCAAGACACGGTAGTGTTTCGCACAAAGTCACACGCAGCAAAAAAAGTCACGCGCAACAATAGTGAGGCAGACTGTGTATCTATACGCGAACCGTCCAATTGAGAGTCTCAATTATATGAGAAAAGTATCTTTATATTCATTCTACATGTCCTATAAACGGAGATATTACGATGCAAAGCCCGGAACAGAAAAATTTAAAGGTAAACGTTTCCGTCCTCTAGATCATCGGCGACAAAACATACGTTTCTGCCGCAATGACGGCGTTCGCAGTAATAATTACATAACAGAGAGAGAGAGAATAGTAAAAGAAAAAAAGGAGAGATATTATTTATAATAATTGACAGAGATATTATTATTTATAATAATACTTGATATATTAAACGATACAGTTGACACTATCGGTGCAATAGTTACTAATTGTGTCAATCATTAATGTTGGTTTATTAAAAGGCCATTGCACGTGAAAAAGTTTTAGTCGTAACCGTAAGGCCATAAACAATTACAGTCAAACATTCTTATTACGTTATGAGAATGTTTAATTGAGGTTGATCAAATTAGCTTACGCCGGTTACGACTAAAACTTTTCACGTGCAATGCCCTTTTAATAAACCAACATTACTGATCGATATTGTCGATTTATATATAATTATATATATTTATTCTTTATTAGAGAATATATCTTGTTAGTTTTATACTTATTATATATTATATATATTATATATTATATATTATATATTATATATTATATATTATATATATTATATATTAAAATATATATTATATATATATAATATTTAAGTAACATACACAATAATATTTAATAAAACACTTTTAATATTGAAATGTAATAATAGAAGAATTAAATTCTCTATACTATGCATAATTTCCATTTGGTGCAATTTTTTTATATCATTACTTTTATAGAAAAAGTGTAATAAAGTTTAATTAATTAAATATATATTAAAGTAATAATTTTTGTACAATTTTTTGAATAATACATTATAAAATATACCTTATAAAATAGTATTTTTTTGTACAGCAATGTTTTGAACGGACGCGTGAACTTGGTGTGTGAACTTTTTTTTTAAAAGGTAAGTTTTTATTTATATTGTTTTGACTTAAAATGGTTTGCAATTATTATTTAAAGGAATATTTTCAAGATATTGTAATCTTGAACGGAGCTTTTTATAACTTAAGAAACTACGTAGCGATATTGTAACCGTATATATATATATATACGGTTACAATATCGCATTGTTATTAGTACATATATATATATACAATATATATATATATATATTGTATATATATATATGTACTAATAACAATGCCAACAAAACAAAACTCGTAACATAGCGAAAATAATTATTAAAATTTTACAACAGTCTAGATAAATTAAAAAGAAACGATTTTTTGGTCCTTAATAAAGTACTTAAAAATGAAGTTTAGGAACATATGATTATATCTATAAACTCGTCTAACTCGTCTAATAAGAAATCTTAAAATTTCGAGTACACATATAACTAAAAAATATGTAATATGCTTTTATTTAATTAATTTATCTGTTCGCATATATTTTATTCTCTCAATATTTTTAAACATTAATATTTTCTATCAATGCACACACGCCATATTAAAACAAATTAAAGATTAAAACTGTTTATTAAATTTTTCTTAATTTAATAATTATTATTCATAATATAATACTAATCAATTATAAGAAATAATTATTAATTGTGAAAAATCAATATTTTTTCAATCTTAAATCTATATTTTTAAAAGCTGAAGTTTAAAATATAATAAGAATTTTCATACAGCTCGCGCTTCTAACGCTAATATATAATATTCAGTTTTTTTCGGATCAGGCTTTATACAGATTATATATATATGTATATTTTATATATATATATATATTGAAAGAAAAGTCTTAAGATTTTCGTACCTATGTCTCAATAGACGTGACGGTGACAATCGATGAGCTCGACCGAGCTCTGGCGAAGAAGCTTCGTCAAAAATATCGTAAACCCCAAGACCAAGAGACACTTATTGTTAGATAACTTATTTGTGCGGATACGCTTGTCTGTGAAAAATTTACCACCTGATTTTTTACAATCGGCCTTCGCAAAAAACACAATAATAACGTTCGCATGAATAATTATCGTTGATAAAGACGAGAACAACGATGTGGATGTCTCAAACGATGACTACCGCCATCGCCATCATCACTGTCTCTTATATCCTTAGGAGACGATAGTGGAGAGAGAACCGCGTACTTCACATATTATATTTAGCAATGCAATATCGTTTCGTGTTCCCCTGCTGACCGACCATCCCACCGTCCGTCCAGCCGACTGACGCCTCGTTCTCTCTGCGATTCTGCGCTTTAACAACGGTGCGGCACGCGCGTGCGATGTGTCATGCATCATTTGCATTTAGCAGCGACAGCACAAATTCATAGTACAATACATGTAACAAAAATTCTTTAATGAAAAAATATCACTAAAAATATTCAAACAAATATACATATACCGGTACAAAAATCGATAAGCAAAGATGTTTTTTTTTCATGTGATATAATATTTACGTATTCATAATATATTTACAATGAGTAATTATTTATACTATATTCCTATTAAATATCGGTGTTAGTTTTTCAATCTAATTCGAATTGTTCCTAACATAATTTAAAATAACATAACATAAAATTAGTTGTTGATTAGATGTTGTTAGAAACATCGAAATAGTTATGCAACATTCCGTATAGTCTATTAATAATTAGTACTAATTGTAAATACCTAACCGGACATTGCTAGAGAGAATGGAGAAAAATGAATGAATATATAAATTTGAAAAGAAAATATTAAATATTTTTCCGTTCGGCATGCTTGTCAAGTGTGTAAACATGAAATAGGAGAGCGTTATCAAAATCATATTACTTAAAATATTTTATATTATATTTCTCATTTTGTATTCATTTATACGAAATGTTGGAAATTGTAGGTGAATGTTTAACACATCTATTATTAAATTATATGTTTAACCTTTTGCAAAGAACAAATTTATTTGTTATGAGCCCTTTTATGATATATTGTAAAAAATACGATTTAAGCTATCAGTTTCTTAAATCATATTTATCGGTTTTCCAAATCCGTTTACCTTCTTTAAATGTAGTAAATTTGTGAATATAAATAATAAAAAATATGGTTAAGAAAATAAATTATTTATTAATACATCCTATTTTTTAATGAAAACAGCTGTATATCTTCTAAACTTAACGTCATACAAAAGAAAGTTTTAGACGAAATTTACAGGATTTTAGGAGAAAAAAGGTTGATAATCTTGAATTTTAACAAAAAGATCATTTTTCAAGATTATGTAAAAAGTCAACTTAGTTTTTTTAAATAGAAGCACCCTAATTTTTTTATATAAATTGATTCCTCATAATATTTCCTTGCAATATTCATATAAAAAGTTATAAAGGTAGAATTGAAATTGATATATAAGTATACTAGATATTATTTTACACTTCTCCAAACTTTTAAATTGCTATTAAACGTTATTAGAATATAAAGATAAAAAAATTAGCTTTTTAAATAATCGAACTATAATTATTCAAAATTTGTGGAATCTTCATATACATATGTAGAAAACATCCGTGAAAAAAATTCCATAGTAATTAACTTTCAATATAGTTTGGCTGTACGTCAAGTTTAGGAGATATACAGCTGTTTTTAATAAAATGAGACACTCTGTGCATATATAATATCTATAATTATTTTAATATTTTGTATTTGTATATTTTGAAATGACGATATTTCTTTCTGAATAAGTACATTTTCTTGTTATTTGATTATTTTATCATCTCTTTCATTTTCAATTAGTTCTTATTCTGGCCGCAATATTACTGAGGGGACGCTAGTGCACAGCGAGTTTTACTACTTTCGTAAGACCAGCGGTCTTTGTCTTTAACTGAGTACTATAGTATGGAGCGAGCCTTCCATTGACAATTGATACGAAGCCTTCCATTGACGTATAAACGTCAATGAAGCCTTCCCTATACTATCCTATAGAAAAAACGGAGCATCAATCAGCGGATCCCTGACAAAGAGGGAAGTCCACCAAACTCTTTGTATCCTTTTCTAAAAATTCCCCACCCTTGAAGGCTCGCTCCAATATGTTATAGAGCTCAATCGTCTTTAATACTATCTCGTCGGTGACTATACATTTCTCTTTTTCCCACATTGTTACAGTATCTTGCAAGTATTGATGATTTCCATTTTAGGAAATCTTTTCGTTTCTGACTAGTATGCTTATAAAACAGCCGAAATTTAATCTTGTGCAAAAACTCAAGAGCAACGCCAAGGCGTTTCTTATATTCGAGGGCGTATTATTGCTTGGATCATACGGACTCTGGCGTTGTATGAACACCTCGCAAGGTAAATTGCTCTTTCTGTTTCCCAAAATTTACAATTTCTAGGTTACTTCGCATTGTGATATATTAAATTATATATATTATGCTTACTCTCTTTTTTACGTGTACTCTCTTAAATAATTTTAATCCTAAATTTGTTCTTAATCGCATATATATTATCTAATACTTCATGCACTTAAAGTGAATATATATTCGAGATATCAAAGAGAGTGTAAAAGAGAGAATAGTGAGCAGATGTAACTAAAAAGAACATCTCTTAATTATTTTGATTATATGTAATGCTTAATATATGTAAATGTATCAAATCATAAGATTTCTTCTGCATAAAGTGTAGCATCAGTGTAGCAATCAAATCTGTGAATAGTGCTGTGAGAGAATTTTCTTAGTTCTAAAGAATCCTTTCTTATCTCAACATAATGAAATTAGTATATTAATTTTTCTAAATTCTACAACAGATTTCAGATATTATATGCATCAACATTTCCCAAGTATATTAGAGAGCTATTACTTAGTTGGAGAAAAATTATCTGGCAGTGATCAATTGAGGAGATTTGATTACACAACCTGGACACAAGAATGTAATGAACATTAAACCTTCATGGCGTTCCTGAAATTTGTAGCAGCGATAATTCTTGGTGGAGGTATAGGATACGGTTTGCTTGTTATTGCTTCACCCAATGAATCAGAAATTGTGAAGGTAATTAAAAAATTCATATAATTATAATTACTGAGATATATAATTATTAAAACAATCACTGATAGATGGTTTTTTGTTATTTTCATATAAATAGATGATTTGATATTTTGTCTATCTTACACATGATGCATTATAATATTATAAGTGACTTATTTTAAAGATGTCTCATATAAAATAGCAAAAAGAAGTTTTGAAACTGTTTTATTGACTAATATAATAATTTTTATTCTTGCAACAATGTACGATTTCATAATTGTATTGATAGATTGTTGAAATGTATTTTGTTTATTCAGTTTTATTCCAAAATCACAGTGATTGTACTGGATATTATGTAAAAAAAGCTTGTTGCATTCAGTCATTAACTGATTTTTGACTGACAAAGATCTGAATAAAGATAGAAAGTTTATTTTTATAGTTTTTGCAATTAAAAGCAAATTATTGAGAGTAATTTGCTGTGAGTATTATATTACATTAGTGTTCAAAGATTCGTACTATTTTGAAAACTTCACTTAAATTGCATATTTTAACTAAGGAAATTCGAATTCCCCTAAAAAAATTCTATTCAGATTCTTTTTATTTACAAATTATTTATAAATTATTTCAGCATCTTCCGCCGCGTTCATCGCAGCAGCAGAACTTTTTCAAACTATATAAACAACAACCTGAAGCATTTATGAGCCAAGGAAGAGTGAACACTAAGGAGTATAAGCCTCGAGATAGCACAAACGTTATTGAAAAATAACATTCGCATACTAAAATGGATTCCACTGAGCTCATAGAAGGAAGTTTGCCAGATCGCATTACAAAGAGAGACCGTGAACGAAAAAATATTATTGAAAGACGAAGAGAAGAACGGCAATCACTCGTTGTGGAATCTGAGCAGACCAATTATTTTAAAGACTCATTTTATTCTTCTTGCAAAAAGATTAAAGATATGCTGGATGATGCAGCTAGCATACCATCCTCGGCTTTGCCGGGAATTTTTGAGAAATCCAATAAAGAAATCCAATTGCTTAAGAACTACTTATTGCAATCTAAAATATTTCTGAAAGTTTATGACATAAGACGCGCACAAGAAAACTTGCAGATGTTAGAGAACGAAGCTTCTGAATTAGAAATGAAACTTTTGCCTAAGAAAAAGTTTGGATTTAAGAATCGTAGAATCGTAAAGAAGCCTTCTGACAAGGGACATGATATCACGGATGGCTTAAAAGATGTCAAGATATCCGAGAGCATCATAAACGGTTCGATAAAGCAAAACAATAAATTGTCAAGCAAGTACGGAGATAATGCTTGTATGCTTGTGGGCAAGGTGAACGAGCAACTGGTATTGGACGCTGAGAATGTAAATAAAAATGACATTCTACTTTCTGATCTGATTCAGTGTACTGTGCGAATATATGGTACACCTAGTACATTGCATATGGTAAATCTAAAAAAATGCACTGTATTAGTAGGACCGGTGACATCCTCTTTGTTTGCGCACGACTGTAGTGAATGCGTATTTGCTTTTGCATGTCAACAGATGCGATTACATTCGTCGACAGACTGTACCATTTATTTGCATGTTACAAGTAGGGCAATTATAGAAGATTGTACAAAGATATATGTAGCACCTTACAACTGGTCTTACGAAGATCAGATGAGCCACTTTAATTTAGCCGGCCTTGATCCAAAAGTTAACAATTGGAACTGTATAGATGATTTTAATTGGCTATCCAGTGAAAAACATTCACCAAATTGGTCCATTCTTGAACCAGAACTTCGAGTGAAAACGTGGGATTAAACATTTGTAAGAAAAGAAAAAAAAGAGCGCCTAAAATTATCTATTATAATTGAAACGTTTTTAAGATACTTAATTTCTTTTCTAAACGTCCAAGCATTGGTTTATTTATATAAATAATTTATAAATAATTCTGTATATGTGTGTATGTATGTGTATATATGTATGTACACATGCATACGCACGCACCATACACACACACACACACACACACATATATATATATATACACGTAATATGTATACAAATATATGTGTGTGTGTATACTTTTTCACCAGATAAAAGTTATGTGTTTTATATACTTATAATGTCTAATAAATAATCTTTGTGCAATATATACAATTATATTTTATAATGTACAATGGCAAAATCCTCTCAGTAATCGTAAAAACCGAGATTTTCTGCTACTTTGGAATCGTCCCTCAATTTCCTACTCTATTTTTTCTCTTTGTTAAATTCCCATTCTATAGTATCATGTATAAGAAATAAAATCGTAAAAAGTTGAATCCTTTGCAAGTTAATAAGTAAAATTCATAAGTGTGAACAGCAAGATTGAATACACATATGAAATTGACTCTTATAGATTGGCGTTGGGTATCCCTACAATATTCACATTTTTATTGCGGATAAAGTAAATTTTTGTGAACGATGTCATCTTGTATATCTTCCAATAATCTCTTTACTGATCGAATCAAGTGCATAATATCTGTCCGCCACTATGGGAGAGATATTCCACAATTAATTAAAGTTTCGAGGTACCCGACACAAGTTATATGTAACTAAATGTTTGAGTGGAATATAAAAAAATAAATAGTGATAAGAGATAAGAGTAAGTATCAAAATAACAATTTATTAAATTATATAAATAAACTTTTTGATCACATATAGCGAAATTCTGTGAATTCTATCTTCTCCACTATTTCTAGTTAGTAAAAAAATAAATGGAGATTTAACATTGAAATTTTTGATGTAAAAAATTAACATATTAAAATAGAATAAATTCAATATTTTGTTATCTTCAAAAAAGCATTACAAAAACTTTTTTTTTTTAATATAATGAATGGGAAGATAAATAATTTTAATAAAATCTTTGCATTAATTTTCTTTATGTTTCAATACAGTTTCTACATTATTCTTTATTTCAAATTTTACACATTTATTCGTTTATTGATCATCGTTCTCTAAAACATCGTTCTTTTACATTAAATATTCATATATTTAATAAGTAAATGGCTATGCCTATGCCATCTTGTGGTGATGCCATTACTAAATCTCAAAACTTGTCCATTTAACATTTTACTAGAAAGTCCCTACAATACGCCACAATCGCCACTCGCCACATAAAAATTATAGAGAAAGAGAGAAAAGACGGAAAATGCAAGAAGTTTAGTTACAAAGAACAAACCTTTAGCTTTCGCTACTAAACATTTCGGACATGGAAACTGCTCGACCAATTCTTATTATGTTTATAGTTATTTTGTACGATCTGTCAAAAGAAGGTTAATTGCTCGTGATATTATCAGATATTATTTGATATCATTCTCGATATTCTGTTCGAAGATCTATACGTCAACGAAATATCTGGTAAAATCATACGTATTTTTAATCATAGTTTTATGAATTTGACGTTTATGTGCGCATCCTCGATTAAATAATATGTAACAATATGTAAATATATTAAAGCACAGAAAATATTGAAATATTTTTTGATTGAAAACTCTTTGCACACAAAGAATGTAATTTCAAAACATCTTCAATTTTTTTAAAGTCTTATAGAATACAAATAATTTAGTTTCAAATATTCAAAGTTCTTTTGTGTGAGATAATCTTATTAGATTGGAAGCATCACACCAAAAAAAATCCAAGTAGAAAATGAGCTAATAAGAACCAAGCACAGAAAATAGACGCAACAAAAATTATCTACAAATCTTTAATAATCTTGAAATGTTAAGGTCCTTTCTTTGGACCATATCTTTAATCAACTAATACAGAAAATTCATGTGTCCTGACTTTACCTGGGTTACATCTCGCTATCAGTTTCAGCCATTAAGAGATGATAAGAATAATCTAAATTGTTGGATATTGTAAATCGCAAAACGAGTGATTATAAAGCGATCATAAACTGATATACAAACTGTAATAACATAAAAAAATTCAAAGTTAAAAAATTAGAATATATATATATTAATATACTATACTATATGAATTAATTGATAATAAAAATCATCAAATAATAAAAAGGCTATAGGATACAGTGCAATTAATCGGTATAGCAATATATTTACAACTATATGTGTTAGTTGTAATTTTAATAGAAACAAATGTGTATTTTCCAAGCATTTTATTTTTACATGTATATATTTATCTTCTATTATTAATTTTGTTTAACATATATGATTTAGTGTATTTACATTTTTTTTATATTGATTTAATGAACAATTTGTTATAATATTTCAGGATCATGGAGTGGCTATTTGGCAAGCGTATCACTCCTGAGGAAATGCTCAGAAAGAACCAAAGAGCATTGAACAAGGCAATGCGAGATTTAGATAGAGAAAGAGTAAGAATGGAACAACAGGAAAAGAAAATTATAGCTGACATAAAGAAACTCGCAAAGGATGGACAAATGGTAATCTAACTTTTATTCTGTTATATAATTATTTAATATCATTTTTATTTTCTTCAAATTATTATAGGATGCTGTGAAAATTATGGCCAAAGATCTAGTTAGGACAAGGCGTTACGTAAAAAAGTTCATGCTGATGAAAGCAAATATTCAAGCAGTGTCCCTAAAAATACAAACTTTACGTTCCCAGAACACAATGGCACAAGCTATGAAAGGAGTGACTAAAGCAATGCAAAACATGAATAAGTGAGTATAATATAATTTACCAAATACTATAATTTATTAACATGTGTCAAATATTTTTATTGCATTATTTATTTTGTATCAGTTATATAATTTATTTATATTTATTAAACAGAGAATTAAAGTATAATTTTTATAATTTCTTTAGTATATTTCCAAATATCATTAATTTGATTTGTATTTTTTATCATTTTTACAGACAATTAAACCTACCACAAATACAGAAAATATTACAGGAATTTGAAAAGCAGTCAGAGATAATGGATATGAAGGAAGAAATTATGAATGATGCAATAGATGATGCAATGGAGGATGAAGGGGATGAAGAAGAAAGGTATCAGGATTTTAATATACATAAGTGTTCCTTATGTCTAAATTGTTATAATAAAGAATTATTAAACATTTATCAATTAATTGTAAATTAAAAATTACTTATAAGTAATATTTGTTATTAGAAAATGATACATCTATTAATCTTATTTTCACAGTGACGCCGTAGTCTCTCAGGTATTGGACGAATTAGGTCTACAGTTGACAGATCAACTCTCTGGACTACCACAAGCATCTGGATCATTAAGTGTAGCTGGTTCTAAGCAGCCAGTTGCTGCTGCAGCAGGCAATGAGGAAGGAGGTAATCTCGGAGATGCTGACGCGGACTTACAAGCTCGACTCGAAAATTTGCGACGTGAATAAATCAAGATTTAAAATATTATAGTTAAATAATGTACAAAAAATGTAAAAAGAATTAACTTTCTACTGGACATTAGGCTTTAAAGAAATAGCACTAATTGAGTACTCAAATGCTTGTGTATACTTAATGTAAGTATAAACTTAAAATAAGTATCTTGTTTGCATACTTTTTGCATAATTTTTCTCGAATATTTGAGCTTTATATTTTATATGCTTGAATTTTATAATTGCTTCCATAGCGAACATTCTCTACAAATGTCTAAGTTTCTAATGTAGATACATGCAAAAAAAATGCTGTATAATAAAATGTATAATATAATAACATATATAATTATTCCCTTTGGGCCATGTTTAATCAATATTCAATCTTCCTTTTTTAACATAACTTATCCTACATTTTTTAATTTATTTTACATTTAGATTTATATATATATATATATATATATAATGCATCGTAGATAAGATGTGCATATAAATTTATTCAAATCTTCCGCTAAGGTGACCAACAGCACCTGAAAATTGCACACTTTTTTCCAGAAAATCATTCTATAGCGACCTACGGACAATCCTATTGATTACAAATATCCTAATTTTAATACGATTCTTTCTGTATTTTGGTCGTAGTATGAAATTGCGAATTCATAATTCATGGCCGATCGACAGAGGTCTCCATCGTCACTCCTGTCGGCCCCTTAAAATTTGTGTATGTATATGTATTTAGAGTCGCCATCAGACATCAGACCGGCGTGGAAAATAGATTTTTAATGCTTAGTAGTATTCCGATTTCTTCTAATCACTCAATTCTTACAAAATAAGGAAGAAAAACACCAATATTGAAGTTGTCCATCGTAATGATAATTTATTGTCATCGCGGTTGTCTCATTCAAAACAGTGATGGTTTCCAATATTTTTTCATACCGACGAGTTTGACGTTTTAGCGTCTGATCACATCTGACAAAATCTTGTGCATTAGATCTATTCGTATATGAGAGATTGATCCATTCGATACGTAGAAATATATAGAAAAATCCAAGAAAATGATTACAAGCAAATAGAAATTCCAAGAATTCGACTGAAAATCAAGGTAATGGAGAGAGAAAAACAGGGAGAGAGAGGGAAAGAAAGAGAGAGGGGTGTATCGCAGGTATATTGAAAGAAGAGAAAATGATAATTTATACTGCCTGCGACGGTTATATCACGAGTCACGATTGCCCTTTAACCATTACACGTGATATGTGCGATACGCATGCCATTACTGCATTCCTGTGAAGAAAACTAACACATGGCATCTTATAAGTAGAGCTTGATATAATACGACGATTAATCTCGCGGGGTACATTTAATAGATACCGAAGACGAAACGTATAAATAAGATATCTTAATGCGATAGCACAATAAGATTATCAGAATATGATATATTACTCTGGCAGATTGTGACGTCACTCGCGGCAAATTCGTGTCGTCCAGGTCGTATTTCGCAAACACAAGCTCGTGAGTACACATATTCCAACGTTAGAATTTATACAACTTTCAAATCTCGAATAATTTTCAAGTAAAATTATTATAACTACATATATATCGTTTCCAGAACGTCGACTATTTTTAAGAAAAAGTTGTCACAGTCAAAATGAGTCAATTGCAGACTCATTTGATCGCTGCTGCTATTGGGGCAACTATCGGTGTTATAAGTGCAGCTAGTATTTTCATTTATCAGAAAGTTTTGGAGAAACAACAACATGCTATGAAAAACGCTCACTTAGATGAAGTCGACCGTCGCCTCACGGAATTACAAACAGAATTAGAAAGATTGAGGTAACAATAAATGCAATTATCTCTTTATGAATTAATGTTTTAGATTATATACAGAGAACATATTCCTAAAATATTCAGTCAAATATTGTATTAATTGATTAATTAGATGTTTATAATTTATAAATCTAAATAGATATTAGATTTTTCTATTATTTTGTAAAAATTTTTAATGTCTGTATGTTGGGAAAACAAATATTTGAGGATTTATATTTATATAATATTTTTTTCATCTGAGTGATTAGTGAGACACATAGGTAAAATTTGGTCAAATATTTTAAGAATATTCTGCCTATTTTTGATTGAGAATTGATTATAAAATAATATATGATTCTTTGTCTTATTTTAGAGTGCAACAAGGTCAACAGAGAAAGAAGAAACTTAGTCGTAAACATGATAATGATAATACATGTACTGTAACGGATAATGATACTGATGGCTTTTCAACAGCAGCCACAGATGTTGGCGATGATGAATTTTTCGATTGCTCAGATAGTGAAAATAATATAAGTGACATTGAAAATAGGTCAGTTTATTATTTATACATTTATTATTCACTTTGTTTATATCAGAATGCTAAATTTGAAGAAGATTCATGAAATTTGACTTATGAAGAACACACATTTTTGTACATATTCAAATAGATTGCTTTAGATTGAAAGTTATTCTGTTTTGATAATATTTGGACATGAGATTAATCTATAAGTCTTTTAAAAAAATCTTATGTTTATGGTAGAGAAATCCTGGCTTTCTTTTCTTTGTTACAAAAATCACAATTTTCAAAACTTAAAAGGAAAAGATTGCATTATATGCTTAGTGATGCAGGACAATTGAAGCCACCTACTCTGGATTAGACCTTTCCATCTTTGATGTACATCACCATCATGAGGGATACGAAGAAGATGATTATCTTAAACTACGAAATCTCACAGACAGTTATCCAGATAATATAGATGTAGTATGGAGATATGCCAGAAGTTGTTACAAATATTCGAATTGTATCACTGATTCAAATGCGAAAAAAGTTACGATCTGTGCAGGTATATAATTGAATTTATGTACAAATCGAATCTCTGATTACATTCGCGAATAGAAATATTTAATTAAAATAATCATTTTTCCAGGAATTAATGCCTGTGAAAAGCTTCTTACTATATCAAACGTGTATCTGCATAAATGGTATGCTATACTCGTGGGTGTACATGGTGAATTTTTGCCAATAGCAGAGAAAATAAAGAACGGTTACCGTTTCAAGGAACATATAATGAAGGCCTTAGAAATACGTCCAAATGATGCTGATCTACATCATCTACTTGGCAGATTCAGATACGAGGTGGCTAGCTTAGGTTGGATAGAAAGAAAGGTATATATTTTGATCACATGATTTAAAAGCTCACATAATGTTGAATATACAAAATGTCCTTCATTAAATGCACTTTTTTTGGATTGCAGCTAATTTCGAGTCGATTTTCCCTTCACGAAAATATCGAGATACCTATAACTTTTAAAATATAATTATATTGAATTAATAATATTGAAAATACACAGAGCTTTTCGAAAATTAAAAGAAACAAAGAAAGAAATAGATAATGAAATCATATTCTTCAGTTAATTTTAAGTAGATATATTTTCGTAGAAGTTTTCAATTTCAAGCTCATTTATGAAGATATATTATGTTTGTAATAATTTCTTTTCTCAATATTAATGTTAAAGGAAAATGCGTTTAATGTAGGACATTCATAATATATAATTATTGATTTTTTAATGATTTTTTATTTTTTTGGTATTAAGGTTGCCACAACATTATTCTCGGAGCCACCAAGTGCCTCATACGAAGATGCAATTGATAGCTTCCAGAAAGCGGAGAACTTTTCAGTCGAAGTAAATCTGCAGAATCGACTATTTTTAAGCAAATGTTACATAGCATTGAGCGAATATGAATTGGCTTACGATTGGTTGGACAAAATTTGCGACTTATCAGTTGTGAGCAAAGACGATAAAAAAATACAAAACGAGGCTCGTCAACTTCTTATCCAATATTCAAGATACCGTCAGTAGCATGGGAGTTTTAATAGATCTGGATATATTCATATGTTCTCTCTTTCCTCCTCTTCCCCCTCTCCCCCTTCCCTTCTCTTTCTCTCTCCCCCCTTCTATTTCTCTCAACATATTAATCATGTGATATACGTATAAACAATTTATAGTTAAATATAAGAAAGGGACAGAGGGAAGGGAAAAGAAATGTACAAGCAATTTTAAAGTTATACGGACAGAAATATATAACAATTTTATCACCAATAAACTTTTATATAAAGTTGTTTAAAATGGCTTACATGTTTTTAATTAAAATGGTTACATGTTTTTTGGTAAAAAATTTAAAATAGCATGAAATATTTTAGGAAACAAGTTTATAATGAAATATTAGAAAAGTATATTTTAAAATTTTGTCATCTAAATATTGGGCCTACCGTTTTATTATATATCTTATATTTAAAAAAAAATGTAAATTATATTATAGGGTATTATTATATTATAGTTATGGTTTTATCTTTTTATTATCTATTTCCTAATAAAAATAATGCAATAGAGTATAATAAGTGTGCAAAGTTATTTCATGTGTTTAAACATTTTCATATACATATACATTAATGAATCTTTAATCTCCTATATAATTGTAAATATTTGTGATATTTTAATTCGCAAAAATGTTAATATACTTGAATATATATACATAATTTTCTTAAGTATATGTATATATATTTTATATTATCTCACATTACTGTTAAAAATACATATAACATAATTAAAGTAATGAAAAGTAAAAAAAAATTAATACAAAAAATTTATTGCTACTATATTCTCACATATATATATTTTATTGTATTTTAATTATTTAATATAATATCTGTATATATTGTAGTGGACCTTCTTATTAATAGGTCAAGGTTTAATATTAGATGCAATATAATGAGGTTGCCCCCATTTTACTCCCAAACCGTAAAATTCAGGGCCATGATGGTATCGTCACGTCCATATATTATTTTTCATATATTATTTTCTATATATTATTTTCCAGTACACCGAGAGATAGATACGTGTTGTTGCACAGTTGAATCATTACCCTCACGCTACTCACGTGCGTTAGCATGTATGTATGAATGAAAAGGATTTTGCACCGGGTTTTTTTGTATTAAATTTTTTCTACTTTTGATTACTTTAATTATGCTGTCTTTATCAAATCTTTCCAATTGTTATCAAAATAGTGCTGTCAATAAATATCATATTACTATCAATAAATTTATACATATAATGTATAAATTATTCCCAATATATATAATTATTATATAGGGCACATAAAGCAAAAATAGAATACTTTCGTTATATAAAGCGAATCCAAGCTATCGATTCAGCTTATTACAAACTCGATTAATTCAGCCGTTACTAAAATCCGATAATCTAAGACTCGCAATTAAAAAGCACGCGTATAGATGCGCGGTCCATCTCGCTGTTGCTGCGTGTAGCTTTTTTACTTATTGTTAGCGCGAGACACTATCACGTCTTGATAAATATTGTGCTAAAATCGAATATTAAAAAAGCTAGCCGAATAAAAATACTAATAGTATGATATTATGTATAAAAAATAATTTATTATCAGATGAAGAACCCTCCAATCTTTTTATCGAGACAGCCCTCCTATATATACTCAACAGATCAATAATGGTCCAACACAGCATGTACCAACTCAACTGGTAGAGACCAGAGAGAGAGAGTGAGGGTGAAAGAGGTAGCAGGGAGAAGCCCCTATAAAATCAGGAGGAAGCCAGTAAAGACACAGTGTTTTCCCAGGAAACAGTAGAGATCCAATGTTCATAAAGGGTGCTTCAATTGCACAGTGCACATGTGAAAGTGAGTTTCGAAATATCGCATTTTAATATGAATTTTTGCCATCTCTATTCCAAAAGAACGTGAGAAATCAATTTGAATTTCCTTGTTTCTTTACATGGATTAAATGTGAGATATCATTTTTGGAGTTCTTGTGTAAATCGTTGTTAATAATTGAGAGAGTGAATATTTTAAGCTTAAATGCAAGTGGCGAAGATCGTGAAACGTGTGTGAAATCAACCGAAAATCTTATACTCAGATATATACATAGTGCATATTATTTTCAGGATATCTATTTCGAGATTGTAATGCGCGGTATTTTACGTGGTACATTATACTGTGCTTTGTGGTATGGTAGTATAGTAGCAGGCTTTTTATTCATTGCCTGTCCGCTTCTACCATTGTTATTGTTTAGTCCACCGAGATTTCGAAAATGTGGAGATCTCTTATTTTCGTGTTGGGAACTTTATCCTACCGTAAGCAAATCTATTAATTAGTAATATTACGAGTTGTATTACATCATGTTATAATTATGTTATAATTGGGCCTCAATCATTCTCGATTATGGGAATTTTAATTTTAGGATCTTAAATATTTTTCTAGGCTCTGTTGAACATGTTCGGCGTAAAAATCTATGTGTCTGGTGATCATATATCCCCTCACGAATCAGCCGTGCTCGTGATGAATCACAGAACAAGGGTAGATTGGAACTTCTTATGGGCGGCAATGTATCAAGCGTGTATGCCGAATGTAGCCTGTCATAGATTGAAATTTATTTTAAAGGACCCTATACGGCATATTCCTGGTCCTGGTAATGCGTTTTGATTTCTTCTATGGTGGTCCCATAATTACTGGTACAATTGCTGGCAAGGTGATGATTCTACATGAAAGAATAAATCGAAAATATAGAATAATATTTTTTCATATAAGACTTTGTTTCTGAGAAAATTAACTTCAAAATTAAAAAATTAATAGCATATCTACGTTCTATTAAATTTAAATGACCTTATGTTATATCTTTGTCTTGACAACGACTATTAACATATAAATAGAAAAGTACAATATTCCATTTAATAAAACAATTTAAAATAATTTGTTACACAGAAACAATTGTGTATAAAGTATTGAGATAAACTTTTTTTAGCAAAGAAAAAAATTATATAAATATGAAAAAATTTATTTTATATATATTTCAATAATCATGTTGAGATAAATTTGATAATGTATAATACAAGAAATCGTTAGAGATTTAACAGCGACTATTAACGACTACGTTTAGCTTGAAAAGTGTAGCTTTTCCAGTGCCAATACCACCTCATCTCAATTTAATTAAAGCCCGTACTGTGAGAATCGACAGACCGATGAAAAACGCTGTGTGAATCAAAGCTTACAATTAAAAGATCAGAGAAGTGATGAGTAACAGTATCGCGTCATATCTAATAAAAAAATTTATCGACTATTATTCTGACTTAAAAAAGTGTAATATGTTATCAATTTTTCAATTTATAAAGTCAATTTTATCAAAAACAAAGCTTCGTAGAAAAAAATTTGTTCTACATGTTTGATTTTTTTTTCATGTAAATTCATTATTTTCTCGGATGTACCAGTATGAGACATTCCATACACACACATATATATATATATAATAACGCTTTCTATGCATTTATAACAGGATGGATAATGCAAATGAATGGTTTCCTTTACATAACGCGACGCTGGGAAGAGGATCAAGGTCGATTGTCGCGTACTCTTGATTATTTGATCGCGTTAGATAGTCGCACGCAGTTGCTGATATTTCCCGAAGGCACTGATTTGACAGAAAGCAGTAAGGAGAAGTCGGACAAGTATGCCATGCAGCATCATTTACCACGATATACGTATACTCTGCATCCGAAAACGACGGGTTTCGCTTATCTGGCCCAGCATCTTCAGCGCGCGAGCTATCTCGATGCTGTGTACGACTTAACGATAGCATATCCGGACTACATACCGCAATCTGAAATCGATCTGATCAGGGGTAAATTCCCGGATGAGGTGCACTTTCATATAAGACGAATATCATCCGCAGATATACCGATGCACGATTTGACTTTGAGGAAATGGCTGGAGAACAGATGGTCTGACAAGGAGGGGATATTGAAGCGATTTTACGAACAGAAAGCATTCTCCGACGAAATTTGGCCAGTAACGAAAATGTTGCCGTTACGAGCCGCATTTGGATTCTGGAGTATATTAACAGGTATGAACTCTTGAAATGTATGATCTTTCACTGTCAGGAAAAAAAATAATAAAAAGATAAATAATAAAAGATAAATTTTTTTTATTAGGTATGACGATACTGTTACTCATCATTTCTCCGATCTTCCAATTGTGGGCTTTGATTCACGCAGCGTTTTTCATCGGACTGTCGATTCTCAGTACGGGCTTTAATCAAGTTGAGATGGGGTGGTATTGGCGCTGGAAAAGCTACACTTTTCAAGCTAAACGTAGTTAGTCGAGATATATTTTAATTTATACAGTCTAATTGAGGAATCGTAGCTCTTTATCTCTGTGATAACATTGTACATACAATCGTAAAATTAGAAGGCACATTATTCCAAGAATTTTGTGTAATATCACATTTTAATGTAATCAAAACATACAATTATATTGCTTTAATTATTTTACACTTCTATATCTTGATATCGTGGAGGTTTAAAAATATAGTAGTATAGCACAGTGAAAAAAATGAGAATATATTGATATTAAAAGTCTACTTGCAAAATTGGAAAATACCGATACATGAATGATATTTTTGTTACCTATTTTAATCTTTATTTGCAAAAATCGGATTTGTATTTGAATCACTATTGAGAAATTATATATTTTGGAATTCATCTCTTACTACAAAATCATACTCTTCTTATGAGATGTAAATATCACATTTTTAAATATGAAGTAACTAGAATATTAATGTTTCATGTCAAAATAAAATTAAATTTTTAACAGGAAAATATACACTACTCAAGAAAAAATAAAGAATGATTTTTGCCCGTCGAATATTGTTTAATTTGAAAATATTATAATGTAATGAAAAATTATCGCGAAATAATTTAATCAAATAAAATAAAATAATCACAAAATAGTGCTTTAAAAAGCAGAGTGTCTCTACTTTTATTCTCTTTGAGAGAATTTTGAAAATGCAATTTGCTTATAACACTGCACTTGATTAATGAATAAAGTATTTTGTTCCCCTTAAAAATCTCTAATTTTAATGTATCATGTTGAAAAAAACACACATACACGATTTGTGAAATTCAACATGGAACACAACTTTCACGTGATGTACATTAAATAACAACGTTTATGCCGGCAGTACTTGTCAATTCATTAAAATGTAGAGATAAATTTAAAATCGCATTTATGATTATAGTGAATTTTGCGAAAGGAATTTTTCCAATATATTTCCAATACATTATATTAAAATTGAACATTTTTAAGGGACAACTTGTCTGTTAATCAATCGCAATTTCATAACCAATTTTTTTTTAATTATTTAAAAATTAAAAAGTAGAGGACTTTTGCTCTCTAAAATTATTTTTAAAATTACTCAATAATAATTTTTTACCAAGTTATGTAACATTTTCAAATTGAACAATTTTTGGCGAGAAGAAAGCGTTCCCTATTTTTTCATGTTATGTATTTCATGAAAATGTATCTATTGTACTTTTTTAACATATATATTGTATAAATTTCTTTTAGAAACTTTTTCTTATCAAAAGAGAATAGCAATATTTTGGAAAATCTATTAGTTTTTATTGCAACAAATTTCTGATAAATATTGATATAAACAAATGCAATATTGATATAAACATACTGATGTAAAATATTTTTAACTGTGTAAATTTCATAATGATGAAGAGATGTAAAGCAGTATAAAAAGTTTCTAGACAATTAATTTTTTCTATGTGCGATTTTTATGTGTAATATGTATATTTCTTTGTTTAATGTAAAGTCGCTTTATGTTTCTTGAACTACATATATGTGCAAAATATTATTTCCAATATAAAACACGTATAAATGTTACATGTAATAGGCAATATTGTGCAATTTATAGATATATCTTAGAAAATATTTATTGTTTCTATAATGTTTCTCGATTAGAAAGTGTAGATTAATTATTAAACGATTTTTCAAACATAACAAGAAGTGAATTCATGTGCCAAAAAGATAAGCAGTAAAAGAGAAAGAGAAAAGGGAAAGAATGAGGAAAAGAAAGAGAGGATAAGGAGAAACGAGGGAGAGAAGGGCGAGAGAGAAAGGGCAGTAAAAAAGGAAAAGGAAAAATAGAAAAATTGATGAAAAAAGTAAAAGATATGAGAGGGTAGGAAAGAGAAAAAGAGAAAGAGAGGGAGAGAAAGGAAAACATAGAAAAAAGGTGAAAGAAAGAGGGTATGTAAAAGAAAAGGAAGACAGAGCAAAAAGGAAGAAGAAAAATAGAAAAGAGGAAAAGAAAGGAGGGAGAGAGAAAGAAAATGAGAAAAAGGGAAAAAGGAAAAGAAAGAAGAAAAAAGAAGAAAGAAAGTTAGAATAAATAACAGTTTATAGATATAGGTATAGTGTAGAAAACTTATATATTATGCATTTGTGTGTATACATACGAGCGCGCGTATATTCATTTATATGTGTGTGTGCAATAGTCTAGAAATACTTTATATATATGTATAATTAGTACCTGGAATAGTACTCAATCAAATAAATCATTTGTTTTTATATAGCTTTAAATTCAAGACACAGAGTTCTATTTATTCTTACATAAATCGAATATATATTGTATATTTTATATATATATATATATATATATATATATTTATTTATTTCTATTTATTATTAATGTAATTAATTTCTTCTTTAAATTCAAGACAGAATTCTATTTATAATTTTATGCGTGACATGTTTTAATACATGTTTTAATATGTGTATCCTGATATATATTTTGATTTGTATTTTAATGTATTTTATATGTCTTTTTAAATATTTTCTGTATTACACGACACGTAAATTTAAAATAGAATTCTGTCCCAAATTTTGTCAAAAATATATACGTGTATCCTGATATATATTTTGATTCGTATTTTAATGTTTTTTTATGCCTTGTTAAATATTTTCTGTATTACACGACTCGTAAATTTAAAATAGAATTCTGTCCTAAATTTTGTCAAATTATATTATAGATATCTAAAGTGGGCTTAAAAGTATAGATCATATTTTAAATCAATTATAATCTCTTTCTCTGTGTTTATAATCACTAATGATAGACATACAAATAGACATGAATTAAACTATTGTAACGATGCGAAGTGTAAATAATTTTTGAAGTTATATCTGTCTATGTACAATATCACATCACAGAGCATTCTATGTATGTAACAACTTTCTGCATTGTGTACAAGATTTAAAACTGTAATGTATTACACATTGCAAGTGCGATGTATTAAGTTCTAATACAATCTGCATAAAAAATGTATTAGAATATGTGAGATAATTCTAAATTGTTATAAACGTATATGTTCAAGCAGTATAAATCTGTATATTCTACCATCTTTTATTAAAAATCTTCTTTATTTGATTTGAATATTTTGGTCTTTCCTTTGGACTATCTTCAGTAGATCAATTGACAAAAAAATTCATGCGTCTTGATCCTCATTCTCGCCTTACGTCTTCAATAAGTCTTCTATCAATTTGAAATAGTCCGAAAAGTCAGTCTCGTCATCTCTTAATGGCTGGAATTGATTTATCGAAGGAGATTTATCGAAGATGTAAAGCGGGGATAAAGATCAGGACATATAAATTTTTTTTCACAATTATTCTACTGAAGATAGTCCAAAGAAAGGACCGAAACGTTCAAATTAAATAAAGATTTTAAGACAAGTTTGCGCCTACTTTTTTCGCCTGGCTCTTATTAGCCCATTTCCTACCTGAATTTTTGTTTTTATATACCAGAGCCTTTATGTTTTATTATTAATTTATTATTAATCCACTTCTAAAAAAGGCATGTTAAATCGAATCGAATTCATTGTTGCAACTCACAATAAATCACAATAATAAAAAATGCATTGTTGCAACTCACAATAATAAAAAATTATTATTGTATGCACATTTAATTTTATATTTGATGCGTACAATAATAAGCGGATATATAATTAAATAATTTTCTAAATTAAAAAAAAAACAATTTTTTTATGATAGAAACTTTTACAGAATTTGTAAAACAATTCATAAAAATATTTTTGTCTATCTCTTTTTTTTTAATAATTCAAATAAACCGAATTAATGCGTGTACGCGATTTATAATAATTAATACACAAATAACGATACTCATCCCAGGGTTGATCAGCCCGCGCCCGATGCCTCTTCCAGACCTCTTCCTCTTCTCAGGTTGCCAAGATCCTCAGCTGCGTTGTTCTGTAACATAGAAATTAAATCCAAATTAAAAATCCACATAAAATATTTAATATTTAAGAAACTTATTGTTATACGCATAGAATTTCACGTATATTCGATGCGTCCAACAATAAGCACAAATGTAATTAAATAATTTTATAAATTTTGATTCAATACAATTAAAAAGAAATGATAAATACTCACCCCAGTGTTGCTCTGTCTGCCGATGCCTCTCCCAGACCTCTCCTCCTCCTCTCAGGATGTTAGAGTCGTCAAGTATGTTGATCTGTAACAGAAACTAAATCCAAGCTGTAACAGTGCCCAAATACAACTAATAAACAAATAAATAATACTCACTTCAGGATAGCTCCGCCGGCACCCGATGCCTCTTCTTCTTTTCTCATCTCTTCCTTTCAATTTCTCAATCTCTTCCTTTCAATTCACACGTTGCGAGTAAACAAACAGTTTACTCGCGAAAAGTTTATGTAAAAGTTCATCGGCATTCGGCACGATGAAAACGAACGCGCGATACTTTTCACGGCACTCCCGCATTTATACACGCGACACGATTTTACTCCGATAATATAATTTTAATCCGAATTATTATAACTAATTATTATAAATTTTATATGTATATAAAAATATTATATTAAATTTATAATTTATTTAAAATTTCAACCGATAAATATAACAGTTATAATAATTCGGATTAAAATAATTCTCATTATATATAAATAATTTTATATGTATATACAATTATTTATATATAATGAGAATAATTTTAACAATGAGATGACATTAATGTCTATTTTTTAATCATGTGTAATGATATTCAATTATTTTAAGAGTGAAATTTAGCAATATTGCGTTCCCTAATTGCGCGTGCTCTAATCGCGTGCCTTACTCGCGTGCTCTACTCGCGTGTCCTAATCGAATGAATCGATTGCATTCCTGATTACGTGCTATTGCACGTAGGTAAAATATAAAGTACGCGAAACATTTTCGTATCCTCTCAATGGTATTCTCAAATGTACCTCTCGCTACGCATTTTGGCCAGTATTGGCCGTTTATTTTGCGTAGCCTATATCAATTCTATGAGCCAGTTGGACCTATCTTTCCTGGCTACATTCTCGATCTCTAACCAGAAATCGAAATAGGAGATAAACACTCCTTTCATTGCCGGCTACTTATTGTCGGCGAATATAAAGCGCAAAGATTTTATATGCGCCCGTTTGCGTTGACGGTTTGTTAAACGCACGCATTTCGATCGAGGAAGGAGAAAAACTCCTTCTTTTGCCGGCTAATTATTATTGCCAGCAGATAAGCGTGAACATATCACGCTCGTTGACGATCGTGTGACATTACGATCATTCGTTGGATGTTGATTTTAATATAACTTTACTTTATCCAAGAAAAAACCAAGTTTTGAATCTTGAAAATTAATTGATTGAAATTTTTATAGCAACATATTATTTATAATATAATTTATAATATAATGTAATTTATAAAACAAAATAAAATTAATTAAACATATATATATCATTTATCATCCCTTTACGGGTAATTTAATTAATTGACCACTTGGCTTTACATCAGTTAAAGCAAAGTTTAACTACAAAATTCTACAATATAGATGGATGGGCTATAAAAAATTAGGATAAGATTGGCGCACGTTATAAGATTAAGTTACCATCGCATATAATTAATAAAATTATTAGCGTTCTATATTCAATAAAATACTAGCGTTTTATATTCAATAAATCAAATAAAATCTATTAATTAAAAAAATGCTTTCTATAATTTTCCTTCTTTAATTTATTATTTATTATTTACTTTTGCAATAGATGTAATGGATATTGAAAGATCTCTTATTAAAAGTTATTTAACCTAATCTCTTCTAGCTCATCCATTTTTAGGCAACGGACCTAACTACAATCTACAATCTACATCTACAATCTCCACAAATCCGTTACCTCAAAAGTTAAAGAAAGTGACTCACCGACACTGATGCACAACAGCGGAGTTGTTGAGTTATTGAAGCTACGTTGTCTGTAACATACAAATATAAAATCCAAATTATAGCAGTGCTGAAAATAATTAATATTTCAAGAAATTGTTATTATTGTACGCGCCGAATTTTATATCCGATGCATACAATAATAAACAAATATATAAATATGGAATAATTTTATAAATTAAAATAAAACAATTTTTTAAATAAAATAGAAATTTTTATACAATTTATATAAAAGTTTCTCTTTCTCTCTGTCTCTTTGGTTTTAATCGTTCAAATAAATGAACCGAATTAATGCGTGTATACGCGACTTATAATAACAAATATACAAATAACGATACTCACCCTAGGGTTGCTCCGCTGGTGCCCGATGCCTCTCCCCCCATAGGCCTCTTCCTCCTCTCAGATTGTCAGGGATGTCAGCTTAAATTGATCTGTAATTAAAAAATAGAATTCAAATTGTAGCAGCGCCCAAAATAATTAATAATTCAAAAAATTATTATTATAAACATTTAATTTTATATTTGACGTATAATAATGAGCGGATATATAATGAAATAATTTTCTAAATTTTGAAAAAAACTATTTTTTTTTTAATAGAAACTTACAGGATTTATAAAAAAGTTCATAAGAGTATTTTTGTCTAATTCTTTCTTTTTTTAAATAATTCAAATAAACCGAATTAATGCGCGTACGCGATTTATATGACACTTAATATACAAAATAATAAATACCTCAGGATTGCTTCGCCGGTGCCTGCGATGCCTCTCCTAGGCCTCCTCCTCCTCTCAGATTGGCAGGGTTGTTTAAGTCCCTTGACTAACACACGCGACATTGTCTTTAAACGGTACTCCCGCACTTGTACGCGCGATACTTTTAACGGCACTCCCGAATTTTACGATCGAAGCCCATTTCACATGAAAATCAAACTTCGAGTCAACAAGTCGGAATAACAACGGTACTTTCGAGCAAAGGTTAAGCCCGAAGCGGAAGAAGATGGAATCGACGCGAATGGGATTTGCTCGACTCTTGTCCGCGCCTATTCGTATCTCGGTCCGACTCGAACTCGATTAGGCACGATTTCGAATGAGACGCCAGGGTGCTATACCACAGGCGATATCACAAGGCAGGTAGACGCGAAAAGAGTGAAGATACCCATTTTCGATGCTAACAATATAGACAATCTAGAAAATGGGAGTGCAACCTCTTTTTGCGAGCGAAAATCGTACCTAAGTTAGTCTCGTCAGCCGACCCATGCGAAATATAAATATCATTGCGATATATGGCTGGTAGACGGTAAAAGAGAAGGAACCCATTAACAACGATTCCAAGACAATCAACCGATTCGGGTCGAACCGTTTGTCGAAGCAGAGCGTATACCTCAATCAGCCGAATCTTGAGAATAAACTCAAAACCGCGCAAGCATCGTACGTGGATGTACATGCCATACGCACGCGGCCGGCGTCACCTCGTGTCGCGAAACACGAGGCATGAAAACGTTGCATTCGCAACGCCTCAAAGAGACATTCCATTCTGTCGACATCGGAAGTGCGATCCTCGATGACAATATAATGAATTCGGGCTATTACGCGAAGACGCGACGACGACGCGAATGCCGATCCGCGACACATCGGAAACCGACGACGCACGTGCGTCCAACCCATCAAATGAGCGCGCCACATAAGAGCCATTTGCGACTCGTGGCAATGCTGTGTTTAGGGTCCTTCTCCTTCAGGATAAACCTTTAGGATAAACCTTAGAGTAAAGATTTATCTTTAAGGATTAACCATCCAGATACTATATAATCTATAATAAGATCAAATTAATTAAACATATATTTAGAGGGCGCAGAAATGAAATTCTACTAAACAAGTTCTAAATTCTAAAACATAGACGGGTGAGCTATAACAAATTAGAATATCATCGACGCGATATAAGAATTAATTATTACCATTACATATGTAATTTTTAAAATTAGCATATTCTTTATTAAATAAATTAGATAAAATTCATTAATTGTAAAAATTGCTTTCTATAATTCTCCTTCTTTAATTTGTGCTTTAACTTATGTTTGGAACAGATACATATTAAGAGAATTTATTAAAAGATATTTAACCTAATTTGTTCTAACTCATCCATTTTTAGGCAACGGACCTAACTACAATCTACAATCTACATCTACAATCTCCACACAAATCCGTTACCTCAAAAGTTAAAGAAAAGTTGTCACTCACCGACACCGATGTGCAACAGCGGAGTTGTTGAGTTATTGAAGCTACGTTGTCTGTAACATACAAATATAAAATTAAAATTATAGCAGTGCTGAAAATAATTAATATTTCAAGGAATTGTTATTATTGTACGTGCCGAATTTTATGTCCGATGCATACAATAATAAACAAATATATAAATATTGAATAATTTTATAAATTCTAAAAAAACAATTTTTTAAATAAAATTGAAATTTTTATATGAAAGTTTCTGTTTCTCTCTGAGTTTCTTTTGTTTAAATCATTCAAATAAATGAACCGAATTAATCCGTGTATGTACGCAACATATAATAATTAATATACATATAATGATACTCACCCTAGGGTTGCTCCGCCGATGCCCGATGCCTCTCCTACGCTTCCTCCTCCTCTCAGGTTGTCAGGGATGTCTGCTTAAATTGATCTGTAACATAAAAATAGAATTCAAATTGTAGCAGCGCCCAAAATAATTTATAATTCAAACAATTATTATTGTATGCATTTAATTTTATATTTAACGTATAATATAATGAGCGGATATATAATGAAATAATTTTCTAAATTTTGAAAAAACAATTTCTTTTAAACAGAAACTTTTACAGGATTTATAAAAAAAATTCATAAAAATATTTTTGTCTAACTCTTTCTTTTTTTTTAATAATTCAAATAAACCGAATTAATGCGTGTATACACGATTTATAATAATTAATATACAAATAACGATACTCACCCTAGGGTTGCTCCGCTGGTGTATGATACCTCTCCTAGGCCTCCTCCTCCTCTCAGGTTGTCAGGGACGTCAGCTTAAATTGATCTGTAATATAAAAGTAGAATTCAAATTGTAGCAGCGCCCAAAATAATTAATAATTCAAACAATTATTATTGTATGCACATTTAATTTTATATTTGATGCGTACGATAATGAGCGGATATATAATTAAATAATTTTCTAAATTAAAAAAAAACAATTTTTTTATAATAGAAACTTTTACAGAATTTGTAAAACAATTCATAAAAATATTTTTGTCTAACTCTTTCTTTTTTAATAATTCAAATAAACCGAATTAATGCGTGTACGTGATTTATAATAATTAATATATAAATAACGATATCTCACCTCAGGGTTGCTCAGCCGGCGCTCGATGCCTCTCCCAGACCTCCTCCTCCTCTAAGGTTGTCAGGGACGTCAGCTTAAATTGATCTGTAATATAAAAGTACAATACAAATTGTAGCAGCGCCCAAAATAATTAACAACTCAAACAATTATTATCGTATGCACATTTAATTTTATATTTGATGCGTACAATAATATGAGCGGATATATAATTAAATAATTTTATAAATTTTGAAAAAAAAACCATTTTTTTATAATAGAAACTTTTACAGGATTTATAAAAAAATTCATAAAAATGTTTTTGTGTCTAACTCTTTGTTTATTCAAATAAACCGAATTAATGCGTGTACACGATTTGTAATAATTAATATACAAATAACAATACTCACTCTACGGTTGCTTCGCCGGTGCCCGATGTCTCTCCTAGGCCTGTTGCTCCTCCTCTAAGGTTGTCAGGGATGTCAGCTCAAATTGATCTGTAATATAAACATAGAATTCAAATTGTAGCAGCGCCCAAAATAATTAATAATTCAAACAATTATTATTGTATGCACATTTAATTTTATATTTGATGCGTACAATAATGAGCGGATATATTAATTAAATAATTAAATATTAATTAAATAATTTTCTAAATTTTGAAAGAAACTAATTTCACTTGTGCGTTGCATACGTTTCGTATATTAAAGCGTCGAAAGGTTTGAAAATATTATAACAGCTTGGAGAGACGCGAAGAGACGCGCGGTGGCACGGAGCGACGCGGGAGAAAACGCGCGAAAAAAGGCTGGCCGGGGGGGGGAAGGGGGAGGAGAGACGGTTGCAAGAAATACAACTAATTAATTGATCCAATCCGCGGAAGAATGAAAAGATTATCATTAAATATCTACAGAAAAATGTTATACCATAAGTATTTCACTTGTGCAAAATATTATAACAGCGAGGAGACGCGAAGAGACGCGGTGGAACGGAGCGACGCGGGAGAAAACGCGGTAAAGATGGCAGGAGGGGGAGGAGAGACGGCTGCAAGAAATAATTAATCGATCCAATCCGCAGAAGAATGAAAAGATTATCATTAAATAACAATAGAAAAATGTTATACCTTAAGTATTTCACTTGTGCGTTGCATACGTTTTGTATTTTAAGGCGTCAAAAGGTTTCAAAATATAATAACTGCGAGGAGCGATGCGAAGAGATGCGCAGTGGCACGAAGCGACGCCGGAAAGAGAGGGAATGGCGGGACGGTGAAATGGCGGAACGGAGGAACGAACTAAGCGCGCGCGATTCAAACGGCGACATCGTCGATTCGCCGAATGCGCAAGTTCCGACCAATCAGAATACACCACACGGATACATTCGAGTTATGCTCGTCGACGGGAGGTGAGTGCAACGCGTTGCGTCACAGGAGCGTGTATGAACAATATTGTCAAGCATGTCACGGTTCGCTGTCAGGTGTAATAAATCCGTCGAAAATCGCCCCGAAGAAGGATGCTATCGGCATTTACGTGTATTTATAATTACATATATGTGCATTATGCAAAGGTTGCTAACGTGAACGCCAAACACAGGGATGCCACGGACAGACGGTATAACACCGAACCGTTTCGTCGTCTCCTTCGTCTTTATTTTGGGAATCGCGGTTACTGTCATCGCCGCATTACTGGCACAATATCTACGCGGCTTATCCACCGATTACGAAGGTGAGTAAAAGTTGATAACAACTGCATTCTCTTATAACCATGTTTGCCATGACATGTGAGATTAAAATACTTATTGTGATATTTGCGAAGACTTGACAGTTTATTTCGATCCTTTCTTTCAGAGCATGAATTCCGTCACGTGTTTGTGCCGCTTCCCTCGGAAAGTATTATGGATGTCTACGACGACAACACAGTCGCTTTTGCATTGGGTAACATCGAACTCGATAAAGTTCATTCAGAATACCGTGGCGTCGACAGCAGAGGCCCTGACGTCTTTGCATTTAGCACTGGAGATGAAATTATCTGGAAAGCAAAAGAAAGCTATAAAATTGTTCCAACATGCTGTGGCACTAGCACCTTGTCATCCAGATATTTTGAATCTTTATGAAGAGTTTTTAGAACATACTCAGAATATAATTAAGCTAATGATTGATGATGAACAATATAATTAAAGCTAATGAATTTTATATACATGCTTTATATATGCAACTTATGAACCGAACCATGAAGGCGCTTTGATAAACAGTCATAGGACAGCTCGTGTAGTTGAGGAACTTGATAGAATAATGCTCAGACGCATGGATGAGAAAAGGAATACATCATCCATGATACCTGATAACAATGTCGCATTAATACATGCTAAAAAAGAAGCTTATTTTCATCATATTTATCATACAGTTGGAATCAAGGGAAACACTATGAATCTGGCACAAACAAGAGCCATAGTCGACATGCATTGCAGTTGATGGAAATAGTATTGATGAACACAATGAAATCCTTGGATTAGATGCTGCCATGAAATATATAAATACGACCTTGGTCAATGGGTAAGTTTCTAATAATTTTGAGAAAATCTAAATATCCTGTTTGTTACTATTCTAATATTTATTATTTATATGTAAATGTTTCAGGGTAGGGTAATGTTTCCATTTCTATAAAAGATGTATTAGAGATACATAGGCGCGTGCTAGGGCATGTGAATCCTGTTGAAGGTGGTGAATTTCGAAGGACTCGAGTGTATGTTGGTGGTCATATACCTCCAGGTCCAGATAATATACATTATTTGATGGAGGAGTTTGCATTATGGTTGAATAGTGAACAAGCCATCAGAATGCATCCAGTAAGGTAAACAGATCTTTCATTTTACATTTACTATATATCTTTTCTCTTGCATGTATTTTTATTCCAAGATTTTGTTCAAAATTTTAATCCAGAAATTTTTTTTGTAGATATGCGGCTCTCGCACATTATAAATTAGTACATATACATCCGTTTGCTGATGGAAATGGTAGAACATCTCGCTTACTTATGAACATGATTCTTATGCAAGCAGGATATCCGTCTGTTATCATCCACAAGCAGCACCATCATAAATATTATGAAAACTTGCAATTAGCAAATACCAGAGATGTGAGACCATTTGTAAGGTTTATAGCAGAATGCACAGAGCAGACATTGGATTTATTCTTATGGGCAACTAGCAAATTTTCTCGACAAGTTCCTGTTCTGAGCCAAGAGATTTTGTTGACAGAAAAGCATAATACGATTATTTTGGATGCCAAGAGCAGTGAAATAATGGAAAATGATTGAGAAGTAAGAGTCAAGTCAAAATCTAAAATATTTTTGAGACGAAAGAATATATTAATATTATTTAAATTTTATATCATTATTTATTAATAATTTTAATTTTTAAACTCGTGTAATTCAAAGCTTAAACAATTTACATAACTATTTAAAGCTGGAGGTATTGAATAATCGTTAGAATCAAATCTATTTATAAATAAGATTACTATAGAGCTAAAGCATATCGCTCTTATTAATATTTAATTTATGAAAATGTGATTATAGTATTTAAAAGTTGCCAATTTATTTTATTGCATATCCATGTAAATACGAATCTTTCATTGTACTATACAAAATATGAATTAATTTATAATATTTGTAATATATTTAAAGTGTATATATAATAAATGTAATAGAACAAATATAAATTACACATTATCTACATCAATTCTCTTATGATTGCTTCGATTTGAAGCAAAAACAAGTTAATATAGTGTTGCACATTAATTATGCAATAAAATAATTCAAAGCATATTTCTTTAAATTAAAATTACATTGTGTAAGTATAATCCAAACTTTTATAACTTTCACGTACACTATTGTTAGAAAAACTGAACGTACATTTCTGCGAAGTTTACCTATTAAAAAACGATAGTATTCCCTGCGAAATAGCTCTATCCTTTTTACTCGTGGTAAATTTTCCACTTACGATGGAGATGAGAGCAATTTTTTCTTCCTATGTCTATGGTGTCTTCACTGCAGCCATATTAAATTATGTCAGAAGCGAGAAATCATATGAGTTCTATTCTTGCAAAATATATCAAAATAAATAAGTTTTTTTGAATGCGATCACTCATGTTCGATAATATGAATTAGTAAAAAATACGCCAAAAACTTCTTTTTTTATTATCTTGCATTAATAAATGCATATATAATTAATCTGTATATAGGTATCATACATTATCAGCGTAAATGGACTTTACGATGATTGATCATTTACAGCAATTTATTAATTCACGAATTAAAAAAAGAATTTTTAAAACTTTTTAAAAAGAAAATTACATTTATTTTTGAATTTTTATACTGGTATATCCCTTCTCAATGTAACGCGAGAAATATGTTAAAGTAAAATTGATTCTATTGGTGTTACATTGGTATTAGTACGCATTCTGTAATAAAATGCCTGGGAGTTTAATACATGTAAATTTAATGACATCAATCTCTTTTATTATGTTAGTGAATTTAGTAGCTTCACAATATTAAGCTACATCAATTATAAAAGTACAAAAGTAAATTATACTAACAGCATCATATGTGCACTTACAAGATACTTTAATAACAGTACTATAAAACAAGCACTGATTAAAATACTAAAATATAAAGACAAGAAACTGGTCGGTAATAAATATTACTCCTGGAAACACATTCTAATATAAGGTAGGTATACTATTTTTTTAATTACAATATTATATATGTATGTCTTCTTTAAAATTATAGATGTATTCTACGTGATTACTACCTAAGGAAGTCACTTCCTTTTTATAACATAAATAAACTATATATTATTGGCCATTTAAATGATATTTGCTTATCTTCAAAACCGTTAATAAATTGTAAACATTTGCGATTAAAATAGTTAAAATGTTATATTCTAGATGTATTTATTGTTAATCTCCCGAAATTATATACAACACAATTTTTTAAATATCAATTATTAGATAATTATATTTATAAACACAATTTCTTAATTGTTTAGAATAGCATATTATAAAATGCAAGTAAAATTATTTAAATCTGAATTATTTAATTTTTATTTAATTCTCTTTACTAATATTCGTAATTTTTCGATAATTGAACAATTTAAGCAGAGTTTAAATTCAAGCTTAAATCTTAAATTATTATTTCAATTATTCGAACTTGAAAATATATATATTCAAACAATTCGATCATGAATTTGAGTAAGATAAAATTACATCATGATAGTTTGTTCTTATATTCAATATCGTCTTAAGTATGGTCTTAAGTGATCTTGAGATCCTAACCAGCCAATTAAATGGCCATGTAATATCTTAATACTGTACTTAAAATGATTTTGTGCGTATATAAGAACGGACTATGTATTGCAAATGAATTGTGAATACGAACGTATGTATTGTAAAAAAAAGGACAAACAAAAGAACTGGTTATTATTTGCAATACTATATTTGCTCGAATTATTCTTGATCTCTAAATTCTTCAAATAATTTAGCAAGAGAGAAAGAAAGATATATTGTAAATCTATCAAACATTTCAATTGGTTTTGTAGGAACTGTTCGAATATAAAGCTCGTACGTTTCTAATTCAGATTGTTCGAACAATTCAAATTCATGAAATATTATCATTTATTTGCATTTGAGATTTAATTTTTACATAGATTTATATGTAAAAAACTTATTCTTTTTTAAAGAAAAGAATATGCTATAGCATATGCGTCTTAATAACATAAAAAAGCGACACGTAGTTAATATAAAATATATATATATATATATATATATATATAAAGAAATAAAATCTTTTTTAATTTAAACTTATTAACTCTCTCAAGTAATTAACTATTAACCTCTCATATAATATGATTATCACATAATGGCCAATAAACTCTACAGTTTATCCTATATAATTATAACAATGAGCGGGACTAGTGCCGCCTTTATCGGGGCGTATAAATCGAATTTTTATTCGTATATCTGTACCAGTCGTATAATTGAGCAAAAGATCATAAACATTTTTTAAGTCCTTAATGTCATAGTTCAACTATTTAAAATGTTTTATATAAAAGAGCATTTTGCGCAAACATATAATTTTCAACAATAAACTGTATGAAGATAAAAAGTGCAGATGATTGAAATGTTTTACGTTTATCATTGATGAACAATTTATACGATCTATTCTATCGTTTTAATTCTCATTGAAGATTTCGCGAGTGAAGAAAAATGCAGCGAACAAATAAAATGGCACTCTGAGTTGAAGAAACACGGTTTGCCGGAACGATATTTAATTTGTCATACGTTTCCTTATTATGTATATTGTACTAGTTACATTGACGAAACTTAACGTGCGATGATCGAGATTATGGAAAAAAATGTACTTTTATCCTAAATTATAGAAAATTCTATAAATGAGAAAAGAGACATCAGGAATGAGTGTTAAGAGTGAGATGTGAAGTCTTTCTTATTCGTTGAAATCCCTGTAATAGAAGTATTGACCTTATACGAATTGCTCTTTGCTTCAGAAAGATGCTTATGAGTGCTCGTCGAGGACTTCCTAGGTGATTTCTGAATTTGTGTTGTTGACAGTCCGCTCACCGGATATTTGTTTCTGCTGAAGGTCGCTCCGTTGCTGCTTCGTATGCTATTTTTTATGGCTGTTGGTGTGGAGGTGCTTTCGCTAGGATGCTTTGGCAAGACGAAGGCCTTCGTCTGCTTCAACAAGTATTGATCGTTGCACAGTGCGGAAATTAATGGTAAATCTAAGTTGCGGCTTTTCTCGCGAAGCGTTCGGATGTCTAACATATCGTCGTTCTTTTCCTCGTCACTATCTTCCATGCCAGATTTGCTAGGTTTATTCATTTTCGTGATAACCAATGAAGGAGCTGTTGCCGAAGAAGCTGATGGTAATGGCTGATTTTTATCAAGATTCTAGAACATATAATATACATATGTTAAATATATATAAATTAAGTGTGTGAATAACTTTGTATCTTTTGATAATTTGTATATCGCAGAAAAATTAATTGTGACTCAAGATTTTCGAAATTTATAATAAATTAAAAAAGAAAAGAGATAATTACTTTTCAATAAACATTAAAAATTTGTCAAATTCTTGATATCATAAAGTCTCTACACTGACTTTATTTTAAAATATTTATTAATATTTAAAAAGTATATATACATATATATATATATATATATATATATATATATATTATATAAAATAATATTGTGTATGAAGCAGAGAAATCAATTTTTGTTAAATAAAGTTACAAAAATCAGTTAGGTTTATGAAATCATAAACTGATGAATAAATTTTATTTCATGATATTATAATATTAATTTTAATTTGTGAGAAAGGGTGAACGTCCGACTACAAGGGACAAGTGAAACAATTTGTTTAACAAAAACTAATTTCTCTGATTCTCACACAATATTATTTTACTAAACTGCGATATAGTAAATATGAGCTAATCGTTTTTTTTTTTTTTTTATATATATCTTTGATATTTTTTATACCTGTATTTCATAAGGAGGTGGTGGCGGAGGCGGCGGTAATCTACGATGTTTGGATTGCGGTAGAGATTGCATTTTATTCGCGACCGGAGTGTCCAACTTGAGAATGTTCTCATCACTTCTGGTCCGCGAAAATGCGTGCAACGTATGAGGATCAGCAGATGCAGGCGATTCTCTTACGAGACTGTGACTGGACGAACAGGTCATGCCGCTGTACAGTGAGCTCGTGCTAGCGGCATAATGACTGCTTAGATTGTTATGTAACAAATAATTACCGGAATTGCCGATATCGCTCAGATTCTGATTAGACGCGTATTTAGATTGCGAGGAGAAGGAAGAACCGGGAAGATACGGCGTACTACGATACATCACTGAGGATTTGCTAAAAGACGGATACGGGGGTGGCGGATAAGCGGCCATGGCGGCCAGAAGAGAACCCTGCTTGGCATCGATATATTCCTGCTTCGACACTGCTGGGTCTTTGAGCGGGAACATAACATAATCAACATCAGAATAAAGCTGCTGTTTGTATTGTTCTATCTGCGATCGAGTAACCTGATTCGTGTAAACAGTTGCCAGGCTGGATGGCGATTGTGGCGGCAGTAAGGGCGGCGACGGTGGTGGCGGTGGTTGTCGCGGATGTACCATCGGCGGTGGTGGCGGGGGTGGCGGTGCTGTCAAATATGGTAGAAGCACCGCACCGTTTCGAGAGGCGTGCACGTCCAGGTAATTGTTTGGACCTACGACGAGAGCGGCAACCGGGGCGTGTACCGGGGTGGGTTTCATTTTATCACCTGGATAAGTAGGAGGTTGGATTCTAGGAGGTGGTTTCGGTGCGAGGTTTGCCGTGACGTCGTTGATGGTCTTCGCAATCCTCTGAATGGGACCAGACACCGTTGATATATCGGGATAAGGTGGCGGAGGTGGTGGTGGTTCTCGCGGCGTTATCGCGTCGTTTCGCGGCGGCGTGGGCGGCGGTATCCGAATTTTTTCTCGTTGAGAGGTATACGAGGGTGGCGGTGGATTGATCCGTCTAGGCGGCAATGGAATAAAGTCATCTCGAATCGTGTTATACGGCGGCGGTGGTGGCGGTGGTTCCCGTTCTCGATCTAACTCCGATATGCTCGATTTCTTCTGAACATTAATCGTCGCGTAATCAATATTCTCTATCGGATACGAAGGCGGCAGCGGCAGTTGTCGATCGCTGTCTGTGCTGAATGGTTGTGACTGTGGTGGTGGCAGCGGAGGCGGTGGCATAGCCATGTAATTGCAATCGGAGTCCATAGAGTTGCTGATGATCTTACGCGGGTGATATCGACCAACTATCAGATCTGATAATTCGTCGGCCGATAGAAGTGGTCTCACGCTGGACGGATCACTTCCGTCACCTCGAAAGCTACCTGCGCTGAGTATGCTGTTGCTGCGTGAGCGCGAGTCCTCGAGTTGTTGATTTAGGGAGACTTCGTCGTCGCCCTTACAAATGCTATATATCGGTTCCTGATCCTCCGTGCCGACGTCCTCAGTATAAACGTCGCTACTTTCTGACTGCAACCCACTGTGAATAGTATAAAAGCCGGACGTAACAGACGCCTCGTCGGTGGAAGATTGAACGCAGCTAAGAGCACAAACATCACTCGCCATCGAAGAGTCGTTGGTCTCACCAGTAGGTGAATATAAATTATCGCCGATTCTTTCGTCCTGGATTTCATTGCTTCTCAATGTGTATATGCCACTCGTCTCGCTCGCAATATCAGTACCTAAAAAATATTATTCGAATTTTATTATATCGACACGCTAGATATATGATTTATTTTCAATATATTCTTATCAAACGAAATAAAGTCATTAGAAATGATAGTCATTAGAATGATGATAAAACAAAGCACGCAACAATATTTTTATTCTGTATACATATTATTAGACTAAGAGTGTAGATTTTAAAGGAAATATCAGAATATTGTAGAAGCTTAGCTAGATTCTGACGATTTCAAAACATTTGCTAAACCGGATCAGCTATTTTCGTTGCTCATCTTCATCTATGTATTTACCTGTTTTTTTACACCTGTCGTAAATAGTGCTTGGATAACTGGCTGTCTCCGAGGAGATTGCGGAGTTTTGTGCAGTGTGCGAGTAGCCTAGTTCCAAGCTAGAGGTAGCTGAAGCGCGACGCATTCGCGATGGCCTTCCCGTAGGTGTATTAACGATGACGATTGTGCTGCAGCTGCTGCTGCACTGTGAACCCTCGGCAGTCATCGTGGTGTTCGCCACGAAACGCGCCATCAACGTGGAATTGGCATCGGAATCATCAAACTCTGAAAACGATCCTTGCGATTATGTTAAATCATATGCACACGAGTGATTTGCACGTGATTACGAAAAAGCCACGTCGAATAAATAGAACGTATTGATGTATTATAAGTCCCATCTATTCTACACTCGTCGGAACCAAAAGCTATTGCTCTATTCTGGAATATCTGCTCAGCACCCCTTTTTTTATTTCTTAATTTAAAGAGACAGACCATATACCGATAAAACTCAAATTGAATGTTTTAAATTGAACTCTATCTTAGGTACAAATGATAAAATTATATAGATTGACTACAGGGGCGATTTTACTTCATAATATGGGAGAATATCATTGTATATAATTTAGCGCTTTTTTTTAATTAATAAAATGAGATTTCTATTATCGACTCTAAGCTTACCGTCGATAATAGAAACGGAAGAAGGTACAGAGTGATTGTCCGTTTCCGCATTCGTGCAGTTTAAGATTCTACTTTGCGCGGCCGAATAAGGCGCCGTTTCGATAAGATGTGGCAAACATTCTGTTGATGCCGGTGCGGTATCAGGTTCATCTTCACTGTGCACCCGATCGCTGACTATACCGGATGTCGTGTTTGAGGATGTACTCGAGATGACGGAAATTCGTTGGTCACTGCGCGCACCGCGCGTTTTTAAGCTCAGCTTGCATCGGGTAGGATACATGTAACAATCCCTCAAGACTTTCCGTTCTATAAACCGCATTCAATCAATTATATTAATATAATTTATTCTTTTTAAGTACTTATTTAATTTTTTAATAGCGGATTCAAAAAACATGAAAAAATAAAAGTAAGGAAATTAAAAATGAAAAATATATATGTTAAATGTGATTTACAAACGCTTCATGCGAGGAACAAGTGAGTGAATGAAACAGAATGATATACTTAGTCAGCTATGTGTTTGTACTGGATATGTGTATTAGATGTGTTTACAATTAGATGCGTAATAACAATATTGGATGTTATAGTAATATTGGAAAGCAAATTTGTAAAAAAAGTCAGAATTAAATTTAAAAAAAAATAAAAATTTTCATATTTAGCGCAAAAGGAAAAAAAAAGAAAGTAAATGAATTAGAAATAAATGAGAAATACTGTAAAGGATATGAAAAAATTCAAGTATTTAAAATAAATAAGTGATCTATAAAACATAAATACATTAGAGAGAGAGAGAGAGAGAGAGAGAGAGAGAGAGAGAGAGAGAGAGAGAGAGAGAGAGAGAGAGAGAGAGAGAGAGAGAGAGAGAGCGAAGAGAGCAGCAATAGTAATGAAATAAATATAAAAAGATAAGCAAAAGGCAGTTTTGAAAGAAATAGTAAAGAAAAAATCATGGCTTATCAATGTATTAATGTAATTATTGTGCATCATGAATGGTAGGCGCAAAATCATTTTAAAGCTTTAAATAGACTAAATTTAAACGTCTATGAAGCTTCTATACGACAGTAGAGAGAGGTTTTCAACAGCCCTTGAAGACTTCAATAAGTTCTAAATTAAAATGTGAGACTATTGTACAGAAGACTGATTTAATAGAAGTGAATAATGTTGAAAAGTAGACATGCCACAAAATAATTTCTTTTTACATCAATTAAGGGGTTTCTGAAATCGTCTATTTTATCGACCAAATGCGATTTAATTCTTAAGTAGTTCTTTATATTAGCTGCATAGATTTCTAAATTCTTTTACACAATGAAAGTATATGCACTAATGTAAAATTATGATGTTGGATAGATTTTATATCGAAAGATATTTAAAATATAAAGATCTGCTTTGCCTGTTTTTAGCTCATTATAACATCTAGAGCTGAAAGGTACAAAAGATAACATAGAAAGAAGTGAGTACTGGCTCTCAAAAATCCATGAGAAATAATAGTGATAATAATATCTGCTTTTATTTACTTTTAAAATATAAATTTTGTATTTATAAATGAATAATTAATGATGTAATTATATAGATCATGACTTGTTGTAAAGAAACATGAAAACATTGTCATTGGATATTTTAATTAAATAATTTTTTATTTTTTTTTTTTTAGATTAAATAATTAATTTTTATCATACAACCGGAAATCTTATTAAATATTTATGGCAAGTTTTTATAGGTCGTGTATGTTCTCACACTCTGTTTTCACATGTTTTTCATTATTAAAATAGATATAAAAAAAAAATAAAAATAATTTTTAACGCTTCGTTATTTTACAATATCTTAAGTAATACCAATGAAGTAATCAATAATATAATTAATTAGTTATTTAATTTCTGATTAAATATTCAACGTTTAATAAGAATACAGAGCAAGAGCTCACCTTCTTCTTCCTGTCTCTTAGCTTCATTTACTTTCGGTGCTATAGCCATGGAAAACTGATGAGTGTCACGGCAAAGTCCCAAAAGATGTTTACTCTTGTCATCGCACCCACTGTAGAGAGTGAGCTTGTCTGGCTGATCAACCGCCCGGATTTCGAATTTTTTGCGCTGCGTAAAAAATAAAAGAAATTTTTAAGAACTGTGTGCGCAAATAATACAGAAGGAAACTTTAACTAAAAAAAACTGCAACAGGAAACTCTAATAAATGCAAAGGTTAAATATATTTTCGGTAAAGTATTTTAATAATTTGTACTATCAAATACGAATGGTGCAAAGAAAATGTTGACATATGTATATGGCAAAAAAATAATTTATATCATTTTTTTAACATCATAATTTAATATCGCAGTAAATGAGCACAACAATGAGGAACGACAATGCATTTATAGAAATCTTAACTTACATCAAAGGAGAGTTTTCCGATGTTGTTCCAAGTAAAGATGCGCGGTACTTCCTCTTCAGTATAAATACGCACTCCGCGGGCACAGATTGCTAGGAGTATGCGTCCAGGTCCCGCCTCATTCTTGCTTCGACGTAACCGATATAGATGAGCATTGAGAGGAGCCTCCAGCAGTACTGCTTCCCGAATGTACTGTAATTCTGCCTCTTCTCTGGAGAGTCCAGTGTTCTCCTTATGCTGGACTGCAAGCTCAGCGAGCACGTTCGACTCGAGACACATCTGAGAGCGTTTGTTTAATTCATTAAAAATTATAATTATAAGACGAGAAACTTCAAGTTAAATTCACAATTATTTGTATTTTATAAAAATCTCGGATTTGACGATTAAATATTTTTACATATCTTAATAAATATCTCTTTTTGCCTCACATTAACTATAATTCTTTTTTATTATGGCATGCAAAACGTTAAAATTTTCAATTTACATGAGGAGGGAGGTAATCTGTGGATTTGCAGTAGCCGACAGATCCTGCGTGTGGTCTATGCCGTTCCTCAGAATAGTCACCAAGATCAGCTTGAAGAGCAAGTCCAGCGAGCGCGAGGAGTGGAGTAACGATGGATGGATCGTGAAGGGGATGATGAGGGTGGAGGCTCTCCACTCCACCGCCATGTCTGACGACGTTGTCACGTAACTGCAGATAATAATGATGTCTCGTCGTCTCATCGCTGAAAGCAACACGCAATGGCACATTCATTACTCCGATTAAATTTACAACCAAATCGGGATTGTGTCCTTCCCATTCTTTCCTTAAATGCATCTACATATATTGATTAATCGAGATGTAAAGATTCGATTCCTATTATATTTCAAAAATTTATCAAAGAAATAGATAGCCCATTTTTTCAATAAAATGTTTATATCTTACCTTAAGAGTAATGGCGTATCAATATAAAAACGAACTCGAAAATATAGAACAAAAGCTGGTCTTCCGCTGCTGTCTAAACCCTGAAAATAATATGTATATATTATAAGCATTAAAATAATAACTAATAATAAATCGAGTGTATATGCTATTATTAAAAAGAGACAAGTTCCAAATCTCAGAAGCAGTTTTATTTAGAATAAAATTATGCTAATTATAATATATTATTTCCTTTGACTATTTAACATATATTAATATATTTTTCTATATTTTTATTATACTTCTCTCAGTAATTTTAAAAAATCATTTAAAATAGATCAATCTATATATAATATTTTGAACTTAAATATATGAAGAATTTGTGTAATTTGTGGCAACATAACTGTCATATAAAATTGTACCCAATCTTAACTAAACATCGAAATTGCCAATAAATTTAAAAAAACTAATGTTTAAAGTTTAATTAATTATTGAAAAATAATAAATGACAAATAAGTAACCACTTACATATGTATGAGAGTTTCGCCAATTCTTCGGAGCATATTTGTTCAGTTTATTCTCGGGATCCACAAAAAGATACTCGCCATCTGAAATAGCAAAAGTAATTTATTTATTTTAAGATTCATTTATCTTAATACAAGCCTATTGCTAAACAAATATCAAAGTATCAGTTTAGTCCCCTTGCTTCTCACGTGTATGTATTAGATATCATATCGCTCAATGCTATTAGTGATTTATTGAAAAGCATGTCAGATTTAACATTACATTCATTGCCTTCAGATGCACGTACTATTTTAAAAACTGAAAATATCAATAATAAAATAATCAATTTACATTCTGGAAAATATTATCACTTTGGATTAAAATCAAAAAATTATTATTAAAATTAAAATTTAAAATAATTTTAAAGGTAATGAGAGAGAGAGATTAATATATCAATTAATATTGATAGACGTCTCTTACAAAAAGCAATGGCAACCAATTTTGGCCTATTTTGATTAAAGTTGATAAACTGAAAAAGCATGAACCATTTCCAGTGGTTGTACATCATGAAGAAAATAAACCTAGCAATTCTAACATTCTTTTTAATTCAATTTATAAATTTGATGAGCTTTTCGAAGCTAATACAATAAAGACTTTAATAGAATTTATTCTCAAATTACATAAGTTTTATCAGTTTGGTCTAAGAAAAGATGGTCAACAATATATATAAAAATATATGTAAAAACATACAACTCACCAGACAATATTGCTAGACCGAAAAGTTCGCAATCTCGCATACCCTGTTGGCTGAGAAGCGTGCACATTTGCGTATAAACTTCCTTCACTCTCGACTTAGCCTGAAATAGCAAAACACATATAATACAATGACACAATACTTTCGATTTTCGATAATTTCAGCGTCATTTTCATTTAAAACAAACATTTAATAAATTGCAAGTATTTAATAAATGCAAGCACATATTGCAGCATTGCACCTGCCATTGAAATTACTAATATAGTATTTTCTCGGATTAATATATACAGAAGCACTTGCTCCGACGATTAATTTCTTTGCGTCGTCCAGGAAAATTAATTCAAATTCTTCATTACATGATTCAATTAAATGATATTTTTGTGTCTGCGTGTGTGTTTGATAATTGTTCGTAATTGACACTTATCTTACCTCAACGATGAAGTAGAAAGGATCACCCGGAAGGGCATGAACGGCGAGATAGCGACTGGCGGACACTAGGGGTTGAAGGCAAGACCGCGCAGCCGTGACACCGCTACCACGCATGCTGCATGCTTCATTTCGTCGCCGCTACGCTCAGCGTTCTCACTGTAAACAATGGATCGTAATTCTTTATTAAACATAGAAAAATATATTTTAATTGGCAGTTCTAAATCTCTAAATGCCTAAATCTAGTGTCACTGTAGACTCCACTGATTCCTTCTTTTCGGATTTACCGTGTCCGATCGTCCGTTGAAACGGAAATAAAAAATTAAAGAAGAAGCCGCCAGTAAACAGATCCTTCGTAAACAATGTTATTTTTGTAAACATGCTTTCCAGTGGTTTTAAACCAACGAGTTTGGAAATTCCGCATGGCTATCTGCCATCGTCGAAATTACCGGAACAGGTAGAAACGCAAGGAATTAGTCCATCTCGCGCGCGCTGCGCATCCAACATTAATCCGGTTGAGAGCGATGAGCGATATTAATAATATTGATAACAATATTAATAATAACATTAGCATTGACAGTAGTGTTACGTCTAAATTAGGAGAGATGATCGAGGGAAGGTCGTAACTTACCACTTCCCGAGAAATGCCTTAAGGGCGCGTGCCTCTAACAATAAGTCTATCTAACTATTAGGCCCGAAAAACTGGTCAGCGACCGGAAGGGTCGTTTTTACACAGTTTACCTTGCTCGCTGGTCCTCTTTTAGATAAAGGAACTTAATTTTTATTACCTAGGATCGAAGCAAGTACGATTTTGAATTATCAGAAACGATGATGAGGTTTTTATTTAAATAATTTCGAGATTTTTATAGTTAAAGTTATAAATATAGTTTTATTATATGTATAACATCTCCTTGGAAAAAAAGAAAAAAAATTAAGAATACGTATAATATGAGACAAGATAAATTATTAAATTAAATTAATAACTTTGAAAAATATATGTACATGAAGTTTGAATACATTGATCGATGTGTATGTGAATTTAAGAGCGTGAATAATATTGAGGGAGTCCTTCAAGCAGGACAGAGAAAGGGATATAAAATTGTCAAAAAAATTGAATAGGAACGGCTACCGTGGTGGTGGACAAAAGGAATGGAAATAAGGGATTATTGTGTCGGGAGGAGGTAAGGACGGTTTTTAAGTCATTTGGGTTTACCAGGTTTGACACAGAAAGCATTCTCGGGAATGGAATTCGTGTGACATGGAAAATGGTTTAAAAAAAACGCGTCTATTAAGAGATCTTTATAATTCAAGAAATGGAAATCTTCGTCTGTGCGAAAAAGAGATTGTTGTGGAGAAGAAGGAGAATACGATATAAAATTTGAATTTTCTTCTCCTCAAGAATATATTATTCGTAATATTGAAGCATGTTTTTGAAGTCCTCTGCCAAATTCCAATCATTATAAAAGCATTAAGAATGGCTTGCAAAATAATGACGATTCATTATAAATTCTCTTATTAATGAATGTTGTGAATTGCACATTATCTCATCGATTTTCGATTTCAGTTTAGGTAAAGTTGAATCTTTTGAACTAACGTAAATAGTCATAATTCTGTTTAAACAAACAAGAAAGAAATAGTTGAGTAGTTACATGTATGTATGTATGTATATTTTTCATATTATATAATTTATTTGTTATCATACAGTAGAAGAAATATTGTATCATTACAAAATAATTATATTAATTATAAAAAATATATAGAATAGAATATATAGAATAGAACTGCTTTTACGTGAAAAATAACGTGTAATAAATATAGCATTTATATAAATAAATAAATTGCTTCTTTGAAAACAGTAAAGACTATGCAGCATGTGTTCATAAATATTTATATTGTTGCACCTTTAGAACAACATTGTCCAAAAGTGTCACACGAAGACAATTCATTACCGCGATTTTATGCAGACAATTTATTAACTTCCTATTTACTAATTCCTTTTCCGCCTGTGCTTCATCACATGGTCGATTTAAGGCTGCTCGATGCTATCGAAACGTAGCAACATTACGCACTTATTAAAAAAAAAGCAAATCTCTTACCTCCTACGAGCCAAATAAAGTCTCTGCGACTGCTTCCGTGTTTATTTCTGTTGTTGTAGTGGATGTTTCTGCAACAGCTTCTGTGTTGATCTCTATCTTTGTAGTGGAAAGACGAAACATATCCGAAAAAGTGTCGTTCCCTCTAAACGATTCCGCATTTTCATTTTCGTAATTTTCATTGAAGAAAATGTTGCTTCACAGATGTACGTTGAGACAAACATCGACGTCATTTTTATAATCCAAAATTGTGTGAATTTGAATACTGGCCACTCGAAAGCAATGTATAGATTTCTCCATCTTTTTCTGAAACGATTTTCATAAATAAATCCGATTGTAAATCACAAAGTTTCAATTGAAATTCTGCTTTTCGTTCATTAATTTTTGCAGTTATGGAATTACTAAAAAGTAATAGATCTGTGGAATCTGTGGAAAGCAAATGCAAATCTACGTCTGTCAAACTTTGACTTTAATTGGTCTATTAATAGATTAAAGTAAGAAAAATCAAATCCTGGAAATTCGCTTTCAATTTCCGCACAATGTATAAAATGAGCGAGATTATTTTTCTTCATTTCCCGATATTTTTTTCGCTTATGCTTCTGTAGGGGAGCCAAAGGGGGATTTATTAAAATAAAAATCTCGAAATTGAAATTTATTTAATTACTTGATATTGCACCAAAAAAAATTTGTACCCTGTGCACAATTAATCAGTTTCAATGAAAAATTAATTTTCCTTGAAACTGGCGCACTACATCTAGCACTACATCCGCATCTAGCTCTTACTAGACCATTAAAATTTAAATTTATTTTCTTTATTTGTTCATTGAATAGCCAGTCGGTTACGAAAACTACTTATGTATTGAAAAATGCGTGATATCGTTTGGTCTCTTCCTGGAAACTTTATGTTTCCATTATGTTTAATTCATTTATATAAGTGCATAGTTAATTAAAAATTTTGCACATTAAACTTTTTGATGTATAATACAATGTAAAGTTGGACAAGTTACACCGTACTTCCTTAGCTGACTAACAAATTCTTTTTCACATCCAGTCACTGCTGGTGCACCATCGGTCACGATGGAAAAACTTGTACATCTTTCGAAAAAATATAACAAAATTATTTTCTTTGTTACACATAAAATTTGTAACGCCTTTACCGTTACAGTTACCGAAAAAAAACAACTGTAACTGTAAACAAATAACGAGTTACTTCTCCTGATTTTAATGTATTGAGACTTTATAAGGTAATATCTCCGTTTATAAGGCACATAGAGAGCAAAAAAAAATACTTTTGTTATATATATAAAACAAACCAGAGCTATCGATTAAGCTTATTAAAAACTCGATTGGTTCAGCCGTAACTGAGATTCGATAATCTAAGATACTTGCAACTAGGTCGTTCACGTATAGATATACGGTCCGTCTTACTGTTGCTGCACGTGACTTGGCGCGAGACATTATCTCTCGTATCTCTTGATATATTTTTATATTTATTGCCTCAGTAAAATACTGAATATGCAATCTTTGTTATAATTTTTGCGATAAAAACGTGAAAATCTTGTGTAAGTGAAAAATGTTTATTTTATAGACATCTTTATATTCATCTTCATATTCTTTTTAATATTTTTTTCAAATCTTACATTTGAAACTTAAGCGGTTCCTCATTTTTCATTTTTGATTATAAGTATAAACATTAGAAAGCACACATAATAAAGGAATATTTTTTAATTGCATTTAAAAATTCTATTATTTTATCTGCAATTTTTCAACAAAAATATCTGAAAGATTAGAGAATTCTCAAGGAAATTTTTTACAAAATCTTTTTTAGACAAGATTTTGTGTAGACACTTTTCTCTTTTTCGCTTTTTTATTTTTTCTATAATATACTCATAATTATTATTTTAAATCACAGTCAATCTTAATATTTAAAAAATAACTTGTTCGGCAACTTCAATCACCTTTAATAATTGTTTTAAATAATAAAAATAATAAAAGAAATTGAATTTTTTTATTCATATTTTGATCGATATTGGAATTGATATCGACAAAATGGTTAGAAATTATCCAAGCTTAAGAATGATAAAAGACATTATTAATTGTCCAATTTTAAAAATATATTCTTTCGAAAATGAAGTCTCATATAAACAAAACTTTATTTTTAATTTTACTTGTTTTTCCACATAACATTATCTTAGCAGACCATATATATATCATATATTGTGCAATGCTACGATACATGAAGAATCACGATTAAAACGTTTCGTGATACTATCCATTTTTTTAATTATTGCTTCTTTTTCTTTGTAACGCGATTCCAGTGAAAGTCACCGATAAAAAAAAAATTCTAAAGGGTCGGGAAAGGGAAAAAGTCAAAAGTATCTCTCTCCGATTTTGATGAGCTTCGGATATAATGTAGTCTAGATCAAAATAAGAAACACGTATTTTTTTATAAGTGCTCTTATGCATTTTAAGGGGATGAAACACTCCCTTGAAAAAAATCAATTTTTTTCAAGAGAGTGTTTCATCCCCTTAAAGTGCATAAGAGCACTTATAAAAAAATACGTGTTTCTTATTTTGATCCAGACTACATTATATCCGAAGCTCCTCAAAATCGGAGGAGGACACTTTCGACCCTTTCCTTGCCAGTTGCACGGTGCTATATGCAATATCTGTGAGATATCACATAGCGTGTTGTCACCTGGTACTGGATCCCATAGTGGACGGAAATCCAATAAAACGAGAGAAAAAGAAGAATGTACGTGTCGATTTACTTCCGTCGAAGACACACGGCACGCGATCGTCGAGCGAGAGAAGGTAAGAATAAAAAATAAAAGATCGAAAGATAGAGAAAAAGAGACGAAGAAAGAAAAGTGGATGAAGGAGAAGAGAAAAAGGACAGATATAGATGACTACTAGAATAACTGCTTCCACTTTTGCCTTTCTCTTTTTTTCCACTCGAATCTTTGTTTCGTCTCTATAGTCTCCCTCTCTCTTCTCTGCCTTCATTCTCTTCCGTTCTGACTTTTATCTTCTTTAACTTCATCACTTTTCTCTTCCTCTCTACCTTCTTATCTTGTTTCCTTTTCCTCCTTTGCCGCCTCTTTATCTTTTTTCTCTATCTTCCTGCTTTTCGCTCTCTCCATATTTCCTCCCCCCTTCATACACACACACACACACACACATACACAAAACACGCCCGCATACATACACAAATACACGCATGTACACACACACGCACACACACATTTTTTTCTCTCTCTTTTCCGTTCTTCTCATCTCATTTTATCTCTCGCTTCCTCCTTCTGTACAGCCAATTCTTCGTATTATACCAAGTTGCGGCGTGGAATGCGGGCGTCCTTCATCCGCTTCGAGCAGCGTCCAACCGATGAAACCCGCTAGCGTTATCCTTCGCCGGTCCTTCCATGCACTCTTTAGGGCTCGATAAAATTAACCTGGAATACTCGCTTGAGAGAAACGCCCATCTCACTCTTTCCTCTTCGTCTTGCTTTTTGTAAAAGCTGATACTGCTTGACGCCTAACGCCTCTTTTAGACTTACTCGTTGACAAAATTAGCGCAAGTTACTTTTGAACGATTAGAGACATTCGATAAAAAGAGAAGCAGATGTCGTTCAATGTATTATTCAATGTATTATCGAAAATATATTATTGTTGTATCCAATTATTATCGTTTATTCAAACAAAATTATAATAAACCTTCTCTAAAAGAAAGCTATTGATATTGGACATTATATAACGTTGATGAGATATATTTTCTAGAAATATTTTGGAAAAAAAGCAATCTATGTCATAATTCTATCAGTTGTATAGTTAAAAAAATAGATAAGTAATACACATATACACGCAATTTACGCAGTTTAATACACACACGCACATATACACATATACATGTACATGTTATATACACAAAAAACTTAACTCATAAATAAAACGATCACTTCGTTTTTCTCTTACAATTAAATAAAGTTTTAAAAAATTCTCTTAGTTTATATCACAGATTAGCTTTAATAATTAGCTTTAACAATTAGCTATATGTTGAAATATTCACTAGAGCAAAAACACCAAAACCGACATATTATTTCATTTTTTGGGGCTTACTGAAGCCCAGAACTTAATCCCCCCTTCCTTACTCTCTCCTCTCTCTGAAAATTTAAAATTATGTGCTATAATTTTGTGTTATTTGTGTTATTTATGTACTTTAATTTTGATAATATTATTTCAAATGTTTAAATAATTTTTTTGTAAAATGTGGAAAATAAAAATTCGAATAAGTATTTAAAATACGGATATCCAAGACTAACATAAGTACTTATTAAAAACTACAAGAAATGTTAAAAATATGAAAAAGTACTGCAAGAGAATGCGCGGTATGCTATTAAATTATATACAAATTTATTAAAAGTTCAGAATAACATTACATTGTTCTTTTATTTATAAAAATAAATATATTTAAGACATCATACTTTTTAACTCTTAAAATTAAAATTTTTAATGCAAGATATTTTTACCCAAAGTATCTATAAAAAATACAGCCTAAGTCATCCAATTTACTTATATTTCTTTAAATTAACACTTTAAAGTAAAATATTAGATTATGTCGATAACAAATTATAAGATACGTTCGTAGGACACATTGATATAATTTTCCTAAGCACACTATGATTTACATGTTTTCATTAATATGATTCAGTAATATCCATAGTTAACTACCAACTTTTAAAATATCGTGTAAATATTAATTTACGTCGGTGTTTTATATATATATGTATATATAAGTCATAATAATATTAATCATAATCTCTAAATGTGTATAGTTTAATTGCATATGTACATATGTATGTATAAATGTATATACATACGTATGTTGAATTATAAATCTATTATATCCAAAAAAGGTTACTGTTTAATTACAATCTAAATCTTTTTATTTTTGTATTTCATTTTATATTTTTCATTGTTGCTATTCATTATTTTTCTTGTAGATTATGCTGGAGAAAATATTGTAGTAAAAAAAGTTTTATAATTTTAAAACATTACCAACATTATAAGATAAATTACAATATTTTTACTCAAAAATATTATATATTATATATTTTATAAAAATATGTATATTTTATAATTTTTACAAAATTATCTTTTCAAAAAAAAGTTTAAAAAAGACACAAGTCTATGCGCGCCTGTTCAAAAAATTATTGTACAAAAAGATATTAATTTAATACACAAAAAGGACTTTATACAAAGAAGCGTTATTTTATTATCTATTGTTCAAATCTGTCTTTCCTATAAAAAATTATGCTATAAAATGTAATTAAAAATATTTTAAAAGTATCTTGGGTCTTTAGATTATTGAATCTTAATAACACGTAGAATATGATCGAGTTTCTAATTAATTGATGGCTTAATTGATGGCTTTAATTCGTATTGTATAGGAAGAAGAGCAAAAGAGAGTTTAAACAATGTATAAATCATACTTCATAAAACATAAAAATGTAAATTTAATCATGTATATATATATATATATACGTGTGTGTGTGTGTGCGCGCACGTATAAAGCGATATTGTCGATGGATAATAATTGCCTTTATAGAGAATACACCGCATATTTCGTTCTTGTTCGTCCATATCAATTACAAAATAACGATCTTATCCTTATCATTACAATAAAATACTTAGTTCATATAGACTATTGAGAAACACCCGTAATCTGTACATTCGGATCACACACAAAGCTCTTCATTGAAAAGATCTCTTGCCGTATATTTCGACTAAATCATTTGCATCTATCATAACTGGAGAACGAGCATATTATAATACCAATCACAAGAAATTCAATGCTAGCGAAAACGGAACCATCTGACTGTGTAAATGTCATTGGTACGAGAGCGGAATCGTTAAAATATCTGTGAATGTAATAGTATCTCACACCTGATTGCGTAAAAGTAAAATAATATCTCACACTTGACTGTGGAAATATAAAATATCATATCAAGAAAGACGGTATAGTGTCTCGCACCAAGTCACACGGAGCCAAAAGTCATGCGCAGCAACAGCGAGGCGGATCGTGTATCTTGTATATGCAAATTGCCCAGTTGCGAATACCTCAGATTATCGGATCTCAACGGCTGAACCGATTAAGTTCTTAGTAGACTTAATCGATAGCTTGGATCGCAATTATATAAAGAAAATGTCTTTATTATTGCCCTGCGAGTACCATAAACAGAGAGATATTACGAATTAAAATCTCAATATTAAAATTTTCATTTAAGATATGTCTAATCTATCTCTCATTTATATACACTCTCAGAAAAATTCTTGTACAGTGCCTATTTGCGATAGAAGATTGCGCTGCAACATTAAAGGCATGTTTCACTTGATGTTCGCAACACTCTCGTGGGATTATTTCATCCTTGTTGTTCAACGAAAGTTAAACAAAGATAGATGATACTTGCGAGCGCGTTGCGAATAGCAAGGGAAACGCACTTTAAGTTGCGCTAACGGCATGTGCAATTAACCGCACTTTGGATAGTGTCTTTTAATAAATAAAGATGAACTTCGCGAAAGAGCAGTAATACAATATAGCATATTTCAATTTCGTGTTTACTAAAGATAAGATAAATAATAACTTCTCTTAATTATTATTTTAAATTGTAATTTACAAGTGATTTTTGTGTGGTTCTTTGAAGGATTTATATGTTGTTCCAAATATCAAATATATAAAATAATATTTAATATAAATATATTTTGCAATAAAAGTGTGCAGTTTAAAATTATTTTAATATATATGCAGAGAGAAAACTCAAAATTATTAATCAAATTTAAATAATAATTAATCTAATTTATTGCAGCATTTTTGAACAATCAGTTCAAAATCTGAATCCCTCGTATTGGGACTGTATTATAAATTAAACTGATAGAAAAATATATTATGTTTCTAATGTTACTATGTTACTATAAAAAAAAAACTTTAATACGGAATAAATAGCGCATAATGTGTTGCATAGCGGTAAGTGAACGAACTTTGTACATTAAATCTCGAGAGCTATATGCTGTCTTTTTGTTGTGAAAAATATCGTAAATATACAACAATTTCATATTATTCACATTTTATTGACAACAAGCTACTATTAAAAAACTTCATAGCTTGAAGACATATATGCGACAATAAATGGGAATCATTATGTACATTTGTATTGTTGTCATGATGCTCTATACGGAACGAGAAACAATCAATTGTTGTCATGTTACTGATAACATAATGTATCATTATCGCTGACTGTTTGCTTTTGAAATTTCATCAATTGATTACTTGTACGAGTACTCATGTTGCTGCATACAGTAACGCGTTCTATTTCGAGTTAGCAAATGTACAGCAAACGTATAACAACACATGCAATGCATTAGTTTAATATGTTAAATCACACTTGATTATATGCGTAAAAAAATGTGTCTATATACTTTTCTTTTGAATAGCATTTTTCCATCTTAAAAACAACTAGGTGTTTTCATCTTTACACCGATTAATTGCTCTCATTATTTTGTGTCATTATTTTAAGTGTAATTGAGATAATTCATCAAAAAATGAATATTTTACGAGATTTTCTTACGAATTTCTATAAGTATGTATATGCAATTATTCAGATGACATATAATTTCTCATTTTTTAAATATAATAGCAAATAAATTTCATATTCGTACTTTGTTAATTGCTGCTGGGATTTAGATCAAATAAATCTTATACAAAAATTTTAGTTCATCGTTTTTTAAATATTTAATAACATATAATATAAAAAATAATTATGTATAATGATATTTGCAGACTTGATATCATTAATTAATGTCTCGATATTATTATTTTAATTGTTTTAAACAATTTCAATAATGAGACTGCTCATTAATTAAGGAGTATTACAAGAACCTTCTTAAAAATATTTTAGCATCGTATTAAAACAACGATGTGTCACTCAAAAATATAGATTAGTAGATCGACGATTCTCGAATGAGATTATTATTATTAGAAATCATATAACGCGTTATCTCAACAACCTGATGGATGACACAATAAAGTGCATTGACACTCCATACGCACGATGCCGATAGCATTTTAGTTCATGCTTAGCACACATACACACACTTCGCTTCGATGTAGAGTGCAAATAGACAGTGGTACTTTCACCAGGTAGCCGGATTCCATGATGCATGCCAATAGCCAAGAGCAGTTCACTTTGGAGCTTGCATTCCACTCGCTCGCATACTACACGCTGTATCCATGTCAGAGGATATAATGTAATAAGTAAGTAAGATGTAATATGTATAAATAAGTAAGTATATATTAAATGTATTTAATTAATATCAAGATAAAAAATTAAAAGATATTAAAAACTCTAGTATACGCATGAGTCTTTTAAATTCAACGATATTCCTATAAAGAATTAATTATTCAAATAAATTTTTATTTAATTCATTATTTCAATAAAATTATATTATTTTTTATGCATCTTTATTCTTATACAAAGTTGCTTTTCAAATCTCGTAACAATTCCACTTACAAAAAAATCGATATCTTTATATCGATCGTCTTTACCGTATAATTTTTCTTTAAAAATTTTTTTCCTTTTTTGTTTCCTTTCACTTTCAATCAATTTTGGTCATTTTCATCACTATTCGATCATTGATTCAACTTTCTTCCTCTCTCTACTAAACACATACACACATATACACGTAGGCACACAAAATACTAAATGTAATTAAAATATTTATTGTCGCATATATGCATAATATGTATAAATAAAATAAAAATTGGTTCCTTTTTAGAAAATTTTAAATATGAATTTACAGGCAATATTTCTATATTGTGTGATTGAGGAGACACCAAATAAAATTTGAAATAAATTCTGCTATTTAAAATATTGTAAATACCTTATCATCACATGGCTGACTGTATTTATTGGCATGTATACAATATACAAGATTGACCAACGAAAAATTTCCACCCGTTATTTTGTAGCCAGCTAATTTGTAAAAAAGCCAAAAGAACCTGAACATACACATCAATTTTATTTTCAAAGAAAATTTATGACTATGATAAATTCAACTGTACTCTACCTCATCTCCTTCATTACAGTAGTAAATACCTCTTCAAAAAATTTAAATGACAATAAGGCTCATTAAAAATTTTAAATAGCAATAGGAATCAGATGATACTTAATTTTAAAAGTTTTTTGATTTTTTTATAACTGTGTTTGTTTATTTGAATTTGTGAATGTTTTGAGAAATCGCATTTAAAAGTTTTAAGTACTAAAAATTGAAAACAATTTAGCATGATTAACACTAAGAAATTGGCTCTCATGTGAAAAACACTATTTAAATTCCCGGGACCATTAAGAGTCAGATGCGGATGATAGTGCATAAGTTTCAAGGAATATTAATTTTTCTTAAATGATTGTGCACAAGATACATATTTTACTTGGTGCGATACCAAGTGTTTAAATAATCTCAAGTCTAAGATTCATTTTTAATACTTCCCATTCTCCCCTAAAGAGCGACTGCTCTTACTACTGACAATGAGCTATTCAAATCCCACCTTAATACTTCTGATTTTGCATATATATTTTAATAATAATGCCATCGTAGATTAAAGATTGAAGCACAATTGAATTTATCATAATCATATCCTTCTTAAAAACAAATGATATGTGTTTCTTCTTTTTTGTTCAAATCAGTCGATTATAAAATAAATTGAGTGGAAACTTTTTATTGGCCCATCCTATATATTCTTATTTAGTATAAAATGTAATTATAGAATAAACTAACAAACTAATATACAGATTATTTTAACGATGAAATATACAACGATTCTATGTTCAAAAAATAAATGCAATGAATTCCTAAGCAACAAAATATCAGAATTTCATTTTATATACATATATATATATATATATATATATATATAATGAATATTTCATATTTGATATGTGATAAATCATATTTTTATTTGAAATTGTAAAATTAAGATATTGTATATATATTTTTAATAAGCCACGCACAGCAAACAATCACGCGCAGAGCAGCGAGATGGACCGTGAATCTACACGCGAGTCGCCTAGATAAGAGTACCTCAGATTATCGAATCTCGGAGACAGTTGATCGGGAGACGATCGATCGAATTCTTAATAGGCTTAATCAATATCTTCGGTCTGTTTTATATAACGAAATCGCGACGTTACTCTAAGGCTTCCGAACGGAACGGTAGACTTTTAGCAAGTGATTAAACGTGGGAGAACGACCAGCGAGATTCCCCTAAGATCGACGAGAATTTTCACACGAATCGGAAAGGAGATCGTGATTGATCTTGGTTCGCGAAAATCAGTATTTTATTAATTAATTAAAATGCAATCCAATACATGAAAATTGTTGCAGATTATATAAGTCATCTTGCATAGGAATCTTGATCATTATAATGAAGAAAATTATTATCACTGGTAAAATATTTTAAATTATTTATGTTATTAATTCAATTAAGTTTTATTATGTTATTAATTCAAATGTAATATAATACTAAAGTAGAAATCAATTGTTGCATAGCAGTGTCAAGTTTTGTTGCAATATTTTTACTTGTATTTAATACTTTTTTTAAATTCTATCACTTTCATTGATACGTATGATTATATATTGATGTATGCATATCTTGTTTCACATCTTCAAAAATGTTTTATTTCAAAAATTGTAAATTCCACAATAAATATATTTTTAAATATAACTTGTTATTTTTAATTGGCACAATATTTTTGTATATAATTTTTGCAAGAAAAAAATTTGAATAATAATTCATAAAAATAAGACTTTTAAACAACGCGGTTTTTGATGGGTGCGCGAACTTGATATTCTTCTTTTATCTTTTTTTTAAAAAGGTTATTTTCTAATAGATTTATGACATAGAATCTCCATTGCTTTTAATACTATAAAAGAATATATATAAATTTAGTTAAAGAAAAGACAGTTATTATATGACTAACAATATTTTTTTATTTTATGACTAACATATTTTTTTGACAATATTTTTGACAGTTATTTCTATCATTCTTTTTAAAAAATGATTTATAGTTTTTCATGGAATAATTTTTATTAATGCATTTAAAATTAATATTAATATTAGATACAAGTATAATTAATAAATTAAACAAAAAATTAATTCAAAATTATAATTAATTAAAAAATTAAATTAAAAAATGTACTGATCGTAAAATTTCAATTTTTAAAACAAATACTTTTTGTTTTGTGTATTTTTTCATGCCATATCGAAGATAGCAGAGATATTTTGAATAATCAAATTAGATAGAATACTTTGTTTTTTACGTTATATTTTTTTCGAATCTAAATTTGATAGGTTCTAAAATTTCCTGCGCATATAAAATTTAAAATATGAATGCAACCTTATTTTTAAGTAACAATGGACTATAGCTGTTATTAATTTTATATAAGATATTTCTAAACAAGTCTGTATCTTAAATTTGCAGTTTAAATATGCAAAATTTTTTTTCTTTAAGAATTTTAAGAAATCTAGACATGTTTTTCTTCTCTTCTGTTTGTCTAACTAAAAGCTTATATTTTAAATAATTTTGTTTAATTTTTTCTGCATTGCTTTTTTTCTTTTTGAAGTAAAACATTGAATACTTCTATTTGTCCTTTAAGCTATAAGTATATGTATAATGGCGAACACATTATCATATAAATATTTAATTAACTTCTATTCATAATATACTGACGCATTTCGATTATTTTATAAACTGCTTGAAGAATTATTTTCAATTTCGCTATTGTATTTCAAGTTTATTATAAGAATAGTGTTATATTTTAGAATATAGTTCTTTTTATTATTAGTATATCTACAAAATCAGATATTTGGAAATGAAAAGAGCAAACTCTACTTTTAGTAGATGATTATCAATTATCATATCCTATTGCTGCTATTGTTTTAATATTTAAGGATTTTTCGTTGGAAATCTAAAATATTTTATAAATATTTAATTAAATATCAATTTAATTAAATGTTGATAAAATATTTTAGATTTCCAACGAAAAATTCAGAACTATTAAAACAATAGCAGCAATAGGAGATGATAATTGATAATCATCTACTGCAAGTAATAAATATTCATATAAATGATATTTTATCAATATTTAATAAATATTTAATTAAATATAGTATTTAATTAAAGCATGCTAATCTAAAAAAAAACTTATACTTACAGAAAGAAATGTATGCATGAAAGAAATGTCACATCCTTTGCTGTAAATATTATTACATCCTTTCATAACACACTTTATTGTCATCCCTTTTTTTTATTATATTGTAAAAACTTATAAATGAACACTTTATTGTATAGTTTTATACTTTGTTGTATACTATACACTCTATATGCATTTATATGTATCAAATCTACACATTTAAGTTAGCACATAGTAACCCATAGGCGGAGAAAGTTATAATTCCAACCACATTCCAATCAGTTATTACGTCTGCCGCTTATGCGTTCTACATAATAAATACATAGTTTTCGGGGACATGTGTAAGCTAGGAAATATATAACGATTAGTAGTTTAGTGTTATATAGATGCCTAAGTGTATACTCCTCCCGCTATCATTGATTGTGAGTCGATTCTTTTGATCTTTCTACGTGTGTTGCAAGGCTCTTGCAATCTCCCAAGCGTTGCTGTTCATCTCCGATATGCGACCGTACAGCACCATGCTAGTTCGACACGTTGTCATGTGTGTGTGTGTGTGTGTGTGTGTGTGTGTGTGTGTGTGTGTGTGTGTGTGTGTGGTGTGGTGTGGTGTGGTGTGGTGTGGTGTGGTGTGGTGTGTGTGTATACACCATTTCATTCCATTCAGCAATGTGGTATTATATGTTAATAACGTTGAATACGAGTAATGTCAAACGTGTAAAATTTTACGGATATTTTTTAAAATATTATATATGTTTAATGACTTTTGTTGAATAAAGTTTTTATAAAATCTGTAACTCAAAAAAGGCTAATCGATACGAAATATAAAAGTAAATTTAATTTAATAAAAAATGGAGGCTGTATTATTGTGATATTTTATAAAAATACACAAAAATGACAATAATCTACTAAGTCTTACTAATGATAAATTTGTTTGAAATTTGTGATAGAATACATAATTGAAAGAAAGCGTAATAATTCTGATACCTCTTTTATACAATCTTTTAAAATATTCCATAATAATAGACATACGTAATTTCTAACATTTTATACGATATCTCCTAGGATTTTTAAATTAGGATTTAAAAATTCGGAGCAGATTGCATAACTTCCTGGTGATATACATGTACGTAATTCAGTTATTCAATTTCATTTATATTACAAAATAGCGTGTAACCGTCTTTATATTAAAAATTTTAAAAACCTGCTTAAAAAATCTGCTTTATATTAAAAATTGTAATTTTAATTATCATTAGAATGGCAAAAATTCCTGCTTTTATCTTTTTAATTGATGTCAATCGAAATTTAATTTTTGATGGGAGTTGATGATATATAATTAGCATAATATTTTTATCGGTGTTTAAATACTGTCAGAGCGAACTAAGAGACTCTTTAAGAAGTTTGCAAGAGAAAAGAAAATGCGCAGCGCGTTATATCATGTCGCGTTGCAAATGAGATCAATTAAGGCATGAATGCACCTATCGACACATTTCTTCATTAATATCCGAGTCCAAGATAAACCTGCGATCTAATACTAATATTATGCTGCGATCGTGTACGAATCGAAGCAGCAACAGCGACATCATGCCGTTGATTCGAACGAAAAGAGAGAACGTGCGAGCGTGGATAATCACATGCTCGCTCATTCAGCCTTACCTGTTCTTTCGCAGCGTCTCTAAAGTCGATGATTTATCTTCACACGAAGAATTCCGATGCGTATAATCTGGTTAATCCAACGTGACATAAGAAGAACCCGCAGATTAATCGCGCAATAAGTGGTCGAAGGTAAACACTCACGGACTAAAATATATTTATATATGCTGCATAGCACAACACAAACTTTCGCACGCTTGCTCCGAAACTTCTGGCGTGGAACTCTCGCTCATTTTCACTTATGTCTCACATAAACTCCCGCAAGAGATCATCGCACCGAAACTCGAAGCGCAAGACGTTATTATAAAAAGGATGATGGCAAGCAACTTTCTTCAAGTTTTTTACAAGTCGAATATAGTGCCGAACAGTTCTTTCGGCAGTGTAACAAATGGCATTCTTCACTGTAAACAGACAAGAAACGATGCTCCACAGCGAGCGTTCTTAGTAACGTGAAAACATGAATGGACCGACAAAATGCATCATTCTACACCGACGGCCGGCGAGTGACTGAATGACTGGCACACGCCGGCTCGCGCTCCACCATCGGCTTCAGCTCCAAACTCTTCGACACCAGCTTCAAGTTCAGGATAATCACCTTAGCTCAGGTACACGCGGTATACATCCTATAAAGAGCCAGTCAGAATTATTTGATTTAGAACTTGTAATTCAATTGTGCATTGATTCAAATACACAATTCAACAAAAAATAACTTTTTTTTAACATAAGAATAAGAATAGAGGTATTTTTATATATATATATATATATATATACATATATAAAATAAAGTAATCTTTAAATCTTGAGAATGACACTATCTAGAATAAAGTTAATCCTTTTATTTGGAGCAATGTAACTCTGATATTAAATATGTTTTTAAATGATAATTATTTTTCTACAGATAATCATAAAGAAAGACTAAAATGGGTCATTCTGTATATTATATGTAAAAATTGTTGTATTAATATATATACTACTTATCTTTTTTCTAATGCGCACGATTTTTTAAAATCGATTTTTAGATCGATTTCTGAGAAATCGATCTTTCTAGTCCGGTTTTTTTGAAACCGTGAAATGAAAGTGAATTGAATTTGAAAGTGAATCGATTTTTATTCCGATTTAAAATCGATTCAGGAATCGATTTAAGAATCAACAGTCATGATGCACAAATAACTAGACGCGATGTGTCTAGCTATTATTTGACTCGGACGTAGCAGGTATTAATGGCGCCATCTGTTGTTTATATGGCTGCAGATACTCGTAAAGAGAGAGAAGTACGTTTCTCTTTCCAACCTCTTTCGGCTTACACTATCTAGACATCTTACATGATTGGCTATCGAACTGAAAAATTTTCGGGACTTGAAAAATTCTCTATTCGACAGCCAATTACGTGACGTTGTGTCTACTTGTGTTTCATGCTGCAAAGCGTATGTATGTACAAGATCAGCTTTGTAGCGGCATCTCGCGGCGAATAGCAATTTTAAATAGACAAAGAAAGTCGAAAAAACCGAAGCCAGCGAGCTACTGATAGCCGAGTACGTAACGAGCGGATATAGCAGGCGCGACAATCGCCAGCCTATCCGCAAAGAAGAACACGGTGTGACGTAAACGACAATCCAAACAAGTATCAGCTGTGCTGTAGTCATTGTTCTCTGGTTTGCGTTAAATTCTGGCAAGGGAATCCCGTTTTCCCGGACTCTTCCATCGAGTCGAACGGCAGCGGGGATAGCAGGAACGGCGTCAGTGACTGATCCATCTACACGGAGGATACGCGTAGGAGACTCGAAGCGCTTTAACGACAAGTGGCGACGGGGAAAAAAAAGGGAAAAAGCTAAGCCAGAACTTTTTCCGTGCCTAACGCAATCGTGGCTGCGTGCGTGCTTTCAATCTCGGCCCCAGCTCTAGCCACTAACCATCAACGGTTACCCCGGGGGACAATAATCGTGTGAAAAACGGGGCGGTACGCGCATAAGCCTGGCCTCGAGCAGCGAGTCGGACGACGGTGGACTCGCTCCGCCACCGCGCAAAAGGTCCCGTAGTTCTCTACCGACTACCCTACGACCAGCGGACGAGCAGCACTCCCCCAGTCCGGACATGGATAACTATCGGTAATGTATTATATTTTTCGGACGCTTTTAAAATGCGCTGACTGGACACGAATGCATTGATAGATCTTTTTCTCTTCATATACGCTCGCAGCTCCGGAATCTTGCGATTTTTTTATATATTTGTTTTTTCTTTTTTTTTCTTTTTTTTTCTTTTTTTTTATGTATTTGTATTCTTTAGGTTGTTTATCTATGTAATTTTTCATAATTATATTCTCTTTCTTTATATATCTCTGATATATATAGCCTAATAATTTTAAAATTTTTTAAAGTTACATGGTAGAAATATTCTATTAGGATAGAATATATACTGATACCTCTGAATTAATAATATGGTATTGTCAATATGGTGTTGTCATGGATAACATTTCAGTGTACATGACAGCATAATGCAACAGCAGGCCTCAAATGGTGGTGTATCTTCTGGACTACAGCAAAATGGAGCTAAAGCAGACTCTGGTGGGCTTCATGCCAACGGCAACTTGTTACCGGAATCGGACAACGATGTTAATGGTGTGAACGGGGAAATAAATCAGAGTTTAGGACCTCCAAAAATAATGGACAAAACTAATCAAGACATTGTGAGACTTATTGGACAACATTTAAAGACAGTTGGTTTAGAGTATGTAACATTGTTTAATTTCTCAATATTTTAAATCATCTCAGTCTCAATAATATTTAATAATGAGAAGTAATTTACTGTCAATTGCAAATATAAGCCTGCTTATTTTTCTATAACAAGATTACAATGTATAAATAAGTCGTTAATTATATTACAATAGTCATTCTGTCATTGCCAGCTAAAATTTCATAGTTAATTATTGTTTTCTTTGTCAATTCATACTTATTAAGAGAATTGTATTAATTTTTATGAACAGTATTCATATGATAGAAAAAAATTAATAGAATTTTGAAATATAGGTAGTGTAGTATCTATATCAGTTATATTTATTTTATGACAATGAGCAAATGTGAAAGATATGGCATTGAAATATTCCAACAATGGAGATAATTTGTTTATATAAAATTATAATTATATATACATTTCTCCAAATTACTTTAATAAGAAATGATATCTAATTATGTATTTTATCAGACTATACATTGACACACTTGCAATATTAAATTATGTTTATTTTAACATTTATAATTGCTCATAAATTTATTAATATCACTGCTTTAAAAATCTTGCATGAATTTTTAGCAAGATTATACAGAGAGATGTAATTTATAATTAACAATAAATAACGAGAGAAATATATTATTTTTAGTCGTACAGCAGATCTGCTTATGCAAGAATCAGGCTGTCGACTAGAACATCCTGCTGCAGCAAAGTTTAGGCAACATGTTATGGATGGCGATTGGAATAAAACAGATCACGACCTCAATGAACTTAAGTCCTTTTTAAGCAGTGCACACCAGAGTTTAGTGGTAAATCTTTTCAATATAATTAGTGATCACGATAATACAAGATGTTTTTAAAGTGTTTAGTCAAACTTGATTTATACATTCTGTTAATTGTACTGATGACAGAAAAAAGTATATGAACACAGATTCATAAATGCATTCTTTTTGAGTTAGATATTGAAAAAATTATAAATTAACGTGAAGATTTTAGCATATAAACAATGAAATATGTAAAAATAATTAAATATTGCTCAAATAATGAAATATATATAATAGCATATTAATGAAAAGTATTGCACTGCAAAACTAACTTTTTGGGAGATTTATTTGTATAATTTTTTTTTCTTTTTAATAGAGAATTGTGAACGTTTAGAAGAATATCCCAATACATGAACACAAAACTATTTTTTTTATTTATTTTTTTTTGTTATAACTATATTTACTGGATATTTACAACTGGATATTTGGACTTAGCTTAAAGTGAAAAACTATCACAAATCTTTTTAGTACAATAGGATTACAATACTTTATATTGATTCTGTCAAATTATATATGGTTAAAGAACAAATAAATAATAAGAAAATGCACAAAGGGAAAAAAAAGAGGATAATTTTAAAGAACTGTAATTGGAAAAAACAGCATTTGTGGATCATTTATCAGTACAATTAGTAAAATATATGCACAATTTAATTAGTATTCTTTTCTTATCCATAGGAGATGAAGTTCTTGCTGCTAGAACAAAAATATCTAGAATATTTGGAAGAAGGTATGGTATTCGACGCATTACATGTACTGCGCAATGAGCTTACACCTTTGGGCCATAATACTGGTCGTGTTCATCAGTTATCTTTATTTATGATGTGCAGTGGACGAGATGAATTACAGGTATTTTTGCTTTAAATAATAGACACACATGGTTACACACGGCATAATAAACTGTACTCATTTTATATTAATAAGTTCCTACAAAAATTGAAGCTTCCTCATTCTTGAGATATTTTTGAAACTAACTTACAACTGAAAATTTGATCACTAGCAAATGGACACTTGTTGACAGACACGTGCAGGCTGGGATGGCAAAGGGCCAGCCTCCAGGGCTGCGCTTATGGACAGACTACAAAGGTACCTGCCACCCTCCATTATGTTACCACCACGCAGACTTCATTCTTTACTCTGTCAAGCTGTGGAAATGCAAAATCAACTCTGCACGTATCATGTAACACAAACACAGGTACAATGAATCACATTGCAATTTGAATTATCAACTTAAATATGTGCTTCCTAAATATATGTGTACTCCCTTACCATATTATTTCTATACTTTTTATCTATTCTTTTAATGCTTACTTTTTTCTTCTGTCTTTTTTTTTATTATTATATTGCTGTTCTGATGTAAAAAAAATACTGAGATATCTTTAATAAGTTTGCTGTGCAATATTGGTATATCTATCTCCCTAAACAAGATAGATTTATAGAATTATTTATAGTACCAAGTAACCATTGATAATAATGAAATTAGAATGCATTAATGCTAAATAAAAATGATAAAATTGATTATTTTTGAGATCACATTTTTATTAAAGAAATAGTATTTAAATTTGCAGTATCTCCAAATCTTATCATTTTGTAATTTTAGAAAAATAAAATGTTTTAACTATTATTGGTGAGTAAATTTTCATTATATTTGAAAGATAAACATTAAGTTTTTTTTTTTTAAATGAGTTTAAAAACAGTTATCTTATTAATTTTTATTCCAAAAACACAAGATTAAAATTGAATAAGAGAAACAACATTCAAACATCTCATTTATATTCCAAGTATGTAATATTTTAATTAGAAATAACACATATCAATTTAAAATTAAAAATGTCTCAGTTTGAAATTATAGCAGCAATATACTGGTCTTTTTAAAAATGGTAAATGTAAAAAGATTCATTTAAAAAACAACTTAATTATCACATAAACAATTATCATATAATCGATTAGCACGCGAGATAAATAATTATTTCAGGATAAAGGCATAACGAGGATACATAGCTCATGAAGGCAGTATACAATGCACATATATTTGTGTTAATATAATCAATTGCTTTTTTTGTGAATAAAACAAAGAAACAAAAAGAAACCCAAACAACACCACATCCAAAATCGGGACATAAGGCGTCTTAAAGATGTCTTTTAGACATCATATCATAAGACGTCTTTAAGATATCTTTAAGACGTCTTATGTCCCAATTTTGGACGTGGTGTTGTCTGGGAAAGAAACATTAGAAAAAAAAACAAAAAAGATAGAAAAAAATTTTCATTATTTTTTGTAATAAATACAGTGGTTTATATAAATTCTCAACATTTGCAATGTTTCAAAAAAGATATAAAAATTGACTTTTTTAATCTTCAAGTAAGTGCATCTCGAAAACGCATTATATTCATTGAAGTTTTCTTCAATTTAATTTTATATAAAATTTTCTTAAATAAATTTTTTACATATCTGTTTTTATATTTTCGTTTATCGAGCATAATATGTTACAAATATTTATTAAACAAAAAAATATATCGTTTGCGCTCAAGGTTAAATAAAAAACTGTGGTATCTATTCTATAAAAATAGTGAAGATGAGAGTAACAACATGTGATACAAGAATGCTCAAGGTCATAAATTAGAAATGGAATAATCAATATAAATGTTTTATATTACACACACATTATATTTATCCTATTATTTCTAATGACAAAGTTATATATATATATATATATATATATATATATATATATATATAAGATATAACTACAGTTTTTTATATTAAATAAAAATGGAGGTTTTTCCATCGCATATATTTTTAAATCTATGGTAATTGAATGATATAACTTTTTTATAGGAAATAAAACTTGATGCTCTTTCACTTTTTTTTAAATATCTATCACACACACACACACACACACACACATATGTGTGTCCCTTTTATGATAGGTTAATATATGAGGTGTGTCCCAAAAGTAATGAGAATGATTTTTTTACGCTCCCTAGGAGGGCTGCGTGAGGAAAGTGGGGGTCGAAGTAGTTGAGGGGAGATCTCAGATATACGATTGGACCCAGTGATGAAACTGACCCCGGTAACACACGCACACAAACGCGAAAGCGTACATGTGCTGCGCAGTACGCGTCGCGTTTGTCGGACCCTTCTCAGTTGAGCCCAAGCCTTTCGAACGGTTGGTACGTTACAGAAGTGCACCCTTGTTTTTCACTCTCGTCACGGACGAAAATGCAGAGGAACGTCGAGCAGTGTTATGCAATTAAATTTTGCGTGAAACTTAAAAAAACAGCTTCAGAAACGTTAGAGATGTTGAAGACAGCATATGGAGAAGCTGCTTTGTCGTCAGCCCAAGTTTTCTGGTGGCACAGCACCTTCAGGGATGGAAGGGAAGCCGTTGAGATTGAGGTTGGACTCCGACCGTATACCTGAGATTCCCCCCTCAACTACCTCGACCCCCACTTTCCTCACGCAGCCCTCCTGGGGAGCGTAAAAAATCTAATTCTCGTTACTTTTGGGACACACCTCGTATATATAAACTTTTATATACTTTTTTAGATATTTGGGTGTCTCAACTTAAATGAATCACCTTGTGTATGTTTTTTTTCTGAATTTTTTAAGGCTATATGAAAGTTATTTTATGTTTTTTTAAACAAAACAATATATTTTTATTTCAATACTATGAAAGCAGAAAAAGAAAAAAAATCTAGTGGGCAAAAAGCTCAAAAATGGACAATAAAACGAGAATAAAGGGCTCTAAGAAAATCAACTAATAACAATGGTAATTAGGCTTTAGTAAAAGCCGGACGCAAGAAACGCCGAAAGGCGTTTAATATCATTAACAATAAGATTAAGATCATTAAGATGTCTTTTAGACATCATATCATAAGACGTATTTAAGACGTCTTATGTCCCGATTTTGGGCATGATGTTGTCTGGGTTGATTGCGGAATGATTTGCGGCTGCGGAAAAAAACGTCATTATCGACTCGATAGTCGACGGTGTAACAGTAAAAATCGTGTGAATCGTACACTTCGAGAGCCTGTAGCAAAAAAACTGTCCATTTTCGAGCATTTTATCCATTAGATTTTTTAATCAGGACCTCATCAACTACAACATATTTCATTTTCAGCCAGTTTCACCTAAACCCAATTTTCCATAAGAAGTATGCAGGGTTTTTTGTTTTTTAATTTTTTTGCATTAAACTTTATAAAAAATAGAAAAAGTCATTACTTTTTTCTTGTATCTTCACCATTTAGCAGTTATTATACATATTATATATAAATGGCACTAGATTATATATATATATATATATATATATATATATATATAAATGGCACTAGATTATATATATATATATATATATATATATATATAGACATTGCCCTGTTTACACCCCCCTCTTCCCTCCACACGTACATACATACATACATAGCGTTCTAAGTCAGGTTTTTATGAAAAAAAATGAAAGAGTATAAGGTTTTATTATTTCTTATATAATGATGATTTATATCAATCTTTAATTAGATAGATGATAGATTTAAAAATATGTGTACGGAAATTTTCATTTTTGTTTAATGAAAAACTGGTAATTGTTTTCTATCATACAAAAATGTCTCTTTTCTCTTTTGATAATATCTTATTATATAATTTTATCTGATAATTATAACTTTAACTTTGTGTATATATATATATATGTATATAAAATTTTGAAAAAAAATTTCTTTTATATACAGGGTGGTTAAAAAAAGGGTCACATTTTGAGAGAAGGTAGTATTGATTAAAACAAGAAAGAAAAAGTCTAACATGGGTCTTACAATTAATATCTTCAACTATATCAAACTAGTAAATGCTCTTTCGACACGACCGATAAGAAAAGGATAAAAAGCACAAATAGAAAGATAGTCTGTATCTTTGAAGATATTAATTGTAGGACCCATGTTAATTAGACTTTTTTTTCTTGTTTTGATCAATACTACGTGCTCTCAAAATATGTGACCCTTTTTTTAACACCTGTATATGCATATGTACGTACATACATACATATTCATACACATACATGTAATATTTTTCCAAATTTTATTAATATACAGGATATGTTCAGCATTATGCATTTTTTGATCAATTTTAAGACTCGCTTTTGTTTGGAAGAAAAATTTACTTTGTCAGTAATTATTATGTAACTTATAAAAATAGATAAAGATAGATATTCTCTCATAGGATAAATCTGTGCACTTTTTCAATTAAAATTATTAATAATTTTTTTTCTAAAGCAGACAAGTCTAGAAAATGTCTCTCTACTTGTGGATCACAATTGTGGCAAGGAGCAATTTCCGTGCAATACCATACAGATACTCAATGATCATTGCGATGAAGTTTGGTATTGCAAATTCTCACCCGACGGTCTTAAACTCGCCACAGGTTCTAAAGATATGACTGTAATTATATGGGACGTAGATCCAGTAAGTATATATATATATATATATATATATATATATATATATATATATAATGATACACTGTGAAATTGATCAAGTGATTCAAAGATTTCAAAATTTTTTTTAAAAGCTTTTTATTTTAAAAATATATGATTTGTATTTTGATGATATACAAATTATAAAAATTTGCTTTTATATTTCTATTTTCTCTTTCCCCCTTCTTATATTAATGTGTATTATTCTTATGTTTCTCTCTAGCTAATCAAAAGTTACATTAAACATTTTTATTAAATTTTTAAAACATTTGATCAATTTTATGAATAACTAATACTGTAAATGGATTGTGTTGATAATGTATAAGACCTTCACTAATGACATTTCTTTAAACTGTAGATTTTTCAGCCAACTTTAAATCAATTTTTTCTTTACAAAAATATTAAAACATTTGCAGTTTTTAAATAAATGATTGAAAATAAAGTTTTTTGAAAACCCTATATAAATATATATATATATATATATATATATATATTTCAAAAGAACAACAAATAGATAAAATCATATTCTTTGGATATAATTATACTTTTATTTTAATAAAATTTAAATTTATGAAATTTAAAAGTTGCATAAAATGTATAGCATTAAATATAGAAAAGTTACAATAAATAATAATTTTTTGAAATTTTTACTGAGGAAAATTTAACTCAAAGTTGGCAAAAAAATTTATAGTAGAAAAGAAGTGTGATTAGTGATTGGCATCCTATATAATTTTATTTTTGAGAAATATAATCAATAAACATTTGTCCAAATGTTATATAGGAAACATTAAAAGTAACACATAGAAAAACACTCGAAGGGCATACATATGGTGTAGCATTAATTGCTTGGAGCCCTGATAGCAGTCATCTAATTGCTTGCGGTCCCGAAGATTGTCCCGAATTGTGGCTTTGGAACGTTGACACGCCCGATTGTGAATTACGTGTGAAATTGACTCAAAGTACGGATGATTCACTGACAGCTTGCGCCTGGCATCGTGATTCGAATAAATTTGTAGCGGGAGGGCTTCGTGGTCAATTTTATCAATGCGTATGTTAACTTTTATAAATTAATAATAAGCACAATTTATAATGTTAATTCTTTGGCTGCAACACAGAAAACTACTTTCTAAAAATTTTCAACAAGGGAAATAAAAATGTATTACAATTATGGAATATTGCTCAAATTTTGTCATATTAATTAGTCTGAAATAATGATATAAATTAACAATGAGTTGCTTCAATAGACTATTTATTTAAAAATTTACTTGTTTTTATTATGAGAAAGGGATGGAGGAAGGGGGAGAAAGAGAGAGAGAGGCGTTTCTAATCATTGCTAGATATAAATATACAAGGTTTGCAGCAAAAAAAAAATTGATAGATAAGATTTTATCTTATTATTAGAAAAATTCATTAACTCAAACTCATATCGAGCATTTTTTAATGTACTTTAATAAAAAATTTTAGGATATGGATGGCAATGTCTCCGATTCATGGGAAGGAGTAAGAGTAAAATGTCTATGGTGTCGCAGCGATGGAAAGACTGTTCTAGCCGCTGATACACATCATAGAATTCGAGGATATAATTTTGACGATTTGTGCGATTTCACAGTGTACGGTTTAGTAATCGATTTAGAGCATGTCGTCGCATTCGATTATGTCATTAAATAAAACTTAACAAAATTCTTCTACACTATTATAGGTTACAAGAAGATCATCCCGTCATGTCATTTAGCGTAAACAAAGCAGATCGACTCGCGTTACTGAATGTGGCCAATCAAGGTGTGCATCTTTGGGACTTACAAGATAGATGCCTTGTAAGACGTTTCCAAGGAGTCACTCAAGGACATTTTACTATTCACAGTTGCTTTGGAGGAACTAATCAAGATTTTATTGCATCTGGTAGTGAAGGTTTGCACAAAAACAAAATTGTTATACATTAAATCACTTCATATTTCATTATTTAGAAGAAAAGATTTATGTAACACATAATCATTAATTTATTTATATGTTACACAGACACTAAAGTGTACATCTGGCATATCAAGAAAGAATTGCCTATAGCGACACTCACAGGACATAGTAGAACAGTTAATTGTGTCTCATGGAATCCTGTTTATCATCAAATGATGGCTTCTGTCTCAGATGATTTTACAGTAAGAATATGGGGTCCAAGATCATCTTCTCTAGATGGAGTTGAAAATGATAAGACTGGTAAGTCTTCACGAAATTTTCTATAAGGAATTATTTATAATATAAAAGTTATTGCAATGTGTCACACACATATTAGTGCAATCTTCTTTCATAATTTTCTTTTTATGCATTTATTATTTTCAGTATCGCTAGAAACTACTAACTCTTCAAATACCAGTGGATGGCATGAAATGGTATCGTAGCGAACTACAGAGCGCACCAGTGTTCCCATGACCTCATGGTGTTCAAAAGACTGTCATATTGACATTTGACTATTGTACTGTCCTGTTGATTGTCATATTGACATTTTACTGCCTTCTGCAGTTGCCCCTCCATACCTCTTATCACTCTTATCTACCATCTACTGAATAGAGGTAATAGGAGAGATGTATATGTTAGCAACAACTGCTAAACCGTCTGCAACTATTAAAACCGAAACCATCGAGTGTAATTTTCACCTTAGTGCATATATATTTTCTTTTTAATAGTATCTTTATGTATTTTGTATGCATATGGTATCCATTATGTTATCTCGATTAAAATGTTGAGTGATTTAAGCATCAGAGTTAATAATCGAAGATATGATGCAGCATAATAAAGTAGATTATATGGCAGAATAGAAAATGAAGAAAATTCCGTCTTAGGATTGATGTGTAAGGATAAAACTATAAACAAGAACATGGACTGCATCTATGTGATGTTGGGACAGTATCATAGAAAACGTTATGTTTTGACAGGAATTTTGTCAAATTTGACTATAATTGTATCAATAAATATTGTAAATAACAATTTCGAATATAGAGTTTTATTCTAAGTCATTCATCGATTAATGACACAAATACTATCTTTAATATGTTATGTTTTGTAATTTTTGTAATGAGACTGTAAATTTCCAAATATGTATTGTGATCTCGTAGAAGATTACTGAGTTTCATATATTGGCAAACATTCAAAAACACTTGATGGAAAAGCAGTTTTCTTTTGTTCATTTCAACACACCAAACTGCAGAATTTAGAAAGTAATATATGTAAATGCGTAAAATTGCTTAAGCATTTATATAATAACTATTATTTATCAATTTTTACTTAGAATTATAGTCACAATTCGTGACAAGAAAAGTTATCCACAATTTATGTATATCACTAGTTTATAGAACTTTCTAATGAAGCGTTTAATATGAATCAGAAATGTTTTTATGTGAAAGAGCTAATTTATTTATGTGTAATTAAATAATTTGAAATGATAAACATACTTAGGTAATATTGGAAAATTATGAATGTTGCACGCTGGTTTTATTAACTGCCATGTATCAAAAGATGTAATGTGCTACCTTTTTCATCATTTATTCAAAAATATATGACGTGCATAACCATAATGTGATAACATTGCATAACTTGGTAGTGCGACGATATATAATGTTTAATAAAGTTAGTAAATTTGTTTTTTTTTATCATTGTATATTTGTTAGCGAAAATAATTTATAAAAATTATATAAAAAAGAAGGGAACTATATTGTGAAAAGGATAAAATAATTTATTTTAATCTGATAATTATTGGCTTTATTCAAGTTACAATTAAAATCTGCTTGGAATGTAATGGTAATTAAAGGTATGAGTATATATAATCCGATAAAGAAATTCAATTTATTTTGCTGTCTGAAACAAATAAGAACAAAAAATCTTCGAGAATATCAAGGGAGAGAGAAGGAAGGAGAGATTTAGGATATATATATATATATATAAACAAATCTCTGCAGCACGTACTATTATTAAACACATTACATACTAACAATAAGAAATTTCTATAGTATGATCTTAATATTTATTAATAGGAAGTAACATAATGTCAATCACTATTATCATTTGCATTTACCTCTGGTGCCTTAGCACTTTATAATTTAATCAAAAATTAGCAATTTCTTGTAACTTAGATTAAATTTAATTCATAATTTGATAGATTCTATAGTTCTGCGTATGACGATATAATAATATAAGCTGCATAGCTATATAACAACTTTAAGAAATAGCTATCTTTAAATATTTTTCAATTTTTATTCATATGTACACATATTTATATTTTATTTTATTGATTCTCTTATAACCTAATATAATTTTAATAATTGTATAATGTTGAAAGTTAGATTGCTTGTTTGTCACGAGTTTTTGTATTTATCGTTGTAAGTTGTAAGATGTCGTGAAAAGTTATATATATGTATGTGAGATAACTAGACATTTTTAATTTTCATAGATTAATACACATATATGATTATACAATAAGAGTAAAAGAGTGTGTGTTACTAAAATATCCAAATATCGATTTTTTATTGGACAAATATATATAAAAACTTTTAATTTTAATTGTATAGTAGAATATATGTATTTTTATATTAATTTACAAATTAATAATTAATTATTTAAAAGCATTTGCAATTTCTCTTAACTGCAAATTTTTTGACGAATGTAATTTTCTCTTAATCAAAATTTGATTAAACAGCTTCTTGCAGAATATTCAATATTAAGTTCATTTTATACTGTCTATATGTAATAAAATTTGGGACAAAATTTAATTTATAACCTTATAATTTTGCCCCATATATAATATAGAAAAGATTTGAACAGAATCAGAATACATATTGAAATACATATACACGCGCATATATCAGAATATAAAAGACTTTAAGTAACTTGATAATAAAAACATAAATTAAGATTCTATTAAACTGGTTACTTAGAAAATGACAGAAAAATAAAATTCTGTAATTTATCAGCAACATATTGATCAAAAAAAATCTAATTAAAAAAATTAAAAAAAATATATTTAAAAGAATTACATTTACAATTAGTTAGATATTATAGAGTTAGAATTATTTTTTATTTACGCATAACATATTAATATACTATAATATATATATATATTTAATTATATATATAATTTAAATATTAAATATTATTATATAAATATTTTTATATATCTGTTTGAATTGTATGTTCCCTCCATATTTTCTTATCTCTATAGTTCACTTCCTGTTTCTATTGCCTGGCATTGTTCAAGGACCTTTAGTCATCGTACGTTGAATATTGGACGCAGTGTGAATCCTGCATAATTAGACATAATTAGATGGCCTTATAATTAGACATATATCAATTTATATATTATTTTCCTAAGATAATAAACACAGGAAACTGAGAGAGAAAGCATTCAACTGAATTCGTTAAAAGATAATTGGCCGTTATAGTTAACAGGTTAGGTGAGCAAACTCATGTTGCGTACAAGTAATTTTTAAACACACGCAATTAATATAATTAATAGATTATATAATTATATATTATTTTACTTATGTTTTTTAATCTATACTTTAAAATGTACAACAATTTCTTAGATTATTTTATAGGTTAGGTTTTTTCTTTGCTTAATGTTTATATGTGCATTTTATTTATATGCATTATAAATGCTATAAATCATTTAATTGACCAATAAGAACACAAAATTTTTACTTTTACTCAAGTTAAAGTCAATTCAAAACATTTCAGTTTGTTTTTTTGCAGCTAAATTTTTTGCACTTTTTGTTTTTCTTCTTCAATGACAAAATTAAATAATTAAAGCTATTATTATTTTTTTGTTGATTTTACTTATTAGAATATTATTTTTTTGTTGATTTTACTTATTAGAATATAGAGTGATATTCTCTAAATTACGAAACGTCTTTTATTCAATATGTTTTAATTTGATTTATACTTTAGAACAACAATTTTAATTTTCCTATTTCTATTTATCAAAAATATATAATTGTAGCAATTTTGTGGATATCGACAAGAGAAAGCAATTTTTCTACATAATTCTATTACTGAAATTTTGAAAATTATTAAAAAAATGTTTCTTAAAAGAAGCTTATTTTAAAGTTTTATAGCTATTTTTTTAGCATATTTAGCTGTAAGGTATAACCTTACTCGGCGCCTCTAATTTATATGCGCGCGCATCCGCGGGTGCTCCTGCGTCTGCGCTAGACGTCAGCGTGACGTCAACACGCCTGATTGGCGACAAGCGGTCATGTGACCGACACGCGAGAGTCCACTAGCACGTGAGAGATATCCAGGAAGGTTGTCGTTTGCCAGCCGCGTGAGAGGGAGGACGTGTTATTTGCGTAACCAATTTATTATCCGACCGAATCCGTCCTAACCGCGCATAAGGGTCAACGATCCGGCGATGTCCATGTAACCTGTTATTCCGTGCCGTAAAGTACATATAGATTTATTTTTCTGACAACCATCACAAGCGTTGTGCTTTCAAGAAATTAACCACCAGCGGATCCTTCTGAACTAAGCCCCCATCCTGACCCTAGGATCTTTCCTAATCTAACCTCCTGGAAGCATCCTACATAGCAATATCTTTTATATTAACAAAGACAAACAAAATGTCTTGTTGTATTGATATTTTGCAGAAAATTATTGTTGTTATTCAATATTATTGTTGCAGACTTATGAAAACTAAATAATGGGGAAATATAAGCAACGTCTAACACCAAAACATCAAGACTCCCGGCATTTATTATTCTCAATGTTTACAGCAAATGATATAAGGAATTTAAGTGTAACAAAAATCAGGACTCCTCTATCTTTTAACATTCTTGGATATCCACTAAAAGGTGGATTATATGATCCATCCTTAGGTAAAATACTTCATTCTAATATATTTTGTTGTAAAAGATGTTTTACATAACTATTACATATTTTTTTTCATATAATACTTTCTTATTTCTTGATTTTTTATAGAAAGATTTTATAATAGTTCTAATTATGATTTGTCCAACTTTTCAAGAACTATACTTTAGATTAAAATTGAACAACTTATGCTTCAGAGAGAATAGAAAGATCATGCACTCTTAGTATTTATTTAAATAAAAATATTTATTAAAATTAATTTCAATGTATGTTTCGTTAAAATAAGATAATATTTTATGGTTAAGATTTTTTTTTTTTTTTTGCTGCAATTATATAATGTACAAATAGTGATAAAAAATTAGTTTTTGTGCATTTTGCAAGAAATAATTCACATAATACTTTGTGCTTTTGTTGTTATACTTCAGCATAATTGCAGTAAGGATCTTAAAATATGTTATTTTGAAAATTAGGACACTGCAATATAATTAACAGGGATATAATTTCTTTTAACAATGATATGATAATTCGTCATATCATTAATATTATATATATATATATATGTATATATATATATATAAAATTATATATATATATATATATAATTATAATGATAAACTATCATATTATTGTTAAAAGAAAAATAGTTACAAATTTTTTTAAAAATTTTATCTTTATTAGAGGAATATTATGCACGTACAGTTTTAATATCATTAAATTTAATATATATAGACATATATGTCAAGATAATAACTTAGATACATAAAATAGAAAAAAGCTGTGTTAAATTTTATTATATAATTTAATATATTCAATTTGTTATAGGCACAACAAAGAATAATTTAGAGTTATGCAACACATGTGGATATAATAGCTTCAAATGTCCAGGTCACTTTGGACATATAGAATTGCCGATTCCTGTTGTCAATCCATTATTTCACAAAGGGTTATCCACGTTGCTCAAACTATCGTGTTTAAAATGTTTTACTTTTCAAATACCATCATATATTAAGATGTTATTGTCTGCAAAATTAAAGTTACTTTATCAAGGGCAACTTGGTGATCTTGAAGCATTAGATCAAGAAGTAACATATATAAAATCGAATGTCCAAAAAGAAGAACAAACAGAGCATATTCGTGACATAATCGATACTTATATGCAAAACTTTTTCAATAGAACCAGATTCAGTCAGCCTATGTCTGAGAATCATGAGCATAAAAGCAATATAAAAAATATCAATTCACAGTGGCATATATATGTTGAAAATGTACTTAAGCAATATGTCAGAAACAAAGATGGAATATGCATTAATTGTAACGAGGGTATACCAAAAATTTCGACGCTGCAAAATAAGATAATGATAGACAAAAGAGCTCTTAAGGAAATATCGCATGAAGTAATTCATAAATTGGATACAGTGATGATTATGCCAGATCAGTCTAAGGAATACATGCGACAATTATGGAACAATGAAAAAGATTTTCTTCAGATAATTGTACCCTGCTTAGAATCAGTGGATATTGAATATCCAACTGATATATTCTTTTTTGAAGTAATACCTGTGCTACCGCCAATTGTGCGACCAGTGAACTTCATTAAGAGTCAAATGATTGAACATCCCCAAACTTACATCTATAAGAGCATCATACAGGATTGTTTGGTTTTAAGAAATATTATACAAACGATTCAGGATGGAGGCACTGATCACTTACCTCAGGAGGGTCGACTTGTCTTCGAACAAATAAGAGGGCATACAGCAGTCGAAAAGTTACATAACGCCTGGCAAGCGTTGCAAAGCAATGTTGATCATCTGATGGATCGTGACATAAATAAAACCCCGGAATCTATGAATGGTCTAGGCTTGAAGCAAATTCTCGAGAAGAAAGAAGGTATCATTAGAATGCACATGATGGGTAAAAGAGTGAATTTTGCCGCGCGTTCAGTCATCACTCCAGATCCTGACTTGAATATCGATGAAATCGGCATTCCCGAAGCTTTTGCTCGAAAATTAACATATCCTACAACTGTGACACCATGGAACGTCGTTGAATTGCGACGATTAGTTTTAAACGGACCCGATGTTCATCCTGGAGCAGTTATAATAGAAAATGAAGATGGATCGGTACAAGCCATTAACAGCAACAATTCTACGCAAAGAGAAGCTATTGCAAAACGTCTTTTAACAACAAGCGACAGAACCAACGAATCCTTCATCGGCATTAAAACAGTACATCGACACCTTCAAAACGGCGATGTATTGTTATTAAATAGACAACCGACGTTACATAAACCGAGTATAATGGCTCATAAGGCACGTGTTCTCAAAGGAGAAAAAACATTGCATCTTCATTATGCAAACTGTAAGGCTTATAATGCAGATTTTGATGGCGATGAATTAAACGCTCATTTTCCGCAAAACGAATTAGCTAGAAGTGAAAGTTATAATATAGCTAATGTATGCAATCAATATCTCGTACCAAAAGATGGAACTCCATTAAGTGGTCTTATACAAGATTACATAATATCCGGGGTACAATTAACAACTAGAGGTAAATTTTTCTCACGAACGCATTATACGCAATTGGTTTATGCTGCACTCTCAATGATACAAGGAGAAATAATCCTCTTACCACCAGCTATTATCAAACCAAAACTTCTATGGTCGGGTAAACAAATTCTTTCGACCATTATAATTAATATTATACCCTCGCACAAGGCACGAATTAATCTAATCTCTAATACAAAGATTAATGTGAAAGAGTGGCAAGTGAAAGCACCGCGACGTTGGAAATGTGGAATAGAATTTAAAGATCCAATAACTATGTCAGAAGCTGAAGTTATAATTCGGCATGGAGAATTACTATGCGGAGTGCTTGATAAAACGCACTATGGTGCAACTTCTTACGGTCTTATTCATTGTATTTATGAGTTATATGGAGAAATCTACGCAAATAAAATGTTAAACGCATTTGCCAAATTATTCCAAACTTCTCTACGGTACAATGGATTTACTCTGGGTGTTGAAGACATTCTAATAACTTGTAAAATCGACAAGAAACGTAAGGAAATAATTTCTAATTGCCGGAAAGTCGGAGAAGATATACAAAAATCTGTCGTAAAAATACCTGATGATACATCTATGGATGAACTTAAAGAGAAGATTGAAGAATCTTGTTGGGATAACCCGAAATTTCGCGCACAAGTTGATCACAAATACAAGAGTGCGTTAGACGTTTACACCAACGATATTAATAGAACATGTCTACAGATGGGACTCTTCAAGAAGTTTCCAGACAACAACTTACAGCTTATGGTGCAATCCGGTGCAAAAGGATCCATGGTTAATACTATGCAAATATCGTGTTTGCTTGGCCAAAGCGAATTGGAAGGTAAAAGGCCGCCGTTAATGATTAGTGGAAAAAGTTTATCAAGTTTCCTGGCGTATGATCCGACACCTAGAGCTGGTGGTTTCATCGATAATAGATTTATGACCGGTATTAAATCTCAGGAATGTTTTTTCCATTGTATGGCTGGACGGGAAGGTCTTGTTGATACTGCGGTAAAAACTAGTAGATCCGGATACTTACAGAGATGTCTTGTGAAACATCTAGAAGGGTTGGTTGTTGGTTACGATGCGACAGTCAGAGACCATGATGGTAGTTTAATTCAATTTTATTACGGAGAAGACGGTCTTGATATACCAGGTTCGCGATTCTTAAGAAAAGAACAAATGGAATTTCTGGTCGACAATAAAGACGCTATTATAGACGCAAAATTATTGGAACATCTAAAAACAGATAATAAAGAGATTGTAAAGATGACAAAGAAGATCAAAAAATGGGAAAATAAAAATGGTTCTTTATTGCAAAAGAAGAGGATTAGTGAATTTAGTAGATTCTCTATCGAGAATAAAAATCCTAATACTTCGAAAGGAAGAAGCATTGATGGTAATAGTGGAAGGAGTAAAGCAGCATTATCGCTTATACGAAAATGGATAAAAGCGAAGGAGGAAGTGAAAATGACATTTCGCGCATTGTGCGCAAAATGTCCTGATCCAGTAACATCAAAATATAGGCAAGATATTGAATTTGGTGTATTATCAGAACGAATAGAAGATTTAATAGACGAATATCTTTCTTATTCTTCAAAGATTAAAAAATCCACCTTCAGAGATTTGTTATCCATAAAAATTATGAAAACTATTTGTCCACCTGGTGAACCGGTTGGTTTGTTAGCGGCACAATCTATAGGCGAACCGTCCACTCAAATGACCTTGAATACATTTCATTTTGCAGGACGTGGAGACATGAATGTAACTTTAGGTATTCCTAGATTACGTGAAATCTTAATGATGGCATCGAAGAATATAAAAACTCCAAGTATGGAAATACCCTTCCAAAACAATTTACAAAATCTTGAAAAACAAGCAAAGAAACTGAGATTAAAATTAACAAAATGTGTCCTGCGTGATGTATTGAAGGATGTCACGATAAGTAGGAGAATGGAAGAGGGCTCGCATAGAAAATTAGTGCACACTATAACGATTGAATTTCTTCCTTACAAATCTTATAAAGAGGAGTTTTCTGTTCACCCAAAGAATGTGATAGAGTGTACTGAGAAATTTTTTTTCACGAATATGTTTAAGGAAATTCAAAAACTCGCCAAAGCAAGTAAAATTTTATTACATTTCGAAGGAGAAAAAAAACGGCCAAGTGACGAGGATGCAATAATAGATCAAATTGATCCTGACGACATAATGCCGGAAAATCCTGGAAGAAGTATGCAGATGGATTTAGGAGAGATGCATGAATCATCTGATGAGGAAGAAGTTGCAGAGGATGCTGATGCGACGATGAGTAGGTCACTATCGCGTCATCAAGAAAATCAAGAATATGAAGATTCAGAAGGAGAAGAAGAAGTGGAAGATGTTACAAATGATAAGGAAGAAGAAACAGATAATAATAATGCAAGTAAAATCTCAGAGAACAAGGAAGATAATGAAGAAAATGACAGTATTAGAGGGAGATTAAATAACAAGAAAAGTAACAATTTTTCTGACAGAAAACAATACATCTTAAATGAGTATGAGTATGCTATCGATTATGATTATGACAAAAGTAAATTATCATGGTGCAAATTCACATTTTGGGTAAGTACTTGTAGCTAAAATTTGTTATTACAATCTTTATATCTTGTATCTTTGTAAACCAATATTTATAAAAATAGTTCAATCTGCTGAAGATAATACGAATTATACGATCAATCCGTGAATCACATACACACACACTCTCTGCTTTAATAACAAAAATTATTTAATCAAATATTATTAAAATTATCTTAATCTATTTTTATTTCTAAAAATAGATGGAAAATATGAATGTGTATTCTAAAATACAAACGTTTATTATAAATTTACTAAGTGTTAATTAAAAACAATATCTATATTATAAACTTTCGTGGATTAAAAGCCTGGCTTTTGACAGCTTTTAATCCATGACCGTTTATAACACAGATGTGCTCTTTTTCGCTGCAGCCATATTTATGATGTTGGAAAGAAAAAGTCATAAATTTTTCCTTTGCTATATGTAATTCATGGGCGCGAATTATGATACACCCTGTATATATGAAATTCCATATAATAACCCATCGCTTATAAAATTGTAATAATATAGGCTCTACATAAATGAATAATACATATAATATCGAATAAAACATATTAATCCCTTTCAGTTACCGCTTAAAATGATCAAACTGGATTTGCCAACAATAATTAGAAATGCTGCAGACAAAACTGTTTTATGGGAAACACCGTGTATAAAGAAAGCTTTTACTTTTCAAAATAAAGACGAAACAATTCTCAAAACAGATGGTTTAAATATAATGGTAAGTGTATCATGGACAATCTATAAATAGAAAACATACTCTTCTAGCTTCTCCTTATTTCATTTTCTTTTTATTACAGGAGATGTTCAAATATGATAACATACTTGACTTAAATAGGCTGTATTCTAATGACATCTACAATATTTCTCTAACATACGGAATTGAAGCTGCAAATAAAGTTATTGTAAGAGAAGTTAGAGACGTCTTCAAGATGTATGGTATTACCGTAGACTTTAGGCATCTAGCCTTAATCGCTGATTATATGACATTTGATGGCACATTTCAACCACTTAGTCGGAAAGGAATGGAAAATTCCGCCTCACCATTACAGCAAATAAGTTTTGAAAGCTCGCTAGCTTTTTTGAAAAGTGCGACGTTGCAAGGTAATGGATTTTATAATTAAATGTAAGATTGCCAAATAGGCTGTGCAAAAAATTATTAAACTTTGAATGGGATTTCATCAAAACAAGCAAAAAAGGATTATGCGTGTAAAAAATGCTTGTCTGTTTGTTTGATGAATATCCCAACATCTGAGATTTAACATTTTGTATTATATATATATATATATATATATATATATATATATATATATATATATAAAATATAAACACGCGCGCGCACACATACACACACATTGATTATAAGACCTATAAATGCAAATTTACAATTCTTTACAAACAGCAATAACTATTGCATACTATTTTACATGTAGTAACTGTGAAATTGTATATCTGTACAGAGAATTTGATAATTGAGAAACTCTCAATTAAATTTTGTATATCAAAATTTATTACTTATCCTATAAAAAATTTTTGCGAAGTTGAATGTTATTTTAATTTACAGCAAATATTTTTTTTCTATATTATATGTGCCATTTATTTTAACACATGCATGAATGTTTTTTCAGAAAAAGAATTGAAAAAGAAACAGGCGCCACATATGCCTTATATAGTCAAATGCGTTCGGAACATATGCATCAGTCTAGTTATTTGCGCATTATAACTATTGATTAAGAAATCCAAATACATTAGTTATATTTTTTGTTAAAATTTGATAATTAATAATTTAATATTGTATAATTTTGTCATTTTTTCATCTTTCACAAATGTCTCAAATTGGCAGATTGCTTCAGATATCTTTGTGTGTGTGTGTGTATGTCATGCATGTGACAAAAAATTTATATAACATATATTCATAAATCCTACATATATGGAAGCAGTAAAAGTTCTGTAAACATCAATTGATTACAAGAGCTAGAATTGCAAATTCAATATCTTGATAAATGTTAAATTTTTAGTTTGAGTTTTGTAATCAATATATTGTGTATTGTGCGCATGTACGTGGGAATATATTTATTTATATATTATTTTACTTTTCATGTATAGGAAAAAAGGACGATATATTATCACCTTCAAGTAGACTGATGTTAGGACAACCGTGCAAATCTGGTACTGGAGCATTTTCTGTATTACCATCATTATACATGTAAAAATACACTATATAATTCTCTATTAATGCATAATTATATTTTATATGTTTATAAGATTATAAGTTGATTACATTTTTTCGCAAAAAATCGGATATAATAAAATGTTTCCAGTTTATGAAAAAATCAGCTTTGCTTCAGTTTTTCTCAATGTGCCTAATACAAAATTCGCTTTTTGTATTCATATACTTAAATAGCTGTTCAATAATGGTGTGTCTAAAATAGTGCTAATTCAGTATTACTTTTCTTCTTAAAAAATAATATATTTAAACAATCATAATATATTATTTATTTGTGTTTTTGAACTGTATTTTTCAGTTTATCATAATTAGCACCAGAAAAAGTCTCCAACTGAAAAAAAAAGGAATTTTATTAGATTATTGACTGTTTGTTCTCTCTCTAACATTAATGTAAGAAGTTTAAATGTTTAAATCATTTTGAATGTAATACATACCACATTGCCTTCTTTTATAAAAATAAATGTAGGCATACTAGATATTTCATATTCAGCAGCAATATCTTCGCATTCATCCACATCAATTTTGAGAAAAACAACATCCTTCAGTTCCTGTAATAAAAAACATATTTACATTATTTCTGAAAATTTTAGAAAATTTGATTGAATAATAAATTGAAAGTGAATTGAATGTGATAAAACCTTTGACAATTCTTCAATTAGTGGCCCAATCATCTTGCACGGTCCACACCATACGGCAAAAAAATCAATAACTACCAAACTATTGCCTACTTCTTTAAGCTTAGTCTTCAAATCATCCTATAACAAATGAGAGAATAATGATTATGTTCATTTTTTTCATCAAATGCATATCAATTAAAATACAAAAATTATATAAATTATTGGAAGAATATATATTATGTTAGATATATTAATACTCTTAATGTTAAATATATACATAAGTGAGATAAAGGAGGAAAAATGTAATAACTATCACAGAAATACAGATAAGATATAATTTACTTCAATAATGTTGCAGAATGATGTAATATACACAAATAAAAAGGCAATATAAATAATGTTTTTATCTTAGACTTATATAATTTTTTTCTTATAATCTGAAAAAAATTTTTTAAATTTTGTTTCCTATAATCTTTTTCGAGTTATCAGTTATCAGTTAAAAGTAAAAATTATGTAATTCCATCAAAATGTATAGTGATTATAGATTTTCCATCGAATCATAGCACTAGAAAGCAGTTAATATCGATGTTAACATATTGAGCGTTATGTGATCGTGCCACATGGTACATCACATGCGTCATGCTATCATACTTGAAGTTAAACATTCAATGATTATGATATAATGTTAATAAATGTAGGATATTTTTATTAATAACATTATAAATAATTGATAAATATTGTACTGAAAATATACTTATTATTAAAATACTTAGCACCTAAATGATCTAAAAATGATCTTAATTTTATGATGTACAACTTTATTTCGAAAAATTATTTAATTTTAAATGTGAAGACACACATATAACATACATACACATATAACATCTGGTATCTAATTCTTTCTATAAAAATGTATGTATGAGATATGCATTTTGCTGATTTTGCAACATTGCACCGCTGTCTCTATACGCGAGTTCTATATAAGGTTTATGTATATACGAATGGAACGTTTGATTTTCCGGTGCAATATTAATTAATTTGGATGAAGCATTCCCGTATTATAAATTCTCGAAAGTTTTATAAATGTATGAAAAAGTAAAAATTTAAAATTCATATCATAATTCTTTAATTTTAACGCGACGATATATTAAAGTCTTACAGTCATCTGAATAAGCTTTTGATTATCTAAAGAGGTGAAGGGGAAGATTCTAATGGGAGTTCCGAGGCAAACTGCAAAACGCTAACGTCATTATTCGCTATTGTCGATTATCTGATATAAAGATATAAGTTTAGCTTATAGCATACTTGTTATTGATTTTACAATTATATGGATGTTTGTAAGTACACGTACATATTTCTCTTTATGTTGACACGATATATGCTTGTAAATTACTGTGGATATCATCTATGCTTATTCGAAGTTATTATTGTTTATTCCTCTATAGCTCTTATATTTTTTTAAATAATATAAGAGTACAACAAATTTTTCTAGCTACGCATATCCTCACAAGTATAACAATTTAATACATTTATTGCCACATAAATTTCGAAAAACGGCAAAACACGAACGAAACTTGCATATCCAATTTTAAAAACTCTGTGATCCTTACTGCAGCTATATTGAATTATGAGTTAGAAGCGAGAAATCATGAGTTTTTTGTTGCGAAACATATTGAAATAAATAGGTTTTCTTGAATGTTACCATTCATGTTCGATAAATTAAATGAATATAACTTTCAATAAATATATTTGTTATTCGCGATATGTACATATATAGTTCCTTATAAATATGTTAATTATTTATAGAAATTTTATACATACATATATCGATATGATGTCAGTACATATTAGTGGCAATCGTCGGTGTGTTCGCCATATATTCAATGTGTTAATCAAATAGTATCTTATCGATGATTGTATTTTATTGTCAAACCGGAAAAAAAGCATTCGGCACAACCGCGTCATACGTCGTTCGCGGATTTATCAAGACTCCACAGTGGAACGATGATATAATTAAAATTGTTTAAGATTGACGTAATGTTCAGTGAATCATTCGTCTCCATGAGTGGCGTGTATTCGTGAAACTATTTCGCAAGAATCGCGTTTGGATTGTATTGGCAATGAAAGGCTATCTCGTGGAACAATGTGTAGCGAAATCGATTATCTTCAAGGACGAGTCCAGAATCGGGCCAAAATAAGTTTCGCAAAAAAGGTACAAACATGATACACTGCGGACACACTGGAACGAGCAGTATTGCCACAGACTATATATTTATCTTCTTTATCTACAACTATTCCGTTTCTCATAGCACGCGGAAGCATTGTGTGTCGCATGCTTTATTTTTTCTCTGTTATATATATTCACAATTTAGAATTATTAATTCAATCTAAAAATATAATTTTCTCTTCTACAAAAAATCGATATAATTATACAATTTGTACTGCTACCTTTCGAGTGCTTTCCGATTCATGCACGAGGTGACGTAAAATTTATAATATACGTAACGTGATCTATAGATTTTTTTGTCGCTTCACATGCGCATCATGCTTGAATCGGAAAACACCCTTTTGTCAGTTTGGAGCAATACATGTACTGCTATTTCTCCAAGTAGGTGTAATATTTGATTCTTTGATGCGTGGCAACATTGCAATAGATTGGACTTGCGCGCGTGAGAGTGTGTGTATGCAGCTCTACATTCAAGGTTATCTTACAGGCATACATCCGCGTAAGCCGTTCCGATTATGCATACCCAGTGATTCATACGGATAAATTATTCGTTGACAATTAAAGGGTTCTATTATTATACTTACGGAATTCTGAATGTGGACGACCTCTCCTTCGTGACCCATTTCGAAATATGGTTTACTTCCAAAAAGTAGTAAGAATTATATCAACAACAACCGTACACTGCGATAACTCAGGCGCGACTGATTGCGTTTGACCATGATGTAATCATACACAGTGTTGTTAGGCCGAGTTGGTTTTTTCACGCATGTGCTACAGCTCCGGAAAGTTAGCCAACAATTTCGAGTTTTTTAATTTTCATTATTTTTAATCGTTTGTTGGTCGTTTGTTGGTGATTGTTGGCTTAATTAACGTTTGTTGGTTTTTACTTTTTTTTTAAATTAAAAAAGAAAAATTAGCGTTAAGTTAGCCGGAACAATTTCATTTTTAATTAAAAAACGGCCTAATCGATGCGTAATCGTCTGCTGTTGATTGTTGGTCTAATTTTAGCGTTTGTTGGTTTATTATTAGTCTTAAAAACGAAAAATTATCTCACATTGAGGCCGCATCTGCAGTAATCGAATATGATTGGTTTATTGCTTCAAGGCTTATTCTATAAATGTAAGGCTAACATCTGTAAAACTGGCTATGAATACGGGCCTTAACATCGGCAGGAAATCGCGAAAAGATCAAGAAAAATGGTGGTGTTTTCTGTCTTTTTGCGACCAGCCTCGTGTGAACGAGAGACCCGGAGATCGAGTGAGATTAAGGTAATTCACGTAACGTGCACTATAGTTTTCTAAGTAAAATTTTTCTCGAAGAAGACGTTTTGGAACGTTAGAGTGCTAAACGTTTCCGAGTAAACGCAAATTCTTATGTAATGCAGAAGTTGATTATATATCCTATAAGGATTTGCGTTTCAAGAAAGCGTGTTCAATATGTCCGGTCTCGTCCAAGACAAAGAATTTTGTTCGACTCTCTAGAAAATTCTAGAAAAAAATTGGAAAAAGAATAAAATTAAAAAAGAAATTATCTAAAGTTGAAAAGCGCAAAAAATAATAAATGTAATTACGTATTCGACTTTGCGAAATTGTTCTCTATTTATCATCTATATATTAATTTACAGGTATTAAAGTAGTATTGCACAGCAATTCGTGTAGCACTTCATAAGCATAACAATGTTTTAATCGATGTGCTATCACCAGAAACTAATCCTAGCATTTGAATGTTACAAACAGGTAAAAATTTTTAAGAATATTTATACGTTCAGATTAAATTTAAATAAGATAAATTTATAAATATCAAGATATATTTGCAATACAGGTGAGAAGCCAAATATCCAGTACAGTCATATGGGTGGAATGGATGCAAAAACAAGAGATCAGAAAAGCGATAGAATTTTCTCTTACTCATTTCGAATTGTATAAACAAATTGGCATTGATCTACTGAGATGTACTCATGTACGGACTACTCGGTTGTGGAAAAACTATGTTGGCGCAAGCAGTTGCTAGACATACTACTGGTACAAAAAAATCTCAGAATATATCTAAACTAATCGTATGGAAGAATAATAACAAACAAATTTTGTGTTTTAAATTCTATTATTTTCTATTTTTTCCAGCTGCCTTCATTTGTGTAATAGAATTTGTGTAAAAGTATTTGAACGAAGGACTACAAATGCTACGAGACGTGTTTTGTTTGGCTAAGGAAAACTCACCAGTCATGATATTTGTTGATAAATAAATCCTATTACTACAAAAAGATTAGACATACAAACTGCAGCAGATCAAGAAGTGCAACGTATTCTCCTGCAATTACTCAAATCAAATGGATGATTTTGATCAGACAATTAATGTTAAAGTATTTGGATTTTCATGTTCTTTCTTCAGTCGTAGGAAGTATGTATAAAGAATAATATAGTAGTTTTACATTTTTTAATTAATGAAACTAAAATGTATGCACAAATTTAAACGTATACTTTCATTTTTGACAAATATTGAAAATCTTTTTATTATTTATGATATTTGGATTGTTTTAATGTGTACGTGTGTGCATACTTCTTTTCTTACTTACAATTAGACCTAATATAAACACGCTAATTGTACCTAGGAATATTTTTTTATATATATTTTATAATTTATGTTACAGGATGCACTCGTTTTACAAAGTTACAAATTCCATCACACATATTGTAAATATTGTATATATTGTTACAAAATAAGAGATATGATAAAAAGAATGAGATTCAAGGTTTACTGATTAAAATACCAAATCCAAAAGCAGCTCCACAACGTTGACATAGTGTTCCCTGTTCGCCAAATTAATGTTTGCGATTCATGTTAATACAGTTAATTAAAAATTCTTTTCCATATATATATATATATATCGCTGTCAGAGACGCATATAATTGACAATGGATGTTATTCTGTATTTATATATGCAGGAAACACTTTTCTATCCCTATATAAAACTATGTTTTGAACAATGTGTACAAATAATGAAATTATTCTCATGAGGAATCATGCATTCCACGAACTCGCATGTTCTAACCAGCACCGAGCTACACTCATTTTGAAACTCCTTCATTATTGCTCTAAAATTGTAATAAGATATACGCATTAAACAATTATAATCAATGAAGAATTTCATAATCATGAATACAATTGTAATAAATTATTTATTTAATTATTAGTAATTATTTATTTTATTAATTATCATATCACGTTCATTTGCATAGTGACTTCGAACGATTTTGAATATTCGCGCCAAATTGTTTGGGGGCTAATAGAAGGTTTTCGATAGATATCGTGCGAGATTTTTGAATTGATTGGCTGAAACGAAATATATCGATTCGACGAGTATCCGCCAATCACGACTGCGAAGCTTCACCAGCTCGACCAATCAGGACAAGGAAATTCTGGCGCCAACGAATTTTTCTTCCTCTTTCAGCGGGAATGTTGTGCCGTGCAGAAGCAGAAATTGCGTGCTCCGTTAATATCTGTACAGGTAAGCCGACAAAGAGATAATCAAGCCAAATAGATGTGATTATTCGCAATAGCATTGTCATTTGAATAAATTGTGAGATAATATTGTTATATTTAATATGTTTATAGCATATTTTATAGATATTGTAAGAATAAGAAATCAAGTGACTTTTTCGGATCAGATAATCGCGGGCCATTAGATTACTTTTATCCTAATGGTCTTCCGAGTATTTGCACATTTATAGTGACGAATTCAAATTTGTACATACATTTATATAATCGAGTTTACATTGTGTCAAATGTTATTCTTATTGAAAGTTTGCTTAAAAATCTTGCATAAGAATTAATAGCAGAGTATCTCATTCTGATTGAATAAAGAATCGAACGATTCTATTAGAATTAAACAAAATATTTATATTACATTTTTATATAATAAAAACACTTATTAATATATTATTATATTGAATACGAACGAGAAAGCTTAATTAAAAAATGTATTATAATTAACAATTTTTTTATTCATTTTATTGTTAGTAGAATATAATTTTTTATATACAAGTTGCAACATCAAAATGGTTAATGAGAACTAACATAAACATTTATTTTACATTACTTAAATATTTCACTAGAGATTTTATTGCGTAGGATCATACCTATATCACATTTAAATTAATACCGCATTTGCGATCATTAGAAATTCAAAATGATATCAAAAACTCTATATGGTGTATCTATATAGAAGAGAAGGATTCTCCCTTATAAAGTAAACAAATACAATCATGAGAATATTAGATATTATTTTTATATAAACATGCACACATCACACACACACACACACACACACACACACACACACACACACACACAAATTAATATAAATTTATATAATTTACAAATAATTTTTTATTTTCTTGAAGTTTTGCATATTTGCTTGTGATGTCGCAGATTTTATTAATCAAATTTGTTTAATAATTAATGTATTTTAACTTTTATCACAACAATGATAATTAACCAACAAAATTAATATTAAAAAACATATAATATAATATAAAACATTACATTGTATAATATAAATAAATTTCAATTTTGGATAAATTTTAATTTAGTATTGGATTTAAAAAAGTATCGTAATTATTTGATTATAATAAAATAATACATATGTAAATAATTATTTTGAAAAAAATAAGAAATAAAAAAAAAGATTAAAAGATCAACACATCATGTTTTAAATACAAAATTAAAATTTTCTATGTGATAAGACATTATAATCTTGCTCCTATTTTTCTGTTCACTTCTTATTAAAATATGTATTTGCATAAGTTTATAATTTAATTATTAATGAAACAACAGGTAAACAAAATGAATGATATATTAATTAAAATAGGTGTCTTTTAACTTTGAAATAATTTCTGATTTTTCCAAAGTTGTATATTATGTTTACTCTTTTAATGTTGCAAGTTTTATTAATTATTTTCAAATTCTATTTAACCATTATTATCAATATATTAATTTTTAACAGTTAAAAATAATAACAATGATTATAAACTATTAATATAAGCAAAAAGAGACAATATATATAAATTATAAATATATAATATTTAATTTATTACTTTTAATTACATATTTTTTAATAAATTAAATATGTATGAATTTTTGTTAAAAATTTAAATTTTTAATGGGCTTGATAGATATTCGTCTTGAAAAAATTGCACGGATTTTATTTTGATGTGGTTAAAACAAATTACAATTTTTAATCGACATAATACTTATGTTAGTAATTTTTTTCTTTTTTTGCTCCTATATACTCTCTTGTAAAATTTTGAAAGTTTTTGCTTATACTTTAAGTGTGGAATAATCTGGATAATTTTCTATTATGATAAGCAAAACATACATAAAATTACTTTAATCCATCATCAATATATATCATTATGGTACCCAAATAATAATCCTGATCCTATAAAATTAATTGTTTTGAAAGAAATTATTTTTGACATAAAACTTAATTTTGTACAGATACGACAATTACTGCGGATACTATGGATGACTTGGAGATCTTCGCACAAACATCATCTGGTATCGTTTATTGTCACGTCAACAATTTATTGTACAGGTTAGTGGCCTAGATCGATATATATAGTTGTTTCATTGTGATGTACCCCATGCTATCTTTACTTTGTATTAAATCTATTACATATGAGTTTTCAATGTAACTACTAAGTAGCAAACATTCATAATGCAGTGCTCTAAACATCACTTTACTTTTCCTTATATAAGATTTTTTTTCTCTTTAGTTTGGGCCATTTCGATTGTGTCCATATCTATTGTAGATGAGATTTATTTCCCTTCATAATGTTTTCGGCTTTCTGCAACTGTATACGTTGTTTTGTCATTATCACTTTTAGCAATTTATTATATTCATAGGTAAATGAAAACGTTTGACATAAAAAAAACGATCTGTAACGAATAGCTAACGCGCCCTACAGGCGCGTTTATCTATCTCTGAGTTAAACGCGATGATTTAAGAATAATTGTGTTTTGTATGCGACCGACCAGTGATTCTACGCAATTTTGGTAGACCAAGAATGATTTTATGTATGCAGAAAACAGCAATTGCAAGGTTTCATCTTTCTAATTTTAAAATCAAATTTTTATAAATCTTTAGACGTCCTTATAAAACTCTGTCGCAAAGAAAAAATTATTGTAATTCGAAAAATATGCATTTCCTATCCTATGATCATCTGAAATATTTTGTCATTCTTAAAGTCAATAAAAAAACTGTTAAATCGATACCTGAAATAGCGAGAGATATTTCCAATGCTGTATGTACTTTATATGCACATGCACAAAAAAGAGAGCTTTTATGTCAAATGTTTTCATTTATCTATGAATATATTAAATTGCTAAAAGTGATAATGACAAAACAATTAGTTAGTTAGCGATTCTGTTACTCGTTAAACAGATAACGACATCGTTACATGTCGTTATCCGTTTAACGATTTTCAGATTTACGATTTACATTGGTACTTTGCCAATAGCTTGCACAGCATCTGTGTGAAAAAAACTTCCTTCTTTCTGTAACATTAGGAAAAACATTTTAAGAAAAACTTTCTTCTTTCTGAAACATTAAGAAAAACAAATTAAAAGAGAATTATAATAGAATAAACATAATGTTAAGGTCTTAACACTCACCTACAAATGGCGCCAACTTCTTCGATAGGCTGTTTAACACCAATCTCAGTATTCACCATCATTACAGAAACGAGCGATGTACATGGACTAATGGTTGCTTCTAATTAGTTGAGATAAATAAGACCATTTGAATTAACAGAAATATACGTTACATCATATCCTTCTGCTTCTACACGAATCCAATACACATTTGTGCTCCTAGATAAATTCAACAAGTTCATTATATCTATTAAGAAATAGGACTTATTATAAAGATGCAATTTTCTCACTATCTGAGTTGTCACATGATTTTTCCTTGATTTATAGAACCTTGCTACACCTTTCACAGCTATATTATTACACTCTGTCGCACTGGATGTAAATATCACTTCCTACTTATCTGTTCCTATGAAATCTGCAATTTTCTGTTAAAAAGAAAGTATACATATAATTTCTCATAATTATAAGATCATAAAATACAAAAGTAAATTTTGCAAGTTAAGGCACCAACTTGGCGAGCATGCTCGACTGCTGCTTCCGACTCCCAATCATACATGCGAGTTCTGGAATGTGGATTGCCATGGTACATTGTTAGATACAGCATCATTTTATCTAATACCCGAGGATCCTGCGTGATAGTACGACGTCTTAGTTTTTCACATGCATATAGATTGCATCATGTGACATCACGCTTTGAATTTACCAGCGTGGTAGTAGCTTGAGCGTCCAAATAAAAAGATCTACCCTCCGTTGGACCCTTTTTATATTCGTCCGTGATAGGAGCTACAATGTATTAATAATCGCTATTAAGTATCACACTTGACGTATATAAATATGATTAAATATTGCATTGATTTTGGTACCCCAACTTACATTCATACTCGGCGACGTCTGACAAGTGCTGATCGTACGTGTGCAAATAGCGATCTTTCACGCGATGCAGTGCGGATATCAAACACCTCGTCGATCGAAACATTCTAATAGTAGACTGAAATTATTCTCATGAGAAATCATGCATTCCACGAACTCGCATGTTCTAACCTCGTGTTCTAACCAGCACCGAGCTACACTCATTTTGAAACTCCTTCATTATTGCTCTAAAATTGTAATAAGATATACGCATTAAACAATTATAATCAATGAAGAATTTCATAATCATGAATACAATTGTAATAAATTATTTATTTAATTATTAGTAATGTATTATTTATTTTATTAATTATCGTATCACGTTCATTTGCATAGTGACTTCAAACGATTTTGAATCTTCGCGCCAAATTGTTTGATGACTGCTAGAAGGTTTTCGATAGATATCGTGCGAGATTTTTGAATTGATTGGCTGAAACGAAATATATCGATTCGACGAGTATCCGCCAATCACGACTGCGAAGCTTGACCAGCTCGACCAATCAGGACAATGAAATTCTGGCGTCAACGAATTTTTCTTCCTCTTTCAGCGGAAACGTTGTGCCGTGCAGAAGCAGAAATTGCGTGCTCCGTTAATATCTGTACAGGTAAGCCGACAAAGAGATAATCAAGCCAAATAGATGTGATTATTCGCAATAGCATTGTCTTTTGAATAAATTGTGAGATAATATTGTTATATTTAATATGTTTATAGCATATTTTATAGATATTGTAAGAATAAGAAATCAAGTGACTTTTTCGGATCAGATAATCGCGGGCCATTAGATTACTTTTATCCTAACGGTCTTCCGAGTATTTGTACATTTATAGTGACGAATTCACATTTGTACATACATTTATATAATCGAGATTACATTGTGTCTAATGTTATTCTTATCGAAAGTTTGCTTAAAAATCTTGCATAGGAATTAATAGCAGAGTATCTCATTCTGATTGAATAAAGAATTGAACGATTCTATTAGAATTAAACAAAATATTTATATTACATTTTTATATAATAAAAACACTTATTAATATATTATTATATTAAATACGAAAGAGAAAGCTAACTAAAAAATGTATTTTAATTAACAATTTTGCGTTTTTATTATTCATTTTATTGTTAGTAGAATATAATTTTTTATACAAGTTGCAACATCAAAATGGTCAATGAGAACTAACATAAACATTTATTTTACATTACTTAAATATTTCACTAGAGATTTTATTGCGTATAGGATCATACACCTATATCACATTTAAATTAATATCGCTTTTGCGATTATTAGAAATTCAAAATGATATCAAAAACTCTACATGGTGTATCTATATAGAAGAGAAGGAGTCTCCCTTATAAAGTAAACATATACAATCATGAGAATATTAGATATTATTTTTATATAAACATGCACACACACACACACACACACACACACACACACACGCACGCACGCACGCACGCACGCACGCACGCACGCACGCACGCACGCACGCACGCACGCACGCACGCACGCACGCACGCACGCACGCACGCACGCACAAATTAATATAAATTTTTATAAATTAAAAATAATTTTTGATTTTCTTGAAGTTTTGCATATATTTGCTTGTGATGTCGCAGATTTTATTAATCATCTTCAAATTTGTTTAATAATTAATATATTTTAACTTGTATCACAACAATGATAATTAACCAACAAAATTAATATTAAAAAACATATAATAAAATAAAAAACATCACATTGTATAATATAAATAAATTTCAATTTTGGATAAATTTTAATTTAGTATTGGATTTAAAAAAGTGTATCGTAATTATTTGATTATAATAAAATAATACATATGTAAATAATTATTTTGAAAAAAAATAAGAAATAAAAAGATAGATTAAAAGATCAACACATCATGTTTTAAATACAAAATTAAAATTTTCTATGTGATAAAACATTAATAATCTTGCTCCTACTTTTTTGTTCATTTCTTATTAAAATATATATTTGCATAAGTTTATAATTTAATTATTAATGAAACAACAGGTAAACAAAATGAATGATATATTAATTAAAATAGGTGTTTTTTAACTTTTAAATAATTTCTGATTTTTCCAAAGTTGTATATTATGTTTACTCTTTTAATGTTGCAAGTTTTATTAATTATTTTCAAATTCTTTTAACCATTATTATCAATATTTGTCTTAAAAAAATTGCACGGATTTTATTTTGATTTCGTTAGAACAAATTACAATTTTTAATCTTCTTTTTAAGATTATTGAAACTAGATTTGCATATTACTCTATTAAAATAAAGGATTTATTTCTTGATATGCTTTCTTAATATAAGTATGATTTAATCGACATATATTTTTGTTGATCTTGAAATTCTACATAATTGTGTTCTGATTTTTATATTGTAACTTATATCATTAATTATTTTTTTATAGATATTGGCTGATGTTTGGACGTTTAATGGCTATCGCCAAAATTCGACTAAGTTCGCAGAAATTCGGTGAGTGATTGATAAATATTAATATTCTATTATCTGTGGTCTGTACATTTTGAAATGAGATATCCGAATAAAATTTCATAACATTTTTTTAATACTAAAGAGTAGATTTTACTAGAATGGTAATAATATAAATAAATTTTTTTATAATCTTTGAATAAATTTTTAAATATTTTATTGCCAAAAATATATATCACGCATATCTTAATCAACTTTAAATTTCATATATACATATTTCAGTAGGCAATGACAATTATAAGATCTATTTTGTAACACGATAGCTACATCAGCGTGTTTTTAATTCATGCTAATCATAAAAGGTCTTATTTTTGCTCTAACACGTCTTTTTAAATTACAAAATAAAGTAAAATATAATAATATTCTTCTCTCTCTTTTTTTTCTCTCTAATTTTTTTCGCGGTATCTCATTGACGTATTAAAACGTTATAATCGTTATAACGTTAAAAAGTATGTTATATTCTATACTTTTTACCTTTTTTCTGCTATTGATATTCTATATTGATCACTCCTCTCACAAATGTCATGATCGCACATGAAAGTCAAAGCCTGTGATTTTTCGGTAATTATATAAGGATAGGATGAATCAAATACATCCACTCCTAATTCGATGAGATGAAGTACCCATTGATACTCTTATTTTATCAGTAGGCAGTAAATTCTGTAAAAAATTATATAGCACCGTTATATTGAAGTATTTTAAATATTAGACAAAATTTAAAATTTATAAACTGGTATTTACAATGGTATGCTGTACTATTTGTTTAATATGTTCTATTGAAATATTCTGTGCACTTGGACCATTATTATGTAATCCATCTATAACAAATCCTGCCAAAGGTTTATCTTTTAGATAATTTATGGAATCCTCTCTGGCTTGCCAATTACAACCACCTTCTACTGGTCCTAATATTCCCTTAGATTTTAATGTATCCGAGTGCAGGCGTATATTTAAACATTGTTCTAATTAAGTTTTGCTTTGAAGAATTGCCTTTGATACTCGTTCTGCACTACTATTAATATTTGTATCTCCATCACATACAGCAACATAGAGATCTGGTTTATAAGTTTGTACAAGCTCCATATATTTATCAGCAGTAAAAACAACTCTTTCTGTTCTGGGCCAGATAGAAATAGAGTCTAATTGCTGAAAGCCAGGGTTGGTAGTATACGCAGGATCTTGTATCGATAAAAAATTTATGTATTCCTGAAACAAAATTCTTTATAAGTAGAAGTTGAAATTTTAATACATATTAATATGTCGATTAATCTTTGATTATAACTTCATACTAACAAAATCAGCGATAGAAGTGCTAAACACTTTAATAACATCTGCCATTAATATGGTAGAGGGAAGTGCATGAGACGGAGAGTAGTTGTTACTCCAACGTTATCATTTTAAAGACATCTATCGTTAAATGTGGTATACGGCCACCCTAAACATTATTTTAATATAAAAAGAATAATATAAATATTATAAAAAAGATATTATGTATTTCATACCTTTGCGTAAATAAGAAGTAGAGGTGTTTCAAAAGAAACATTAGGCATTCTTTCAAATCCACTCAGAATACCAATTCGTGCAGCACAACGTGTTACAGAAGCACCAAAAAATTTCATTGTTATTATAATTTATTTTGCTATCTAATCAATTTTTTCTTAAAAGATAATAATAAATGATGAAGCGTGTTTAATATAACCAATAAATAAATTTTGAATTTATTGGTTATTTACGGTTATTATTATATATTACGTTTATCGATTTTATTATACGTTTATATGATGATATTATTTAAAAATATAAAATTTATTAAAAAGCGACCTGACTGGCCAATACAAAAATTTCTACACGACGTTTCGGCCCTTGGGTACGGGCCCTTATCAAATGTTGCTTTCAAGCTGTCGTGTAGAAATTGTTGTATTGGCCAGTCAGATCGCTTTTTAATAAATTTTATATTTTTATTCATCACTGGCGACTTCATTTTAATTATTTGATGTTATTTAAGTTTATTATATATATTATCAAAATATAATATATATAATATATAATATAACATATCATCAAAATAAAGATTGATATAATTATATCATTAATACACTCAAAAATTAAATAAAAGTCAATTTTAAAATAAAAATTAATTATTTTTAATACTATTCGTAAGAATTTAACTTTTTGTTACTTTTCTAATAAAATAAAATGACTCGACTATATAGAGTATTTTGTGATTTAAAAAAAAAATCTTTTGCAATAAATACTCAATTTTTTATGAATAAATGTGAATAAGTGACTCAAATTTAAAACATATTTGAGATACATATTAATATTCCTTTGATACACCATATATTTTTATATTACGTTAGAATTATTCTATTTTTCTTGAAAGATTTTGTATTCTATGAACTTTCTATCAATAAATTTTCACAAATTTTTCATAACGTACATAAAAATTAAAATTGTACAATAAGTCACATAATTAATTTTTTACTTGGCACCAGTGTTTCCATAATGTTAAATTTGTTAAAATCTTTTAGTAATATACATCTTGAGGTGTTTTGAACAAATTAGAAATTTAAAAAATCTTTAATTGCGTACATTATAAATTACATCCTCTTTCAATATAGCTTAAAAATACACATTTCTATTCATAAATATTATTTATATAAATATCAAACATTGAATATCTTTAGAATAAAATTTATTGTATATCTATTATACTTACTCCATATTATTGTATAGTTTTTCCAAATGAATAATTAAAACCTTTCAGAACTTCCAGCCATTGCAGAACTTCGAGACCTTCCAGGACTTCCTCGGCCAGGCACGGGCTTCGCCCACTGCCAGGCACGTCGGCGAACGCCACTGCCAGGTACTTCGGCGAACGCCACTGCCAGGTATGTCGGCAAACGCCACTGCCAGGTACGTCGGCGAACGCCACTGCCAGGTACGTCGGCGAACGCCACTGCCAGGCACGTCGGCGAACGAACGCCACTGCCAGGAACTTCGGCGAACGCCACTGTCAGGTACGTCGGCAAACGCCACTGCCAGGTACGTCGGCGAACGCCACTGCCAGGTACGTCGGCGAACGCCACTGCCAGTCACGTCGGCGAACGCCACTGCCAGGCACGTCGGCGAACGAACGCCACTGCCAGGTACTTCGGCGAACGCCACTGCCAGGTACGTCGGCAAACGCCACTGCCAGGCACGTCGGCAAACGCCACTGCTACCAGGCACGTCGGCGAACGCCACTGCCAGGCACGTCGGCGAACGAACGCTACTGCCAGGCACGTCGGCGAACGAACGCCACTGCCAGGTACTTCGGCGAACGCCACTGCCAGGTACGTCGGCAAACGCCACTGCCAGGTACGTCGGCGAACGCCACTGCCAGGTACGTCGGCGAACGCCACTGCCAGGCACGTCGGCGAACGAACGCCACTGCCAGGAACTTCGGCGAACGCCACTGTCAGGTACGTCGGCAAACGCCACTGCCAGGTACGTCGGCGAACGCCACTGCCAGGTACGTCGGCGAACGCCACTGCCAGTCACGTCGGCGAACGCCACTGCCAGGCACGTCGGCGAACGCCACTGCCAGTCAGGTCGGCGAACGCCACTGCCAGGCACGTCGGCGAACGAACGCCATTGCCAGTCAGGTCGGCGAACGCCACTGCCAGGCACGTCGGCGAACGAACGCCACTGCCAGGTACTTCGGCGAACGCCACTGCCAGGTACGTCGGCAAACGCCACTGCCAGGCACGTCGGCGAACGCCACTGCTAGTCAGGTCGGCGAACGCCACTGCCAGGCACGTCGGCGAACGAACGCCACTGCCAGGTACTTCGGCGAACGCCACTGCCAGGTACGTCGGCGAACGCCACTGCCAGGTACGTCGGCGAACGCCACTGCCAGTCACGTCGGCGAACGCCACTGCCAGGTACGTCGGCGAACGCCACTGCCAGGCACGTCGGCGAACGCCACTGCCAGTCAGGTCGGCGAACGCCACTGCCAGGCACGTCGGCGAACGAACGCCACTGCCAGGTACGTCGGCGAACGCCACTGCCAGACACGTCGGCGAACGCCACTGCTGCCAGGCACGTCGGCGAACGCCACTGCTGCCAGGCACGTCGGCGAACGCCACTGCTGCCAGGCACGTCGGCGAACGCCACTGCCAGGCACGTCGGCAAACGCCACTGCTACCAGGCACGTCGGCGAACGCCACTGCCAGGCACGTCGGCGAACGAACGCTACTGCCAGGCACGTCGGCGAACGAACGCCACTGCCAGGTACTTCGGCGAACGCCACTGCCAGGTACGTCGGCAAACGCCACTGCCAGGTACGTCGGCGAACGCCACTGCCAGGTACGTCGGCGAACGCCACTGCCAGGCACGTCGGCGAACGAACGCCACTGCCAGGAACTTCGGCGAACGCCACTGTCAGGTACGTCGGCAAACGCCACTGCCAGGTACGTCGGCGAACGCCACTGCCAGGTACGTCGGCGAACGCCACTGCCAGTCACGTCGGCGAACGCCACTGCCAGGCACGTCGGCGAACGAACGCCACTGCCAGGTACTTCGGCGAACGCCACTGCCAGGTACGTCGGCAAACGCCACTGCCAGGCACGTCGGCAAACGCCACTGCTACCAGGCACGTCGGCGAACGCCACTGCCAGGCACGTCGGCGAACGAACGCTACTGCCAGGCACGTCGGCGAACGAACGCCACTGCCAGGTACTTCGGCGAACGCCACTGCCAGGTACGTCGGCAAACGCCACTGCCAGGTACGTCGGCGAACGCCACTGCCAGGTACGTCGGCGAACGCCACTGCCAGGCACGTCGGCGAACGAACGCCACTGCCAGGAACTTCGGCGAACGCCACTGTCAGGTACGTCGGCAAACGCCACTGCCAGGTACGTCGGCGAACGCCACTGCCAGGTACGTCGGCGAACGCCACTGCCAGTCACGTCGGCGAACGCCACTGCCAGGCACGTCGGCGAACGCCACTGCCAGTCAGGTCGGCGAACGCCACTGCCAGGCACGTCGGCGAACGCCACTGCCAGGCACGTCGGCGAACGCCACTGCCAGGCACGTCGGCAAACGCCACTGCTACCAGGCACGTCGGCGAACGCCACTGCCAGGCACGTCGGCGAACGAACGCTACTGCCAGGCACGTCGGCGAACGAACGCCACTGCCAGGTACTTCGGCGAACGCCACTGCCAGGTACGTCGGCAAACGCCACTGCCAGGCACGTCGGCGAACGCCACTGCTAGTCAGGTCGGCGAACGCCACTGCCAGGCACGTCGGCGAACGAACGCCACTGCCAGGTACTTCGGCGAACGCCACTGCCAGGTACGTCGGCGAACGCCACTGCCAGGTACGTCGGCGAACGCCACTGCCAGTCACGTCGGCGAACGCCACTGCCAGGTACGTCGGCGAACGCCACTGCCAGGCACGTCGGCGAACGCCACTGCCAGTCAGGTCGGCGAACGCCACTGCCAGGCACGTCGGCGAACGAACGCCACTGCCAGGTACGTCGGCGAACGCCACTGCCAGACACGTCGGCGAACGCCACTGCTGCCAGGCACGTCGGCGAACGCCACTGCTGCCAGGCACGTCGGCGAACGCCACTGCTGCCAGGCACGTCGGCGAACGCCACTGCCAGTCACGTCGGCAAACGCCACTGCTACCAGGCACGTCGGCGAACGCCACTGCCAGGCACGTCGGCGAACGAACGCTACTGCCAGGCACGTCGGCGAACGAACGCCACTGCCAGGTACTTCGGCGAACGCCACTGCCAGGTACGTCGGCAAACGCCACTGCCAGGTACGTCGGCGAACGCCACTGCCAGGTACGTCGGCGAACGCCACTGCCAGGCACGTCGGCGAACGAACGCCACTGCCAGGAACTTCGGCGAACGCCACTGTCAGGTACGTCGGCAAACGCCACTGCCAGGTACTTCGGCGAACGCCACTGCCAGGTACGTCGGCGAACGCCACTGCCAGGTACGTCGGCGAACGCCACTGCCAGTCACGTCGGCGAACGCCACTGCCAGGTACGTCGGCGAACGCCACTGCCAGGCACGTCGGCGAACGCCACTGCCAGTCAGGTCGGCGAACGCCACTGCCAGGCACGTCGGCGAACGAACGCCACTGCCAGGTACGTCGGCGAACGCCACTGCCAGACACGTCGGCGAACGCCACTGCTGCCAGGCACGTCGGCGAACGCCACTGCTGCCAGGCACGTCGGCGAACGCCACTGCTGCCAGGCACGTCGGCGAACGCCACTGCCAGGCACGTCGGCAAACGCCACTGCTACCAGGCACGTCGGCGAACGCCACTGCCAGGCACGTCGGCGAACGAACGCTACTGCCAGGCACGTCGGCGAACGAACGCCACTGCCAGGTACTTCGGCGAACGCCACTGCCAGGTACGTCGGCAAACGCCACTGCCAGGTACGTCGGCGAACGCCACTGCCAGGTACGTCGGCGAACGCCACTGCCAGGCACGTCGGCGAACGAACGCCACTGCCAGGAACTTCGGCGAACGCCACTGTCAGGTACGTCGGCAAACGCCACTGCCAGGTACGTCGGCGAACGCCACTGCCAGGTACGTCGGCGAACGCCACTGCCAGTCACGTCGGCGAACGCCACTGCCAGGCACGTCGGCGAACGAACGCCACTGCCAGGTACTTCGGCGAACGCCACTGCCAGGTACGTCGGCAAACGCCACTGCCAGGCACGTCGGCAAACGCCACTGCTACCAGGCACGTCGGCGAACGCCACTGCCAGGCACGTCGGCGAACGAACGCTACTGCCAGGCACGTCGGCGAACGAACGCCACTGCCAGGTACTTCGGCGAACGCCACTGCCAGGTACGTCGGCAAACGCCACTGCCAGGTACGTCGGCGAACGCCACTGCCAGGTACGTCGGCGAACGCCACTGCCAGGCACGTCGGCGAACGAACGCCACTGCCAGGAACTTCGGCGAACGCCACTGTCAGGTACGTCGGCAAACGCCACTGCCAGGTACGTCGGCGAACGCCACTGCCAGGTACGTCGGCGAACGCCACTGCCAGTCACGTCGGCGAACGCCACTGCCAGGCACGTCGGCGAACGCCACTGCCAGTCAGGTCGGCGAACGCCACTGCCAGGCACGTCGGCGAACGCCACTGCCAGGCACGTCGGCGAACGCCACTGCCAGGCACGTCGGCGAACGCCACTGCCAGGCACGTCGGCAAACGCCACTGCTACCAGGCACGTCGGCGAACGCCACTGCCAGGCACGTCGGCGAACGAACGCTACTGCCAGGCACGTCGGCGAACGAACGCCACTGCCAGGCACGTCGGCGAACGCCACTGCCAGGCACGTCAGCGAACGAACGCCACTGCCACGCACGTCGGCGAACGCCACTGCCAGGCACGCGGCACGGGGGGAGGTTTTAGTGCGGTGAAAGTCCCACACTACCCGGCGGTACGGGCCGTTGGGTGTGCATTAGCATTTCCTCCTCCCTCGTAAAAAAAAAAAAAAAAAAAAAAAAAATAGGCACCGCCATTGCCTGGTGGAAGCACCCTGAGGAGCATCGTTGGAGCACCGTAGGAGCACTGTGGGAGCACCCTGAGGATATCAATATCCATAAATTATTTAATGATATGAAACGTTACAGTTACATAGCAAATTTTATTAAAATGCAAATTCATAATGCATTACACATATATGTCAGATATATTCAAGAAAATTTAAATAAATTCAACTATAATTAGTTAAGATGTAATGTTTCGTATCTTTTGACCATGTTATATCTAGAATTATTGAGAATAAAATATAAGAATATTAAGTAATGCATTATTATATGTACACATTGTTTAAAACAGTTTTATATAGGTATAGAAAAGTGTTTCCTGCATATATAAATACAGAATAATATCCATTGTCAATTATATGCGTCTCTGACAGCGATATATATGGAAAAGAATTTTTAATTAACTGTATTAACATGAATCGCAAACATTAATTTGGAGAACGGGGAACACTATGTCAACGTTGTGGAGCTGCTTTTGGATTTGGTATTTTAATCAGTAAACCTTGAATCTCATTCTTTTTATCATATCTCTTATTTTGTAACAGTATATACAATATTTACAATATGTGTGATACAGAAATGGAATTTGTAACTTTGTAAAACGAGTGCAACCTGTAACATAAATTATAAAATATATATAAAAAAATATTCCTAGGTACAATTAGCGTGTTTATATTAGGTCTAATTGTAAGTAAGAAAAGAAGTATGCACACACGCACACATTAAAACAATCCAAATATCATAAATAATAAAAAGATTTTCAATATTTGTCAAAAATGAAAATATACGTTTAAATTTGTGCATACATTTTAGTTTCATTAATTAAAAAATGTAAAACTACTATATTATTCTTTATACATACTTCCTACGACTGAAGAAAGAACATGAAAATCCAAATACTTTAACATTAGTTGTCTGATCAAAATCATCCATTTGATTTGAGTAATTGCAGGAGAATACGTTGCACTTCTTGATCTGCAGCAGTTTGTATGTCTAATCTTTTTGTAGTAATAGGATTTATTTATCAACAAATATCATGACTGGTGAGTTTTCCTTAGCCAAACAAAACACATCTCGTAGCATTTGTAGTCCTTCGTTCAAATACTTTTACACAAATTCTATTACACAAATGAAGGCAGCTGGAAAAAATAGAAAATAATAGAATTTAAAACACAAAATCTGTTTGTTATTATTCTTCCATACGATTAGTTTAGATATATTCTGAGATTTTTTTGTACCAGTAGTATGTCTAGCAACTGCTTGCGCCAACATAGTTTTTCCACAACCGAGTAGTCCGTACATGAGTACATCTCAGTAGATCAATGCCAATTCGAAATGAGTAAGAGAAAATTCTATCGCTTTTCTGATCTCTTGTTTTTGCATCCATTCCACCCATATGACTGTACTGGATATTTGGCTTCTCACCTGTATTGCAAATATATCTTGATATTTATAAGTTTATCTTATTTAAATTTAATCTGAATATATAAATATTCTTAAAAATTTTTACCTGTTTGTAACATTCAAATGCTAGGATTAGTTTCTGGTGATAGCACATCGATTAAAACATTGTTATGCTTATGAAGTGCTACACGAATTGCTGTGCAATACTACTTTAATACCTGTAAATTAATATATAGATGATAAATAGAGAACAATTTCGCAAAGTCGAATACGTAATTACATTTATTATTTTTTGCGCTTTTCAACTTTAGATAATTTCTTTTTTAATTTTATTCTTTTTCCAATTTTTTTCTAGAATTTTCTAGAGAGTCGAACAAAATTCTTTGTCTTGGACGAGACCGGACATATTGAACACGCTTTCTTGAAACGCAAATCCTTATAGGATGTATAATCAACTTCTGCATTACATAAGAATTTGCGTTTACTCGGAAACGTTTAGCACTCTAACGTTCCAAAACGTCTTCTTCGAGAAAAATTTTACTTAGAAAACTATAGTGCACGTTATGTGAATTACCTTAATCTCACTCGGTCTCCGGGTCTCTCGTTCACACGAGGCTGCTCGCAAAAAGACAGAAAACACCACCATTTTTCTTGATCTTTTCGCGATTTCCTGCCGATGTTAAGGCCCGTATTCATAGCCAGTTTTACAGATGTTAGCCTTACATTTATAGAATAAGCCTTGAAGCAATAAACCAATCATATTCGATTACTGCAGATGTGGCCGCAATGTGAGATAATTTTTCGTTTTTAAGACTAATAATAAACCAACAAACGCTAAAATTAGACCAACAATCATCAGCAGACGATTATGCATCGATTAGGCCGTTTTTTAATTAAAAATGAAATTTTTCCGGCTAACTTAACGCTAATTTTTCTTTTTTAATTTAAAAAAAAAGTAAAAACCAACAAACGTTGTAATTAAGCCAACAATCACCAACAAACGACCAACAAACGATTAAAAATAATGAAAATTAAAAAACTCGAAATTGCTGGCTAACTTTCCGGAGCTATGTGCTACGCAGTGCAGCAAACCCAACGCGACTATTGTAGGCGCCAAAACTTTGGCGGGATCTTGAGAATTGACAGAACAGATGTTCTCTCGAAGAGGATGGAAATCTAGAGAGAAGAAGAAGAAGAAAAAGAAGAAGTAGATACGTAAATTATTTATGCAATAATACGGACTTAAGGACGGATCTACAATGCTAATCAAGGAGCTATTAAAAAAAGTTAGAAATTTTCAAAACTCATGGTTAAACAAGGATATTTTCAAAGGATAATTGGCTCTTCATCCCAAATAAAGTATGTAAAGCTTTCTGCACTGCATGCAAAAAAACCATCAGATATCACAAAGGGAGCGTCCCGTTTGACCACGTTGCTTTTGACCACAGCCAATTATATTGACTGCTGTATAGGGTTTTTTACTAGGTCTACCTATCAGAGGGTTCTGTGGTCAAAAGCAACGTGGTCAATCGAACCCCACTCATCACAAATCGAATTTAATATAGAGAATGTATTTTTCAGTGTTGGTAATCCTGAAAAGGAGTTTCGCATTGTCACCGCGTGAGGTCTCTACATCTGTGGATTCTGCCCATCAACCGTCAGTTTTGTCCTGTCGACCCTTCAGAAAAAAGGCCGGCATGGCCGCTTTTAGGTTTATCTATGGTACAACTGATAAGTTGCAGTATTGGAATATATTAGAGAGATTTAGAGAACACAGATTAAAAGTAAAAAAGATATAATAGTAAAAAATTGTTGTATTTGTAACGCTGATATAGTGCTCAACCAGAAAGTGGGATAAAGTGGGATAGATACACTCACAAACAACTATCTTTCTCAGTCGTAAGCTACCAACTTCCGGCTTCACTTGGAAGGAATATTAGGTATATATATATATGTCATAATCTCTACTCCGGTTGATTTTGGAATACATTCGTAATCATCTGCAATAGTTTAGCGCAGCGCAATGCAGCAATATATTGTAGTATAATACGAAATTTAAAATTTACAGGGAGAGAGAGAGATAGTTAAAAGTTGTTTATCTCGCGCGTGATCGTTGTTTTGTGGCACCCAGGCTACATTGCAAATTGCGAACTGCGAATTTGAATTGGACTACAACACGTGGTGGCGATTTCAATACTATTCAACGATCTCTTCATGCTGCGCGCTCGGGCAATGTTGTGCCTCTGACAAAGCTTGCCCGAATGAAGGGTAGCGTCTTGTTCCTGAGGCTTATCAGTCGGGACAAACAAGGGGTCCCGCGCCGATATTTAAGCCTAACGACGATGGCAAAGAGCAAATTCGAGTACGTAAAGGAGTTCGAGCGGGATGACAAATGTCTGCCAAACTGTTGGATCGTAATTAGGATAGACGGCAGAAATTTCTCCAGGTTCTGCGAGACACATCAATTCATCAAGCCAAACGATGTGACTGCTTTGGAGCTGATGAATCGCGCCGCGATAACAGTTATGGAAGATTTTAAAGAGATTATATTAGGCTTTGGTCAAAGTGATGAGTATTCATTTGTTTTTCGGAAGGATACGCAGCTCTATAAACGGAGAGGTACGTATGTTAACAACAGTGCAAAATTTGCCTGATCCAAGAGAATTAAATTACTTGATCCATGATTGCATATAATTATACAAGCATTGGTTTTAATTTTTTGTATTGCATATTGCATTATTGTGTATTATGTATTTTACACTTATTATGTTATTATGAGTTAGTTTCTTTAATTTTTCTTTAATCTCTTATAGCATGAATCAATTTTGAAGTATTTTAAGCATAAATGTTCACTATTTTGTCAGAAAGTGATTAAGTCAATCTCTACTGCAGTTTTTATTGATATTATTTTATGAAGCCATTATATTAGAGTTTTCAAACTTTCTACTTAGACAAATATTTTCTAAGTTTTCTGCAATAATTAATTTAAGAATCGTATTCTGTTAAAAGATTAAAAGAATTTAAAAATCTAAAATAATGTCTCATATATCAAAAATTATATTTTACGTACAGATTTTACATACAGATTATTTGGTCAATTTGGATTTAATTCCTTTTTAATAAAAACTTTTAATAAAAAATCTTTTAGAAATGTAAATAAATAATAAAACCACATTTTATTTAATTTTTAGTTGGTTACTTTAACAAATTAATTTGAGAATTAGCTAAAAAGAGACTTAATATCGAAAATTGGAAACTGATGAACTTCTTTTAACATTTTTGCTAAAAATTAACTCTACATTATTTGAAGAATAATATAAAATTACATTAAAAAATGAGGAAGAGAGGAGATTCACTAGCAGATCCTATATATAGGATATCTCACCTGTACTGGAAAAGGACAGCTAATTATTTGCTTTAAGGATGCAAATTTATCTTAAACAAGTTGAATAATTTCAAAAGGTAAATATGAAGAAAAGAAAAATTTTTTAAATGTTTTTTTCAGAATTTTTAAGATCATTAATATTCTTTTAAGTACATATCTTCTTATTTCTTGCATATTGTAGCTAATATTGATATATATTCAGACCATATAATATGATCTTAAAATGACTTCAAATTCCAAAATTTAATTATTAACATATAAAGTGATTGTCAAAAGTTATATTTCCTCTTTTTCTTACTCTATTACGAATATATACAAATAATATATAAAGACAATTGATATCATTACTATTAGATTGTTTAGATACTATTATATATATAAATTGTATTAGAATATCAAAATTATATTATTCTCTTATATTGTAGAATGTAATCTATTTTTTTTTATTTTGAAGACTTTTTATGAAAATACCTATATTTCTCTGAAATTCTTCAGACATGGTTTTCTTATATATTAATTTATTTGAATAAATTATAAAACAGAAAACACAAGAAACATAGAATATCTTTATACAAAAATAGAATATTATTATTTGCTTATGCATACTGGACAAATTTTACACTTTCTGCCAGAATAGTTTAATGTTTGATTTAAACGCATTATGTAATTATTTTATATATATATATAATGCCATAGTAAAAGAGTGTAAGAGTTATAATAGCAAGTAGGATTATAATAGATAAAAAAATTTAAAAAATTTAAACTATTGATTACATTTGATTGATTACATTTAGTTTTAATAAAATTTTCAGCATATTTTAACTATAAAATCAAATTTAGTTTATCAATTATTGTTTTATAAGCTTAATTAAACTTTATTTAACTTTATTGATTAGTTCAAATTGTTACACTCTTTTTTTCAAAAATGTGTAAACAGCACAGTTAATGTGTTGAATTTTCATGATTAATTATGCTGATCGACTGTATATCTACAAAAATACTTTTTCATAATATTTTCATGTCTGTTTCAGCATCGAAATTATTGTCTAATGTAAATTCGTTATTCGCTTCGGCGTATGTTTATTATTGGCCACACATCTTCAGAGGTAAAGAATTATATTATCCGCCATCGTTTGATGCTCGTGTTGTATTATATCCGACAGATAAGAATTTAAGAGACTACTTGGCTTGGCGACAAGCTGATGTACATGTCAATAATTTATACAACACTTGTTTTTGGAATCTCATTTTAAAAGGAAAATTAACTCCAAGTCAGGTATTATATATTCTAAAATACAAAAGATATATGATATGTAAATCTTATACATAATATTATATAACTTAATAATTGTTATATATCCACACATACATATTTATTATACTATTGTACAAATACAAACAAGAATGTATCTTATAACATTATATAATTTTCCAGTGACAAAGTCGTTAATTTTAAAATTATAAATAGCAAGTTCTCAACAAAAGCAAAGTTTTAATAAAAATTTTATTTAAGGATTAATTTTTAGATATCGCAAAATTTAAAAATTTAGCTATTGGAATAAATAATAGGTTTTTTATCATTTACTAATAAACAACTCATTTTAAATTTATCAAAAAAAGATTTGTCTGTAAAATATAATATTTACAAAGCACAAAAAAATCTATATAATTGTATATAACACTGAAATGTAATGTGTGTAGATATGTTTAAAAATATGCAGAAAAATTAAAATATTTCTCTTGTTTTTAATTCTTTAATTATGAATAATATTAGAAAGTTTTTAAAGAATAGAAGTGAAAAAGAAGAAAAAAGTTTGATTTAAAATCTAAACAAGTTTTTAGTTTAATTATTATAATTGATTGATATCAAATTAACAGAAGTTTTTTCTTCATAAAATTTTACAAGTCCTAGACTGTATTTATAGTTCTAATAAAAAATCTCTAAATATAATATTGAAATACAAATATACAGACAATAGTGTAAATAAAATTTAAAAAATAATGGATTTTTATTGTGGATTAAAATGTTTTTTATAATAACAATTTTTATACATACACAATATATACTATATTACATATAATTTAAAAAAGAAGCATTTTTATAAAAAAAATATATCTCTTCTGTTTCTCTCTCACATATGTATGTCTATATTGCAGGCAGAAGAAAAGCTTAGAGGCGCTCTAGCATCGCATAAGAATGAGTTGCTTTTCCAAGAATTTGGTATAAATTATAATAATGAACCACCATTGTTTCGGAAAGGTACAACGCTCATTCGAAAATTGGTGCCCGACGGTACAGGAAGGTTAAAACCTGCTGTGGTACCCTTGGTAGACGATATTATCGGTGACCGTTTTTGGAAAGAGAATCCTGAAGTAATTGGTTTGAAGAGTTTAACGACTTATCAACCACCGAACTTAGTGAATAGCATTAAAAACACAATATCTGTGCCAACACCTCCCTCACCCACCACAATAAAACATGGGAATAATGTTTCATTACAAGTGATTAACGTGAATTCAATCAAGGAGGAAATGCATCCTAATAGAAACAGAGAGACGGACGGAGATCGAATGCAGTGTGAGAGTGAACGCATTTGTAGAAAATAAATGTTTTTTTTTTTTTATACAATAAAATTGTATCAGAACTGTATCTATATTTCATAGTAAGGGAAATATCATTAAAACTTTACCAAGAGAATCATATTAATAAATGAAAGAATGCTGCAACAAAGAAATAAACTTTAAAAAATAATTGTTTAAAAAATAACACTGAGATGCAAGGAAAAAATTTGAGGAATAGATGTGTAAATATGTATAGATAGACTGTCAAATAAATTCATTGATGTATGAATTCAGTGGCGAAAATTTAAACAATAATAAATTACTTTATATAGGCAAAAAAATATGTATTTTCAAAAGTATATAAAAAAAATAGTAGTTTTATTGCTGCTACAATTACACAAAATAGCTCTAATAAAGTAAAATTATAATAATTTTCTTTCCCAACCTCTTTCTTTTCTGGCCTAATGTCAAAGAAAATGCAGGACTATGATATATGTATTGTGTATAAAATTAAGAAATGATTTATTATATTAATCATATGGAATGCAGTATATACTTTTTATTTTATATTTACAACTATTGAATATTTTCAACATAGAATAATATATGAAAACGATTTATATTATAGATTGAAATAAAATATGCTATATATATGTATATGCTATATATATATATATGCACATACAATACAGATTTTGCTATACCATTTAAATTCTAAAACAAATTACGACTAATTCGAAATAATTATTCTTAACTCGCACATGCAAGTTAAATCATGTGCACATAATTTATCAATATTTGACAGATACATACTTGTATATTTTCAACTTCCTAAAATAAAAATTTCCTGGATAATATTTTTCAAATAATCTCAGAAGGCTTTTCTGACAACAATTATAATTAACAATATTATATAATCGCCATATTAGATTAAAAGAAAAATTGGTTTTAGTAACGCTAAATTAATCAATTACTTTATCATTGTTGCAGAAGTAAATGTAATTAACATTATTGCAGCGTTTAATATTCCATTTATGTTCCATTAATTTAAAATATAGGGATATAGTTATCTATTTTAGCACGATGCTTCTGAGCAACGCATTCCGCGATCCACACAATATTGCGACACTCTTGTTCCTTCAATTTCAAGTAGCTATAGAATACTCCAAAGTGAAATTGTTGAAGAAATGCATGGACATTCAAACGAACCTGTGTATATCAAAAAGTAAAAAAATTTCATTGTTAATATAACATTTTATTATTAATATAAGATGCATTATTAATGTTTGCATGTATGTATTTTTATATAAAGTAATAAATATACTTGCTTCATGCTCAAAGAACTTGTCTTCCAAGGTTTTATCGCCAGGATTATTACCTGCGCCTTCAAATAAAGCGCTGTATTCCTGTTCAAACATGAAGCAATGGAAAGGAAACATTAATTTAAAAGAAGCATATTATATGCTGTACAATTACAATTACAAAATTAAAAATTATGTATAAGTACACTAATTATAAAATTAACAATTATGTATTTAAAAAGCTTTAATCAAATTGCATATTTAAAGTTTTACTCACAGCATAATATTCTGCTACAGCCTTCACTTGTTCATAATCATCGGCTCTTGCCAAGGCCGCTAGTCCATCTGGATTCAAACGTCCGCAGCGTGGATACAATTTTGCACGATCATCTTTACCCAATTCAGTTCCAAATGAATTAATGGTTATAATGATTGCTCTTCTATCTGCTTCAAACTAAACATATAAAAATAATGTTATTTATTTCACACAATGTTATTATTTTAACAGGATGGAGTATCTTACAGCAAGTATTTCACACATAGTGTCTGCAGTTGTACCACCAATTTCCTTGCAAAATTTATAAAATGCTTCCAAATAAGCCTTATAAAGTGTATTCCTTATTATCTCAATATTCATCTCATCCAAATCTTGCTCAGATATGCAATCCACAAAGAAAGGTGCTATAAAACAAGCATTACATGTTTCAAATACATATATGATGTTCTTATATAATATGCAAGATTGAAGAATAATATAAATAACAAATATAATTTAAATCAAAATCTCATATACCTAAGGGTGTATCTACCAATACAGCATTGTACAGTTCAGCAGGTGTGGCAGCAACATGAATTGCTTCCATTTGCTCAAAACTACCAAGCGGATGACATTTTGGGATCAATTCTGAGATAGGTCGTTGATGCAAAGTGCCAGTGATTAACAGAATAATGTTGTCAATCATATAACTATAAGTGATAAAATCTAGGAATTGAGACAGCGGCTCAACGGAATGATTGCGCATATGTTGAAATTCTACGACCAGTTTCTCCCTCAATTTGTCGTCAATCACACTAACAGCGAGTGGAGATGGTTCATTTGCTAAGAAGCTGCCATAGTCCGTACCAGCCAAATGTAGTTTCAGATCTAGATAAAGAATTAATTTGAGCAAAAAGAAAAGGGTAAGTTTATGGTTCGTTAAGAAGACAAATTAATAAAAAGTACGAATTTTAAAGACTTTATTTTCTTATGTCTTAAACTCTATCTTAAGGTTATATATATAATATATATATATAGATTACATGTTACAGAGATATGAAAAACCTTCTTTGTTAAATATACATCTAAGACGAGTCGGGGAGAATAAAATGATCGAGAAATAATCAAGAAAATCGAATAGATACCTTCGAGCGTCTCGCACTGAACCAAATTCAGATAATCGCTCTGTTGAAGTATACCACATTTGAAACCACGGCACAGTCCTTCTAAGTAGCCGCCATCGATGTTGAATATGCATCCCTTCATTCTGCGACGAGATTTTCCTCGGATACGTTCGTGCGAAAAAATTGATCTGTCAAGTTCGCAATTGGGTTCTCACGACTCGCCCCTTTTTTCACGAAAATCATATGACCGAGCACGCGGAATCAGAGAGAAGAATGAGAGGGGTCACGCCGGCGTTTTGCCTGTTACCATTTTACTGGACTGCTTCAAACGCCCCTCGCACCCATTTTCAAAGTTGGAACTAATTCGCACACACATTTTCTGGCACTGCCGATAACGTCTCCACTTGGTGCGTGTCCATGCTAACGCCCATAATTGTGGCAGAGAGAAGCCTTCTCTCTGGTATGGCACGAGCTGTCATGTACGCGAGCTCTCGATTCTCGAGCTATCGATTCTCGATCTGGTCGATTCTCGAAACGTGTGCATAATTTTGAAGTATGAGGTTTGTCAAATTCTTTTTAGCTGAATTTTGCGCATTTTCATTTTTTCTCCCTTTCTCTTTAACTTCTAACTATATATATTTGTCTCATTTTATTCTGTTTTAGTTCAGCTAAAAATAACAAACCTATAATTTTCTTTTCTTCCGTTAATCTCATTTTTTGCAACTTGGAGAAGCCTGTGGTTTTGATTTTCAAACGCTGTGATCTCGTCAATGACATTCTTCGTAGAATCCAACCTGGCAAAGTACTCATAGTGAATACTGTTAGATTGAGGAAGTGACAGCAAGAGAGAATATTCAAGATTGCTGCGAGAGTCACTCTACCATTAAAACGGTATGTTTTATCCATCTTGTGCGGTTAAAAAACACTCAGATTCTGTGAAGCTTTATCAGGATCAAAGAGTAAACGATGTGAACGTTTCAATATTTATTTAATAATTCAATAGGCTACGAAATATTAATATTGCTGCTACATATAAAATGATGTTATCTATAATTAACTATATTCATATACAATAAGCGTACGTCGGAATGTGTGTCGGATACTTTCTCGCAAATAACACATGTATACGCACGCGAGAAGAGACGCACGCACGCATATACACACACACACACACACACACACACGCATATACACACACACACGCTCACACATGCACACATATATAAAATTATTTATATCACATATGTATTTTTTACAGGTGTTTAGAAATCGCGTAATATTGTACTTTTTCGACGATAACTTCTAATTGAAAACATAACGTAATATCTACGAAACATTATTGGCTTTCATATATATGTATTACGGAGCTCCCACCTTTCATGAAGCTAATCAAATTTTTTGTACATATATATCTATTTATATATTATTTACGCACATCGCGCCGTACAAATGCATTGTACGCGAGACGAATTCATGGCAAGATCGTGAATCGGCATCGTCGATGCGCCACGCAATTATATTATAAAATGCCATTAGACAAGTATAATGCGTAAAATCTAAATTTCTTTTATAATCTAATCGTTCCATTGTTAAGTATGAAACATGAAATATTGATATATTACTGTCGTCTAGGCAGTGTTTGTTCCTCGTCAGAACAATATCGACGAGAAAAAAAAATTGTCTTCTTCTCGTCGATATATCGATTGCATGCGATACGGTAGAGTCTCGTTAATTTTGACTCTCTAGGGAAACAGGAGAGGAAAATTCTTGGAAAACAAAAATTAATTACTCTTTCTCTCTCTCTCTCCCTTTCGCTCTCCAGTGCGAGCGATCTTGCATTTGCGCCAACGCTGTTGCGCGCACAAAATTATCGTCTGTGCCTGCCATTACGTCCGATCTGCCTATTACACATGACATAGAGAAGACGCGAATGTATTAATGTTCGTGAAAGTACGTGTGGCAAAATTCCAAAAGTAACAAAGACAAATTTATAAAAGTTTTACTGTATATGGCACGTAACTAGGCCGCGTGATGTAGAGGCCACGTTAATTATTTCTTTATTTCAAAGTGTCTATTAACGAAAAATTTGTAAATAATATAACTTTAGTGATTAAGACGAATCAGATAATTGTTTATATATTTAATGCCATATTAATTATTCGTTTCGTTAATTAAGCTTAAATAAAATACATTAACTTGTTGCTAATTGTATTGTAGAGATTAACTTTTATAGCGATAATAATTATTACTTGATAGTATATTTCGCTTTTTATTTTTCTCATATTGTAATTTAGACGTGAGGCACAAGCGAAAATCTATAAGTCGTCATTAATCGTCACGACAATTGTCGAACTTTGCAATTGCTTGACGCAATTGTTATATTCTTATATTCGTACATAATTATCTGTCGTTTTAATATGGCTCGAGAAATAACACTACACACACAACTCGACGTATCCGATCTAATTGTAAGATTTAGATGTCTTATAGAATGTGATGTGTGCGTCATCACGCGATAAAGTTAATCATTATTTACATATTATGATGATAAATGTTCACGTTTATCGATAATCATCACATTAGATCATTACAGAGAGACAGATTTATTTCAAGATCTTCGATCAGGCGGAGATTTTGTCCTCGACAACTGGTATATCCTTTTTAAAAAATCAACGTGCTTTTTAACACATTGATGAAAATTTTATCTAACGTATATAGAAAAATATGCGCGTGATATTGTCATAAAACTAGTATTTTTCGCAAGAATAGTGAACTCAGAACTCATTCATTTTAATCGATTAGACAATCGAGCTAAAAATCAAAGGTCCTGATCTTCGTCGTCTTCACCACCGAAATTTTCCTCACTGTCCTGCCGATCAATTGCTACAAATATTGCTACGAAACCTTTGCTCGAAATTGTATCATCCGTTCTAAACCTTACCAGCAGCGCTTCGTTCATAGAAATAAAATCCGTGGTATTCTACAAAGTAGTGACCAAAAATGTATATATAATAATTATTCGATGTAACATTGTTAAAAATGTTTGACTATTGAGCAAATGCACTTACGGAATTGCCGCAAAATCGCCCATATGGCGGACTGGATGCGTCTAAACCGGAGAATACTTCAACAAAATCATATCCACATTCGGTTTCATATTCGAGTTGAAATGAAAGAAAAGATAGATGAACATTTTTGCCAAGTGGTGCTTCTATTATCCAGTCACAATCGGTTCTGTGATCGTAATGATGATAACCGTATTTAGCATGAGAATACAAGTGCTTTACTCTATCCGTTGCCATAAGATGACCACCGCAAGCTGTAATACGTATTAAAGTATTATATTTTGGAGTGTGTGTGTGTGTAATATATCATATTACATATTAATTGCATTTAAATTCAAAGATCCTTTATTCCAGAATCCCCGAATTCAATATTATTATATCGATATTTTCGAATTAAAACTTTTGTGTTAAAGTTCATTATCAATGCCATCTTATCGAAAAATTTACCTGTGCTATGGGTCGCTAGAAATCCTTTCCTTTGCACGGAAGCGTCGCTCTTAAAGACCATGTACATTTGATTGCCAGTTGCAAGAATTGGATGCGGTTCTTTGGTACCGCAAAATCTACCTAAGGTAAGGCTTTCTGGCGAATCTCCATCGTAAATAGCAATATGATCATATGCACATTCTTGATGCGATTCCATTTCAAAAACTTTAAAGATCTGCAAAATATGCATATTTTTTTTTCTTCATAGAATGTCTTTTTTCTCTTTTAAAATACTCTTTTTTTTCTACCAAAGTAAAATTAAAATGTGTTGACGATTACTGACTATTATTATGCAACATAAAAATACGAACCAATTTTATCCGATGGCCTGGTTTTGTGGTAAAATGCCAGACGCAATCTTTACGGCCGGGATAATAATCCGGATAATTCGGTGAGGTAATTGTTCCCACGGGCGCCGTAATTTCGTATTTGCAACCACCTTCTTTGCAATCATGACCGTTTTCATGAAGTGTAAAACCATTGTGGCAAGAGCACTGATAAGAACCTATCGTATTTTTGCACTCGTGCTGACATCCTCCATTATTAGTGGCACACTCATCCATATCCGTAAAAAATATGGCAGCAAAGCCCGATTTTTGGACGCTGTTTAATAAAACATATAGCGCAAATGACAAGTATTAATCGTATTTTTCAAAACATGTGTCCCAACATTTACGTTAATGTACTACAATTTTATATAAAAATATTTTAAAAGTGTTTCGTAAAAATTTTACAAAATGTAATTTATATATTATATTTAATATTCTCGCATTATATAACTCATGAAACGGTTCCTAGTATTCTGACTCCTTTATATTTTCTGCATCGAAAACTTATTTCCAATTTTAATATGTGTATTAATATATGTACAATAATACAATACATATGTTATAAAATTGAAAATATGCTTCCGCTGTAGAAAAGAGTCAGAATATTAGAAATATTTATTTATCTATTTATACATATGATAAATTAATTTAAATTTTGAATCTTTCCAAGTGATTACGAGATAGAGATAGAAATAGAGAGAGATAGAGATAGAGAAAGAGACAGCATTTTCTTTGTGAGAACGAAAGATTATCTTATCAATCAATTACTGAAATACAAATGTTATCAAAGCATATAATGAAAAATATAATCTTGTATTTTCTTCTTCTTTTGCAAGAGACAAATGATTTAATATCTAGTAAACTAAATACTTAAAAAAATAGATAAATGCATGAAATAAAACCTGTTATCAGATGTAAAGGTGATTCTCATAAAATTGCCTTCGGATGTTATTAATGGCGGTAATCGAGCACCGCAATATATTCCATGCTTTCTGAGAACGTCGTCGCCAAGCTTACTCGTCACCTCCACAGAATCGTACTCGCATTCTTCCTGATATATATTGTTACCCTCGAGATCGAAATGCGTGAAATTTAGAGTAATACGATATTGAGGTGGTGCAATAATTTCCCAGACGCAATTTTTGTTTCCTGGATACGTTTCGGGAAATGATGGACTCGTGATGGTGCCATTATTGTCATCGAAAAATCCACCGCAAGCATCTGTCAAAAAATATAGAGTATTATTACTTGGAAGATTATCTAAGCTGTTTAAACAAATTGTTTCGCTTTCAAGATAATTATTGTATCTTGCCTTCGCAATGCTTGCCGTCGGAATGTAGCTCGTAACCACTTTTACAAGAACATTCATATCCACCGAGCGTATTAATACAATCGTGCTCGCAACCGTGATCCGTTAATACGCACTCGTCGAATTCTTAAATATCGTTAAAGTATATAACATCTTTTATACCAATTTACATTAAAAACGATTGTAACAAACATCTTTTCGCAATGCGGGAATGTATGCTGCGCAATATATATACTGCTATCTATGCTATATTACACACCTTTCATAAAAGTTGCCGAGAAGCCAGCCTTTTGCACGGAACCGTCGCTGACGAACTTAACAAGCAGCTTATTCCCCGTCGACTTGATATCTGGTGGTATCTTGTACCCACAATAAACGCCGATTAAGGGGGAATCGTTGTTATGTCCGTCACGCACTTCGACGTAGTCGTACACGCAATTGTCGTGGTTCTCGATTTCAAAAGACTGGAACTTCAAGGCCACCTGATAGTCCTGGGGTACAGACAGCTTCCACACGCACTCTTTACTGGACTGATATTCTTCTGGATAATTTGGCGATTCCAAATGACCTATGCCGTCTAATTCGACATCACCGCCGCAAACAGCTTCGTAACTAGCCGTGAAGCCACGATGGCCACTTTGTCTGCTGGATGTCACGTACGTTACCAGCATACGACTTCCGCTCGACACTATTGGCTCGTGCATTTTACCGCTGCCGCAATATCGACCTGAATTGGATGAACGTATATCATGAGAAAATTATGGAATTGCAATTTTTGCCTCCTCGGAGCGCGCGCCAATTTATTTCAAGTTAATTCCTCTCACAATATACGTACGACACTCTCATCTCTTTCGCATACTTATTATCGAGATTGTTGGTCGCAAGTAATTTGCATAGATAATTTGCGTATTTCTTTTTATTGTAAAAAAAGATTCTCACCTAATACTCGACTCTTGTGCCAATATCCATCTCGTATTTCAAGATAATCGCTGCGGCAATAATCGCTTTTGAATATATCGAGAGACGTAATGTTTAGGACGATACGTTCACCATGTGTCGCCGTAATCCTCCATTCGCATCGTTCTCCATCGATAGGTGGAGAATTGTTCGGGTAGGTTGGTGATCCGAAGATACCACTGTTCTCCTGAAACGTTCTGCCGCATTCTGCAGAAATCGATTTATTTCACTGGACAAAACTAAATTAAGATAAGATGTCAAAAGACACTCGCACATATCTTATGAAAAAGAATCAGCAGTCGACAAAATTAAAAGTTTCAGTTTTAACATGTCCAGCTTAAATTTTGTTTTTGTTTAATGCATATTTTGTAAGAGATTGGACTATAAATTCTCTTTTAAAGGCATTTTAATTTTTAAACTTTTCGTAACAATATTCTAGCAGATATATAAAGGCAGACATTAGATGTTGAAATTCTTACTGTGACATTTATATAAAAGATTCGTTTGCGCGATGTCGCCCTCGCTCAATCGGATTCTTTGTCCGATCTCTGGTCTCTTCTTTCCATGACTTTCCATAGGTAGAATTGTATCCAAATAAGTGCCTTTCGAAAAGGTATTCTTTGCATAATGCATGATAGAGTCATAATCGTAGGGCAAGCCGAGTGAATTCACTTCTTCTTCTGTCAATTTGTTAAAATTGTACTCTTGGCCTGTAAAAAAGTATAGTATTTTTTTTGTACCCTAAGAAGCTCTTTCAGAACAGAATTTTATAAATATATATCATTCTTCTTCTTATCTCTTTAACAAGAAGAATGTAATTATTTGTAAAGTTTTTCGGTTGTATTTGTATCAAATAGCTGCAATTAAATTTAAAAAGAAATTGATTTAAGATTATATAAAAAATACAAATTTTGTTATATTTTTATATCAATAAATATTAATTTGGTAAGATTTCTTAATTTTCAATATTAAATATCGAAAATCGAAAATCTATTATCTTAAATATATAATATCATTAAAATACTTGACGCCAATAATGGATGCAAACTTACATATTTATTATTTACTTTATATTCAAAACTTACATTAGAAAAGTAATCTCTCTCTCTCTCTCTCTCTCTCTCTCTCTCTCTCTCTCTCTCTCTCTCTCTCTCTCTCTCTCTCTCTCTTTTATATATAATATACACAATATTCAGTATCTCAGAGCAAATTAGGAATATCACTCACCGCTCATAATGTTATCGCGGATGATTTGTACATGACGGTCACGATCCGGTCGAGTATGCTCATGCCAAAATCCAACGACGTGACCTAACTCGTGTACAACTATACCAAACTTATCGCAGTTTTTTCCAATGCTAATAGCTTGCGGTCCATTACCTCTTTTTCCGACAAAGGAACAACATCTGCCGAGGAAATTTTACTATATATTATTGAACGCAGCATATCCTACGATTATTCATATTTGTTTCCTTGGCGAATTTAAAGTCACATAAATAAATAAACAACATTACAACAACAAAATATTTTGTCTCATATCTAATGTGTGTTTAATTATTATAAATTATTTCACGCGCGAAAAGGGGTAAAAGGAATGAAAGAAACATATCAACATCGAATAAAATAATTATCATTACCACAATTCGAAATTAGAATTATTTACAAAATAGTAAGAAAATTATATGCATGTAACGTTTAAGCGATGTATCTATCATAGTATTATTCTGCTACACGTCGCGACTCACCCGCAAGGTCTTTCCGTAAATAGAATGTAATTAGGATGCTCTCTGGATACCCTCTCCACAAATTTTACGCAAGTAAAATTTTCCCAGTGTCTCATTGCTTGTTTGAATAGTGCTTTATGTGCGCCAGAAAAATTTCCATCGATCTCGTAGGGGATCACGCCATGATCCCATACTCGTTCCTTCCTCGCAGTAGCCGCTCGACGTATTCTGCTTAAAATCGCGTGCTTTGTGCCGCGCTTGTTTGCAAAGTATTTCGGCTTGTGGTCCATATCATAGAATTCGATGGAACGGAGACGTCGATCGTGTACAGAAACGATTTCGTCCGATGCATCGGTAACAAAGTCGTGCGTTCGTCGATTGCAATGACGGCGAAAACATCTTCCTAAAATTCTAGGAATAACATACTAGCATTTTTTATTTATTTTATACTATATTTAATTTAGCGTTATACACACACACACACTGTATTTTTTTCTTTATGACAATTTATATTGCATGGAATATAAATGTAAAGAATTTTGCGCGTGAATGTCTCTTTCACACATTCACACACATACATGTATATGATATCATATATCTTGATTATACCAACATATACATGTATAGCAGCAATATTTTATTTAACAAACTTTATGATTATTATTCTCTGGCAAACAAAATGCATTGAAGATATTGATTGGAAATATAAGTAAAGTAAAGTTGCAATCAGTGGAGACATGAGATTTACACGATAAAGAAATATCATGCGCTTATCATTGTGCAAAACATGTAATTTTAAAAGTAATATAAAACGCTCTTTTTTTTATCCAAAAATAAATAAATTGAGAGAAACTGAATCTCGAAGAGTAGTAATAAAAGCGCGCCGCTATGTGTAAATTGAAGACATTGCAAATGCATAATTTTTACGAGAGCAAACAAAATCGCCGTTATATAAAAATTATAAAAAATATATCAAAAATAATCATATACGACGATAAAAGAAAAAACTAAATAATAGTTATAAAATTGCTTCTCATAACAACATTATTTTATTTTATATTTTACTGCATGCTGTTCCCACATAAACGTGAAATATTCTCATTGACACGAACGCATACAAATAAAAGCAAATCATGAGCAAAGTAATAAATTAATATGTACATGTTGCAATTTTCGTCTTTTCTTGAAATTTTTTTTAAAATATATTCTCGACATTTTTCGGTATTTGCAATATGTTGCGCAAGCAATTGAGAACACGACGGAAAAAAAATAGAGCATTCGGCTGTACTCGATATTTGAAGGAATTTCTCTTCGCGCAGTTTCGAGCTAATTATAAATCGCACGCACGCTTTACGATTTTTATTTCACTCGTTTATTAGCGCTAATTACCAAAGATGTAGACGTAATTCATCTCCGTTACTCGAGTCTACTTTTCCAGCCAGCCAGCCCTAACTGATAGCACTTAGACAAGGCGTTTCTGAATCAGTAGGGCGTTACAATTAATTAACGTGTCTCGCATGTGAGCCGCGTATAGATATAATGCCCGTAAGCATCGTAAGAAGACGAGGAGAAGTACAATAGAGTGCGTTAATGAATCCGGTTTTGAGATACATTTACCATGCTTCCTCTCTATAGTTCGTTGAGCCTGCTACCGTTATTCCGAGGGCAACAATCCATTCCGTTGCTTCTCGATATAGTATATACTATATATAGTATATATATATAGTATATATATAGTATATATATAGTATATATAGTATATATATATATAGTATATATATATATATATATTATATATAGTATATATAATTGATGTAGACATATTCAAGGATTTTTACGAGACGTGCACGCGCATATTCGGAAAAGAAAAGATGCCAACAGTACAAATGTTCCATACTTTTGTAATGATTGGAAATACAGCGAAAGCTTCTCGCGACGACAAAACCTATAGAATAAAGCATGGTACGTATTCGTGCATCAATAATAGTGAATAAAATGCATTGAAATATATACTTTTTAATTTGTTACTGTTGTCAAATTGATGCGTTGATGTTACTTAAACTTGTAATAATTTACATATTAATTAATTAATGCGATTCATCATGCCTCAATAGATTTTCAAAAAAATAATTAAGCATTTTTTTATTTTTCTTTTAAATTCTGTCTCGTTATTTATTGAATATTATATACCGTTTCGCGTTTCGTAGCAAAGCTCTGTTTGTAGTATGCTTTATACACGTTATATATCACATAGTGTGCTAATCCCCAATGGGGTGAAAACTCGAAAGGGTCGTACATACATTAGGGATTGGGGAACGTATCGGACGTAGATTAAACTTTGAAACAGGCTTACGAAAGCGCGTATTTACGTCTTATATCCGATACCATGAAACATGATCGCGTAGCAATTCACGTCTGGAGAATTCTAGAAAGATTGCTGGACTCGCGAGTCCGTACGTGGATCAGCGGAAGTTCTAAAAAGATAAATAAAAGCAGCGCCAGTATAATGAATATTTTTTCAAACTTTATATTTCGAATAATAAAATAAAAATATTTATAATTTGCGTCATGTCAAAACTTTCGTCAAATTATATTATTATAATCGGCGCGTTTATATTTATATTTGCAATTTACTATCTAATCGTTTTCGTCAATGTGTGTCGGCAATACGACTCTATTGATGGCTTGAAAATCGTAAAAAAAAGTGTGATTTATTGTGCGTATATGTGTGCACGTGGGTGCGTGCCCGTGTGTTTGTGTGTATATATGCGAGCGCGAATAAAGAGATTCTTTAACGTTTAATTAAGGAATCATACTTTCACACATATGATATTGTACGATAATGCGCGAGCCGTGTACCTAGTCAGGCATTGCTGTCAATGCCGACAAGTTATTGGCAGTTCGAGAGCTGAAAATGCCCGGACGGTAGTATCGGACCCCATTTTCCAGCTTTACGATGATGGCCATTGTTATTGGCATCGCGAGATGGTTCCGCTGGTGGAAATACCGTTAACGATACTTGGAAGTTGGAATGCACTCACCGGTAGCCAAATGAAAAAATAGAGCCATGCCAAATCACGAATCGCGAGTTTTCGCAATCTAATCACGCGTCGCTATGAGTTTAATCGATGAGCTTAAAATAATTTACGCGCGAGTCATGTACACCATGTATATTGTGAATATTAATATGAATATTAATATGAAAATATTAATATGGAAATGCAAATGGTAAAGCAAATTTATAAAAGAAACCTTTGTTTGCAAAACGTATAAACAGTAACAGTAAAATAGAAAATTGCTCTGGTCTCTGATAATAATTTGACTTGTATGCGCTAGCATATGCGTTATTGTTGAAAGAAATTTCAAAGAAAAAAGTCGAAGCAGACTGTTAGATCGTAGATGTGCCTGTGTTCAGTTTTTATAAGAATTCTTCGTTTTTTCAGTCATGCATCTGAATAAGCGCAAGCATAGTGACAATTGTTTTAAATCTATATTAGCAAATCTTACCAAAAATTTTCCAAAGTTCTTAAAATATATGTCACAACTAACTAGCCTCTCGTGATATACATGTAATTATAATATTTAAGAAATTTTAATTGCAAACTATATATCTATATATAAAAGCTCACCTGTATTTATAGCTAAAGGACGCAATTATATACAACAGATTATTACATTATTAGTACACTCGGATATAATAATTACATCTGAGAGTACTAATAATGTAATAATCTGTTGTACAATTGAGTCAATTAGCTATAAGAATACAGAGAGGTGAGCTTTTTTCAAATAATGCACCTAAACCAACTCACATAATGTATATTGAAATTTTTACATTTAAATTTGTGCATTAAACAAAAATCTATATGTGTAATTAAATTTTTGTTTGAGCTTTCCTACCTTTTGCGATGATGACGTCGCCGTCGTCGATTCGATGGACTTTGCGTATTCATTTCAGGTTGCGCGGTAAATGTTTCCTTGATGCTGTCTGTATATACGTGACCTACATATTTACTAGCCTCGGTAGTAAAAGCTGTAGAGGTTGAAAATTCGAGAGGCATGTCATGAATCGGATGTCTAGCTTTCACTGCTTCTAATATCGACGCCATCCTCGAAATCTGTCGACGAGCTTGTCGTTCGGCATACCTTTTTTTCGAAGCTTGAGTCGAGGATTCCAGTCTAAGCATAAGCATAATTGATAATTATGATAATTTGTCTTACAGTATTTACTCTTGTATTTAATTATGAGTATTTAGTCACAAGTAAATAGAATGTGCGTGTTTATGTATGTGTGTGTGTATGCAAATACCATGAGATCTTTTCGCAAAATACGCATTGTTACTTTCAGACAAACCAGTGACACTATTTTATCATGTTGTGTATATAACGCGTTGGCTATTGAAATTTGGATTGTACTCTATTTTTCTTCTGTAATTACCCTAGAATTTTGTTGATATTTTCTCAAGCATGATACTTGAAAAATATGCGTTACGCAGATAGAAACAAAAAAGTCTAATATAAGATGTATCTCATACTAAATATTCTAATATTTAAATTCTCGTATCGCAAAATAGGCAATAAATACACATTTATAATGTAATACCTAAACACGAAACCCTCATCTTTCACTGCAGGATTAGTGTCATCGCTTCTAGCATTAAAGTTGAAACTACCATCAGATTCGCCACCCATGCTATATTGATTGCGATCTATCATAATCGACTCCGGCGTCCTTTGAACAATCGCCTCTTCATGCTCATTGAGCAATTGTTCGTTAACACCGTGTTTACTCTTAAATTGGAGAATCTCTGAAATAAAATGAAATAAATATCCTTTTGCGTCAAATAATATTAGAAGCATAGATACACGTATATAAATGTGACAATCATATAAATAGGCACGAATGTTTAGAGAGATCACTCTTCTCTCTGTGTGTATAACTTTAAATTTAAAAAAACATCACGATTGTCAATATTCTAACAATTTCAGCAAATATTTTAACACTGATTTAGCACATTTATGATAAAACATTGTGATATATAGTTATATACTATATATAATAATATACTTATACCCGTAAGCCCTTCTTCTTCTACTTGAAGACCTTCCTTTAATATCTCTTCTCTGTACTTCTTCAATTCTTCCAGATAGCTTTTATTTAACTTTTGCTCGCGCCATTCTGTGTCATATTTGATATTTGGTAGTGCAATGTCACCGAGAAAACCGTCTGAAATTAATTGTACGCGATACGTATATTGTTATATAATTCCATTAGCAAACTGTGAATGCGCGTAATAAATTAGAATTCTTCCAATCTCCGATGTCACGAGCGTATATGCATGCATGCGTGCGTTAGTGCCCGTTTCGGTTAATTAATTAGGCGCTCGCGCACACACACTATCACACCTCGGTAGGTATTAACGAGGTTGAAATCGCCGCATTTGCGAGGACATATCCGTAAATACAGTCTCATAGCAACGAGTTGCATCAGAGCTGCAGTTATAGTTCATCGAGCCATATATGCATTTATACAAGGATTATTTCTATAAAGATATTATATACGAGGATAATTATAAAAATATTAATCATGAAATATTTTCAGAGATTTTCAGATTTTTCTGCGCAATTAATTTTATATAATTTATATCTATCACATTTTTTCTCTGAAATCGTACATTTCTAAAGCTAATTTTTTTTTTACTTTTTAAAATTTTATAATTGTCTTTGTAATACCTAGCTGATCATCTCTTTAATGTGTAATCATTTTTAATAGAAAACATTGCGCGAGAAAACATTAATCACAATATGTAAGATTGCTGTATATATTTTCTACATAGAATTGCAGATGCGGCCCTGCTTCCGTACGCGAATGCATGTATATGCACGATGCAGTCGGTTACAAACCACGTAATGCCAAACCCCTGTCCGCTTCGAACCGGTGATTTCGTCCCATTCAGGCGGGAACATCGTCCGAATGTTCGCATAAAATAATCGCATTGATCCTCCATACAATAATAAATGATAAACATTTTTTTAAATTTTTAATGAGAGCTCTCTCTCCCGCTCGTCAGATTTATTTTATCATCCAATATTTTCAACGCGCTTAACCATATAATAACCACGTGTGCGTGTGCGTGTGTGTGTGTGTGTGTATGTGTATGTGTGTGTACACGCGCGCATATTAATATTATTTTATTTTTTTCAAATCTTTTCTTTTTATAAAGCAAAATAATTATCAAAAAACAAAAGAAAATAAACTCACAATGAAGTGAATAATTCTATCGTTTTTGTTTCATTAAAAAAAAAGTTTTGCCAGAAAATTTCTCTCGACAAAATAAAATTTTCAAATTAAAGAAAGTGAAGAGAGAGAAAGAAAGAGAGATAATATCCAAGATGTTATCGTCGTATCACAAAATCATGGCAGAAAGCCAATCGGGATGTCGGAACTGTTTCAATCTCCGAATCGATCTGAGAAACCTCCTTTTCCATTTGCAAGAACATATGAAAGAGAGAGAAAGGAATAAATCAAACTTTACAGAATAAAGTAGCCGAGAGCTATTTTCAATTAGCTGAATGAATTTAGGTTTCGCACTGAAAATCTTACGATAATCGAGCAATTCTATCGTAATTAAAAATTTTCTCAAAAAAATATCTTAATATTTTAATTCTCTTCTGCTCTATCTTTCTCGACATCATTAGTTATGTTATAAGTATTTCTAATCCTAGGAATCTATTGGAATAAACAAAACATGTTAAAACACATTTAACTTAATAAATTACCTTAAATTTACATTTGTTAAAAAGAATATTCGCGTCTTTAATACATAAACTGCTAATATTATATGTGCAATATGATTAAATTGTGAAGTTTACGTTTTAAGAACGCGATTAATAGAGAGTACAGAAATTTTTGGCCCAAATATTATTTTACATCGCCACTAGTAAAGGAACGGATTTATTATTTATAAAATACGAAAAATAATGCACGAGAGAGAAGATGTAGGTGATGTGCAAACCGAAAAAAAAAATGAAGAAGTATCTGACATTTTTCCACTCTCTCAACATTTCGATTCTCAACATAATGCGATATTACATACGTATGCGTGTATTACATACATATGTCCACAGATTACGTGAGTATGTGTACGAGTATGTGCTGTATTGATTCGAATGGAGAAGCCTCTCGCAGTGAGTCTCTATCGCGCGTCGGATTAAACGCTTGCGTACACTACTGATGTCAATTTTATATCTGCTTTTTTTCTCTTTTTTTTCTTTTCTGTTTTGTATTCAATGACATAATAATCGGAATTGACTTTCTTCTAATTGAGTGACAATGCTACATCATAACGATTCAGTGTCTACGACACGATAGGATCGCGGGAGCAAAGTAGGGTTCTTGTCATGTGAAATGCTGTTATCGCTATAATCACATCTGAATATCACGATTGTTGAAAAGCTTGTTATATATAGAGAGTATATCCAGAATTTTTGTTTGTTTTTAAATGATATTAAATACTGCGATAAAAGGATGTCAAGGATTAGTGTGTGTGTGTGTGTGTGTGTGTGTGTGTGTGTGTGTGTGTGTGTGTGAGAGAGAGAGAGAGAGAGAGAGAGAGAGAACATTGAATAAATTAAATATTCCTGAAAATTTAGATAATCCGCCTTATTATTATTGTTGCTTATTATTATTAGCTTAGATAAGAAAAGAGAAAATTTTTTATTTCAACTTATATATTAAAATTAAGCTTTATAAGAATGTAATAATCTTTGTTTTCTCCTTTCCTGGACATTTTTCCATTTTTGCAATAATTTGGGGTCGATGAGATGGAAGGAAAGGGAGAGAAAGACTTTCTGTTCTTTTCTACTAATATTACAACCTAGACAGAATCTGCTATATTTTTCTCCTTAATTCACATTGCTCATCTGCCAGACTCTTGCAATTAGTAGTGTTCAAGAGCTCTGCTATCATCTCTTTTTACGTTGTCATCTCAGCACAGGTTTCCCTATTTCCGTATTGTAGCTTTTCTCTTTCTATCTATAATTTTTCAATGAAGATCTTTTTCGATATCAATATCTCCAACGTACACGATATATGTATAATCTACACATCTGATTGTGAGTCGATATAAATCTGACACATATGTATATGAAGCGTGTTTACTTTTATAATATAATTTATATAATATATTCGTGAGATTATATATATATATATATATATATATATATATAATTCCTCTTACTGTTTTACACATAAATCGATCATTTGGAAATATCATTAATTTTCCATAATATAGACCTTTCCCTTTCGAAATTATTTAAATACTTGTTCAAACTACGTCCAAACAACTACTAAAATTTAACATGTGTTATAAAAAAAAATCAAATAAAGATACTATACTAATTTATACAAATAATGCCAACATAAACATAAAAGAAGATTTTACGATATACGATTACATGTATTATTTATTTAACACAGAGAGAGAAAGCTATTTATTTAACGTATGTCTATATATGTGCAATGAGAATAAAAAATTATTAAAATAATGAATATCCATGGCATTTATCTTCTGTACGAATATGCAATTATTATCACTCGAGAAAGTAACTATTATACAAAAGTGTTATATATACCAAATAAGCGAATACGCGCAATTTCCATGTGCTAATCATAAGAATAGACAATTTTTATTAAGAAACGACTTTGCTCGAGAGGTGATTACCACTAACAAGTGGTAAATAACAATTTATCAAACGATAGTCAGCACATACACACACACATTAATAATGATTGTATACTGACGACATTCCTCAATAATGTCATTTTTGTTTGTGCACACAGTGATTGTGATAATTCCATTGTAGTAATAAAAGTTTGTGAAATTCATTTCAATCGCAAGAAGTGTGAATGACAAATATTTTCAGTTAGCCTGCATTTCGACCTTCTTTTTCACCACTCTTTCGTGACGAGTCGTCTTTCATCCTAGGTGAGTATTCGATCTAATCCCGAGGGATAAATCCTCATCACGTCTGACTTTTGCGTCACTTTCTACTTCCTGAGCTTGATTCGATTGAATGTCATAGTTCCACGTTCATTCAAAATAATATGAAAATATAATTACTTCTTTTGTCACAAATCTCTAAAGAATGAGTGTAAAAAATAAAAAATAGAACCGGAGAATAAAAAGTAGAAGAAAAAGAAATAAATTCTTAAGATCCAGATTTATAAAGACAGTAAAATTATGAGTAGCGAAAAAATTGTGGCTATAGAGAAAGCAATATTATAAATTTCAAAATGTATAAGTAAAATTTTGTAAAATACCCGTTGTGCTATAATGTTATGTGCTTGTGAGAAATGTTATTTTTGTGTCTCAAGTATAACAAAGCTCGATAGTCACAATTAGTCACATTACATATGCATCATGTATAATATCATGTCATTGTTCTTTCTATAATCGAGCGAAATATATAGTGGGGAATTGTGACTATATATATATATATATATATATATATATATATAGTCGATTTATATAAAAAAATTCGGGTGATTCTATTTAAAAAAACTAGGTTGATCTTTAAATGAAAAACGTCACCAAACAGCAACGATATTATGTCCTTCTCGAACCCTACAACTTTTGCCTGATGCATTTTTCCCCCCGTGATTTTCAAATATCTGCCTGTTAAGATTAAAATTAATCATCCTATATATATTACTATATATATATATAGTAGACTCACAATATATATATATATATATATATATATATTTCTAAAACTTGGATGCTCAGTAAATATTGTTCTAAATAAATGGTAAGACATTCTCGTTTTCTCATCTGGAATTAAAGAAAAAGCAGCATCGGCTGCGTGCCACAGACGAGTCAAGGGTTGAAAGGTTATCTCCTAACGTGATAATCGAGCAAACAGAAGGAAAGCAAGGCGAATGGCACGATACATGTCGGCTTAATCGAGGATTGACTATGATTGACTTGCAGTGATTTATGATGCGGCTATTGTGAATTGTGAATAATACTTTCTCTATCTCGCAAATTTATAATTACATTTCAATAAATATTTTCAATTTTTATATGTATATGAATGTAAAAGAAAACGTGTGTGCGCTAAATCTTTTCGACATATCCGTCTGGGTTGTTTTATTTTCGACATTAATTATTGCATATATAATATTAATTCCTGAGCAAACTTCTTCCATCTTGATCAAACTCTCGATATAACTTCTATTTATTACTTTTCATTTTCCATTAGTTTTCATGTTTCTCATATAATATAAATGTTAATTGTATAAATTAATCGTATAAATCAGATTGTTGCACAATATTGCATACATTAAGCGCATATTAGTATAAGCGGATATATATTTCGCACAATATAGTATAGCATGCAATAGTATAATCCTCTCATTTGTGCTAATGTATCTCATTTTATCGTTATTGGTTAAATATCTCGTCGTTTAGATGTAGTGTCAAAATAAGCTCGTAATATACATATTGTATAAATAAATACACACATATACAATGTATGTAATTAAATTTCAAAATCTCCCACGAAATTTTCGTATGCACATCGGATAGTATTATTAGGGACAGATGTAATCTTACACCTCGCAGTGTTGATGAAACTTGGGTCGTAAAACGTGTTTTGAAATCTAATATCAATTACGATATTAAACAAAATGTCAAAGCCAATGTGCAACTACGAGAACAGATTTCATGTGCCACATAAAATATGTACAACAAGTTATCCGCATGACAATTTTTATGTTCTTCAAACTTGACTATGTAACTTTGGAAAATTTGATTTTAGTAAAATAATCTAAAATGCATAGTAACTGAAAAATTTATTCGACGTAATGTATCCGATTTATTATTATTTATTATTAATTCTTCCAAGATTGCAAATGTTTTTCGCTCTCGTTTAAAGTTATAACAGTTGAAAACGAAAAACATATTTTTTACGAACACTTATATAGCACATGTATTACTATGCGCTTTATCAAAGCTACTCAATTTAGAAGAAACAGTGTTAGGATGAAAGCAAGTACTCTAGGCAACAAATGAAGAACAGAAGTAAAAGAAAAAAATAGCAAAAGAATGAGAGAGAAAGAAAAGAGAGAGGGAAAATAAATGAAAGAAAGAGAAGGAAAGAAAGAGAAAGGGTAAATCACGAACGTACGTTTCGTGAAGATAAAAATTTAATATAAAGCAACATACACACTATACGCGCGTGCGTGCATGTACGCACACATAAACCAAATTCAGCGAAACTGAAAATTTTGAAAAAAATGTGCAGTTTTTCCCTCATTAAGTGTTATTTAAAATATTATAAAATTAAACTTTTTTAGATAAATAGAACAATATATATATAAATATATATAACAATTATATATATATATATATATATATATACATATATATAATATAATATTATATATATATATATATATATAACAATTATTACCCCATATTGTTTATTATATATATATATATATATAATTATATATATATATTTTTTCATTATTTATAATTTTCTCTTTATTTATAGGAGTACAATATATACGTATATAAATACTTTTGTCGTAGTGATCTCTTAGTTAGCAAAATTTAATTGTAGAAGAATATTCTTAAGAATGTTTTTAAGAACAAATGTAACACGCGAATTTAAAAATACAATTCCGTAAAACCGCGTTTGTATCGGAAATAATACCGCCAACCTGTCGATTATATAAAACATCGCCGGCTTTGATCCCCGTCCAAGTTGCTGAAATTCTTCACAAAGAACGAATAATTCAAAGACTTCCACTAACAATCTACATTGTATTCATTAAATTTGCAAACAGCGGATACAAGACTTATCATTTCTTCCGCGATAAGCCGCAATTAGCAATAGCCGATAAAAATCTCGGCAACTACTTTGTATAACGATGATACTATCACTTTAAATTTTCTCTTACTTTGTTATAATAATTTCCCAAAGTTTTAATAAATCCGGTAATTTTATTGTTTCGAATCATCAGGTTATTATTCACGTAACGCGAAAATTATTTTTTTTAAACAGTTTAAGGAATTAATGTAGCATTAACAAATCTATTCTCAATTGCCAAGCACTTTTTAGTATATAACGAAAAAAAATAATAAAATGCTAGAAAAAATAATACTTTGTTTGTTAACAAGAAAGAGAAATATTGATTAGATGATGCATTACTCCAAGAAATTTATATAAACCAGAAGAGAGCGACATAAAAATATAATTAAAAAGAAGTATATTTTTGTCTCGACATCCCGACTTCTCAAGTATAACACTAATACCACGCTTCTGAAGAATATACTGTTTCGCTTTTCATCCTTTTTTCTTCGCTCTGCTGCTAGCTTTTCTACAGTTTTTGCGATACTTTCCAGATAATAATTTCAAGAAGGTGAAAAAATATCCCTTCATCATTCTATTGAATATAATTCTCAATATTTAATTCATCTCGAATGAGTCTTTTAATATAAGAGAAAAGAAATTACTCCAACACACAGAGAACACAAAGACAACTTATTCGATAAGTTATCTCTGTACCTCTTTCCAAATTTTTCTTTGATTGACAATCTATCTATTTATCTATTTACTACTTGTTGTATTTATTAATAACTACCTAACTTGTTGTATTTATTTATAACTACCTTAACCGATCATTAAATCAAATTAATTGCTCGAATATTTATTTTAACATTTACATTGGTAGTTTGTATATGCATAAATATGTAACTGTATAGCCCAAGTGGTTAAAGAAATTAGGATAAAGAAGATGTGTTAAACAAGTCTAGTATAAAATGTCTAGTATTTAATGTCATTTTTTAATTTGCTTTTGTGAATTACTATTTTGATAAAGTAGAATATCCTGCCTAAGAAATTAAAGAAAGAATCAAATCTGCATTTGTAAAATGGCCTTTTTTTCTTCGGAAAAAATTTACTCTAGATAGAGTATTAATAATTACGAAATGTGTGGCTATATATAAAGTAACCGGACTGATTTTTTTTTTAATTCTTTGTGTGAGTGCCAGCTATCAACGAGTGGAACCGTTTTGAAGCTTTAAATCAGGGTCTATCAACTGTAAAAACTTCATTACCGTCAGACGTATACGTGTCATTCACGAAATATGTCGACCGAAAAGATCAGTAAAAATTTGATCGTCGCGAAAATACAATAAAGCAAAGAGTGAATGTCAAGTTCTGTGTGAAAACTCGGGAAAAATTGTGATGCAAACGTACGAAATATTGTGTGAAGGAGATTTATCGGAATAATTGCTTGATGATCACAAGTGTACACAAGATTTTGAGTGGTTTGAAAGATTTAGGAACGGTCGTGAAGATGTGTGGAAGAAAACGAGCGTCCCTGAAAGCAGCTTCGATCTAGGACATCTCATCGAAAACGTGTGCAAATTATTGAAAATTATTGATATGAATGTGTCTGTAAAAATGTTAATTAAAAATTCGACGCATCTAAAGACAAGATTCGCAACATTTTACACAAAGATCTAAACAAACGGAAGATCTGTTCTCGATTTGTGCCGCATGCGCTAACAGACGATCAAGAAATCGCTTGCTTGGAGCACTCGAAGTGCTTGACCATCTGCCATATTCGCATCTGGCACCCTGCCTGACTATTATCTGTCCCCAAAATTGAAAATTCCGATGAAAGGAACTGACTGCAATAATATTCCGGCGATCCAGACAGCTGCGGCGAGAGTGCTCGAGATGTTGAAGATGATTCTGAAAGAGAGCCTCCAGAAATCAATCCACTCACTGATCGATTGGCCACCGTGTTCAATGTTGTAATGTTGTATAATGCCAAAGAAACATTTTAAATAAACTAAATTAATTGTGAACGCCATTATGATTATTGTTTAATTTTATACAGTCTCAGTCCGGTTATTTTATAGCCACACATTTCTTTTCTACATCTTTGTTTCTATATGACAGATGCGCGCAACAATCCGATTTATCTGTGTAAGATTTATCTATCGTTTTTTTTCTGCACTTACCAGCTTTACAAATATCGATGTCCAAGTCTCCGGTAATAACGTGCGAAAATTTGACAGTGAGTAATTCCTCGACGGAGAATTTATGTCGTCGTTTACTGCGCTGATTCTCATCGGTATCATTTTCAACGGCCCGGCAATCGACGATCTTCGCTAGCAGGCAAATGATCGCGAGTACCAAAAAAGGCCTCATCTCGAGGTTATCGAACAGAATATCGATACGAAGACAATGATGACGACGACGACGACGACGACGGCGGCGGCGACGACGGCGACGACAACAATGGTCTTGAATATGCTAATTGAGTCATAACAAAACCAAACGTATTATTACTCGCGCACTTTTTTTGTGTCAACGAAAGAAAATTCGGCCGTTTAAATGTAAAGATAATTTCTCGACTTAAGCGCAAGAGTCAGCAAGAGCGGTCGTCACACTTCAGCATCTCGCACACTTTTATCTCACGAGACGACACGTGAGAAGAAACGTGAATTCTCGTTTAAACGAAGATAAATGCATGTTATTCGCGGGTTATTAAACACATTTGTTCCCCGATTGATAAACAATTAAAATTCACGTCTCGATTCGGGGAATCGAATAGAACGGACAGAACGATTGTCCTTGCGTGGAGAACGTGGAGAACAGACTGATCGTCCCTCACAGCAAACACGACGCGTCGTTCGAAAGCGCGCGCTCGTACTGGCATTAAGTCGAGAGAGAGAGAGAGAGAGAGAGAGAGAGAGAGTGTGTGTGATGGAGAAGGAGAGGGATACACACAGCACCCACATCCCACACACACATACACATACACATACACACGCACGCACACTCACACGTATGCGCACACGCGGTACGTATACATCATATGTACATGCACACATGCATACGTGCGTGTATATGTGGATGTATCCAGAGGGGATGCCAGGAACAACCGGTCTCCTCCCTCGCAAATTGTACGGCACGAGGGTTGCCGAGACACTGACCGAGCTTCCGTACCTTGACAGATGAACGGACCTAGGGGATTTCTCGTCGCGTAATAAGATGTACGAATATTTGTTTGTGTCCAAGTCATAATTGAAAAAAAGAGAAAAAAAAAAACATCTTCTCGATCGAGTAAAATAATAATCTATAAAAGAATAATTTGATCGAAATTTTTATTATTACAATAAACGCATGCAATTTTCGCATACAGATACGTAAATAAATTGCCTCACCCTTTTAATGCATTTTTTTAATGGAAAAGGACGGTGACTTGTCGCGTTAAACAAAAATTTGCACTGCAAAATAATATTTCTTTGAACGTAAAGTTATTTCATTGAAATGACTTATTCAAACTATCGATCACATTACAATGTATCATTAAAGTACTTTTTTTAAATTGTTTTTGTACACGAGGAACGATAAATTCGTACTAGCTAATTTACATGCGCGCGTATAAATATCCCAAAACTTTCAGAATTCATATTTGGCCCTGCGCCCTTGGAACACGTGTTTTATATCCCACGCGACGATCCGTATCGGTCAAGTATCGGATTACTGTTATCGGATCACCCGTTAAGAATTCTCCGCTTGTGTGTGAACCCTGTTTCGAAAGTACATAAATGCATGTCGACGCTATCCAGAAACCCTTTACAAGATGAGTAATCGTTGAAAATATGAGGCAAATGGCGAATTTTCTTTCAGTCTCTCTCATTCTATAGGTCATAATTTACAATTCATAAAATTAACAAATTGTCGCATGACAATTCGGACTCGGATATGATAATCTAAAAAATGTTGAGAGTAAATGTTGAGAGTTTTTTTTCTCATATATCGCGCGACAATTATGATTTCATAATGGAAAAGATTCTTTTCTCTAAATAAGTTATAAACTATTTTATATCACTTGTAACAATTTTATGCAAAGATATTGTTTAATTATTATTACCTATATTCATACTAAACTCTTTCTGATCAATTTTGTTGCCGATTAATTTCATTATGAAATATACTCTTATCATATCAATTATCCTAGGATTACAATCATATAATTTATTTTATATATATATTTTTTTGGCTATGTATATATATATATATATATATATTTATTTATAAATATATATATAATCAAAAGAGAGAGGAATGGTACATACCACGCACACACCACCCACCTCCATCTTACCACACACAGTGGGAGAAAGAGTGAGAGAGAGAGAGAGAGAGAGAGAGAGAGAGAGAGAGGAATAGTATTTTTTCTATCGGTAAAACAGTTTATGACCGTTTGGGTGGACCACTACAGCCATCTGGTGCCATTTTAAGAACCAAGAAGAAGAAACAGAAGGTAAAACAGTACATGATCATCTCGAATTACATCGTTCTGTCCTTGCTTTACGCATGTTGTACGGCCGATAGTTAAAATTGAGTTAATAATGTCGTTAGCGCTTGGAATGTGCGAGACACCTGGCTGTAACGCCGTCGCGAGTCTGCAATGTCCAACTTGCTTGAAAATCGGTATCCAGGGTTCATATTTTTGCAGTCAAGTGAGATACGTTACCTATATGTTAGGTTAAGTTATTTTGTTGCCTAATTTAAATTTTTATTTCGTTGCATATATATTTCTGTGTCTGCGTATAACGCACATGAGATGTCACATCGAATAGTAATTATAATGGAGATTTAATTCTTTTTGTACCATAATCGATTCATTATTAGATATATCCCGGATATAAATATGTACGTTCACATACTTTTATATCGTTCCTTGATCGTTTAAATCTATTGCCGTTTTCCCTATCATTCCCATGTCACAGTTCCGCATCTTCTTAAATGAAAGAAAAGATAGATTTGAGAGAGATTGGTCGATTAACGCAGCGTTCTAATCTTCTAGGATTGTTTTAAGGGAAGTTGGAAAACGCATAAAGTTATTCATCAATTAGCAAGTAAATATCTTGTGTGTGTATATGTACTGTCAACTTTTATAAATTTCTCTTATTATGTATAATATTTGTGTTATCGCAGAAGGAGAAAATGGAAATAAAGTTTCCGACATCTATAATCCTTGGCCAACCTACAATTATACAGGAAAATTACGGCCATATAAAAAAGAACAACGCAGAGAAGTTCCCGATTGCATCAATCGGCCAGACTATGCTTTACATCCAACTGGAGTACCACTTAGTGAACAAGCTGTAAAAGGTTCTAGTCAAATAAAAATTCTTGACGATGAAGAAATTGAAGGCATGAGAGTTGCATGCAAGGTATTATGTTGCTTAAATGATATGACATAGTGTGAATTTGATCACCCGCATTACACTGCGCTAGTGCATACTAAAAGCTGCTATATGTGAAGTTATTTAAATATAAAAAGATAATATAAACATTTCAAAGAATTAAAACTATATAATGAAATATCGTGTTATTTAACAGAATATACATTAATTATTTTATCATTAAAGTGTTTACATATATTATTTCATTGCATTTAGATACTTTATCAATAGCAGCCTTTAGTTACTAGTGCAATGTAGTGCAGGTGATCAAATTCATTAATAGATGTGATAGAGAAAGAAAAATAAAGGGGATGAAAAAAGAAAAGAAATGAATGACATATAACTACATGAGATTGTTGACACCCTTAATTGTGGACTTAACATTCTTCATTCTGATCATGAATACAACAAATTTAAATTAATTTGTGTAGCTTGGTCGAGAAGTGTTAGATGAAGCTGCAAAGACATGTGATGTTGGTGTTACAACTGCTGAAATTGATAGAATAGTGCACGAAGCTTGTATCGAAAGGAATTGCTATCCATCGCCATTAAATTATTATCAGTTTCCTGCTAGCTGTTGTACTTCTGTCAATGAAGTGATTTGTCATGGTATACCTGATACCCGACCTTTGCAGGATGGTGATATTTGTAATGGTACATGTTTACTTGTTATCGCACATTAACAAATGTTATATGTCATAGCTTTGTTATCAGAAATCGAATATATTCTAATCGTGATTTTTTCTCAGTTGATGTTACAGTATATCACAATGGTTTTCATGGAGATTTAAACGAAACCTTTTTAGTGGGTAATGTAAAACTGGAAGTAAAAAAGTTAGTGGAAGTGACATATGAATGTCTGTCTAAGGCTATCGATATTGTGAAACCTGGTGAAAAATACCGAGAGATTGGTAATGTCATCCAAAAACATGCACAGGCGCATGGTTTCAGTGTGGTTCGTAGCTATTGTGGTCATGGAATTCATCGTTTGTTTCACACCGCGCCAAATGTACCGCATTATGCCAGTAAGTACTTTTCTCATAATGATTCGATTTTTCTCATATGAACAAACTAATTTTCTAATTATTGACAAATGTAATTTTCTGATCAAATTACATAAATTTTATTTCATTTATTCTTTTTATATAACAGAAAACAAAGCAGTGGGTGTTATGAAACCAGGGCACTGTTTCACAATCGAACCAATGATATCCCAAGGCACTTGGAAGGACGAAACATGGCCTGATAATTGGACAGCTGTTACATTAGACGGTCAGTGGTCAGCACAATTTGAGAATACACTTTTAGTAACAGAAACTGGTTGTGACATTCTCACAAAACGGCTCGCAAATAATGGTAGGCCATGGTTCATGGAGCACTTGTAGTAAAGGTATTTCCTTAATTTTCATCCTATCCAATATTTAAATGCGAAACTTGTGCAAATTGATCTTGAGAAATCTAATGTAAACTATTCTATCTTGTATCTATATTTTACAAAGTACAATAACATTTTGGTTTTGCGAATGTACAGTAATAAAAAATAAACAGCTTAATTTTACTCTTGCAATTTTATAAAAGTATTCATTATATATACTTGTCAATGTGCGGTAAAATATGCTTCTAAAAATACTTCATTTTAAGCACCAAGTTTTCGAGCGCTTAGAAAATTAAAGACAGTTCTTGATAAACTGCTATAATATACAATTTGAAATATTGAACGGGAGAAAGAAAGGATGGGAGGGTATATCAAAATATAGTTAACAATTTACCTAATAAATATATATATATATATATACAAATATATATAATAAAAAATATTTATCGATCAATGATGTGCGAATGCTTGAAACAAGATCAATGAAATTCTACAAGTTTATAAAGACTCTTGATCATTTTATCATCGATGAGATATAAATATATGTAAACGTGTATCTAATAAGGATCTATATAGATGACTTTAAATAAAATATTCGGTAATATCTTAGAAAAGTAGCGACTTTTACAAACGGATGCCAAACTCAATATGGGAATTATTATCGTGAGACGTCGTTTTAAACAAAGTGGTAGATTGCGAATCTTCAATTTCTCCATCTTCATACTCGTATTCCATGTCTATGTCGTCTCTTTTTATATTACTTTGTTGATCGTCATTACTCGTAACGTAATCATTCTTATCATCAGGTATCGTAATTTGTAGAGGTAACTTTCCATTATTTTGTACCTTGAAACTTTGCCTATGCTGGTGCTGCTGATTTGATTTTTGTTGATTATAGATCTGTTCATTATCATCGATCTGCTGTTGATTTGCAAGATCATCATCGTTCTTATGATTAAGCGGCATTGGATTTTTCTGCATATCTTTTTTCTGCTGTTTTTGCAATTGACCTATAAGACGACTGTTGACATGACCCGCAGCAGCTAGCGCAGCTAATTTTTCAGCAGCTTCTCTATTAGGAAGTGTCGTGTAAAATTGTGTCGATATGGCACTATTGTCGGCCGTTTTATCGAAATACGTCGTCGGGTTTATTTGATAGGTCATTTCTTCATTATCAATATTGTTTTCGGGTTGCTCGACTCCATCTATAGAATATGTAAATTCTTCGTTAATGACATCATTCTGTTTACGTGTATCTATCGGAGATTCCGAACCCAGATTATAATCCGCTGTGACACTTTCAGAGGCATAATCCTGATCGGGCAAAATTTGCTGTTGTTGCTGTTGTTGTTGCTGTTGTTGCTGCTGCTGCTGCTGCTGCTGTTGCTGCTGTTGTTGCTGCTGTTGTAGTAGTAATTGATTAGCCTGTTCGTCATAATTGAAAGAATGCATTTGCGGTTGGGAAAAGCTTGTTACTGCATCTGGTTGAAATATTTGGCCAAGTTGCTGCTGAAGAACGTGTCGCTGATCTGATAATCATAAAAATTCAACGATATAACTTTCTAACATTGATAGTTTGTCATAGGATTTACAAAGAAGGATGCTACAGTTACTTATTAGAATAGCGAGTATAATAAACTAATTGTTTCAGTGCAGAATCTTTTCATATAATAATATTTTGATTTTTTTAAATATTGCCTAAACTAGTAATTAATTTTGATTCTATAAATTTTTAACTGAGAACTAAACAATTTAGAAACATGAATGTGTAATGTGATTCATACTGTGGTTTCCTACGATACAATCTGAAAATATTACAATTTTTGCATATTGATCAGCGTGTGTGTGTGTGTGTGTGTGTATTCTGTATAGATTATTACCTGATGTATATTGCTCCGCAAGTTTGGGTGGAAGATTGTTTAACAGGTCGTAAAATTGCGTAGCTGACAGCGGTGACCCTGCTGAAACTGGATGACCTATATGGAAATCTGCTGGAATCTGCTGTGTTATAGTGTACGGTGTCTGAATGGCTGTAGAAGGAAATCCGACGTGTAGGGAACTATGAAGATTCGTTTGTATTGGCATATTTGATTGGCCAAATTGTACATTTGACCCTGTATTCGAGTTAACAGCGTGATTTGCGAAAAGCTCGTTGGATTGTGAGTATTGATGAGGATCATTATTTATAATCGAATATAGCCTCATTATATCTAAATCCTGAGGCTGATGATGAGTTGTTTCAGATTGAATAGTTTGATGTTCGTTCAAAGCTACATCACTTCTTTCTGTAACTTCGTATTGATGTTGCAATGGACTCGGATTTGTTGCTATTCTTTGTAGCGGTAGACTGCTATTAATTGCGTCTAATCCAAAAGTGGTTGTCATATGATCTAGGCGAAAATTACATCGAATCAAATCATGCTCCAATCTTCTGACATTGAGCCAACTTAAAATGGCTCTAATATAATAATAAAAATATGGACTTACTTTGCGCAGTGTTATGGTAATTAAGATCATTCAAGTATGGGCGATAATATGAAATCTTTTCCGAATCGGTCGGCAAATTGTAAGGTTTATCCGCTGGACTCAAATTTGGTGCCGGAATCGTATGGATAGGTCCTTTGTCATCATCAATATCCCCTCGATGAGTAGATTGCAAGATTGCTAACTCTGGTCTGTATTGCGAACTATATTCCTGTATCTTGTTTGTAGAATAAAAATCCTTGGTAGGAGTGCCGCGTTGTGGCAAAATTGCATGGTTGTTCACGGGGAATGCTCGTATTGGAAGTTGATTCTTCCAATTATTTGGCAAAACATTGTACGTCGTAGGCCGACGAATTCTAAAAATTGTGGAAAATGAAATTATTCCGATGTTTGTAATACAAATAGAAATATATATATATTTTTTAAAGCCTCTCTCACCTGTAATTAGTATGCTTGTAAGGTATTCTCTGAAGAGAAGGAGCGCCAATATGGATGTTATTTCCCATGGATATTCGGTGACTGATGGGACGAGGCTTTTTCAATATCAGCGTAGGCCCGTATGGTGGAGATGACGGTCTCCTAATCTTATTTTTCGCCTCAGAAATGCAGACGCATGTGGCGAGAAGCCAGCAAATCCAACTGGCCGTCTATAATTTTCAAAGCGTATTGGAGCGTATTAATTCTATCTTGTTTCGAGGGAGTTTCCAAAGAGAGAACAAAATTACGCTAAGTAAATGGAGAAAGGCGGGGCAGTTTTCTTTGCCTTTTTCCTTTTTTTCCATTTCTATTATAGCTGTTATTTGCATCAAACGAAAGCATGAAGCAAAATGTATGAAGCAGTTGAAAAGTTGTGTGACACTAAAGTATGACGTGAAGTAAAGTATGAGAATTGTCTTTACAGTACCACATATCAACACGTCTATCGCAGTACGACTCTTTAGGCCATACTATCCGCATGCAGCGCGTAAAACCGAAGAGAAAATTGCCGCAAATCGTTAGTGCGCTAAAAGTGGAACATTGTGCTACATTGATGCGACGCGCGAGAAAAGCGAGTAGGTAGATAAAGTATAACTTTTCGCTCGTGCAAAGAGTAAAATCGAGAAAAAAAAACGTAAAATGTATGAAATCAAGAATTGCGAATCAAAATTACGTTGACTGATTATATGTTATGTATGTATGTACCATAGACATTTAAAGATAGACCAAGTATGCTATGCATGCTTTTCTGTAGTATATGCTAGATCGAGATTGCACGAAAGAGAGACAAGATTGTGGGTCTGTTTCTGTTCTTTATTAATGTAAAAAACAATGAAACAAATTAAAATAATTCGCAATCTTCTCTCTCTTTCTTGAGATAAAAATATACGTGTAGCAAATGCTTGATCTATCTTTATATGTCTATCCTATGTATGTACAATATCTACAGATATCTACATCATACATATATATATCCATTGTTAACACAAAAGCGCTTTGCTTTGTCTTTAATTTAATTTTGTCTTTAAATTTAACGATTAATGGAAAAGCTTTGATTAAATAGCAAATGGACTAAACATGCAAAATTTGTCTAAGACATGAAGATTTTTTTATCTGAAAATTTACCTGACATTTGTCAGAACCATCTACCGTTTTTTTCTTATTTTATTTGAGCAATTTATTATTTTTAGTATTTTTTTCTTTAACAAATATAAATGATATAGTTTTCAGTGATATAGTATATCGTACTATATAAAAGAAATTTTGAACAAGAAAATTGTTAATATTTTATGTATTTATGAAAATTGGCAAAATTAATCTGCTCTTGTATTTTAATATAAAAAAAATAATTGATAAATTAAATTTGAAATTACAAATTGACTGATAAATCGATAAGAATTATAATTCTGTTACAATAGATTCTACTTATTGAGAGACTAGCGATATATACTATAAGTGGACACTTGTTTATCTCTCAGGAATTGTGTTTCATAAATCATATTGACAACTCGCCGAGAACGAGAGCGAGCAATCATCATTAAAGTTCCGACGATTGTGCTGACTATGTCGGTTGTCAATCAGATAAATATAAGCTCGCTCGTCCGCTCGCTCGAGATTTATTAGAGAGTGATGGATAAAAAAAGAGATGCGTGACATATACTAAATGAGCGGAATTTATTGTAATGAAAAAATTAATTGATCGGCAACATATTTATCAACGATAAAATTAATATATCTCATTTTTCAATATTTTATAATGTAATTATTTTACATGTCATTAATGCAATGTATATATAAGCTTCTCAGAAACCAAACTAATCAATTTTACTTTTTACAAGTTCCTTAATTTTAATATTAGAGCACTAATCAAGGGCTCCGATACTAAAATTAAAAAGTTGGTGATTGATCATCAGTCTCTGGCTTCTGAGAGACTCATATTTTACACATCCAAATCGTTGTAATAATCTCGGTTGAATTTAATCTTTTGCAAATTTGAAGTAAACTTATCGTCATACAATAGGCGTAGCCTATTAATAATAAAAAAAGTATGCTATGCGTAAATATATTTTTTGAACGAATACTTTGAATAAACAATGTTTCAATTGTGTTGCACACGTATCTTACCTTCATAATAATTTACGCTTTTGTAGACTGCAACATGCAACTGCACTGTTACCGTTATTATATTAGAAGAACAGAAATCAGTTCGTGTGAATCGTACGCTTATAAATAATCAAATATAAATTATACGCGCGCGGTGATTGACCGCGCAAAGAAGTCTGGCGCGTTCTGTACGCAATTAGGTCATTGTCCTTCATTTATACTCCGAACCGGCGAATGTATCATCGAAGACTAAAACCGGCCTCCTACTTCGTCAACCAGCAGCAAATGCCTCCGAAAGGCCGGTGGAATCGGAAAAAAATTGGGAGCCACACAGGGAATAAATTTGTTTTAATATGAATAACAATTATCATTGCGTGACACAGTTTTACCGAATAACTCTAAAGGGATGAAACGTGTGTCTATGCGTGTAAAGAGGATATTTATCCAATATACATACATACACACACGTGCACGTATATGCGCAATTAAATTTATGCATTGATATAAAATATTTATTGCCAGGAAATAATTTCCTCTCGTGCGAAATAAATGTGTCGCGCACTAATATTCTCGAAGACGCTGCATGCTGTTAATAATGAGAAAATTACAATTGTACAAACATATTGACAATCAGGATAGCTTAAAAAAAACAAGGATCATGCTTTCGCGCGATCTGATACACAAAATCGAATCTTTCACACTGTATTTTCGCTCGCGAATGCTAGGAATTGAACGGTTGCGATCTCGCATAGTTTCTCTCCTTATATCCTCATACCGGACTCGCATCAAGAATGCACAGTCGTTTATGCGCGGTTAAAACTGCTACACGTGTGTGATCCAGTGACCTATAATCATAATGATGCATCCTCACAGAACTAACAATTAAAAAAATTAATATTTAACATAGAGTTACTTTTGTCCTTAATTAAAAAAGCGCGTTACGGACTATAAATTTCCTATATAGTTGTAAATTTATGTGCTAAATAAAGCATTTGCACGCATATGTTATTGATTTGTATATTCTCATGTTTTAACATTACATATATTTTATTTTTTTTTTTTTTTTTTTTGCGCAAAAATCTTTGATAATAGTGGAAGACAATCTGGTGCTAACAGATGCGTAAAATATTACGATTGACGAAATACATAGGATTATTTTTGAAATTCTAATTAGGAACTAAAAAGAAATCGTTTCAATTCCCTTATTAAAGTAACGGAAAAGGCAATTTTTTTCTGTATCACGCGAATTGAATTATGTCGCTATACCATCGTGCTGTGTATTCTCTAGGAAATTGAGGTCATTTGTTCTTAGCTTTTAATATACATTGAGAGAGAACAGGAAGAGATATAAAAAGTCAATTAGCTTTTCAAAATATAAAAAGTTAGTTGACCAATTCACAAACTTCAAATCAAACTATCTTTATTCACGGAAAGATAGTTATAGAGTTGTTATATTTGATTATTTAACAATTATTAAAAAGTTTAAATTATTGCACTGGTAGTCTAATATAATTGAACATTTAGTTCAGTAAGATAGATTCTGATTGCCTTTAATGATACATGCAATAATCCATATCACAATGGTATATAAAAAATTAAAATGATATACAGTTGTCTAATTAAACTGACCAAATGTAACAGCTAATAATAGAACGACTAAATCAAACAGTAGTAAGAATAGATACGTTGTCAATGTCCGAATACATTCTATTATCAATCCGTCGACAATCAGTGTCATTAATGGAATAATAATAATACGCGGAATTTCTTATAATTCTGTGATTTATATTGTAATTATTTTTGTAATTGGTTCTGTATTTTATTCTGTAATATTATTTAAATAATGTATATTTTTTAAATAATGACACTTTATTTTTTAAATGAAAAACTATAACCAACAGGAATATAAGGATAAATTAATTACAAGCATTATTGCATGTTTGTTTACCGTTAAAGTGATAATTGTACCTTTAAGTAATGAAAAAGATTTCTTATTTAAACCAAAATATGTGTGAGGTACCTATATAAATAAGACAGCTTCTCACACACAGTAAGTGTTATTATTTATAATATAAAGAAAAATTAATGAAATGATTTTATTTGATATCTGCTCTTCTCCTTTTTTTCCAATTTTACAAGAGCTTTCATTAATCGACATAAATAAATTTCCATAAAAATAAATTTATCCACACACGTACGTGCGCGCGCGCGTGTGTGTGCGTGTGTGCGTGTATACATAGCAGTCTACATTACATATTATATGTTTAATAAAAATATAGAAATTAATATTTTATCGGTTATAAGATAAAACCTTCGCATATATATAATATATATATTAAGAATTTTTTTTATTAAGTTAGTCGAGTAAATTTTTCTGCCAACTTAAAAATGTTGCACATATGCATTTCATCTTCTACAGTTTTTGAAAGTTTTGTATTGAATTCAAGTCACTAATTTGTGTCAAATTAATTTTACTGTTGTAATCACACAGTTTCCACTTGACCCTTTCTACGCGATTTGGATTCTTGCCCTTGCGGAGACGTGAAAGACGTTTCTTCAGAGTGTTTCCTAATCGCAGATGAAGATTCATTGTTATTCGAGCAAGTAGCGCCTAGACTGTCCCTTCTTTCTGAACACATATGTGCTGTATTCAACCCATTGGACGTAAGGGAAGCTTTGCGAATACGCATATCCTCCAAAGGAATCTCCTCGCTTCGTGGCCTTGGCATCTTAGGTGAAGAGTCTCTAGATCGCAAGCCATTTTCATGAACTTTTTCGTTCGAACTGGCATCATCGCGTTTGGAACTCGACGATGCCACTGGTCTAATATTTTCTCTACGCATTTGAGCGGCGAATCCAGGAACTTTGTTTACCATAAACATCGGTCTCGCTTGTTCCTTTTGCGATCTTTGACCACGTCCGACAATACCTAGAAAAATTAAATTAAATTCGACTTTTGCCCAAAAAATTTCTATCAATCAATTTTTACTTTGGTTTTACTTACGTTCATGTCGTAAACCACGCAAGGCATAATTAGGTGGTGTCGGACAATGAGGTACACTTGTTGGAATGTCCAGCAATCTTGCAATTTGATTCATCTTCTTCTGTCTGGCTTTTATTCGTCCCTTTGTTAGCCTAAATTATTCGACAAGTTCAATTTTGACGATTGAATAATGCGATTTCGCGATAAAGTTTGCTGTAATAAAACCGACCTTTGTTTGGCGGCCATACAACGAATGTGGTCGTCAAAAATAAATTTAGCCGACAATAATGGTATACGATTTCCTGTACTGCTGTTTAATGGTTTGTAAATTGTCAGATGCAAACATCTCGAATCGTCCTTGTCACCGGCCACATCAATGTCTTGTAAAAAACCAACCAACTTTGCGACACCCCATCCAAGTTTGCTAGTATCAGGTTCCACGAGAATCAGTTGCACAACGTCAATGACTAAGAAACGGCGAATTTTCTGACCGTCTTTCCATACGACGGTACATGCAATCAAATCACTGTTATCTGTAAAGAAAGTTACAAATCTGTGCACCAATTATCCATATTGTAATAGCGATTGAGAATGACAAAAATACTGCGTATCAAATATTGCAATGTGTGTATGTGTGTGTGGTGTGTGCATGTGTTCGTGTGTGCAATATATTTTATACATTATCACTTTTCGAGTAATTAATTATGTTGTGAGACGAATTTTTACTTAAATCAAGAACGTTGTTAACTTGTACACAATTAGCAGGATTGGTCAATGGCAATTGAGTCTCTGCTTCCATATTGAGCGTCAGAGCTAGTTCTCTTATCAAGAAGAAAACTCTTATCGCGCGTCGTGCTCTTTCCACCTGCACAATCATTCGCGATTTTGTCTTCTTACGATAAATTGCAATAACGTTACTTTCTAGAGTTTTATGCATATAATTTGTTTTTTAAAAATGCATATATTTTTCTTCCTACTTGTACCTACCTCACCGCACGGTAATCTCTTACTAAATTCAATGCCAGTCATAGGTGTGCCTGTAGGAGGCAATAAAATATTGCTATCCATCATTAGCCACTCGACATTCAATGGTCGTTTTTGTATTTCGCTATACTCATCCTCAAACATATCCAAGAAAATATCTTCGCTCTAATAAATGAAATTAATATCAATTTTTATCAAAAGATACATGCACCATCTTGTGCAAGATAAAAAGAAAAGAGCACTTGCACAAGTATATCTATAGTTAGTGTATAACTTTCTGGCAATTTTAACCTTGTAAAAGTTTTTGAGCAGAGATGTGCTTTGTTCTTTCGCCGCTTCAATGGCTGCTAGATGCGACTCTCGTAATAAGCATTGTCCTTCAGATACCGTCAGTTGTGTTAATAATTTAATGGTTAACTCCAATGTAACAAGCCTCACTCTGGTGTCTATGTATATAAAACGACAATTTTAATTTTAATTATATTAAAAACAGAAGCTGCAATGCTATATAATATAGAATAATATAGTATATTATAATATAGAATATTAACATAACTCACTGGTTTGACAGCTCAAAGTTATAATATGAATCAATCTATCCATGAGCAATTCATTATATGAATTTTTAATAGTCGTATTATTATGGAATGGAGACAAGATTATATCCAGAGTTTTACAACTTATACCCTTGCAAATAAATGTGAATCGGCTTATTATTATTACATAAAACATATTTGGAAAAATAGGACACACATATCTCTATTAAAATTTATAATACTTACTCGATTATTAGCTAATGCGTATAGTAGGCAAAGTGCGAATAATGCAGCATAATCATTTTCCGCGCATAATAAGGAGCTGATTATTGTTTCTAGAAATGGTTTTTTCTCCAAGGATTCGAATACTTCACTCTGGCTTTGATGAGATATCAAGGGACTCTCCAATGCCAAGCGTTGCTCTTTCTCCTCATCTGTCACATTCAACTGCTTAATTTCCTCTAAATCTTCTTCGTGTGGAATATTTCTATTTAATGGCATATTCGTAAGAGTGGGGGTATTCACTGTCGAAGCAGCATCGGAAGACGTGCTTGGATGATTAAATTCTTGTGGTTCGTCAATCGCGCGTACAGTCAATTCTTTTACGTTTCTTATATCGCTTTCTTCGTTACGAGGCTCCTCGGAAATTGATAGCGTTTCACTTAGAGTTTCCAACGATTTTTCCAACGTTTCTTTTGATAGTGTAAAAGTGGCAGACTTATTCGACGTTATATCTTTAAGTTTTTCCAAAACCCTATTTGTTCCAGTTTGAATTGTTTCCAAGTCAGACATGAACATTATGACCGCCAATGTATGTACAAGGGGTCCGTGCGATACTATCAAAAAGACTTGAGAAAGTAGGAAAAGCGCTACTACAACGCTAACATGTTTTCGTTCATCCTTTAAAAAATTCGAATTATTTATTACTATGTAAAAGTTGGGAGAGAAAAAGAATTTAATCTTTTTACCTGAATTTGGCACGAAGCATTCTTGTATTTCATCAGAGAATAAACGTATAACGGGACTAACAGTTTGTGTAATAAATGTTCTGATAAAACTTTATTTAAGTCTGGTATATTCAAGCATAAAATGTCATTTAAATAATGCAGATGATCCAAATGTTCCGCAACTAAATCCGACAATCTGTTTTGACTCTGATGACTGAAAGAGAATATACTTTATTGATAACGGGGCAAAGGACTGACTTATCCGAGCAATATGGACACTTACTCGGCATCATTTCGGACGCAAGTGTCCAATTCTATAATATGGTCACCAATGAAATATACGAGATTACTAAAGTATGGTGCAGCTGTACGATCCCTTATAAAAGCTAGCATGGATGCATCCTCGACGCGATACACGTTCAGCGTTAAAGTTCTCACAGCTATGCGTACCATACCCTCCGAATGATTAAAAAATTTAATTGCTTCTGTGTACAGTGGGAAATCATTGGTATGCTAATAACAGAATAAACTTGTCATAAATTTGTCAATGATGGATTTTAGTATAAATTCCAATGCGTGCGCACATGGTGTTGCGTGTGTGTGCACGCGCGCGCACATATAAAAACACACACACACAATTTACTATTAAAACACACACACACAAAACTTAAAAAAAAAACTCATTCAACCAATTCAACAAATGCAATTAGCCATAACAAAAGACAGACACAGAGAATCATTATGTATACCTTGTTTACCTCATTATAAAAGAAATGAATGGTATGTGCATTTAGTTTCAAACTCAGTGTCTTTAGAAAACTAATATAGTACGCCATTACTTCCTCATCACTAAAGTCGAATTTATGCACTATTATGCTGTTTACATGATTATTACTCAATAGATAATCTGAGAACAGGAAATTTTAATATATTTTAATCTCATTTGAAAGTTATTCGATATAGAAGAAATAGAGTTTTATTACACTCACATAAAGATGTCTCGTTGCGTATGTTCTCAAATAAAATATTTAATGTCTGAAGCAATTGAACACATACGTAGCTTCCACATTTTTGTTTCATAATACGCAAAAAGAATGAAAGCATGTTTTTCTCCAAAAAAAAGCTGCAAATATATAATACTTTGTGAATCACATTTTTGTATATTTTGCATATTAACATTTAATTCTTAAGATTATCACCATTTATCAATAAGAATCGCAAGACGATATTATTATTGTCAGTAAATGTTCATTGTAGAAAGGAGCTATACTTTGTCTTTTTGAGAATATAAAAACTGTTTCATTACAAATAACATGTTTAAATTATTGAAAATAAATATTATCTGCAAGTAACCGTCAAATATCAGTAGCACCGAGAAAAATATTGGACAACTATCGTATTTGGCATAGATACAATATCGCGTCAGGAATGTGCAATAATTGTCAAATAAACACAGTAACTCAAAAAGCATTATTAAGCTTATTATTAATAAAATAATAAATTTTTAATATAAGGATACCCTCTAATTTTTTTGAAACTCACATTTTATATATATATATATATATATATATATATATATATATACTTAAAAGCATAGAAATCTGCACGAAAAAAAATTATCCTTCTCAACTCATTTATAATAAAAAAAACAATTTTTTTCCAGTATATTCGGCATCGAAAAACAAAGTATATGAGTTTTAAGAAAGTTGGAGAGAGACTCTGAACATATTTATCTTGTTTTTTTTTTACTTACTCGAATACACTGCTATCATTTTGATCGCCCCATATAAGAATCTCAGCTATCGAACGTAGAGTTTCAACCAGTAAACCTCTGTTGTTCTCAGACACTGTCTGATTTTTTGACAATACATTGTACAAGTACCTAGATAAAATATAAGAGACAAATGTATAAGATATATGCTCGTGTCTCTTTCAGTGACATAATAGCAGCAGATTCATCGATCATCCTCACTTACTTAAGATGCTCCGGAGAATGCGGATTCTTAGGCTTCCAAAGCCCGCCACCGAACCAGCTTCTACTTCGAAACATTTTCAATTATCTCGAACGCCAAAAGATGCGTCTACATTCGCATTCCAAATTCCTTTCGTAATAGTTTATCTCTCGCGCAATAATCGCGGAAGCCGTTTCATCGTGCTCGTACGATCTGTCAGTGTGTACGAATAATTGTATCGAACTTACATTGTATTATATTGCATATTCACACACAGGGTTAGGAGTTTTTTATTCTTCGTATGAGCGATTTTTTTATTGCGATTCCTATTATATAAACATTCAGCTCGCATTCATTGGCTTTATATTAACGGTACGTTGATCTCGCTCTTTTAATCAAACCGTTGAATTTTACACGAGGCAGTAATCCAGTTTGAAATACAACTTTCATTACATTCAAGGTAAGAAATACGATTAGGTTAGATTAGATTAAATTAGGGTTAGGTTAGGTTAGGTTAATACCTCAAGTGAGAATTGGTGAGAATCAGATTATTTTGAACAATTTGGTCCACAGTTTCTAATGAAGAGATCCTCGAGCATCAACTTTTACATAATAGATTGAATAACTCTTAAGCAGTGCGTTCGGAAATCCTACAAGAAGGGTAAAATAGACTAGAGAATTTTTAAGTCCCGAAAATTGTTCTATTTAATAGCCAATCGTGTGTCATTGTTTTTATATATGTTTCTTGCTCCCCCATTCGTCATTTTTGGTCACGTGTCACGTGACATACACAAGATCTCTGTTTATCTTCAAGAGTGATTCGGAGTGTGTATATGCTTATTCGTAGTATATATTTCGTTTAATATTTTTCTATTCAATATATTCAAATATTAAAACGCGTTGAATTTATAACTGACAAAAAACACAAGTGAAAAACAGCAAAAATTCAGTTACCATTACTGATTATAATTCAGTTTTTACCATTACTGATTATAATCAGCAATGGTAAAAATGTAATATATTTATACATATACAACATATATATAAATGACATCTTATGTGTGTTTATGCAGTAAATAATTTGGAATGAATCGCTGACAATGAAAGTACTGGAACTCTATAGCGGCATTGGAGGAATGCATTATGCGCTCCGTGGTATGTATAAATATAAATATTACAAATTTAGCACAAGCTTATAATGTGATATTAACTCGTCCTTATGTATATGTATGTTATTACAGAAAGTGGAGTTGCAGCAGAAGTTGTCGCAGCAATTGACATAAATCCTGTTGCAAACGCTGTCTATCATCACAACTTTCCAGAAACTATTCTTATGAATAGAAATATTGAGTCTCTTAATGTACAGGAACTGAACAAATTGGGTTTAAATGCTATACTTATGAGTCCTCCGTGTCAACCTTTTACTAGATTAGGATTAAAGAAGGATGCTCTTGATAACAGAGCTTGTTCTTTGTTGCACATTTTAAACTTGATACCAGAATTAAAAAGTTTAAGATATATTTTACTTGAGAATGTTAAAGGTTTTGAAGTATCTCAAATGAGGAACAAATTAGTAGATTGTATGGAAAGTTGTGGATATGTCTATAGAGAATTAATATTAAGCCCGTGTCAATTTGGTATACCAAATAGTAGGAATAGGTATTATTTATTGGCAAAGAGGAAGAATTTGAAATTTTGTTTCAAACAGCCCTCATTAAAAAACGATTTACCTCCTGAATTATTAAAGTTACTGCCACAAAGTAAGCACTCTATGTTAGCAGAGAAGAGCGGCAAAATTAATACTAAATCTGGCAGAATGTGTTACACATTAGACAATATTTTAGAAAACGTTGAAGAATCCAAATATTTATTGCCCTCAAAATTATTACAAAAGAGAGCATGGGTATTAGATATACGAACATCTGAGAACAATGGTTCTTGTTGCTTCACCAAAGGATATGGTCATTATGCAGAAGGTACAGGATCTGTGTATTGCCCATTTGCAGATGAAACAATTAAATTCAAATATAGCGAAGCTGGTAATCAGGAGAATAACTCAGACAAACAGGTACAGCTCTTATCAGATTTGAAACTTAGGTTTTTCTCGCCAAAAGAAGTGCGTAGGTTAATGTGTTTTCCAGAAGATTTTGATTTTCCAAAGCATATTACAGATAGACAAAAGTACAGGTTGCTAGGAAATTCAATCAATGTCCATGTAATTAGCAGATTAATACTTTTATTACATACTGAAAATGAAAATATATGAGAATTAATAAAATATCACATCTATTTTTTGTCCCAACTCGATGCTTTTATAATAACTCCTTTTGTATATATTTATATTCTTATAAATGTGTATAATGTTCTTGTATGTTTATATATAGAGAAGTATATATACTTTAAAAGTGTATAGTGACATTTCTATTAAAAAAGATATATGAGACATATACATTTCTTATATTATTTATTTCTATATTATATTATATTATTTCTATATAAATGAATGAATTGAAAGTTATATGTGCAAGCTAAAGCCTCCTCTTCTACAAATAAAACTTTCTAGAATCTAACAAAGATTAGCAGATGTTACAACATTAAAACATTTATCAAATTCCATTATTAAATATTATTTTAATATATTATATTAATAATGGAGTTAACCAATATATTTAAATTTTACATGGTTTCCAAGTCTGGTGGAATAATAATTTTCTTTTCTTGAGCAAACTTTTTGAGTGCTTGGTACTTTGAATGCCAAGACTCTACCTCCTCCCTCATACGATTATTATCCTCTTGCATAGCTTCCATATCTCGATATTCTTGAGTCTTTTCAGATTCTAATTCATCTTTCTGTTCAATACGTTTTATACGACAGCTAGCTGCATATCCTCTATTCTTCAGCGTACGTCTTCGCTGTTTCATACGCACAATTTCTTCCCTAGATAGTCCACGTAATTTTAATTGTCTGTTTAAATCTCGTACTGATATCGTAACAAGTTCATCGTCGCTAATGTCTAGACACGGGCCAGGTGACAACGGATCCTATATTAATAAGAAATATAAAATATCATTATTTGATAAAATCTCAACATTTTCGTATAAAATGTTATAACGAAATCATTTGTCTCTCATTTGCACATGATAAAATTATCTAATATATAAATGTGTGTAATATCAAAATACATGTGTGTGTGTGTGTGTGTGTGTGTAATAGGAAACTATGGTCAACTTGTCAGCTTTGCCAATGTTGAAATTTGTGAAATATTAAGGCGACGAAATTCGAATTTATGCGATTATATTCATATACGATTGTATATTTGAAACTGTTACTTCTGCATACAAAAGTCGTATGCGCTCGAGAATTAGTGTCTACAAAATAAGATGTGTTACCTATGCGATGCGCTGCATGACATACCATTTTGATCGATCTTTTTCCATCCATAGATATTTCCGATTCGATAGTTTTTCAGGCTCGAGAATAAAATAGCCTCGAAAACGCTCGAATTCCCCTGTCTTTTGCGCTTTCCCGATAAATATGCTTAGTCATTCTCGTAGGCCAGAAAGACACGCTCGCCATTCCGTTACAGCACCATTCTAAAAACATCAATCCTATATATACATAATGTATTATACTGCATAAAGTGTATTGCACGAAGAGCTTTTATCTCGTTCATTCAATTGTCAAATTTCCTATTTTATTCAACGCTATTTTATAAGATGTTAATCCATGTGTCAAAGACTAATGGAGCGCATCTGTAGATATGAGATATTCCACTTGGCACTACAAATACTTCGGATGCGTCTGATTGACCAATCAGAACAAAAGAAACTAAGATTTCTTTGTCTAACATAAGAACGGACCTATGAATACGGGCCTAAGGCCCTTAATGGAAGTCCGCCAAAACCACTCTCCATATTGTGTCCATGTGTATATATTTCTTGTTGGAAAACTCTCTCCAAATGGTAATATCGGTAAAGGAACTAAAAATGTCGATAATATATCGACATTTTTAGTTACGTTTAGATGAGGGCGTTTTCATGTTAGAATTCGGCTGTCACTTCCAGGATAGAGTGTCACGAAAAACGCCGGCGTGGACGCTCTTCAGACTTCTCTCTCCGATATATATAACTGTCAAATGATAGAATTAGAACTTTCGGCACACACAAAAAAATTATTAGTTGCTCGGGACTAACTGTGTGTGCGTATACGAGTAACTTAGAAAATAAAAATAGAAGTAAATACATAAAACTATTACTTTTTCTCTAATTATGCAGAGTACCGATTTTTGTCGATAGTACGTACGGATTTAAAAATAACCGTAAAATACAATTGACAATACTAAGTATAAGAGAGAAATATAGATTTAATCATATAGTATTTAATATTGTGCTAGAAGATAGTCGTGATTGTTAACATTCTTGATCTTCCATCTAGGCTATGTTCTGTAATATATTACTGGTCATGTAATTTCATGGTTACGTACGACGTACATTTAATGAGTCGCAAATATTATAGGTAAGTGGCAGTAAAATTCTCTGCATGTGATTAGCACTAATGCAGTATCCAAATTGACCAAATGTAAAGCGAACTGTGAAATGCAAAACAATAGCACTAAACTACTCTTTATTATTATGTCAATTATTGTGTCACTCTATTCAATACTCTTATAACAGGATAACAAAATATTCTTTTATATAACAAAACCATATATAAATACTCAATATATCTCTATTCTTAAAAAATGATCTTTATTACTTAGCATTAATTAAGATAAAACTCTTAAAAATAATACAGTATTCACGAAAAAAAGGTAATCATTAATAGCAAATTTGTTTGGATACATTAATGTGTATTGATGCATATTCAAGACTTATAGAATTTATTTAAGTATAAGCAATGTGGTGGGTCAGATGCATATATTCTGTCAAACAATATAAATTTGTATAATAAAAAGATAGTCAAGTTATTCAAACTTAGAATAAATAATATTAATTTATTTTTAATTTTTGAGTTCATTAAATTTAACTTTCTTAAAGATAAAATTTTGTGTAAAAATTCTATTTTTTTGTGCTTTTATATAAATCTCTTTTTATAATTATTTTTATCATCAATAATGGACTACCTTATGTATAAAAAGAATTATTTTATATTACCTAGCATGAAAATGATTAGATATATACTTTATTGTTTCAAAATCTTAATTAATTTTATCTTGTTTTGTAGATTTAATTATTGTTGCAGTGATATTCTCCTATTTTATTACATATCTATTTTCTACATGATGAGAGTGGCAATAATTTTGAATATTAGCTGTTTAATCAATGCAGTATTTAATTTCTTCAAAGACGTAAGAAGTTATATAATTGAAACTACATATACTTGAATTTTTATTAAATTATATATACAAAATATCACAAATTTCCTTTTTGATGCTATATAAATTACTAATATTTTTATTTTATAAAAATGAAGTATCACAATTTTACATCCAAATGAAAATCAGCTATAGAATATTGAAAGCATGTAATAGAACAACACAAAGTCCAGCATTAGCTGCATTATATATAAAAAAAATTATCTTACATTATTTAACATAATTCCATCATTGCAGTCAGATTGAATTATGATATTAGTCAATCTAAAAGAAATGTGAATTTTTTTCTTGCATCATATATTAAAATAAAATACTTTATATGCCATTATTCGCATTCAATAATAGATAAGAATAAATTAGTAAAAAATATCTTTTTCAATTAATAAATAGCTATATATCTTGATCAATTGTTATAAGGTTTATCTTTGTTATGTGTGGAAATGTATATATATATATATATATATATATATATATATAGAATACATATAAATTAAATTATATGCATATGTGATATATAAAAAATTAATTTTGATGTATTTTGCAAGAAAAAATTTGTATTTCCTGGTTCCATCATAATTCAATATGTAACGAGAAAATAGGAACTTATCTTTGATAAGATAAAATTTAACACAAAAATATTTTATTATCTCAAAATCTTAATTTATGAACTAGTATGATTTTTTCACATTCTCAATCATTGTTGTCTTAACATCTGTTGCACATTTATTCTATGTTTACCTTCAACATGGATTATCTTTTTTGCAGATATGTCAGAGCACGTGGAATTGCAGCATTTAGTTGATGCTGATGTGGAGAGTAACACCACAAACCATAAAAGAAAGTTCTCTATCCCGTTGTGTAAATCATGCCCTTACCTGGGTCTAGTATTAGCGACATTCTCGTCTCTGTTCTTCTCGTTATGTAGCGTCATTGTTAAGAGTTTGGTAGAGATAAACCCTACCGAAATGGCTATCTTCAGATTTTTGGGGGTATTGTTACCAGCTATACCAATTGTGATTTATAAAGGTGACCATCCTTTCCCAAAGGGACGTAGGCTAATACTTATTCTAAGGAGTTTCATTGGTACAACAGGACTCATGTTAAGTTTTTACGCGTTTAGACATATGCCATTGGCTGATGCTTCTGTTGTTGTATTTTCTGTTCCTGTATTTGTGGCAATATTTGCACGAATATTTTTGAAAGAGCCTTGTGGGCTATTCAATGTTGTTACCGTGTGTCTGACATTGATCGGTGTGATATTAATAACACGACCGCCGCTGATTTTTGGTCATACTATAGAATCTCTCTCAGATGGTAATGTTAAACCAGGACATGCGGATTTATGGGGTGCTGTGGCTGCTTTCTCAGCTACTTTATTTGGTGCAAACGTTTACGTTTTATTACGCGCATTAAAAGGTCTTCATTTCTCCGTTATAATGACAAATTTCGGTTCATTTGCTTTAATACAGACTACATTTATATCATGGGCTATTGGCGCATTATGTTTACCACGCTGTGGTACAGATAGACTTTTGGTTGTTGCACTCGCACTGTTTAGTTTTGCAGGTCAAATCTTACTGACTTTAGCTCTTCAGATTGAACAAGCTGGTCCAGTAGCCATAGCAAGATCCACAGATATTGTTTTTGCATTTTTTTGGCAGGTACTATTTTTTAATGAGATACCAAACCGATATTCTGTAGGAGGTGCAATATTGGTTACAAGTTCAGTTTTGTTAACAGGATTAAGAAAATGGGCTCTCTCCTTACCTGAAACATCTAATATCAAAAAGTCTCTTGGAATTTTAGTGATGTAAATAATAATTTTTTTCTTATTTAAAGGCGAAATAAAAAGAGACTTAAAATAAATTATACATTACAAAAATTAATGTTGAAGAAGCAATTATATGAAAAATATTGCGCTCTGAACAGCAGTAATTTAAGTCTATTTCAAAATTTATAAATTTATATACACAATTTTATTTTCTTTTTTTACTCTTAACCATTTTTCTTTTTGCGTTGCTTTCTATTACTGTCTCACTACTTCATATTTTCAATATGAATATATTATGTGTGTGTGTGTGTATGCGTGTAATGTGTGTGTGTGTGTGTAGTAAAAATGTATATATATATTTTAAATTGATCATGTACAATGTTTCCATTTCTATTTATGCATGGTCACATGAAAATGTGAAACAGTAAGAAAAAGCAAAAAGTCAAGAAGGGAATTAGAGGAAAGAGTCAATAGAGAATCAATATCTTTATGCGTTGCAGAATTTTTCTAGTCAAAATGTGCCATTATTTTGGGTCAGTTATCCCTTTGTAAACAAATTTTTCTCTTGTGCTATTCTCCCATTACATATGTGATCATGAATAAAATGAAAAACGAGTAAAAGACAGAATATGTAACATTTTTATTTTGTGCATTAGAATAATAATAAACTAGAATAATAGTATAATAGGAATTGAAAAAAAATTCAAGAACTCGATTTTAATGGTTCCAAAATAGAAGAATTATATATTCTCTTTATATAAAAAGATATAAACCGTATTTTTATGTAGCTATAAGTAAACATGTAAGAAATACTTTTTTTCTAATTTTTATTTTATTTTGATTTTATAATAAAAATTTATTCTTTAGAAGACTTTATTGAACAAATAATATCTGTAAAAAAATTATTGCATTGTATAACATTCACAAAATAACTACATTATGTAGCAATTAGATAAAAATGATTAGAAAAACAATATTGATATGAATAATATATTATCTTTGTATAATATCATATTCAATAATCAATTAACTATGTATTTATAGTTTATAATAATTTCTATTTGAAAACTTTTGGTTATATATGTATATTCATGAAAATGCAAGAAATATTTCTCTAATAAAAAATTATTTTGTATTAAAATGTAGACTATAAATATTTAAAATAATAATGAAATTGATATAATAATCGTAATATATAATTATATGAATAATTTTTCTTACTAATTAAACTAAAATCAAATAAATGAAAATGATTTGAGTTGTATGTGGATTTTGATTTAGTCTTCATATGTATTGACAAATATTTTTTTTCGCTTAATTTCATTATAGAATATACACAGAACTTATTAGCAGTCCATATATTTATATAGTAGAAATTTAGATTATATCAAGGGACATGTACAATAAAATTCTCAGTTTTTTATTATCTTGTTTTTTTTATCAAGGTATGAAGGTTATCTGGAGTTTTTAAACAGAAAACTTAAAATTTTACTTTGAAATTCGAAAGAATATTGAATATTAAGTAAAAATGTATTTAATTAATAAATTATTTTTAAATAATATTCGAAATGTTTTCCGCTGAGGCTAGAGTTCCTAGTCCTATTCTAGGGACTCTAGCTGAGGCTGTCTGCTAGTTAACTTTGTTGTTTTTTCCAGTGTGGACTCCATCTATGTATTTTATATGTCTATGCTCAGTCTATATCTAATGATACGATTTTCGCGCGTGATCAGTGTTGAACTTTGAACTGGAATCAAAAGATTTAATTTCGAGGATATATCAATACAAAAAAGAAATAAATTCTTTCTACTATGGATAAAAGAAAATTAGTATTTAATACAGGTTTGCATAAAAATTTACGGTCAGTTAGTCAATCATTAGAGGAAATCGGTTCTATAACTACAAGCAATAAACAAAGTGCTCATAAAATCTACGTTACAATGCAAGAAAAGAATGATTTACTTCATGATGGAAAATTATCAGATATCAGGTTATCAGCATCAAAATCATTAAATAGTCAATCGATAGTAAGGAATAATTCTTTCATCGAGAATCGAGAAATAAATATTTGTGAAACTGAGAAAGATATATCAAAAAAAGATAATTTCCCTATTAACCATAAATTGTTGGAAACCAAGACATTAACAACAAAACAGCTTAATAGCCAAATATTAGGGAGTACATCTGCGATGAGTCAACAAGACAATAATCATTTGTCAGGAGAAGGCATATCAATAACAAACAGGCCTTTAAGCAACGCTAATCATTCAATTGCACGGAAACGTAAAGTTGTATGTTCAGCAGAGGAAGCTTCAGATAGTGATCTTGACTTTTCTTCTAATGAGTGTACAGCTATAAAAAAGAAACGGAATGAAATTATATTTGATAGAAATTCGCAATTTGTTGCCCGAGATATTAATCCTAATCGTAATTCTTCCAAAGAAAATCTTTCTTTGATTACTAAATCACCTGTTAAATCAAGTACATCCAATATTTCCCCAAAAAAGCAACAGGATAAAAATAAAAAATCTCCATCTACAGAGTTAAAGAAATATAAACTTAAAAATTTGGAGGAATGTAGAATCAACAGCAAGGAAAATTTTTCAAAAACAAAGAATTTTCCTGTACCATCTGTTTTTTCTAACTTTTTGCAGAAATGTGGTATCACAATATTAAATGATGGTATACATATACTTAGTAAGTTTTTTTCATTTTATGTATATATTCTATTTTATATTTATATGTATAGTCAAGAAAAGATAAATAGAATTAAAAATTTATAAAATTATATATCGAAATTTCTTTAATTATGTAGGTGTTCCTTCATCCATTGCCAAATGGAAGATGAAAAATGTATTAAGCTCAAAGCAATATCAGAAAAAGGACATAATTGATTCAGTAGAGAAATATGTTAGAAATGAAGAAAGTTTTGAAAAAATGTTAAATGACATGGAATTATCTACTGATAATAGAAGTTTCAGTGCTCTAAATAAAATATCTCTGGCAAGAATACTACTAGAAGTTACAGAAATTCAAACAGACATATATAATATATTTATATCTAAACTTAATGAATCTATTCTTTTAGTGTAAGTATATATCAGAATATCAGAAATTGAAATCAATTATAATTTTGCTAAGTTTAAATTCAAATACTTCTGCTAATAATTTAAATAATAAGAGCAAAACATGATTGGTATCTTTTTCTCATGTCTTGGAATGTAAAAACAATAACATCAAGAATTAAATTTTGTTAATTACACTGATTTTGATTTTTTACATATATTATGTGATATTGAAAAAATAGTCATATCTTTTGTTAATATATTTTGCAATTTTTACAGAGATAGTCTGGAAAATGTACCTTGGGCTGTACTGTTGTTACAACAGTTTCGTTTTTTGGATACTATAACCAATGTTGATATAGTAACTACAAATATAGAACAGCTATTAGAAACATGTCCACCATGGTTTCAATATGAACTCATTTTATTTTTGCCTGATATTTTGTCAGATATTCAGCATCGAAATATTGCTGAAATATTAACAAAAATGTTGGAAGAAAATAGTGAATTGACAAATGTAATCTTAAACTGCATTGCCAGTTTTAATCTTGATAAAGAATATTTAGAAGAATATAAAATCAAAGTATTACATTTGTTAAAAACAAATATGAAAGTAGAATTTATACCAATTGTTATCAGGTATATTTGTATTTAATTTTAAATTGTTATTATATGATATGACATTTAGTTGTAACTTTTCTAATTGTATTGTAGATTTCTTCTTAACAATTATACATCTGATATTGTCAAACAAATGTTGCTTGTATTACGCAATATAGAAATGCAGCCTCTTGCTGGAGATAAAGTTGAGGAGTGTTATAAAAATCAAGTACAGATAATTCAAACATTAAAAATGTGTATGTTATTATCTAAAGATGTGACACACGCTGCAATAATAGTAGTAAAAGATATCAATCAAAATCCAAAACCATTAGATTTAATCATTTTACTCCTTATATTCTCTGGAACAACAAGACAAAAAAATGCAGAAGCCTTACTGAAACAAAACATTCGTTGTGGTTTTTATAGGACAAGTTTGCTTCATACACTTTATAATGATTACAAAGAGGTTTGTATATCTTGCAAACTAAAAATATATGAAATCTTTATTTGACAAATATATAGATTGTTATGCTCATATATTATATTTATTTCCAGGTCATTCGGGAATTACAACCATCAATATTGCAATTAGCGAGTAAATTGTTAAAATCTGAAGAATATGTGTTTATTAATTTTGCAATTGAATGGTTTCGATTACAGTTTCTCAGTCAAAAAGAGGCGTTGTTTAAACAGCGTGAGATTATAGAGAAAATTATTCTCCTTATGGGTAATAATGATCAAACTGTAAAACATGCAATGACCATACTTTGTAAAATGGCAGAGAATACAATTGAAAGAGATTGTTTAGTATCACAGTGCAATCATCTGAGAATTTTATTAGAGAAAATAGATTGCTTTGGACTTGAAGAAATTGGCACTTTGAGTGATTTATTGCACAAATTATGTTTAGTTGATAATTCTACTTCAGAATCCTTACGAGACGATTTATTTATATTGTTGCAAAAGCAATTATCTACTACTAAACCAATGTAAGCAAGTTATATAATTAATACAGTATTTTATTTTAATACATGAGATATAAATATTAAATCATTTTCAGTACAAAATGCAAAGGTGTCATGGGAGCAGTAATGGCAATAAAACATCTAGCAGGAAAGGTTGAAAGTTGCGATAAAGCTCTGAAATTATTTAGTATGTGTTTATTATTTTACACAATTTTTTAAATTCTTATATGATATAACAGTATAATGAACTATTAAACTCAAGAGATTTATGTGATAAAATTAGTTTAATATTCTTTAATGTGCATTATTTTCTTTACAAATTAGTATAATACATGATAGAGTAAAAAGAAATTTAATACAATATTAATTTAATATAATATTAATAATTTAATATCTTTTTTGTGTGCAGATAAGGTAATGAAGAGTGTGAAAAGTTGTTCTAGATCACAACCTTTGTTCTATGATCAATTAGCACAAGTCATTGCAGAAACTGAAACTATTAATATTAACTTTCTTCACAAAATTACTAACTGCATTGAAGATGAGTTTGTTAATACATATATGACAGATAAAACACAATCCAGGTAAATGATCTTAAATTTTTTATAATATATTATATATATATTTTTTTTATATACATTATATATATTTTTTTAATATACATATATATATTTTTTTTAAATATTGTAGAAAAAAATTCATATATATATAATTAATTTAATTTCATAAGTATCTATGTAAACACTATGAGTGTTGTGTGTGTGTGTGTGTGTTAAACTCATATTTACATAGATATTTATGAAATTAAATTAAATTTATATGTATAGGGTGTCCAATTTTAATTGCGCACCACAAATATCTTAGATTATCAACTTTTTTCTCCCCAAAACCATATAAATTTTGTTTGACACATATTTTTTCAACAATATCTTGTTTTTGAGATATTTGTGGCATGCAATTAAAATGGGACATCTTGTATGTAATGAATTTTTTTTACAATATTTTCAAAAAATATTTGTTTTTTCCAAATACAAGATATAAATTCACTGTGTATTTTAATGAAGTAAAATAAATATCAAACAAATTACATCAATTTTATCATTACGTTAATTATATTAATTATATGTTTTTTTATACAAAATAAAAATATTAAATAAAAAAAAGAAAATGTATACCAGCTTAAAAGTTTAATGAATAGTTTTGATACATGCTCTATAAGTATTTTTAAAATATTAAATTGATTAATTGCATTATGAATATATTTCTAAATTTGCTAAGCTACTTCTCCTTAATGCGATCTCAAGTCAAATGATGAACTTGTGCAATGCAATTAACTGATTAAAAATCTATAAAAATATTGACTAAACATATGTGGAAATTATGAAAGTTTTGAATTATGTATATATTATATTTTCTTAATGCATTTGAGTTTGAATATGCTGCACATATGCAGATCTTCTATGGTGGGATTATCTTTCTGTTATTTTATCATTTGACATTTATATTTTAATATTTCAACAAAATATGCAGTGAATTTTGAAGATATCCTATATATGTACTTCAGAATACATCTTATTTGATCAAATTTGATCATTTAATATGATAATTGCAAAATGATAAAATATAAAATAATGATGAATATAAATAAATATATGTAATTTTTGTTCATATTAGTGAAGATTTAATACCTAAATTTGGGCTAAATAATGAAGAACATGAACCACAAAATTATGTGTTAAATTTTGGAAATAAAAGAAATGGTCCAATTGCGCCAATATTATTTCGACTTCTTAAGACATGTTGTATGAAAACCAGTGCACATGGAGAATTGGAAGCTATAGATGCTCTTTTAGGATGTAAAATGTTAATGCCACAAAATTTTGATATACCAGAACCTCCAATACTTGATCTTATTATATGTGGTATTAATTGGTAAGTATTAAAATTAAATTTCTTTTTTTCTATGATATAATAGTATATGCAATGTAATTTCTTTTTAATATTTCGTCAAGTCTAGCTGAAATAACTAATTGCAAAAGGAATGTTACAGGCTTAGGGAAATAATCACAGGCTTTGTCACACAAACAGATCTTTTACTACGAGAACAAGTATTAAAACGTTTAGACACTTTGATATATTTGCAAGGTGAACTGAATATGCTATTAACATTATGTGACACTAAATATCAACCCTCACCATGTTACTTCCATTATTTTCCATTACCACAATTTGTAAAAATTGAGAGAAAAACTAGTAAAAAAGGAAAGAAGCCTAAGAAAGGAAAGAAACTTAACATTTCTGTAAATATAGAAGATGAATCCAGGGAGATAAGTTCTACATTATGTTCTAAAAATCCAGCATATTTTAGAAAGTTTGATGCAAAGGTATATTAATAAGGATTTTTAGCATAGCTATATATATAATGTTTCAACAAATTTTGAGAGTTATTCTAAAGACATCCAATTATGAAGAAAAATTTATGTAAATATAGATTCTCGCTTTACATCCGAGATACAATGGTTCTGAGTTACATACGATTATCTGCGTTGAGTTATAATAACATGTAATCATTGCAGATTGATTGAAAAATAAGACAGAAATTTAAACTTTGATGAAGGACTATACTGTTTGTATATTTACTTATTTATTACACTATAAAATTTGTTTTTTAAATATCGAAATTTTTTTACTTTCAAAATTTCTACAACTGTTTATCTTATTCTGTTCTTTAATCGATCTGCAGTGACATAATTTAATATCATCATACTTCAAAAACATAACATTGTTATGTTGATATAAATCTATGTGGATATAAATTTTTCTTATCTTTTATGTCTGTATAAAGCTCTCAAAAACTTTATTAAAACAGGAAGCATTCTATAATTATACAGGGTATCCTGCCTAACTCGAGCACCTTAAATATCTCACTTTTGATGATATAAAGTAAGCTCAAGTTAAGTGGGGAATCCTGTATAAATTACGTTTCAAAGTTAATATAATGTGATAAGTGAATAAATATTTAAATATGTGTATGCATATTGTGTAATTTCCATTTTTCGAATTTTGACTTTGAAGCATAACAAAAAATGCCTAAATTCATTGGAAATTCTTTCAAACCATAGTTTTTCTGGCTATTTTGAAATTGATTATATTCTTTAGCACAAAATATTGAAAAGAAATTTGTATTTATTTCATAGTTTTCAATTTTATCTTTGCAACTATGCCACAAAATCTTGTTGATAAATATACTAAAGCAATTAAAAATTAACTAAAGAATATAATTAATTTTCAAAAGCTTGTTATTTTTAATTCTTAATTATTTAAAAATTATAGAGGAGTATCTCAATTTTCTTCTTTAAGCAATATCGATTGTAAATTGATTTAAAAATTTGTAGTTTAAATAATCTGAAGATCTTACAAAGATCTTACATGCATAACTTCTGAAGATTATTAAATATAGATAATGTTTATTAATACTACGTTTATTAATATGTCATTACTATGTTTAGATAGCCCATCTTTTGGATGTTAAAATTAATTCACAGTCATCACAATCTAAGACAAAAGGCATATCAATAACACAAGTATGTTTTATTGTAAGAGAACTTTTAGCAATATTCGAAAATGAACCTTCCGAATCTTTTGTGAAAGATTTAATACACCTATTACCAAAGATTTGCTCAAAATTGGATGATGTTGTCAGCAGATTGAGACAAGATAACACTTATGATTTTAGAAAAGGGGCAAAATTATTATTATGCCTTCTCACTAAAATCTTTAATTGGAAAGGATTTTTGAGTGTAACATATAATACATTGCTACGAGGTACAATTCTATTTTACAATCTATTTTTGTTAGTTATAAAAATTAGATATTATATTTTATTAGATATATTTTATCAATGTCTTTTTTTAGAGGGATTACGTAGTTTAGCTGGACAAATTAATGCAGAAAATGCACGATTACGATCTTGCAAGGAACTTGTTGCAGAATCATATAAATATTTTGAATCGCTGTCAGACATTGCTACCGAAATATCATTAGCTACTGCTCTTGTCAACATGTGTCAATCTTTAATGAAACATTCTGAAACTTATACCCAACAGCATAAAAATAAACATGGTAATTTAAGTTTTTTGTTGAATTTTTTAAAGAATTTTTTAAATTCTTTATTTTATGCTTTTTTATTTTAGCAAAATTAGCATATGGATTTCTTTGCCTGGAATGGCCCGAAGATAGATATATTAATCCTCAATATAAGTTATCCATTATTCAATTATTAAATAACTGGATAGATAATGAACCGTCGCCATTAGATACAGTAACATCAATTTTGGAATGGTTACCAGACGAAATCTCCAATTTTGAAAATAACCAAAGTGTTTTAACAAGAATACCTTCTTTGAACAAAAATATTTTTCAGTTATTATATAAAAAACTCTTTGATGGTTTAATTAAAGGTATTAATATATCATTGTCAGCAGTCAATTCGTAAGTATAGTTGTACTTTTCTTAGAAAAAAATTTATTTTTTCCTAGAATAACGAAGCTCATTAAATTTTATTTAAAAATAAGTATTTAACGAATTTAAGATAGTAATGTAATTTTCACATTAAAAATTTGTCAATATAAATGTCATGTCGTTAAATTTGTTAATCAAACTTTTGTTTAGAGATCCAAAGAGAATAAAAATATGGCACAACATTGCATCAAATGTTCAAAAACTTATGCAGATTTGTAAAACATTGAAAACAAATGCTAATATACAACTGTTTCTAAAATACATGCCTTTTCTAATAAGACAGTTTCTAAATATTGGAATGCCAATACTAGAACATAATCTAAAATATCAAACAGAAGATGTAACTAGTATTCTAAAAATGATGCAAGGTAAAGAATAATTTCCCTGTGTCAATAAGACACATGCATGACAGACATTAGTGTTACATAAGATGTGATTTTAATTTTAATGATAAATTCTCTGATAAATTTTGAATGTCGATTTCTCCTTAACAAAATACAAAGAAAGTCATCATTTATCGCAAATTTATTTACAATTATGTTTTACATTATTATTTTATTCAAACAATATGCACTTAGAGTTAACTAAAAATATATATTTCTGAAATTCTATTCATAAAAAAGTTTCTTCTTTTTACTTATAATTTAAACTATTTACTAAAGATAAACCGATTTCAAAATCGTCAAAATTTATCTATAAAATTAGAACCTTGAATTGTTGAACACCTTATATATGATTAACTATAAAATATATAATCTTTTCTAATTTATATAATGTTTAGGTGGTACACGGTATTTGCACGCTATATGTTGTGACTGCACAGAAAAAAAGAACTTACCATTGACTAGATATGTGCCTGCAGCAAAGTCTACATTGGAGAAGTTAATTTATAGTGTTAAAGGAATGCTGGTTCTTAACGATAGTGCAGCAGCTTTTTGGATGGGAAATCTTGTCAATAAAAATTTAGAGGGTCATGAAATTCTTTCGCAGGTTTTTGTTACTTTAAATTATTTTAAAATTTGATTTTATTGTGTTTATGTATTGAAAGAGAAAAATAAGTTAAAATTAGTGAAGCATTAATTTATTACATTTTTAGACATCGTCAGAGGAAACCACTTTATCAGACATGAATGCAGCTTCTGAAGAATTAATAAATGCATCATCTGAAATTATAGATTCTGATTTAGACGAAGATCCAATAGAAGAAACAGAGATTGAAGATAATGACATTGATAATTAGTTTTTTCATACAATGGGTAAGAGTCAGAGAATAAAGTAAATTTCTATAACATAATATTGTGCTAATGTAATATAATATTGTGAAAAACTATATAAATTTGTGTGACATTAATGATATATTTTGGTTAAAAATTTATTAATGTTTTGCTATTTTATTCTATTTAAAATTTAGAAAAAATATAAATACTTATAACATTTTTTTTAGCTAAAGCAGTGGAAATAAAAGTTCATAAAATCTTAATCCTTTCCATTCAGAGGGCATTATAGGGCCATTGAAAAGGTACCATAATATCTTCTGAAAACAAAGGATTAATAGGATGGACTAACAATAACTCTTCATTCAAGATTAAGATTATTAAGATTATTAATCTCTCATTGAGATTATATTAAGGTTTTTAAAACTATATTAAGATTTTATTTACATATAATTATAAGATAAGCACTAAAAAACAAAGTATATTTTACATTTTACTTACATATAAAACAATGGAATTATTTAGAATATATATAGGTTTTAATTACTAATAAAATATATGAATGATTTATATATGTTTTTTACAATTTCAATAAATATTTTAAAAATAATATTTTGCAAATAAGTTATTTTCTTACTAGTTCGTTCACAAGTCTATTCTAAAATGTTACTGCATGAGATTCTAAAATACTAATGGCCGCGTTCAGCAGACAAAACCGCTAGATAGCAGTCGAACGTGATTGGTTCCTACTTTCAGATCCAGCAAATTAGCGTTGATTGTCAGCGGAAAATCTAGTAATATTGCCTAACTGTTGAGTCTGCTGAACACGGCCTACGTCTTTAGTTTAATTCGAGAACATCTTCAGAGGGCAGACTGAGAGATTCCTTCTCTTTTCAACACACAGTACTAATCTGATGAATATGTTATCGAAGAGTCTAAAAAAAGTGATACTTTTGTCGACAGTTATAATAATTCACTCACAAAGCCAATAAAAAGGGAAGAGGAAGATAATAATTCACTTTCATTTAATTCCGATAGATTTCTTTTTGTAGGAGGCTTCTTTTATAGTTTCAAAGGAAACATCCGGATTGTTGCCTTATTCCATCACTCTAATTTATTAGCGCATAAGTAAAAAGATGGTAAGCAGAATTGTATTGAATATGAATTCTCAATCCCCTAATTCATTTATTTGCTTATAGCTAATTTGATTGTGCTTTTCTATAAATTTACTGTAAATGATATTGTATGTATAATAAATTTACTCGTATATCTGTATTACACACACATTAATCTTATAAATAAATAATAACATTGTTTAAAGTGTAAATCATAATTTGGAATTGTTCGCAAAATTTCTATGTTTAAGGTGATTATTGTGGCAAGATTTGTTATTTAGAGATATAAATATGATAAATTTTTAACGAAATTATAAGAAATATTTAGAAGTTAATTGTGTAATAAATTTTGTTTATTTTATATAGTTGGTTTTATATAGTATATTTATATTAATCTATGCAAAATTTGAGAAAATTATATGTGCATATTTTAAATTAACAATCGTGATTTTTAAATAAAAATATTGGATTAGTGAATAATTTGATATTCATACATATATCTGAATAATTATGAAGAAATTTAAAAAATTTTTTATATGTTATAAATTAACTCTGATAAAAACTTGTAAATTAGATATAAAATGTTTTTTTAATAGCCTATTTATATGATAGCAAATTGCATATTTTTTCTCTCAGAGCTCCTGATTTCTTTCATATTATAAATCTAGTATAAGTAGTATAGTATAGTAGTATAGTAGTATAGTATAGAAAAATAGCTATTTGTATATGGATTATATTGACTACAATTTATTGCAATTTTGATACATATATTTTTATATTATAACATTATGAAATCATAATATATTTTTTATTTACACTTTTTTATATAAATATAAAAACATAGCAGTACATACACGCACACATGTATCCATACATATTTGATTATTTAACGTTTATATTTGACTCATAATTAACAACACTTATTAATTTAAATATAATAATTTATAATAATTTGATTTTAGTCTCATACAATATTGCTGGTGCAGCCTGGTCACAGACCTGAAACAAGAACATATTCTGATTATGAAAGTGTTAATGAATGCATGGAAGGTAATATCATATCATAATTTATAATAATATATGTATATATATATATTTTTTTATAAATACAATTTATAAAGTTTAGCGATAAAGGATATTAATTCTGTTTTTCTATTATATACATAATTTTTTGCATAAACATAGTTGCATACATTATAAATTATAAAATCGATCCATTTTAAGTAGACTGATTATATATTTTAAAAACAGAGAAAATACTGCAAGAGAATAAAATTAATTTTTGATACATTATATTGCCCATGATTAATTTATTATATAAAATATATTTATATTTTTATATCTTTATAATATTCTTATACCCAATTATAAATTTATATTAATAAATTATTTATTGCTTTTGTATTGCAGGTGTATGTAAAATTTATGAAGAACATTTAAAAAGACGAAATCCAAATACTCCAACTATTACTTATGACATCAGTCAATTATTTGATTTTGTTGATCAGTTAACAGATTTATCATGTCTTGTATATCAAAAATCAACGAATACTTATGCTCCATATAATAAGGATTGGATCAAGGAAAAGATATATGTATTATTGCGTAGAGCAGCAGGACATAGCGAGTAATCAGTGTATAAAGATAGATATGTATATCCTTTTATATATAAGATAACTTTTAAATATCATTCTATAATATTATTTGTCATAATAAATCTATAATTTACAATATTTTATTACTTTGATATAATAATTATGCTGTATATTTTCCTCTTTGTGAACATCTAGTATACTGTCATTTTGCATAGTATACGTACATTTGACAATTAATATTTACATATTAATATGGTACTTTATTACATCTAATATATATATGGCATATGTATCATCTATAGAGTAGGAAAAAGAGAGAAAAGATTGCTGTAAAAGAATCCAGTAGTTTTTATTTTTATCAGTGTTAATAATTAAGGAATAATATTCTATAAAAATAGGAATGATGAGATTTATATCTCTATTTTTGTGCCAATTACCAAAATATATAAAATAGTGTTTTGTATTACATCTTTAAAATCTTCTGAAATGTATTCTAAAAATACATAGCTTGTGTGATTTGTGCAATTTTTAGTTTATAAATTATAAAAAGAATATTAAAAAGTATAATGAATTTTATTGTAATGTGAATTGTCAACTTTGCACACGCGGGTGTATGTGTATATAATTTTTTTTATTCTCTTATTAAATATTAAATCAACTTATATATAGTGTCCCATTTTAATTGAAAAATCGAATATCTTTGAAAGAAGTCTAATCATTTTAAAAAAAAAAATGTTTTAGATAAAAGTTATCCAATTTCAAGGAGAACATCCCGATCGGCACAATTTCAATTGGAGATGCTTCCACGATTTCAAAATTTATTTATTCACGAAATAAGAAGGCATTAAAGAACAAATTTGGGTCTTTTTTTAGTGTTTAATAATAAAACAATTGTGGTATGTTTCTACACTCACTTGTACTTCTTCAATCATATATAAATTTCAAAGTTAAAAAGATAAAAAAACGAATAGTCAGATGAAAAAACCACACAATTGCATAATTGTAAGAAGCTAAACATGCATATGAATATTATTGTGTTGTATGTCTAACCAAAAGTAGAAATTTAAAATGGATTTTTTTCTCCTATTCATTGTCTATGTTCTCATCAAGAAGTATGTTGTAAAGGTGCAAGTTATAAAATTATGAATTGTTTATGTCCAAAGTAATCCAAATTGTCAATGTCAATGGTTTTTAATTTTAACAAATTATGGTCAGTCGTATGTCTGCTCTTTAATGTCTTTTTATTAATTGTTAATTTGATGAGTTAGGGGAATATATATTAGTTAATTTTTATATTAATTAAGTCTCACTATTTTGTGTAATATTAAAGTAAAATCATCATAAAATGAATATTTTACAAGATATTACATATTTTGTCACATTATATCGAAATAAATTATATCTCATAAACTATTGATTTTTTGATGATTCTATTGTAATACTTTCATATGTAGAATGATGAAAAAAATAAAAAAAATATTAATTATCAATTTAACAAAACAAAGATAACCTTGAAATCTCGGAAGTGCATCTATCTCAAACAAAATTGTTCTAACTATAGGATGATTTCTTCCAAGTAAATTTTATTTGAAACAATTTTTTTTGATGAATAATAATTTCTCTCTCAGTTAAATATTCTTCGAAATCATTATTAAAAAAAATGGTTTCATATAAAATTTACTTGGCTTCTTACACAACACACACACATATAGTGTCCTAAATAAGAAAATAAATAAAAATATCTCAAAAAGAAAACATGTTCATCAAAAATGTTTTAGACAAAAGTTTGGCTTTGAAGAGGACATTAGACTGTATAACATTTATGTGATCTTAGATGTCTTCTCAAGATCACTTTGAATTTTTTAAATAGAAATTACCATTTTTTTATTGCATATTTTAGTAACTGATGTCAAAACATTTTTACAATGCTATAATTAAACCCACTTTCATCAAGAACTTTTTGATTATTGAACAACACTTACTGGAACGTACACATCGTAGACTTCCTCCAGTCAGAGTTGTATGATAGACTGCAATGACAAGGCTTTCCTTATCCAACCAAGAAATCACTTAACATATGATTAATGATTAACAATGCTAAAAACGTTTACACATGCTAAAAAGATAATTAAATGAGGTTATATCTTATGATAAATTTCAAGACCAAAAAATTTAATTGTAAATATTCAATTTAGCAATAAGTTTATGCGTGTGTATGACAATCATCTCATAAACGTTTCTCAATTGCTTACGTATAAAATTACATATATCTTCAACAATAATAGTATATATCTCTAACAAGCTTAAATAAAGGATAAAACATATGTTACAGAGATATATGTTAACAAAATATATTTAGAATAAGTAGAACGCATTTAATGTTCTAACGATTCAATGAATAAGGAATGTATGACTAAATATTTGTGATAACTGTTTTTAAATAAATACTGTTAGATATCTATAAAATTTCATCAAATTATAGAGTAGAATTCACACATCTTTTTCTATCATATTTTACATCTTTGTTACATTTATAATCTTTTCTTGTGATAATATAGCGCAACATTTTTATTATTATAATAATTATAACAATCCGCAACTAATAGTGCAATAATTTTATGTATAGTACATTATGGGAAGAAGAGGGGAGAGGATAAAGATCGAAGAGAGTTTAACATTTTTTTTTCTTGTATTTTGTCAAATTTGCAGAGATACTGTCGGAAAACACTCCTTTAATTTATAACATTGCATAGACTATCATTTGCAAATCGAAGATTTCTCTCTCTCTCTCTCTCTCTCTCTCTCTCTCTCTCTCTCTCTCTCTCTGTCTCTCTCTCTGTCTCTCTCTCTGTCTCTCTCTCTGTCTCTCTGTCTCTCTCTCTGTCTCTCTCTCTGTCTCTCTCTGTCTCTCTCTCTCTCTCTCTCTCTCTCTCTCTCTCTCTCTCTCTCTCTCTCTCTCTAGTTCTCTTAAGCATGACAAATTTCAAATAATTTTATTGATTGCATAGTGGCGCTATATAAAATTTATTCATTATAATAACAATACCTAATTTTTCAATTCATTGCAACGCTTTTCTTTTTACAATTAATTATATTAAATTAATCTGTTCGTTAAAAAACAAAATTTATCTCAAGTCTCGAATGACAATTTAATTTAAGAAATAAATTGCACAAAAATTACGTATATAAAAAACCAAACATATAGTTACAAATTTTTAAACAAGTAACGTTCCAGCGTTTTGCGCTCTTTCTTAATTAATTTCTTAATTAATGATACTGTTTTATGAGCTTCGGCCTAATATCTGATTAAATTTTGTTGTTTAATGACAAGTCTCGTCGAATGCTATAATACTAATAACTGTGATGCATGCGATTTCAAATGCCTACTCGATACTCATTTAATAGGCCACACAACATAACAATACTAATAATGCTAAAAAAGTTTTGTTATATTACAAGCTCCCTTATCCTGCGCGAGATAAATTTTAAATAAATAGCTTTCTCTTCTTTATATATGAATCAAGATTCATGTATACATTATTAATATATATTTTATGCCTCTAAGTTGTCTGTATTCATGTTTCGTTTTAGGTCGTTGACAAAAATTCACGTACAACTTATTCATTCAAAGATTCTATATCTTACACGCAATACTTTGTGCAAACCTTTGTGAGAAATGTGCGAGAACTCCTTTCCTGTTTCGTGAAAAGTCGTTTTTTTCTCTCTCTTTCTCTCTCTCTCTCAGTCTATCTATATGTATGTCGGAGAATTCTTCAGACTGGTATGGCAAGCTTCACAGTTAGAAACATTCTTCTCGTTCACCAGCGTGCATTTCGGGCATTCCTTGCCACCACTGGCGAGCGGTTTATCCTCATTCCCTTTGCACCTCGATTTGGCGCACATTTCACAGATATCCCGATCGGGCGTATTCAGATACGTGCACGTGGCACAATTCCATCTCTTCTTATTCTCCGTCTCTTCCTCTTCCTTCTCTCCTTTACTTAATCGCGCTACATCGAGATTCTTGAGCGAATCCGCAATTTTCGCTATCTGATCCGAAGATTTGTGCGTACGCGGAATCGGCAGAGTTTGGCTGTTATGCCTTTTGTCTCTGTTATATGTTTCAGTACTGTGTCTATTCGAGTCTGACAAGTCGAAGGATGAAGATTTCTTCTTGAAGGGCAGAATGTCCTGATGATTCTTACCGTTCATCTCAGACGAGTCGATCTCATTCGCTTCGGTCCTACTGCCGGTTCTTCTCTTATCGAACCTAAGCGCGCTATATTTGTCCTCGTTCTCCGTTTGTCTAAGCGTCTTGTGTTTGAATGTTGTGCGAATGGGATCCAGTTCCTTCTTATGTTGCAACACATCGTCCCGATCGTCGAGGTCCTTGTAATAGCCTAAGCTCTCGAGATTTCTGTACACAAAGTCCCACGTATCGTAACCGTCCTTACTGACGCTGGAATTCAGCTTGCTGGTAACCTGCCTTTTGTCGTTTTTACCGTATTCGTGATGATCCCCGTCGCTCGAAGTCTGCCGTCTATAGAAATCTACCTCGTCCAAGTCCGATATCCGATGGGACGTAGATTTGCGGTGTGTTTTGTCTGCGTAATTTGCAACGGATGTCGGCACATCCAGTTCTATCAGTCTGCCGGTCGGTACTCGGGCCGCGTACGCCGGTAATGTGGCGCAGTATGGATTCGGTTGTGCAGCCGTACCGTAGAACTTATTCCCATGAGATGGTAGACAACTATAACTGTTGCAACAATTGACAAAACTGTGATCGACCGGTTGGTAGTATCGATAATTGGCCGGTACTGCTACGTTTGTCGCGTCCTCGATGCATCGATAGTCTGCCGTTTGACAAACTGACGGCATCGTCGTGTTGTAATTGGCATGCATGACAGGATGATGATAGGGTAGATGTAACGGCGCAGTTTCCACGCTCGTTTGCTGCGGATGGTAAATATCTTTGTAGCTGTCGATTTTCGTGCACCGGTTCTGATGCACCTTCTCGAGGAAACGATAATTTAACGCTCGGACAGCTTGCTCCGGCGTACCGACATGATTTTCGCGAAATTCCAGCACTTCCAGCCAAGAAATGGTGTAGTTCTGTGACACACTTTCCCATATCTGCTTCAAAATCTGAAATTCAAAAGCAAATTAGCTCGTATCGTATTTGCAATTAATTCATACATTAAACAATTGCATTATCTGTACTGGCTAATTATTTATTATTTATTATCACCTATTACCTGACATTCCACAAAGGCTACAATAGCATCCCTGCTAACATTTGAGACTTTATCTGGATCAATCGGTCCGTCCAAAGTCAGTACACCCAGGCCAGTATGCTTGTATCCCATTTGCTCAAACATTAACTCTGCACCTATCAGATTCGCCTCTACTTCGTGCTTGTAATAACCGCTATACGTCTAAATTAAATCAAATACGCATACATAAGATTTGAGTATGTTAAATCACTTATTATTCCAAATATAGAGTAATGAGAATAGAATATTTTTCAGCTAATTACCCTCACTGTCCTATATTCTTTTCGCCAAGGCTGTGCCAAGAGATTAGCTGCATATAAGGAAATTGCGCTCCAAGCAGTTGCTGCTCTGTATCCGCTGAAATCTGTCACTGTCGCTGCTGATCTATGCAAAATATCTGCTGTTTCTTGAAATACGTATTTATTCTCATTGGGTACTAGGCAAAGGTATTCTTTTATAAAGCCTAAAATTTATACATTATTGAATATTAAAATATGTAAAATAAACATATATAGAAGTTGACATTATGTAAGATAATCTGATATACATTACCTTCCAATTTGTGTCGTTGTTGTAGTTTCAATGGACTGTCATCCGTTTGCAAATATACCAAATGACTCTGCTCCAATTTCATACTAATCTCTTGTAACCTGTCTTTGCCCCTGATTATTACATCATTTGCCATTTTTGTCCCTACAATTATAATATAATATAAGCTGGTTAACGTTGTAATAACACTTGCAATTACATACAGCTAACACAAGTTGTCTTATATATAGATATGGTTATAAAAAATTGAAAAGTATCGTTATGCAAAGTTTTAATGTTTTAGAAAGTTGACAATCGGACTAAAATATATGTAACACTCCGTTGATAAAAGTGTAGCGTTTAAACGACAAGAATAGCATGTCGTCTAGATAAGAAAATAATAGGTATCTCATACACATTACAAACCTCCTAGAAATTTGATTTTGGAGTAGATTCCCGATTCAAATTACGGCTAGCTCCAACCTAAAAATAAATCCTATATTTAGTAACGGAATCACGGGCTTTTGTAAACGCGATGACGGTTTTGCAATTACTTGACGCGCGACGTGACTTTCCATTTCAGGTTGCACAATTCACCGAATAGACACGATAAACATTAAAAAGAATGCGCGCCGTTACATCTCGTCCCGTAAACTGTAAATATTTTTCGCAAGTTTTTTTCTTTGGTTATGTTCACATTACATCATGCATGAAACGCGCGAGGATACGAGATGCATTATCGAATATCGTCTTTCTTTCTAAACGTAACTCCGCCAAGTGGAAATTACGCGAAACTTTTACTGCAAATTTTGAAAATAAATTGCAGATAAATAGAGAGAGATGTGGCGGATTTAAACGATGGAAAAAAAGATTGTATCTATTTTAAACAAAGTTATATGTAAAATTATTTCTTTTATAGAAAGAATATTTTTAGATAAAGTCACTTTGATCTATATCGACACATAAAAAAATGAGATATTATTTGAATATCGTTTATCTTTTTTCAGAAATTATATGTATCTCTCTTAAGTAAGTATAAATATAACATATATTATATATAAATAACGTATGATATAATTTGCAAAAAATAATTTGTTTTAATTCCTCACGGAAATTTAAAATATAAATACATTGTGCAACAAGATCAAGATAAAATAAATAAAAAAAATAATTTTAAAGAAACATTAATGGAATACAATTATCATTATATAAAAAATATAATTATTACACTCATAAATATTGATTCAGATTAATGGATATTGTTTAATGTTCAAGAAATAAAATTTATAAATATTTCTTTAATGAAAATGTACCAAATTGTAATAATAATAACTATTTAATAATCACATAATTAATAATATGGAATTATATATATATATATATATATATATTTATTTATTTGATATTTTTTTGTAAAACAGATTCACACAAATTATTTTATTTTATAACAAAATAAATGCTTTGTTATACAAACTTAAAATAATAATTTATTTTACTGCACATATTCTGTTTTAAATTTCACATTTTTCTCAATATTAAATAATTTCTAGAAAAAAAAAATGCTATACAAACATCAATACATAGTGATTATTATTTCATTTAAAATTGCTGCATGACATTAATTCAAATATCTAACATGATTGTAATTGAGATGTAAGCGCAATTAAAAATGTATTAGGAGGTTGCATTGAAAGCCGCTGTTTTTTTTTTGTTTATTATTTGTATTTTCCAAAGCGTGTTGCATCGATCGGAACAGGTGGTAATCACTTGGAGCCAAGTCCGGAGAATACGCTGGGTGCGGGAGAACCTCCCATTCGAGCTCCATCAGCGTTTGTTTGACGACTATCGCTACGTGGAGCCGAGCGTTGTCATGAAGAATCACTTTTCGGCGATTTGATGCTGTTGAAACCGAATGAAACAATTACCGCCGAACGTTATCGACAGCAATTGAGTCATTTGAATGATAATTTAATGGGAGAATAATTTAATGGGAGAAGGTGATAGCTTTCGAGGGCAAATACTTTGATTAATGTACTTACATATTTGGTTATTGAAATAAATGTTAAATAAACAAAAAAAACAGCGGCTTTCAATGCAACCTCCTAATATCACAATAAAAACAGTGTATATATCATTTTGTGATAATTTTGTATACATCTACATTTAATAAAAGTCAAAAAAAAATTTCTTAAAAAACATTGTCGAAAATGGTACATTCTTTACTTTCAATTCCGTAAATTTAATCAATGTAATAGTATTGTACCATAAACATATTTGTCTGTAAATAATTGATACAGATCATGTATAAATGTCGATTATTTAAGAATATATATATATATAGATGTATGTATGTATGAAAAATGTGCAACATATCTTAGAGACTGTTATTCAGATCGAGACGTGGCCTTTTACTGCGCACCGTCGATGCATCTTCCTGGGAGTCGCCGTTGGTGGACAAGAATTCCCTTTTTCTGTCTATACTCTAAAAAAAGTTTTATATTCAATTAAAAATATTACAAAAATATTACAGTCAAATCATTTGATAAAAATGATTAGCAATTTACATATAATTAAGTAATATAATTACATTATTAAACATAATACCATTTCATTAAATCTCTGTAAATATCTCTATAAGTCTATGTAATGGAATATTACTTTAAAATTGATACTTATCTAATTGATATTATGTAATACGCTCTATTTCAGACACACATGCAAATTAATATTTCAGCAATATTCATGGTATCTTATCAATTTATCTATTATATGTATTATGTAATTTAATTTCTTTTTACCTTTTTATCCCATTGTTGATGAAGATACCTCAATAAAATGGTGGTTTTCTCAGTAACTATAACTAAGCGAGTATAAAATAATTAATTATCATACAATATATATATACAGTATATCAGTCTGCACAATTACAATATATATATACTTTGCTCTGAAGGATAATCCTTAGTTGGAAGATAAACTGACGGTCTCTTGACACATGTCCGATTCCCATTGTCAGTATGAAAGTTTGCAAAGTTGTTTTCGTCATGCGATGGGAGACCCTTCAAAAACTCAGCAACAGACTGCGAACAGATTTTAATAAGCAAAGCTCATACAGAGAGATGCCACACTTGACACCATCATATAACACATATCTCAATAGAAGAATGTTAGGGAAAAAAAACTTATCAAGAAATCTTCAGAATATTTAAAGCTCAGAAATACTATATAAAATATATGCTACTTGATGTAAACATTGTTTTCTCAAGTGTCAAGTGTGATATATAATCTCTAAGAAATCAACAAAAGAATCAAACTAACAATCTTTATATCTCTTACCATTATAAATGAACTATCTGTTGATTACAGGATTGAAGGAATTGTGACTTATAAAAAAAAAAAACTTTTAGGCGACTAAAATGAAAAAGCTGTCGTGTTGTTTCAGTCCGCGAGATAACCATAGAATATTTCATGAAATGAGAGAGCATTCACGAAAACTGTTTCGCGACTCTTGCAGATGAGACACGGGACACGACACGAATAAAAAGGATTTAGACGCGATAGTCGATCAATTTTCTTCGCTTCCCTTTATCCGGAAAAAGAAAACATTCATACGTAATTATCAATTATTTAATATACGTAAGTGAAGATATGTATAAATTTCTCTGTTCAATAATTTTTATATTCTTTATTATTTTATTTACCATCCTCGGATTAAATTCTGTATTATCTACCGTTTGATCAAAACGTATAATAGCGTCGACGTTGGAAGAAACGAGAACTAACGACTAACATCATCTAACCAACAAATGGTAGTGCATAGCACGAACTGTCATCGCGATTGACGTTTGTTGACATAACATTGCCTAGCGTCAAATATCATACAAAAGAGGCAATTATGTCATGTGTGATTTCCATTATATTTTATCTGTCTGACTGTCTATATCTACCTATTTATACTATTTTTCTATCTTGCATGATTAAAAGGAATAACATACAATGACGAAGCTAGAACAAACGAAGAAGAATATCTGAGGAAATTATACAGAATAATTATATTTTCTTCAACGTTCGCTCATATTTATAATTACATGTTTCTATAATGCATAGCGGCTGGAATAAGTTGATTAAAAGTAACGACAGCTACAGATATGAGCTTAGAGCCAAGATCGAGAAACAATATTGTACAGCCAGACTCAGTTTCACGCAAATGTCCTTCGACCACGACGAGGAGTGCTTAATCGTGGTAGACAGTAAAGGACATCTACATTGCGTTGAATTGTCCGATGAAGTTCCATGTTGCAAAGTATTCGGGAAAATCGGACACTCCACATTTCTGGCATTTAATCCTATATGCAAGGGAGAAGTACTGATAGGACTCAATACCGGTGATATAAAGATTTGGAAGCTTCATGCGGACGTCGACGAGTTCTGTCTGTTATCCGGTCATAGATCAGCATCGACGCACGTTTCCTTCTACAAGAATTATTGTCTAACCGGATCTCGGAACGAGGTAATAATATGGGACCTGCAATCTTACAATAGAGCTCATCAATTGAAAGTTGGCGTAAAGAACACCGTCATCAGGAAAGCTGCCTTCTCGAACGCGGGTCACATTGTTGTGCTGTATCTCAATGATACTATGCAGGCCTGGACATTTGGACAATTGCACAAGGATGTTAAAATCGATACAAGCACATTCGGAGTACGTTACATCAAAGATTTTATCTTCACGAAAGATGCGAGAGCTATGATAATGGCTGGCGCAGAAAACATAAGCATTCTTAATACGTATGATTGGAGTTTGCTAAAGAAGCTATGTTTACCTAAGAACTTTGTCGAGGCGAAACAATTATCGGTCGTTCCATGCCCGTTGGACGGTGGAGCGAATAAAATCGTCGCGTTTCTATCCTCGAAATGTACTCTTCAGTTTTGTAATATAAATGCGTCAAGTTTCCTCGATACATCCATTTCCATCGATGGAATTAAAAGGCTTGTGGTTTCGTCCGCCGGCAGATATATAGCATACATAGATCAGGATGGATGCTTAAATATAACGTACGCAGATAAAATAATTTCGGGAAAATGTCATCGGCCGAAAAAACCGTCGGAGCTACGTAGACTTCAGGCGCACAAGATAAGCGATCATTTGGAATGCGTGAAGCAAAGTATGAAACGAGAGTTGGATGTGGGACGATTAACGTCTATTTTGAAAGAATTCGGGGAATTTCCAGATAAATATCGTACGTTAATTTGGTCCGCTATTTTAAAACTACCGGCCAATAAAAATGCATACATCGCCTTGGCAAGTAAGGTAACACGTGGAAAACTTACATCAAATACTTTGAAAGATCATCCCTTGGCAGATAGAAGCAGGGCGTCGTTGTTAGCCATGACAATGGATTGCTTGTTGCAATGGTGCCCCCTGCTAATACAAAGTCCGTTTCTTCCCAACTTGGTTTTTCCATTTCTCGTAGTATTTCAGGTATCTTCTTTTATTCCTTCTTGAACGTATAGATATTTCTTTACTTTATTAAAAGATATACCATGATATATTTGCTTCTGTTTCAGAAAGATCCCTTACTTGCCTTTGAATTGATTTTAAGTATATTGCTGAACTACTGTCAAAAGTGGTTCGAATACCATCCATTGCCACCGTTGAACGTTCTGGGAATTATTGAAAATATTCTCTTAGAAGCAGACTCTGCGCTACTAAATATCTTCTGCGAACATGGAGTCACAACTAGCGAATATGCGTGGCCGTTATTACAGACTGCGATGAGCGAAGTGTTATCGGGAGACGAGTGGCTGATTCTGTGGGACCATCTAATATCTTTTCAAAAACCTTCTCTCCTATTGATGTGCGTCGTTGCTTATAACATTTATTCGAGGGAAAATATAATTTCCTTAATAAAATCGCGTTCTGGAGACGTCAAAGCGTTTTATAGCACTCAGAGTCACATTAGAGCCAAGGATTTGTTGAAGATCGCGAGAAGATTAGATCAGGAGACAACGGAACGAGTGCATCCTAATCGTTATCTGAGGTATTATTGCAATAATATACAGAACGCAATAATCACATGTATGATGGTCATTAATATTTAAAATTTTCTCAGGGATAAACTGTTGCAATTAAATCATGTTGGGCCTTATCCCTCGTTTATAAAGACAGAATATCCAAAATTCCTCATCGAGAATCTCAGCATCGCGGACTTGAGGAAATTTAAAACACAAGAACAATATTTGCAAGAGTATAATCGTAAGATTGCAGAACTTGCTGAAAGAAAAAGATTACATGCAGAGACCAAAGCTTTTGCAAGGCAAATTCATGAAACAAGGTTAAATGGTATACAATCAAATATCAATCATACATACAATGGTATACTTCTGTATATTTTTCTCTTTCCCATATCTTTTCAGCCTCTAATCTTGGTAGCAAATTTAATTTTAATTTATATTATTTTAGTTTATATAATTATAAATATAGAAAAAAATTAATTGATTGCTTTCATTTCAGAAGTACAAAAATGCTTTCAAGAGCATATTAATAATTTAGATTGGAATTTCGAGAAATTTCTACCAAATGTAGGAATAGGAAAATCTTACTGTCATTTGTACAAAGATATTGATAATTTGCACTTAGAAAAGATACAAGAATGTAATAAATGCAAGATTATGAAAGATAGACTCTCGAATTTTGAAGACAGCAAATCAAAGAATTACGAAAAATTGCAGCAAGATGTAACAAAACTCGAATATGAAGTACAAAGTTTTCTAGATTCACTGAGATCTCGTAGATCAGAAGTTAATTAGAACTAATTTTTTTTATAATGCAAAAATTAATCTCATTAAATTTAGGTAAAATAAAATAATATCTTAATATATAAATCACATTACGAAATATATAAATAATATTATATTTTAATTGTACATACGTATTTTCGAAAATTATATATACAATTTTTACAAACAATTTTATCTTTTTATGTTTGCATCTTTCTTTACATTTCTATATAAAATATAAAAATATTTTTTTGTACATGTATACAAATACATGTATATAATAAAAAATATCTTTTTTCTAATCTATTTTTGTAAATGCTATGTGGCAAGAATGTATGATGTAATACATGTTATTGAACTATTATGATTTTATATGCTTGCTTGTTGTATATGTTAAATGTTTGTACTTATAAATATTGTGTGAAAATCATCTGCTAATCGTATTCTATAAAGGAGTAAACAGGAACTCCGATTTTATCTCGGCCTTTCAATGAAATCAATTCCATTATCACCAAGCATTCAATTACATCAGCTCCTGCTGATTTTACTAATTGCACAGCAGCAGCCATGGTACCTTTAAATAATATATTTTTCATTTACATTTTTAATGTTATATATTCTGAGCAACATACACGTATCATATATAATTAAAAACTGTTTCTTATTTTACCTCCAGTTGCCAGTAAATCATCAACAATAAGCACTCTGGTTCCCTTGTTGATAAACTCTGTTTGCAATTCAAATATGGCCTGCAAAAATGGAATAAAATTGAGTTGTATACATTATATATGGAGAAAATAATTTTTGAACAGTCAACACATTACGTAAAATTTTTAAACATACTTCACCATACTCTAATGTATATTTTTGTTGAGTGACTTTGCCTGGAAGTTTCCCTTTTTTTCTAATGGGCAAAAACGGTTTGCCCAATTCCATGCAGATTATAGGACCAAAGAGGAAGCCACGCGAGTCCAGTCCTACAATCAAATCGACTTCGAGGAATAAAATGTGCTCCACAATTAAGTCCTTCATCGCCCTTAACGCAGTGATATTATGAAACACACCAAATATGTCTCTGAAAATGAGTGACATAATAAAATAAAGGTAAAACGAGAAAATTGACATCAAAATAAAATATTTCTCAAGCTCTCTCGTAATCTTTTTTTCAGATTTTCTATCGTTTTTTATTGTTTTTTCTTTAAGATCGACTTACCGGAAAATGATTCCAGGCTCAGGAAAATCTGGATAACTCTTTATAGCGTTCTTCAGTATTTGCAATTTATCGTTCTTGTCCATCATAATATATATATATAATTGTACTTTTATAATAATTTACAGCAATAAAATATGAGCAATAAAACGGAATGTGTCGAAATGTCGAAACGAGTAATTGACAATGTTAGATATCGATTCTCTACTAAAATTTAGAGTTTATCAATTATCTCTTGATATACAAAATTTGATATCAACTCGATTACATATTAGTTTGACAAGACACTTAAATTTAAATTAAAATATAAGGATATGTTATGGGAATGTGTTAAGAGTGTAACGATTTTATCGATTATCGATAAAGCTAATCGTAGAAAATATTCTTCAGATATTTGTTGCAATCACTGTAAGATGGCGCTTGTATGTTTATCCTTTAAATTTACGCGCAAAATTTTACAGACAACTTCGTTGTTGTGTAATTGCGTAATCGTAATGGCGACGTACGTACGCATCACTCACCCCCGCGAGGGAGGTAATAATAACATTTTTTTCTATAATTCTCTTATTGGACAGAAAGATGAGAGATATTCAACACGCGAGATGTTAAACAAGAATTTATTTATAATCATTTCTCTGTGTGAGACGCATGCCCGTGTGTTTCTCGATATATTTAGTAACGAAAACGAAATACTTGCTAGATACATAATAATATAGTAATTATATAAAATATAATTATTACTTTACATTTACAACAATGCGCGTATTTAAAAAAAAAAACGATTAGAAAGACATATTTACAGCATGTAAAACACGCAGACGGAATTAGTACATATTATATATATTACAAAAAAATGAGAGAAAATATATCTTTCCTCTTTCAAAATCGCTCGCAGACCTCGAGCGTGCTTGTATGGTGTTCCCCCTCACCCTCCCCCCCCCTCGTCCTCCTATTTTATTAAATTTATGTGAAAATATCTATTATTGTAGAGATAATTCATTATGTTTGTAAGATTTTTAGATCAAGAAATATTCAATCTGAGGCAGCATTATTTTGTATAAATATAACATTCCTATATAGATTGGCTCGCACACATTAAAACATCGTATGTATACATATATATATATATATATATATATATATATATATACACATATATATATACATTTCCGAATTTTTAAATTCTAAATTTTAAATTCTACATGAACAATGTTTTTTTTTGTAGATTCGTCGGCAGTTCCTCGGCTCGTATTAAACTTTTGTTGTGGCCAGAAGCTTGATATAATGCGCCTTGTGGGTGATCTCGAATTCCTGAGCCGGCAGAAAGCACTGTGCCGGGATCCTGGGATGCCGCAGCCGTTTAACGAGGCTCCGACCGAGCATGGCGAGGATGATGAGGAAGACCCCGGTCGCGGAAACCACGGCCATCGCAATGAACACCTCGGCGTTCTGTCTGTCGTAACTCTGCTCGGCCACGTCGACGCAACGAAATCTTTCGCGATCGTCCACCAGGTTGCCGGACGACGCGACGAAAGTCACGTCAGCGACCTCGTCCAGACTGGCGCATACCCTGTAATAACCTGGCAATGACACCTTCACGTCAGTGACGAACGCGACGCTGCAATTGAACCTCTGCCGATGAATTGCGGAAATCGCGTCGAACACAACGACGGAGAGTTGACAGGTCGGTGACGCGAGGGTCGTCTCCGTCGTTCTGGAAAGAACCACGTCTACGTGCAGATAACCCTTGTCGGATACGTTCACGTGAACGCCGGTGATCCGCGGATAAGAGTCAAGAGGCGACTGCGTCGAAGATGTCGAAGGACGACGATTCCCTTCGCTCGGCGGCTGTTCTTCCGTCGCTGTCTTCCGCCGCTTCAAGGTTTCCTCCAAGACGATGACATCGCTACAGCCGAGACCGAGGGACATGTCGTCGTAGGCAGTGGGTACCAGCAGGACCACGCAGTAACGGTATTTATGACTTAATTTTAGATGCACAGAGGCCGGTATGGCGACCGGCAGAGTGCAGGGATCTCGCATCATCCGGGAGTCGCAGTGCAACGGGCTAGATTCCGTCCGGATCTCGCTGTCGTCGATTGTTTCATAAACGATGAGCGAGTCGCAGGTATAACGTTCGGTACATTGTTCCATATGCCACAACAGATTGATACCGGTCGATTCGTCGTAACGGAACTCCTTAAGACTTAGTTGCATTCCCGCCAACGGCACCCGAGTCATCATGGGCGGCGTAGGTTCACCGCAGAGCAGACTGCCCGGCGGCACTTGCGTCAGGACGCCGTTCTCTAGAGCAGGCGGTGTCGCGCACACCGCCGACGACTTGTCTTCCTCCAACAGGCTGGAGTTTATCATCCAGTTGGCGAATTCTAGTAGGGTACAGTCGCAATTTAACGGATTGTCGGCGAGCGAGAGCCGCTTGAGACGCAGCTTCGACGTCGGTACATCGCTCGCCACGATCGTGATCTCGTTGTCGTCCAGTCGTAAGTCCTGCAGACTCTTCAGCGGCACCACTAGATCGGCCGTCAACGCTCGTAAAAAGTTGTGCGTTAGATCCAAGGTGATTAGCTTCTCTAAATGCGCCAGGGAGGCGCTGGACACGGCGACGATGCGATTATTCGCCAGATCCAACCGCGTCAGAGTCGACAAGTACTTGAACGAGTGATCCTCCAACACGTCAATCTGCAAATTGATTGATAATTAGTTCAAATTTATACAAAATAATTTCGAAATAATTTTTTTTATATGAAGCAAAACTTAAACTTATATAATTTTTTAAAACGAATTTTTGTTTGTACTATTTTAAGCAAAATTTAACTTGAATTAAGCTTTTAAGCGAACACTTGCCTGATTGTGACTCAGGCTCAGATAAGTGAGATTCCTGAGACCCATGAGAGCTCCCTGCTGAACGTTGACAAGACCGTTCTCCGATACAGTGAGAAAATGCAGTCTGGGCATTTGTGGCAGCAGATTGGGACTCATCGGGCCTAGCAGTAAATTACTCGATAGATCCAGTTCCTCCAAGCGCTTCAGACCCCTGAGCGCGGATAGTGCAGAAACGCTTAGGCGATTTCCGCGCATTCTCAGCGAACGCAACACCGGCAATGCCAGGAAAACTTGTGGCGATAATTGTGATAGCAAGTTGTCGCACAAGTCCAAATAAGTCAGGCTTGACAGTCCCTGAAATCGTAAGAGTATCTTATTGCACTCTCAAAACAATTTATAAAAATGAAACACTTTATTACGTATAAATCGCTAATTAATTAATCGTACCTTGAACGAGTCCGCTTCTAACGTCTTCAATTTGTTATGGGACAGATCCAATCGATCTAAACCGATCAGGTGCGACAGCGCGGTCGTGGGAACCGAATCCAGGAGATTGTTGGGCAATCCAAGCGCTTGTAACGGCCGCGCCAGCGCTGTGAACGCGTTCTCGTGGACGCGTTTCAGTTCTCCGGTAGAGACGACCAGTCCGTGAAGCGCGACGTCCTCGAAGAAGCGTGCCGGCAACACGGAGATTCCTGTCACGGTCATATCCAATAGCGATATCGTGTCCGGTCGGCTACGTTTCAAATGCTCGCTGATGACCTGAGAAAAAAACAACAGTAGAGACAATAGGAATAATCTCCTCTCATTCTTATCTCTCTCTATATTTGCCGTTTATCTCAAAATTTACACAAATGGTAAAATTTGTTTTGTTAAAACTTTATTTGATTTTCTTTACATTTTTTTATTTTCTATAACGGTATAATCTAAAAGATATCTGACCAATTATTTTCGAAAGATACAGGAGAATAGCGCTCCTCCACAAATCTTTACAAATTCTCCATTTCAATTCATATATACGAAATATCAATAATATCAAATTTAATCAATATATAATATGCTTGGCTATTACACCGCATCCTTTCCGATTCTAAATTCATTTTAATAGATTCGCAAAAAGAGAATTGCTGCGAGTGCGAGCGATATTTGTTGCAATATCGACAAACATTAATTGATAACGGGATACTCGCGCGGGGCGGGAAACAATGGATGTACGCAGAGTAAGAGAGATCGAGCAATCGAGAAGAGACACGAGAATGAGAGGAAAAGAGAAGTGAGCACAATGGACTCTTGAATAATATATGTGTACGACTTGTATTTCATTGGCAGTCTATACCACCCACGTTCTTCTTGACCGTTGCTTAAAAAGTAACGACCTCGATTGCGCCGCGAAGCGTAACATCAGAGATTGAGCTTATATCTCATTCCGCAGTGTCTTTCGAAATTTTCCACGAGGAAAAATTAATTTCAACTTTAATTCGAATTAAATTTGAACAAATTATTATTCAAGTTAAGAATTTTCGAGCAATTTTTATAATTGAACATCTAGAAATATTCGCAAAATTTTCGAAAACTTTTAATTCTTTACTCGCAGTATAAGAGATATTGTCCTTCAATCTTACTTGAAAGACTGGTTTTTTTTTAAATTTAAATACAAATTAAAATAATTTTTAATCTAAATTAATATTGTTTTATTCAATAACATTGATTAATTTTGTCATTCGCAATTACCTGCAGCGCCGTTCTATCGCCGGTACATCTGAGCGTGTGTGGAAAGTCGCAGGAACATTCCACGCCCGCTTTTGTGATATTCGGACACTCCCAAACTGCATCAGAGGGAGAAGATGACGAGGACGGCGGCGATGCATTTTCCTCGGCAGCGATTGTTCCAAACGTACTCGTCAACGTAGACGTCTCCGTTGTCGTCGTGGCGTTGTTCTCCGTCACATCGAGACATGACGCCGTCATTATCAACGTTAAAACGAGCAGGTTTCGAAATGGCTTCGGCATCCTGGAAAAGGGGCATATTTAATAAATATATTGTACTTGCAATTCTTTATCGTACAAAAGATACTTTCCATACGACGTGACAAACAATGTTATTGCAAAGTATAATAAGATTTCGATTTTGTTTCCGGCTGACGCGCGCAAATTCATTCTTAAACGCCAATCGCTGATAACCACAGTTTTGAACTGACAAATTTGAACTGACGAAATTGCGAGTGTAAAACTACTACAAATTCCTATTATTATTTTATATCCGTTTAAAAATATACGTCTAATTCCGGGATGTCTCACGATTATTATACAGAAATATGGCTTGTCACGAGAAGCGATTTAGAAAAGCTGTTGGAGCTCGAACGAAAGTTGCAAGATACGCCACTAAGGGAAAAAGCGGCTTTAAATTCTGCGTTATCTATGTATCTAAAGTGCGTGTTAAAAAATATTGACTTTATAAAAGCATCACATCCAGCTGTAATAAAAATGTTAAATATTGTGATATAAATATTACACGATGATGTAATAAACATCAACAGTTTCGCCTTTTCACTATACATATTTACTAATATAAATTATATTTATATAAATTATTTATATAAATTAATGCACAGATATCGTAATATCGTAAGAAGGCTCATCATGTGTTATGATCAAATGGTGCACACGCAAAAACGGGAGTTAATTAAGCAAATATTAGACTGTGCCATCGGACGAATGCTAGAATATAAAAAGGAAATCGTCAAACTGGATTATACGGATTATCAGTGCGCCCTTCTTCTTTGTTTATTCGAATGTCCAATTAAAAAAAAAAAAAAAATCGCAATTTAAAAAAGAAAGTTAAATATCTTTACACTGTAATTTAAAAAAAAAAAAATAATTTTTCCCGCAGATGGCCAGACAATATCCTAAATCGCATGAAATTCACGCCGGATGATATCGAGCTATTTGCATCAATATCAGGCCGGGAACGCGTTGAGGAACGCAGGAAGTTTATTCAAGAATTGGTGGAGAGTGCCTACAAAGGTGGGCAAAACCATTCTAATTAATAGGAAAATTGTATTAAGATGTCGAAACAAATGCACTGGCAAAATTAATTAAATATTAAATATAAATTTTATATTAATATTAGCTAATTACTATTTTAAAATAAATATATATAATCTCTTTTATTTTATAATTGTCCAGTACCGCCAATGAGAGAACGCAGACTCTCGCAGCTACATATTGAAAGTATGACCGAACTGGGGGAGGAAACATTGAAAGCGCGCGTGCCGCGAAGGAGAATGCGCGTCGTTCCAAAGGTGGAAATAATCCGCGAATCGCCTGAAGAAAAAGCCGCCCGAGAAGCGAAGCTCGCTGCTAAAAGAGCCATGCACAGCGCGATATTGCTGATACAGAGTCATGAGAGAGCCAGGATGGGACGCTGCATCGGCGCAGACGGTATATTTAGACGAAAAAAAAAAAAAAAAAGATAATGAGATTTCTCAAACAGAATAATTTGGTGTAAAAAAAAAACTTTGTTATCCAAGCATTATCTATCGGTTCTTCTTGTGCTCACGTGTGTAAAATTATTAAAACTAAATCATTTCGCAGTGAAACGTATGTACGATTACAATAAGAATGTAGCGTCCGGAAGGATAGTACCGAAAAAAATAGATCGCTCCAGGTACCTCAAGTCAGCGATAACGATACAACGCGCGTGGCGACGCTACGCCGCGAGAAAAGCCACGAAAAAACGAATCGCGCGTCTCGAAGAGGCTCTAGGTATGACGATACCGAGCTGGCGGTCTCGCAAAACGATCGCAACGGACGAGGAGAATTTTCAGCGACGACGTGCTCTAATGCCCGTATTTGAAGCACATACGAAAAAGGCAATCAGCGATGAACGTACGAGGGTAAATTTTCCGACTAAAATTTCTAATAAAAAAAAAAGAGAAAAGAAAAAATAAAGAGAAAATAAGTTTTGAAAAAGAAGAAGAGAAAATGAGAATAATTTTAAACAACTAATTTTTTGAAAGCTGCTGAGAATTAGAGGCCCCGGACTGATGGAGGATATCACCGACGAGATTCACGAGTGGTTCGTCATCTGGTACAACACGTTAGGACACTACGATGTATTTCCGGCGGCGGATCTCGGCGGCAGCGTGTTGATCGCGACCGGACAAACCTCAACGCCGCAGGAATACCTAATGGAAAAATTGGAAAAGGAAAAACAAGCCAAGGTGAAGCGCCGAAGGACCGAGCAAATGATACCACCCAAACCTGAACCTGTCAAGCTCGAAGCTCTCGATTGGAAGATGCCGCAAACGGAAGCTCTGTCCTGTTTGGAGGAGGCGAACAATGATTTTATCCGAAACTGGAATCTTCGCGACGAAAGTGATAATCCGGAGCAAGAAGAGTACTTGGATCTAATTACCGAGAAACTTTGCCACGAGTTGCAGCTCGAAATGAGGGAGATCGTGGACGAGTTGATGAGGGCTGAGCTAGAATTGCTAAATAAGGCGCTGCTGAAAGATCGCGCGCATGATAAGGAGAAATTCGAGATTCCAGAAATGGACAAAGGTAATCAATAGGGAACTAATAGTCAAAAATCATTCACGTTTATTGTCATCTGACGTTTCTGATCGAACTCTCTATCTCTCATAGTTATCTCATAATGATTTGAAGAATTTTCTGTAATCAGTCATAGCTGTTACTTATTTTAACACATTTTAACATATATAATTAACTAGCCTTCAAATTTGTTTGCCTAGATATTAAAATTTAGATATTAATTATTGTGGTAGATATGAAGAAGGACACTGGCAAAATTAGAATACAAAAGAAAAAGAAGGATATTTTGGAAGACGTGGCCGTCGAAGATCTTTTCAACGAGCTGTTGCAAGCCAAGATTATTAGAAACTATCGGGTTGTTTTCCTGCGCGATTGGCTCGGCGATCTTTCCTATCAAAATTATGAAGCGCGTCGCGAACTCCGGGATTACAAACAGCGGCTCGGGGAGATTAAGCAGCTCGTTTTGGAATATTGCGTGTTGCCCTTAATCTCCAAGGAAACGCATCGAATCGCGCCGCTCGTACGTTCTGTGTGCATCTACGGATTACCGGAAGCCGGAAAGACTTCGCTCGCCAATGCTATTTGCTCAGAGGTAGAGTTTTCTCTAATTTTCTTTGTGATTATTGTAATGAAGAAAAAAGCGTTAATGATATACAATATGAGATTATTTTTTTTTTAATATTACGAATTAAAAAAGAGCGATTTCTAATTGATCTCGAACTAATTGAGCTTTTTTCTAGGTCGGCGCATTACTCTTCGATGTATCGGCACCCGTCTTGGTTGGTAAATACATGGGCAAAGAGAAGCAAAAGAGGCTCATAGATATGATCTCCAAAGTGGCCCGTGTTTACGCACCTTCCATCATTTTTCTCGATGCTGGCGAAAAACCCTGGTTGAAGGAAGTTCCGCCGAAAGAACGGTATCTTCAACCCAGGCGATTCGCAAAGTCTTTTGTCAAATTAGTGAAAGGCATCAAGCCGGGGGATCAGGTAAAGTTGCAAAAATTGAACAAATTCTATTCGATTCGTATTATAATGTTTGAAGATTCGTAGACATCAGAAATGCATTTCGTACCATGAGAACTCTCTTAGGAATGGCACTCCTAAATTGTGGAGAACTGCGATCGAGCAGCGCCTACTTTATAAAATTCTTGTTATTCCCGTTTGAGATATTTCTTCAATATGAATGAATCGCCGCCGCCGCCACCGCCTCGTCGGGTCCACACACATACAAACACCTGGCTCTCTCTTTCTCTTTTTCCTACGTCATTCGGACCTCTCGTCTCGATCGCTCGAGATTGCTCATCAATGAAACACCTCCTACTGGTGTATATAGTAGTATCGCTGTATGGAGACGTAGGTGGCGGGCAAGTTAACGTAGGATTTAGAATGTTGGAGATTCAGATACAGTTATATATTCACTGGCGTAAATATTATAAAAGACGGATTATTTTTATTTGAAAAATCTGCTCTTCTGTGGTTTTATTTCGATTTTAATTTAGATTTCTACAAGAATTAAAATGTAAATCAAAATTTATCTTTTTATAGCATCCAATATATAAGAAGAAAAGATCAAAGAGTAATAATATACTTTTAGCCGTAACAAACAAGATAATATAAGATAATATAATTGTCTGTGACGCACAAAAACAGTATATTGGAAGAATATTCGTACACACATAGAGCATACGCGTAGATCCTAAGCGTAGCAAAATCCTGCTCGATTTCTCTTATTAAAATATTACGAATTCGTTCAATAGATACTGTTTCTCTCGTTGTCTGAAGAACCGCAGAAGGCGAAAATCGCCTTCATTAAGCTGCACGACAAATTCATAAGAGTGCCCACTACTGACTACAATACGCTGTACATGTACTACAAGAATCTGCTAATGAAGTATCACGGCGTCGATCGTGATATCGACGTCTCCTGTTTGGCCAAGATGTCCGTCGGGATTCCTCTTAACTTTATCCGGCAAGCCGTAGAGAAGGTGCTATCGCTGCGCCGAAGAATCACCCTCAAGTTCAATCCGTTAAAACCGATCGAGATCATGAACGAGATATTGATATACCAATATCCTACACCGGAGATGGTGGAGGCGTTAGACAAGTTTGAAAAACGCATTTCACTTGCCAAAGCTAAGAAGAAAATCCGCGATTGAATGCGAGCGAAAAAATGAAAATGCTAGGAACCGCGGAATCAAAATTCGCTCGATGCAAAAATGTGATGTTCACATGTAATTTGAAAATCTCTGCTGAATACTTTGCGTCGAGTTGACGCTCATAAAGATACAAATCTGAAATATTTCTATCTGTTGTAATTGCGTATTTTAATATTTGTATTAAGTTGAAATATTAAAAGAGCGCGTCCGCAAAAAAAAAAGATAGAAATATTTTATTTAAATGTTAGCTTATACATGTTATATATAAGAAAGACGATACGTGACATTATACATTATGATTACAGTGCTGGTACCTATAACGATGTGCGATGTGCGTCAGTCTCGAGCAACCCCTGCACCCTCCTACACCTGACCTCGGTTTCAGAGCGGAGGAGGAACCCAGTAGCACCCACGCCAGTCAAGTGCCTGCGAATACATCGTGCGATACGTCCTACAATGACGAAGAGTGGTCCTCAGAAGTTCGGATGTTTCCTGGTATCATGACCTTCCTTCGAGATTCTTCGAGAGAGTCTTATCTTATATTATATCAAACTTGACGGGATATCGAGGGCCAAAAGCTCGGCTTCTAATATCGCTTCTCGATATCTCTTATCCCTCGCGGTATCGCCGCATAATTATGACACGCGAGATCAACTCAAAGATCAGCGTTTTCAACAGCCGACGACGATGGTCACCGGTGAGATTTGATTATCGAGATGTACAACGTCGCGGGAGTGAATCATTGGACGCGAATCGTCGCTCGGTAAACGGACATCGCGTCTTCCAAGGAGTCGCGCGGTGACACGAATCCACGGGATAACACCAGGATGATCGCATGGACGGTGGTCGTACGACATGCGTGTTGCGAGGCACTGTGCGCCGGAGAGCATGCTCGGCGATCGCTTCCAGAGAAAACGTCGCCTCCACCATCGTGTCCATACGGTGGGGACTCCCCCGGTCCGTCTGTCCGTCTCTCTGTGTGTCTCTCGGTTTCCACATAGCATAGCCATGTATGGAACACGGGACGACGTTCTCTCTCCCGGCCCTTACGCCCACTTGCCGTAGTCGCGCTCTCCGTACCGGCGCTCTCCGCTCCGGAGCTGGAGCAGGTATCGTCGCGATTGACAACGACAGCGATGACGAGAAGAACGATGAAGACAACGATGTCGCCTAGGAAGGAAAACTCCTAGAAACATCAAATGCCGATTAGTGTGATGAGAAAAAAAATTCCACCAAGCGATTTCAAAACAACGATGATTAAACGAAGAAGGTATAATTTAAAAAATGTTTCAGTCTTTTTAGTTTATTAATACACACAGCCTCTCTCTCTCTCTCTCTCTCTCTCTTTTTTTAATGAGGCAAGGCAGGATATTTTATAGCTCGACATCCCACATTTTCTCCTTCCATAGGTAAAGTAACATATCTTCCCGTCTACGATTTTATATATTTATTGATGCGTCCACGATATGAAAAGTAGCAGCGAACGATCTTCGTACGTGCGTGCTGTTTTCGTATGCACGAGAATTTGGGAGAAGATGGGTCGGAGGAGCGGGCGAGAAAGAAAGAGAAAGAGGGAGAGGGAGAGAGAGTGGGTGGAGTAATAGGGGGCCCCCGAAGGTCTTTGGGATCCTCGTGAAATGCTTTTTGATACTGGAAATCGGTCCGTCGTCGTCGTTACGAAATCACGTAAAACCGGGCCTCTACGCCCACGCTGCAGCGAGAGAGACTGGCGTAAAGAGTTGCGGTGAAAGAAAGTCCGACTTCTTTAATAAGCTTGAATAAGTGTTTATAACATGCCAGGCCAGAACGATGTTGAGTCTAAAAATAAAAAAGGAAAAAAAAACGGCATAGATATTGAACGTTTCGCGTTACAAAACTTTAATATTCATCGCGAAATTAATTCTTATATGATCTGACTTTTTTTTCTAAATCGATCCACGCGTCGCTCTAACGAGAACATAGCGAGAGTTTTTTTTCTCATATAACAAAAAGACGAAGCGATAGTATAGATTGTACGGCTCTGACAGTCTGATCGAGAGTTTCATTGTATACAAATGCCGCCGGAAAAAAGCGGATTTAAGCGGCGCTTGCATAAGTAGTTAATTTACGTCCAAGTCGGAGCATCCTTCGAACGAAATAAACTGTCATTATTATTATAAAATATTAAGATGATCATCATTTTCTTAATATGTCGTATTCGCAAGACGACATTAAGTCAAATATAAGTTAAATAACAATACGCTTGCGGTATTAATTTAAAAAAAAATATTGATATTTTAACGTTCGAAGATGAAACGAAAATCTCAATTCAATCTTCTTAATAATACGGCTATAATAAAATCGCTTTGCAGGCCAGGATCATTCAATCCCACGATCGAGGTCCATTATTGATGCGCGACTGTGTACAGAGGCGAGCATTTCTCAAGATCGCGACGACGGAAAGCGCCGTATGATTTCATGAAAGACGATCGTTCGCACGATATACTATCAAAGGAACTCTGCTTGTGTGCTTGCACAAAAAGCTGCATCCTCCGAACCGGCTATATTGGAGTCAGTTGATTGACCTCCATGCTCTCTCGAAACTTTACGTTTATTACTCGACGATACATTACATCACATTAGGCTACATTACAAACAACACATTAAAAATTGAAATTGAATTACTCAAATTTTCATCGAGAAATATGTAAATAAAAAAAATGCGAGAAACTAAAATATTAATATAAAAAGATTTATATAGCCAGTTCACAAAAAAATATAATACACACACAGCTTTTCTTATTATACTTAGTATATTTTTATTATAAAATTTTTATAGAAAATATTTTGTTATATAGTATATGTTCTTTACATTATATTATACATTGCAGTTATAACTTACAAAGAGTAATATAAAAAAATAGTACAATTTACAAATAGTAATACAAAAATAAGAAAACGCTCCATATTGCTTTTCGAATATAGATAATTGCACAATCATCTACAATATTGACGATTCAAAAATTCATTTATTTTAATTACAATTTGAACACATGAGATAGCTACGCGATATCTTCACTAAAGATCAATCGGCCTCTTGGCAATTAAAGTCTCTTCCATTATGTCGATATAATCTTTGACATCGTTCATATATCTCCTTAAGAACTTGTGATCCTTTTTTATATTCTTAATTAGACTTTTAACATCCGTTTCTCTGTAAAAAACGAGAGAAAAAGATAAGAATACAATTCCATTAAATTTGATTTACTCTATTTCTAATTTATTCCCCCATAAACTTACCTTATTGTACCTAACAAACAATGAACGTTTATATCGTTTGAAGTGAGTTTATCAAAACATTTGACTTTAATTGTGACTTTCAATATAATGCCCATTTGTTTGCTTCGAGACAGGAATGAGATCCTAAAGTAAATATGCCATTACTATGTCATAAAATTAGTATGCATTGGTATTATATTTTAAATAATAGTATTTAATATTAAATATAGTATAGTATAGCGTAACATAGTGTAATGAATGAATGTAAATAATTACTCGTTATAAGCAATTTCCATCAAGTTTAAATCGTCCAAACGCTTCAAGTCGAACATGAAATCCATCGCTAGTTTTACATCTTGCGAAACACGTTCTAGCATTGGTAGAATGTTTTCATGAGTTCTATACAAATACATAAGTATCTTATCATCTAGTTTCTCCAGAATTAATTTGTGAACTATCCTTACTAATACACCAGAATCATCTGTCAGAAAAATAAAAAGATTAAAATATTGCAATTTTATCCTTCGATTAATATTTGTGTAATTACCTGAAACGCGGGAAACAATTCTGATTTTTTCAATCAGATTCTCTCCAGAGCAATTAAATTCGTATGATAGGAACGTTGCTATCAATAAAGAATTCGATATGAAGCCGAAAACAATTATTTTCCTGTCGCTATTCTTATGATACACGTTCCAAATGCAATCATCCCTGTAACAAAATAATATTAGCTCTCTTCAATCTTCCTCCATCGTAAAAAACAATAAAAAAAAATATATATATATATATATATACCTTTCGCCATGTGTTTCCAATTTCTGTGATAACAATAAAAAGGGATCTTGCTCGGTAAAAGACTCATCTTCAATCACGCTAACGCATTGTTCTGCTGCGAGTCTTTCTTCCATACATTCTTCTTTTTGTTGCATTCTTCTTACTTCATTGTTTAAATTCTCTTTGCAGTATTCCTCAGAATTTGATTGATTTTTAATTACTTCTGTCCTTTTGAGATGATCAGTGCACTGTTCTATCTCCAGTCTTTGCACATCCAAATATTCTTCTTTCTCTTTGATATTATTTCGTGGCTCTGTATCGTTTATCCTTTCTTCATCTATTACTTTGCTCTCTTTGATAACTGGCGATGTGCAATGATCAGTATTTGTCTCTTCATGTTTATCATTTTGTGTTAATAATATACTTTCTTCATTAGGATTCTCTACATTCGTTGTATAATTTGATTCATTAATTTGATTGTCATTAATAATTGTTCTTCTGATCACTTGGCAATCAATTTCCTGATTATCTTCAGTTTCATTTGCTATAGTTCTTCTACAGCAATCTTCCATTTGATTGTTCTCAATATTTATCGGCTCATTTTCTCTTAAAATGGTGAAACTTTCATTATCTTTTGTTACACTTTTTCTCGATTCTGTTAGACATTCGTATTCTGTTACATTATTTGTTATTAATTGATTTGAACTATTATGCATATTATTGGTTGTTCCATCACAAGTCGATATCTGAAGTTTGTCTTCGTGTAAGGCATCAAGGAAGGAATTCTCCTCTTTGTCACTGTCCAATAATATAAACGATGGTGGTTTAATCGATTGTAACTCTATGATATTGTTTTCCAGACTTTTTCTTAACAAATTACATTCGCTAATCTCTAGATTATCTCTGAAATTTGATCTAGACAACCCAGTATGATCCATTATATCCTTTACAAAACACTCATTATATCCAGTATCATTTATATAATTATCATTAGGCCTTGGAGATAAACGTACATTATTTTCTTGAATGGTGTGAGATTCCATAAAAGAACTGCAAAACTTTTTCGGATTTGGTTGTTCATCTTCATCTAATGTTTTTTTTCTACTGTTATTTTTTAAAACTGCATTTAAAGAGTGATCTAAATTATTTGTCGAAGATGGAATAACGGAAATATTAGGCAATTCGTCGTGCGCGTCTGTCGTTTCCACAATTTCTCTTGAAATTATATCATTTTCTTTTGTTGCACTTTTCCTTGATTCTGTTAAATTATTGGTTGTTAGATGCTGAAATTCATTATCTTTAAAAATGATTAAATTCTCCCTTTCATTTGTCGCATCTCGTAGATGTAAGGTCGATGAATCTGTAGCAGTAATTTCCATTAATACATGTTGAATTGTTTTGTTTGCAACTGTGTCAGCTTGAAGTGTCGATTCCGCTGAATTTTCAACAGGCGAACATGCTTTTGACATTGTTTGAGAGAACGATGTAGATTGTGCAGTGCAGATAGTATTAAGTGTTCTTTCATGATGCAAAGAAACCGGGACAGCTTCGGTGAACTCCATAGTTTTTTCATTAAAGCCAATTGAATTGTCCATATTTTTTTCTTTACATGTACTCTCTTCAGATATTGACTTGTGAATGATTGGATGAGTAATTTCTTCTTGGTTTTTTAGTAGCACGTTAGTCATTTCCATGGATACATTTTGAAAGAACACAGTTCCATCATCTTTGGATATTAATTCATCCATTCTTAAATTCTCCTTGTCGTAAACAATCAAAGGTAACACATTTACAGGCTTTGTCATTTCCATCATTACATCATTAAAAAATTCAGTTTTATCAGTTTTATTTTCTCTCAGATCATTTTTTTTAATTATATTTTCATCATAGGGATGTGAAATAATTTTGTCATACATTTTCGATGATACAGCAGCAGTCATTTCCATTGAAGTATTAAAAGATGTGTTGTTTGTACGAGACATGTCAGTGCTTGTGGTTGATGGCTGTATTACAGTTGTTAATATCATTGATTCTGTAACATTCTGTGTTGCATCCTCTGTCTGTTTAAAAACAGTATTTTTAGAAGCAATATTAGATTGTAAATTTGTTGAAAATATCGTTTTGTCATGCGTATTATTTTCAGTACCCAAACTCTTATTTCCACGGTTTTGTATTTCTGAAATTTGTTCAAAAATTCCTAAATCAGAATTAACAGGCTTCACGGATGTTGGTATAGCCTGAATAGATACATTATTACAGTTGCTAATATAATTTGTATGTAAATTTAGACGCAATGTATTGTCATCTTTCTGTATATTTATTTGCTCTGCTGCATGTGAGGATAGTAAAAACGTAGGCACTGGTGCAGTAAACTCCATAGACAAATCCTGGGCGGATGTCCTGTCCAATTCAGAGTCGACATTGTTGAAATACGATTCGGAGTATGATTTTGTGCTGATATTATTTGTGCTAGCACCGTTCTCTTCATTAGAGTCTCTGAATATAATAATATTGCTGGCTGTTGCATTTTTAGATACATGAGATATAGAAAGAGCATTCGGCATCACATTTTGTTCAAGTTGAGATCTTTCATCAGATGGTTCTATATGTTTCTCATCTATGTTGCTACATACAAGGACATCATTTAATATTGCATTCTTACATGCTTGAGGTATAGCAGATTTATTTGGCAATATAGTCTGTTCACGAGATCCTTCATCGAACAATTCCGTACACTTGATTGGATTGGTGAAAGTCATATCACAACTCTCATTATCGTTTTCTTTGACACTTATGATAGACTCGGATAGCTGATTATTTGTTAGGTTGGAGTTGTTTGGATAACTTGAATTACTTTCACAGATGTATACACATTCATTTTTAGAAGTATATAAAGATGCATTTTCTGTTGATTCAGTTTTAGCATTCGAATCTGCTACAAAAGATTTAAGACTAGCATCATGCTCTTCATATGTATTATCCCATACAGTCCCTTGCTCGACCGAATGACAAAACTCTCTGCAAGATAAAATAATTAAGGTAAGAGAAGGTATTAAAATAAAAATAAATTTTGTTGCTCAGCTTTATAAAAATTAATATAATATACTCACTTGACATGTTTCTTCTCTGCAAAACTAACGCGCCTTTTAGTTTTTGATGGGGTTGAACCTTTTTCATTGAGTGGGGAGTCAAAATTCACATTTTGAAACGGTTGTCGTGGTTTACGTGGTTTAAGAATCTAAACATCAAGAATCATTGATTTTTTTAACATTAACGCATTAATATTATTAAATTAAAAATTTTTTTAGTTTGCAAAAAACCGAGATAACTAGGCTGTAAAACAATTGTAAATAACGTGAACTCACCGACGAACGCCTAGATTCACTTCTCCTGGATTTAGGAGTCCGTTTAGGAGACATGATTAAAAATATTATTCTTTCTTCGTGGAAGAGTCTCGTGTGTATCGTAGACGTATATATAACACGCACAAAATAACGAGGATAATCAAACCTACATTTTATTCGTTCATCCAAACAAACACACGGAAGCGGTTATGACTCGATTTGAAACTCTGTATTGTTGTTTTCCTAAACCTCATTTAAATAGTTCCAAACTTAAGCCGAATTTCCAATGCTACAAATAAAAAATGGCGAGTTTGAAAGCTCCGTGCTTTTCGGAACGCAGTGCGTGAAAACTCGGCATAATTTTCGAGATGAGCGCGCGTAATCTCGGACCAATGAGTGATCGCCAAATGTGCGACTCCGACAATTCCACATCACGAAATGTGTGTGTATATATACATAGTTGTTTTAGAGTGATATCAAATGACGTTCGTACGGTCGTGCAACGGTGGTTGATCGTTGATGGACGATAATAATTTGCTAAAAAAATTGAGAATTGCGCGCGCGACAACTTTCTTTCCGTTAAATTAAAGAACGGCTCTTTAGCTCTCTCGCGAACGAACGAACGACGGAGGAGAATAATCGACGTCGAGCTTCGATTAAGCAGCGGCAGCGGCGGCGACAACGACGACGACGACGACGACGACGACGGGACGACGAGGACAATTATTATTATTATTAATCATTGTTGCGCATCACGCCAACAGCTGACCTCGGGCTGGCTCTGACGCGTCGAAAGGATGGCAGAAGCCGCCGTTAATCTCATCATAAAGGCACCAAATCAACAGATCAAGGATCAGGTGGTCAGATGCAATCTCGGCTGGACCATTGGCCGCCTGAAGGAGTATCTGTCCGAAGTCTATCCCAGCAAGCCAGTAAGTCACGCGAAAGTAATTGGTGTCTTCGTTCCGGGTGAAAGCAGCGTGACGTTTCTCTTCGTTTCCTAAAAAAAATAAATAAATGGGAGAAGAGCATCCTTATTAGCATTGTATTTTATACAGTCTATTGTATCTGTTTCTAAATATATTTATGACATTTTTTTAATGACACGAAAAGATATGATATCTTTTCTAAAATGTCATTAATCTTTAATGATTACAACCTAGTATGTTGATTAATGGGTCAGATATAACCCAGTATCAGAGATTAATTAACTAATGGAAATTATTTACTAAGGAAAATATTTTTTTAATTTTCTAAAACCATCAAGATCTCTGTATGAATCTTTTGGCTAACTTACATATTTTACTGTTATTAATATATCACAATTATATTGTTGCAACATACTATATAATATATATTACTATATTAGAAGTAGACAAATAACTGACTTTCGTTATTATTGTCGTTTATATAGGAAAGCTCACATCAGAAATTAATCTATTCTGGTCAATTGCTGAAGGATTCTGCACAGTTGAAGGATATCCTGAGACAGCGCGATGGTTCAGAAGATCAGGCATATACCGTTCACCTAGTCTGTGCACCGCAGAAAACATGCATCACTAAAACTACATCAGATAAAAATCTAACAATTGAGAAGAATGCTGATACAGCGTCTTCAGTGAGAAACAGTCATATCAGAAGCAACAGTGTTCAAAATCAAAATCATGAGAATGCTAATATTACTGCACCTCAGTCTCAACAAATGTATCTGCCTCAACAGTACTTTGATCCTCGAAATAGTCAACAATTGGCCTGGATGCAACAAGCATACACACATTATTTCACACAGTACATGCAACTGTAAATACATATTTTTCTTCTATAAAAACCTTTGTAAAAAAGATATAAAAGATGCATAAATATGTTAATAAATGTGTTTATGCATATAAAAGATGCATAAATATTTTGTTTTCTTGCAGTATGGCAGCACAAGGCATACAGTTGCAAGCCAGTATTCCATACCTGCAACAAATGAATATTAATACCAACGATAATACGCCTCAACATACGTACGCGAGCAACAATAATAACAACAACAACGTCGTTGACGAACAAGCTGCCCAACCAGCAGCGCAGGACGCGGCAGATATTAATGCGGGAAATAACGGCGCGGCTGAGGACGCTGCGTTTAATCGTGACTGGCTGGACTTTTTCTACACATTATCTAGAATCATTGTTCTGTTTGGTATAGTGTATTTCTACTCGTCTCCTCTCAGGTTTCTCATCGTGACGTTTTTGGGATTTGCAATATATCTGTGAGTCTATAATGTTTAATATATTTCTATAACAATTTTATTGTATTCTTATACATACACATCTTTCTATTCTCTAATATTTTCTCCAAACTTTTCCAGACATTATATATTGCATATAATTTAGGATATTCGTATTACAGATATCAGGGTGGTTTCTTCAGGGTACAACCGATATTACTAGGTGAGAACAACAACGGCCGCGTAGATAACAACAATCAAGTGTTGCAAAACGAAGCAATGGGCCCACAAGCTGTGCCACAGCAACAAAATCTTCAAGTGCCAACTCCGCAACCGGAAGCACGAACGAACGCTAACGAGGAGAACGAGGAACAACGGCCAGGTGCACTCGCCTTCACTTGGACTTTCTTTAGTTCGTTTTTCGCCTCGCTTATCCCAGATCAGCCGAATGTTATTTAATCTCGCCTGGGACCCATTCTGTTATAAAATCGAGTTTCTTCTCTTCTACATTTACAAAAAAGAAATATACACAAACAAAACAGAAACGTGACATAAAGATCAGAGATAGATGAACTTTATCAAAATAAATCAGAAATGCTTGCAAAATTGTGAGATTTGATACGTGTATTCCTATGAAAGTCTGATCAGTTTTATGATACCCATTTTTATATTTGAATCTAATAGTCTATATAAATGTTCATATATACACGTATATTAATAATCGACATATGTTTAAGATGAATGACAACTATCACGGAACTCAATTTCCAATATCGCGTGTAAAGATTATATATATGTATCTCGATCGAACTCACAATTCACAATTCAAATAAAGTAACAGTCACGTTATATCTATATATATTAACACTAACTTTCCTTCGAAAGAAGATTGTTAGAATCGCCATCCCAAAGCTATTAGAATTTAATGTATAAAGGACATTTTTTATGTTTGTAGAGTAATTTAAAGATACAACGAGAGATAAATTGTGTGCGTGCGTATGAGTGTGCCTATATAAGAAACATATGATTTTTGTGTAGAGCTTATATTGTATAAAGCGATAATATATATGAAAAAGTAATAATAATAGAACTCTAAATTTTGTTCAAGAATTTTCTTATATAGCAATAATAATATATTACGCGAATATAATTTCTGTGATGTGTTTAATATCGTCGCAAATATATATATATCTGGTGTGATATCCTTGTAACATGTCACGCTACATTCATATATATAAAATTATTATTTTTTAATATATATAATTTATAATTTATATAATTAATATATTAACATATAATTATATATAAAATAATTATAAAATTATTATATATAAAATAATAATTACATATATAATTATTATTTTATACATATATATATATATATATATATGTGTGTGTATATATATATATATTATAACTATGCATATATGGCGAAAGTTTTATTAGTGAAATTTCTGTAATTTTCCTAATTAGTTGTATATGAAGGTCGCCGATGAAGTAAAAATGTATGTAAAGCAAATAAAACAATTTTTGAAATTTGTCTCGTTTAGTCACGTGTTACTTATTTCGATGAACAAATTATGATAAATGTTTATTGTATAATAAAAAAAAAATATCAATAATAAAAGATGAAACTTATCTATTTACGGAAGAGGGGATTCTAATGTACCGCGCTAAGAAACGAAATGCGCATGCGATCGCACCGTGACATGTTAATGCAATATAATGCACAAGAAGTTACCGTTTTATTTATAGGAAAATTATTTTTATATCGATATAATGGTTTATATTACGTTATATTATGAAATACTGAATTTGTTACATATTTATCTTATGGAAACAATTTCCGCAGAATTACGCTAACCTCCTTTCAAACGTCCAGTTTCATAACAAAAAGAGAACGTAAGATATTTAATTATTACAATATTATTGATATATTATAATGTGAAAAAGTTTATCGTTATTTTGCAGAAATGCCTCGGTCGAAAGTTTCCGATTTACTTGGTATACTGAAGGGAGCGCAAAATGTGACAAATGCTCTGATAAAACATCAGGAGGATGCCATCAAATACACAATCACACACTCCAGTTTAAAAGATTTACCTGAAAAGTACATACAAGCTGTAAGAAAAAAACTGAGTGACATAGAACCAAGTAAGGTTCCTGTAAGTCTCTCGAATAAAACTTGAATAATGTGTCAATCTTTTATGTATGTTCTTATAATGTTTATTTTGTGTAGGAACAAGTAGTAAAAGACTTGAAAGAAGTAACCGAGCGTGCGAATGTGGTTGAAGAAGGTATTAGACAATATATTAAGATAATAGCTAGACAAAGCTTGGGTATGAAAAATGATGCTTATGCTCCCAAGAAGAAGGCAAAATTACACGTACATAATGCTGCAAAAGACCCAAAAGAATTGCCTATCGATAAAGATGTCGCTTTGCCAAAATATGATAGTAGCAAATTTATAATTAAGAAGTCTTCAGAAGGCATACAAAAGAATACAACATGGAAATATATGACTGTAAAGGAAAAGATTGAGACCATTGCCACTTCAGATAAAGAGATACCTCAAATAGAACTCTCTGATAAAGATAAAGAAATTTTAAGAAAATTAGAATTGGAACACGAAAAAAATATTAAAAATAAAGTTGCCAGTTCTATTTCCTCCTCTACAATTAAAATATCTGAAAAAGAACGTGTACATACTCAAACAGAGCCTAAAGAAAGACCAAAGGCTAAATTATCAGTTAAACCAAAACAACTTGTAAGTATCAAAATAAATTAATTACATCTTACATATATTTATTTGTATTCAATTATTATAAATATCGCTTAATTTATGTTATAGTTGTCACCTACTGCCAGAGAAAGAAAAGTTCCTGCTACAAGATTGCAAAGAATGGTAAGCTTTGGTACTTTGGGTCTTGGTCTTGGTTTTGGTACTGCTGCAGAATATACACGGAGGACATTAGGATTGAAGGAGCAAAGTGTTGGAGATACAATTGACAGCATGTTCCTCACTAAAGCTAACGCAGAAAGAATAGTCTCAACATTGTGCAAAGTGAGAGGTAAGATTTATAAAACTGCCATGTATTTACACATATATATATGAGTTTTATAGAAGTTATATTATTTTACCAAAAATACAGGTGCAGCTTTAAAAATTGGTCAAATATTAAGCATCCAAGACAATACTATTATAAGTCCCGAATTGCAGAAAGTCTTCGAGAGAGTCAGACAAAGTGCTGATTTTATGCCAACATGGCAAGTAGAGGTAAAAATTATATATAAATATACAGATTAAAAAGGAATTTATCATCAATTATCAATTATTGCAATTATTTCTAGAAAGTATTAGCTAGCGAACTTGGACACGATTGGAAAAATAAATTGGCGTTTTTTGAAGAGAAACCGTTTGCAGCAGCATCCATTGGTACATTAACGTTTTCTTCTTTCATGTAATCTCGATTAAAAGTTCCTCTATAATCATGTGATGTACTTTAGGGCAAGTGCATCATGGTACATTATTGAATAAGCAAGATGTAGCAATAAAGATTCAGTATCCAGGTGTGGCTTTGGGTATTCAAAGTGACATTGAGAATTTAGTAGGCATAATGAAGGTACAAAGAATTCAACAACAAACAATATCTCAAACAACTTGAATAATAGAGAACACCGTTTAAATCATATTACCTTATAAATATCATTTATTACAGGTTTGGAATATGTTTCCAGAAGGAATGTTTATAGATAATGTGGTGGAAGTTGCGAAACGGGAGCTTGCATGGGAAGTGGATTATATAAGGGAAGCAGAATGTACAAGGAAATATAAGGAATTAATAGTGTCTTATCCAGATTATTATGTGCCTACAGTAATAGGTATTGAATAAAATATAACATAAGATATAAAATAATTAGATATTAGATACATCATTAAATTTCTAGACAATCTCTCTACAAATCAAGTATTCACGACAGAGATGATAGAAGGCATACCTATTGATAAATGTGTAGACATGGATGTTAAGATTAGAGAACACATAAGCAAATTGATTATGCGTCTGTGTCTAAAAGAATTATTCGAATTTCAATTTATGCAGACTGATCCAAATTGGTCCAATTTCTTCTACAATATTAATACAAAACAGGTATTATATATATATGCAATAATTATATACTATGTCATTTTAATCAAGGATGTTCTAATGGATATATCTTTGCAGTTAATTTTATTGGATTTTGGGGCATGCAGGACATATGAAAAAGCATTTATGGACAAATATATCGAAGTTATTAACGCAGCAAGTGAGGGGAATCGCAATAGAGTCCTGCAGTTATCTCGAGAAATGAAATTTCTCACTGGATATGAGTCTAAGGTATCTTATCTCTATCAGACACAATCTATAATATCCTGAAATATATATAAAACAAGATTTATACATCGGCAGATCATGGAAAATGCTCATGTGGATGCGGTCATGATCCTTGGACAAGTATTCGACAATAATCATGAGTACTACGATTTTGGCGGCCAAGATGTGACAAAACGGTATGTCTCATGCATTTCCATATTTCAATTAATATCTCATACCGACGATAAAGTAACAATTGCATATTATATATTGCATATATATGTGTGTGTTTGCAGGATCCAAGCTTTAGTACCAACTATAATAAATCACAGACTGTGTCCACCACCTGAGGAGATATATAGTTTGCACAGAAAATTATCAGGAATATTTTTGCTGTGCGCAAAACTTAGAGTTAAAATCAAATGTCGCGATATGTTTCGAGAGATTTATGCTAATTATAAGTTTGGTTGATATATTGGCATTAATGTTATAATAAAATACGTACAATTGAAATGCCTAGACATTTTTATACAAATGCATATACCAGAGATGAGGGGAGAGATGACCAATGCTCCGAAAAATCCCGTCCACGAAATTTAAGCCGTTGCATTGCGCCATCTGTCTGAACTACGTACTCGCGTGGAACAATGTTAATAAGGCAGTAGTACTCTGTTATCCGAAACGTGGATGTCAATTGATATACATATAATAGGATTCAATTTCGAGATCCGTTGGAACAATAGGAAAAAGTGAGGAAGCAATGTACAATCTTTAACATCATTGTAAAATGTCTCAGGACAATATAGGTACATTTTCGTGAACAATCAAAATGCCTTTGCGTCAAACAATATGCCTGCAATAGTACTTGCTCTATCTCGTGCAGTTTTATCGAAACGTAAAAAAAATTTGTTTACAGTTGGTGTCGATATTCTCTTGGAATTTTTAGAAGTAGCATTCAATCATATATTATTCTTTCGCAAAATCTATCCTAAGGAAATTTACGTTAAAAGAAAGATATATGGAATTACGGTATATGTATCGGAACATCCAGAACTGAATGAGTACTTGTCAAATATTCTGAATGCAATCAGGGAACTGATAAAGGAGGATGAAAACAGTGTTAAAACTATCAGTCTTACCTTCTACAACGAGAACAAGTTACCGATAGAAAAATTTGTCTTTGATATTGTTAAACTGCAAGCAGAGTTTGTAGAGTATGTTGAATAATTAATAAATGTGTTCTCCTGAGAGAATTTAATTTTTTACATTAATCTCTTTTAATTTCAAGGAGAGATCCATATTATTTAAAGACAGAAGAAGCACTGAAGACAATCTGTTTGAAATTATCAATGTGTGACACGTACTTAAAACCTCTCCCTGATGGTTCAACATTTTCTATCGAAATTCAGACATATGAAACTGCACATATTATTTTGAGCGAGAATTCAAAATGCGAAGATTTTCCATGGATTATTGAAGATGGTGCGATAGAGATGGCTAATAAAAATCTATTGCCACTGAAAGATATTAAAACTGATTGTTTAAACTTACAGATGTATGTGATTGAGGATGCAGCAAATAAAACCTGAGGTTTAAATAAAAATTTGTATAATTAATCTATCTTTTCATACTTTTATTTTGTATAAAACATAAAGAAATGCATCTGTATGTAGTTATTAAGCTTGTCCCATCAGTTTGGATATAAACTCTTTATCTCTGTTCCATAAAATGTTACAGATAGCATTCAATTGATAAGAGCAATCGAATATTTCAGATCTTACCGACAATTTACTGGCATCAATCTTGATGACCTTAACTTTCCATTTGTCTTCAAATTCCTTGATTTGTGCATCATCTATCACACAGCTTGACCAAGGTTTGAACCTGAAAAATGTTTAAATTAGATTTATCCAAATCTTTTTATTCAAGTTACAATATATAGATTCACATAGCTGCATTACTTTGTGCCAATCACTATATTTGCTGGTTTCTCTTTTATCGCAGTCATCGTATTCATCAAGTATGGAACATCATTGAAGCTTGATGTGTCATCAAAGGAAAACACAGAGCACATTGCGTCAACTTTATCTTTGCATGCCTGAGAGAACATTATTATTGCATTATTCTTATTACTTTTTTTTAATTGAACATATATAGCTATTCAAAAAGTTCTTATTGCTTTGTACATACTGGAAGAATATGATTGTATTTTTTTATACTGCTCTCTGACGTGTCCCAGAATTGCAGCTTGAACAGAACAACTTTATCCCAGATTTTTACAGGCCAAAAAACGTTTGTTTTCCTTATACCATTGGTTTCTGTATAATTGTTGGATTCCAAGGTGCCTGCAAGTTTTGCCACTACTGAAGTCTTTCCCACGCCGGATCTACCTATCATGAAGATCTTGTAAGTGACCTCCTCAATAGAGGTAGGTAACGATGGCCTCTCCAGAATACCTGAAATAGACGGAAAGCAATCTCTCAGGACAAAGGAAAGCAATAGGCGTTTTATTTTTTTGTTTGTTTGTCATATATAATTAGTACCATAGAATCTTCTCTTTTTGGAAGAATTTACATAGAAATGATGGACCAAGGATTCTGCTTCCGCTGAAGCTAACCAGTTCATATTGATGGCATTCATGTCTCTTTGACTTCACTATGGAATAAGGAATTAGATATATATATTCGAATGCAATAAAATGCATAATTACTCATATAATTTTACATTATAGGTATTTGAAAAATCAATCAACCATAATCAAATCGATATAATATGATCCAACATTTTTGTTCGTATTATCGACCACGCATACAACATCGATCTTTTATGAGAACTAACATAAGTGCAACGACCAATTGGAAACCTACGTCGCGCATGAGAAAGCTCGCGAGCGTACATGTTTTTTTTTATTTTTTTTTAATTTTATCTCTATATTTTAACAAAATTTTAAGAACCTTCTAACAAAATTTTCACAATTATTTGACGATTCCGATTTCGTAGCAGACGAATAGAGAAATAAAAAAAAAAATAGAAATAAAATTACATATTAACCGTAGTTTAATCCTCTAGTTTAATATAATTGTAAGTGCGTCCCTTTCAAATTCGCAGGAGCGGCGCGCGCTCGAGCCAATGGCCGTGCGTCCCGCCTTAGCGCGAACCAATCGTCGGACGCGCCGCGCTCGATTACGAATGAGACGACGGACGCGATTGGCCGCGCGAGCGGCGTCGGTTCGGAACGATCGCGCGGCCAGCCAATCGCCGCGGCGCGCGCTACGTAACGAGATGTTTGCCAACCGACCCGCCATATTGTGTATGCAGCGCGGGTCGGTAGCGCGTGTACATGGGTCTTTCGTGAGAAATTTCTCTTTCGCGTCAAACGGCAGGAGTGCATGAATCCGCCTAACGAGTCTGGCTAACCGGGGACATCGCGCGCGCACAATGGATCCGTCTAAATTGAAAGTGATAGAGTTACGAGCCGCGCTGAGCGAGCGCGGTCTCGATACCAAGGGCAACAAGCCAGTGCTCGTCGAGCGGCTACGCAAGGCGCTGGAGGAGGAGGAGGAGCAGGAGGAGACGACGACACAGGAGTGTAAGTTGTCGCCTATCATGCATCGAGTCCCTTCTGTCCTCGTCCCTATCACGATTACGCATTTTTTCATTCTATCCTACCTCTTATGACGTGTACCGGTAAACCGCGCGTCTCAATAGTAAAGTATCTTCCTGATGATTTCACTGTGCTGTCTTCCTGCACGAGTACGTTTGTAACACTATGCTATGAGCTATAGCTGATGAGTATGACTAACATCTTGAAATTGTGCTGAAAAATACCTCTTTATTTATGTGTCTAAATATCTCTAATATAGCGCAATATATAGTATATTTACACTTTGCAGTCTGCAAAGATATAAAATTTTAATTTCTTATTTTGTCATATTTTCCACAGATGATCAAGAGAATGCTTTGTATACAGAGAATACAGGTGACACAGCTTTTAAAGAAACACAAGAAAGCATTGCGGAAGCTACACGATCGCAACCACCAAGGACACCTAGTAGAGCATCTAGGAGTTCTTCCATTGTGACTCCTACAAAGGTTTCTACGAGAAACGCATCAAGGACAGCTACAACTCCAAATTCTTCAAAGCAATCTACTCCGAGTAAACTTCAGTACATTGAGAAATCATATGAAACGTTAACGACAACATCAGAGTCTACTTCTGAGGAACATGTAGTACAAGAAGAAATATCAAAATGGTCTCCTGAAAAGCCTGAAGAGAAGCAAGAAGACAATGAGTCAAATATTATTCAGAACAAGATTTATTCACCGCTGTCTGTAAAATCTCAGGAGGAAGAAGTGAAACATGTTAATATTTTAGAAGATAATAAGTATGAAGCGAATGTTCTCCAAGTACCTGTGACAGAGCCGTCTGAAAAAGCTAGTACAATTGCATGTGTAGATCGATTTTCTATAACTCAAGAAGAGCATGAAACAAAAGAGTCTAGTATAGATGAAGTTTACAAAGTTCAGCAACTATCTGCAGGAACAGAAAGTCTGGAGGAAAAAACAGAAATTAAGGAAGATATTGATGTCGATAAAGTGCAAAACACTTTTGAAAAAGATATTGAAAATAAAATTTCGATTGAAAAGGAGGATGCAAAATGTATAGTGGATACATATAATGTTAAGAATACTGTAAACATTCCAGAAATTGAACAACTACATGTGATACCTGATCAGGTAGACAAAACATATAATATCGAGTTAAAAGATGAAGAAAAGACTATTAATGATGATTATACAGTGCAAGATGAAACAATGGATGTTTCAGTTAATGTAGAAGATGTAGATGAGAAAACGGATAATATTCCACAAGATGAACAGGTATATAATGTATGTCTTGTTATATGTAAAATATTCAATTTTTTTTTTTTGTGTAGATTATCTCTTGCAGATTTAATATAAGAATTGCTATTTTTAATAACTTATTTTTATTTGTACAAAACAGATTATAGAAATAAAACAAGAAGATGCAAGCAAGCTGGATGCAGAAGAATCAAATCCGAAAGAACACAATGACAGAAAGAGGAAAAGATCTCCTAGTCCAGCGGAAGTCCATCAAGCATCTCCTGTATCACAGAAAGCAGAAGATGAACCAGATTTTGATGAATCAGCTGTAATCTTATCTTGGTGTAAGTTTTTATAAATTTTGTGTATTTTTTTAGCAATTATTCTTTAAATATAAATATATATATTATATATATATATATATATATAATATATATTATATATATTATATACATACATACATATATGTATATATATAATATTGTGTGTAAATACCTATTTTGCTTTTAGATGATTCCGACTTGAATTTAGTTATCAACAAAGAAGGATTTCTCTCTGCCACACCTATGCATAACAGTGATTTCTGTCACATATGGGCTGGTGCAAGAGCATCTCATGGTTTTGTAAATGGGAAAGTATACTACGAAGCCAAAATTACGGAACATCATTCTGCTGTCACAAAAGACGAGAAGCATGTGCTCAGAATCGGTTGGTCGGTATCCTTCTCATCCATGCAACTTGGCGAGGAGAGATTGAGTTACGCGTACACGAGTGCCGGGCAGAAGGGTACTGACGGAAAGTTCACGGATTATGGCTCGCGATTCGGCAAGGACGACGTTGTGGGATGCTACCTCGATATGACGCCCGAGGATACCATAGAATTGTCTTATACAGTGAACGGCAAAGATCTCGGATCCGCGTTTAGCATCTCCAAAGAGGAGCTCGGTGACAGACCGTTGTTTCCACATATTCTGAGCAAAAACTGTACGTTTGTCTGCAATTTCGGGCAAGAACAAGGATGGTGCGAACAAATTCCGGATTATACCTTAGTAGGTAACGTAGAATCGAAGGACAGAGTTGCCGGTCCGCGTAGACCGGACGCAAAAGCACACTGCGAAGTGATAATGATATGCGGCTTACCTGCGGCGGGAAAAACTACCTGGGCGAGGAAACACGCGGCCGACCATCCAGTTAAATTGTATAATATTTTAGCGCTCCATAACTTGGTTGAAAAGACGGGAGTAAGTATCTGTAAAATATAAAGTGTTTTTTATATATTTATATACATGCATATATATATATATAAATTATAGGATATATTAATTATATATATATATATATATTTTATTATATAATTAATATATATATTAATTATATATTATATAAATATATAATATTATAATACAATATTTCTAGGATGTTGCTCTATCAGATCAAGAAAATATTTGTCGGCGAGAAGTTATTATTGATAAGTGCAATCGCGCGCTCGATCAACTGATCGACGTGGCAAGTAGCAGAAGACGTAACTATATATTAGATCAGGTATGAAAGAATATACAGGTTTGTGAATTAGATTATATTTAAATATTTCTTTTATAACAATATTTTGTGATACATTTTGTGACAGAAGAGCAACGTGTATTCTTCCGTACAAAGGCGTAAAATACGAAATTTCTGTGAATATCAGCGAAAAGCAGTCGTTGTTGTACCAACGGATGAAGAATTCAATCAACGTTTGTCTGCACACAATGCGATCGAAGGAAATGTCTCAGAATCTGATCTTAAGGAAATGAAAGGTATCTCTATTGACACTTTATATTTAATAATATACAGTCGGCTGAAATCAATATAGATATGCGCATGATTTACAGACAGTGTTTAATTGAAATATTATAATTATAGCAAATTTCACTGCACCTTCTGTGGGAGAGACCTTTGATGCAGTGGAATGGGTCGGACTCGATGAAGAGGAAGGTAAGAAGCTTATTGAGAAATATAACAAAGAGAGTAAAGAGGCCGGATTTGGTCAGCAACCGACAACGACAAAACGACCGCGTCTTGACAAAACCGAGGTTAGTAACAGAGAAACGCGCGATTCACGGAACAATCGAGACACGCGAGATCATCGAAGAAATAATTGTGAGTACATATTATTATTCGCGATTGCTCATTATAAATTATGTTATGGTATACTGTATTACTTGCATACTTGTGATTAAGATCAAGACAGAGGACGCAACCCTCCTTGGCGTGGTTCTAATATGGGAGGTTGGAGAGGAGAGAGACCGCAAAGAGGTGGATATATGAGGCATACTGGTGGCTATGCACCGCCTCATACCCCATGGAGAATACGAGGACGAGGTGGGCCCGCGATGATACGAGGGGTCGACAGAAGAGTTGGCGCTGTTGACAGGAGATCAGGAAATGACAGGAACCGATCTGTCGTACCCAGACAAGGAGGTTGGGGTCCTGTGAGGTAATTGACAGTTATTATTTATTGATTTATCAAGGACTGTAGTATTTTCTCAAAACGAATAACCCGATAAATTAATTTTCCAAAATACATTTGCATTAATTTTAGCGGGAGTTATCAAGGATCACAGCAGTCCGGTTGGGGTCAGCAGGACAATTGGTCGAGTAATCAATCCCAAGGTAATTGGAACCAGCAAAGTAGCTGGACTCAGCCACAATGGGGAGGCGGTTGGAAAGGATACGGTCAAGGCACATACAGCCAAGCGGGATACAATCAACAGGGATATGGCAATGGTAATTGGAACAGCTGGAATCAGCAGTATTACAACAACCAGTATTGGGGCCAGCAACAACAGAGTGGTCAAGCCACTGCAGCTGGCAGCCAAGCTGTAAGCAAACAATAATCCACCATCGTAAATCTTACCGAGAATGGAAACTGAATGTAAGGTATAGAAGACCTATAGAACGCTGTTTTTGTTTAAACGTCGAAAATTTCAATCTTAATTGGTATTTTGTCATAACCGAACCGTATTTGTGTAATAATATGAATCTTGCAAAATGCAAAAATGTACATATATTTGCAGGAGATTACAAGTGATATGGTTGCATCCACTTCCACCAATGCAGGATATAGCTATTCACAAGAATAACAACAGAGTCTTACACGCGAATGAATTACCCGCTCGCAAAGTACTGCAACCATCATGCAACAGTCTCATTCACATAAGTAGATAAAAGAGTTTACGTCACGATTATATATATATATATATATATAGATGATATATATATATATATACACACACACACACACACACATCACGGTATATGTATCGACAAGTGTTTGAATTTCTTGCGCGATATAAAACTCATATATAGAATTACATTACACATTGACATGATAACGGACATATTGCGCTTTTGGCAAAGATTCTTTCATCCCTCATGCGCGAAAATACTGTTATTACGAGCTATTATAAAGAAAACTCTCATTGCAGCAAATGAGAAATTACTTTAAAATTATAACAGATAATATAGCGAGTTTCGAAAATCCTTACCGGAAACACAGGTCTAATAATCTAAGTGCATTAAAACGATAATGTAACATTCGCGAGGAAAGATATAACTTTTTATCGCATCTTTCTCAAGAAATCTTAAAAAGAGGTAGGAGAAAGAGGAAGAGTACTACGTATGGGTACAAACTATATGCAAGTAGCATTAAAAGTCGAAAAGAAAAAAAAAGAAAGAATAGTAATTATCCTCAAAAGCTCTTGTAAATATGTACAGATTCTAAAGTAAAAAGAATTATGGAGAAAATTATCGATCTATTTATACTAAATAGATATAGCGAATTTGGTTCAATGGGCACTAGTGTATATTGGGAGATTGTTATACACGAATTCACATAAGACATGTACATAGTACATTGAGCATTTAAAATGCTTTCCCATATTAAAGTTGGACATATTGACGCACATTCTGTCGCCAAAATGTGAGATAAAACGAATCCACCAAACGCCCACCATAAATTACATCACATTGGTCAGTATGTTAGGTGTTTCATCAGTTTCGTTTATATTACATCTAAATAAATTAATATACGACAAACTTCTCTTTTTAATCTTTGCACATCAGGTGCTGCTCGCTAGTGCATCCAACCGAATTCGCTAATAGTGAACCTTTATATAGCAGTGCCCTTTTAGAAAGAGAAAAAATATGCAAGGAAAAAAAAAATATATATATATATATATTGTATATCTTTATCTTTATCTTTCTATACACCACCGACAATGTATAAGAAGAAAAAATATTGTGGCACAAATAAATTATTCTTCGACACGTTTTATACATGCAGATTTTTCATTGCACAACACAACACGCAAAACAAGTTCTCTCTTGCTATGATAATTAACTTTATTTATTAAGCAATTTCAGATGTTTGTACCTGTATTGTATCTTCTAGTTACACGAAATACTTTTCTCTAACATGATTATCTACGTGCATAAATATTAATAATAAATGATTGTTTTTTTTTTAAATGTCGGGAACATTTTTATGCGTCTAATTTTGCTCATTGTTCTTACAGCTATTTTACATCTGTTATCAATTCATAATGCATTTGTTACCCTACGTACTTCCTCTGCTAGGATATAATTCAATTTCCTTACATCCTCTTGAGAATACAAAGAGCGAATACTTGACGAAATGTCCGTCTGCACGGAAATTTGTTTATTTCTATCTCAATTGCATCTTGTGTCGACGATATATTTTTATATATATAAATACCGTTTATATGTTTATAAACACGATGTTTATTAACATCCATCCTGAGAATATAAAAGCGTGAATCAATTGCTCATATTTACATGCAGATTCACGATTAGTGAACCGAAAATTATACAATTTAGTGACGAAATAAGTGCGGCCAGACATCTGTGTGTGTGTAATACGAATCACCTTTTCATTATGTCGATCGTAAACGAATTGAAAAAAAATCTTGTGAACAAAACGGAAGACGAAAGCGATCCATTTTCTTTCATGAATTTGTTCAACTGTAGGAGAGATCCTTTTTTACGTTCGAAGAATGATTCTTATTAGCTCGTTTTTTTCCCTCCATATTGTACAATGTGTACATTGTACACTCTCATTAGCTCGTACAATACAATATCTCATTAGCTCGTTTTTTTTTTGTCTCCGTACATATTGTACAGTGTGTGATGTTCCGAGCTAAAGTACTTCTGTGTGAAATCGAAAATAATTTAACAATTAAGAATAATGATACGCAAAGTTAGATATAATTAAAAAATATTAAGAAAAACAGCAGAAAGAGAGAGAGAGAGGTGAGCTATTTTTTAAGAAATAATCAAGAACACTATATTTAATCTACACGTAGCATATGCTAGTACCTCTGTGTTACCACATAAGCGAAGAAGAAAATAGGGCCCTGTAATGTTCGTGTGGGCCGTATTGTGTAATGACGATAATCACTTAGCAATTTTTTTCTATATGAAAGGAAAACAAAAAAATTAATAATAATCTATGTAAACTCTTAATTGTTGACACAAAAATGTACAAACTTATTCGTAAAAATAAAAAGGTTCTTCTATTTATTTCGCCCTTTCATCTATATCTTACATCCATAAGTAATATGTAATTTTATGCGCTATAGTTTTATAGAGTGATGATTCAGTCTTGTGTAACATACATAGATCTATATCAAAATCTCATTAATATGCAAGTATGGTACTTATAAAGATAAAAGAACAAGAATAAAGTGTGGCATATCTATGTAAGGAAAACTTTTCACGTGTATTTGTGTTTATCAGAATACAATACAATAGTCTGTACATGCACTACATTAGCTGAAAGCTTGTCGCAACAATTGTTTTTTTCTGATTTCTTTTGATTATATCTAAATGTGTTATAATGATGTTAATTATATAAGCAAAAACTCAGGAGGCACAAATCATTACACATCTATTGTTACGAATGATTGATCTGAAAAATATCGTTCTAATGCATCACGTTATATTGCTTTAATATATGTATATATGTGACAGTTCAAACACGACACGATTAATGATGTTGCGAAAACAAAATTGCTTAATAATGAAATATACAAAGCCGCGCTTTCGCGATTAAAATAATTCGAAATAAACGTAAGACGAAAGATATATTTCTAGACATGACAAAATAATAATTGGATCTCACCGATTTCTTCAGTGCGAAAATACAATAATCCCTTTATTGCAAAACAACAATTTATATTATAATCGGTTTCTCATCAAACCTTGTCAATAACATAAATTAATAAAATTATAATCGAATATATATATTTTTTTTCGCTCGCATATTTACAAGTTGGGCATATAGTATTTTTTTTATACGTTACGATACCGTATGAAATGTTTAATAACATAATAACGATGCGTAAATTTATGCATCATGGTATATAATTCATGGTATATAACATGACTTCAATAAAGATATCTGATTAAAAATCATTGTTACACATGTTGCTAATAGTTGTTAATGCCGTTATTACAAGTTGACAAAAGACTTGTTCACCTACAGACGCGTGTAGATGAAAGTTATTTTTTAAAAATACTATGTGCAGTATTTTTGAATATATTCATCAAAATATATAGAAATAAATGTATATATAATTAGCAAAACACAATTCCAAATCGTTTAAAATATCGCAAAAAAAATATATTCGTACATGATAATAAAAACTCTGTACGTAAAAGACCGTAATTATTATATGCATTAGAATAAACTGTATGCTCAATAATTGCCAACATACTCTTCGATATCAATACGATACAAATATTCTAAGTTGCATTTCGCATTGTTCTTAAGGAAGAAAAATCGCGTAAAAATAATCGAGTAAGATGCAACTATATGTCATGGAAAATATCATGGCAATGGGATTCTGTTTGACATATTCCTTGCGATTTACTTGTTGAAACCAACGTGGAGTTGGATCTAAGCATACGTTTTAAATTTCCCTTTCGAGAACAGTTCACACACTGTGTGTCCCTTTTATTACACCAGCTTACGTAGAAGGCCAGCTTCAAATCCTCTTTTTTTTATTTTTGAATTACACAATATAATAAATATATTTCGATATTTACTCATTACTGATACACCGAGTACATATAGATAGACAAACGCTCTTACCGTAAAAAAAATGTGCGTTTAAATAAAATAAATATCTCTCCCGTGTGTTAATTTCATGGGAAAAAAATGCATACATTAATAGCATTCATTTTGATACACTTTCGTCTTACGTCGAATTAAAAACGTAATACCAAAATGTTTCCATAAAAATTAATCTAATGTACACATAATATACATATATATAATACGTATGTATATGTATATATATATAACATTTTATATAAACGTATGTATGTAATATAATACGTATGTATATATAATACATATACATATGTATATATAATACGTACATATATATGTATATATATAGCTAGTCTAAGAAAAAAGAAAAAAATATGATTTATATCAAACGTATGTTTGTCACAATATAATATGTATCTACCATACTGTGTAATGCAATAATAAATATAAAGTCCTGAATACATATATACAATTTTGGAATTACTGCGACTTATTCTCTCGTCGCGCGTCCACTATTCTCAATATGTATCAATAAATTAAATACATTATAGTAAAGATTCTTCCCCGTAAAGTGAAGAAAGTATATTACACACTTGATTCAAATAAGATCGATTATGAAAAATATAATATTACCTCTGTGCAATAAAGCATTATCGTATATGTAAATACACACGCTCTAGTATTCGCAATTCCCACACATGGTTCTTCCCGCTTTCACATCGATGTAACATCTATTCTTTCGACCACCCTTGTTCTATGTAACACGTAATTTGTACACATTTAGCTATGTTAACTCTATGAAAAGAATGTACAAATGATTTTCTATACAAGTCCGCAAATTTCGCAATTATATTAGTGCAATAGCCCAACTGTCAAGAGAATTCATTATTTTTATCGGCTTTTCGTTGAATATTCTAATTATAGCAAAATGAGCACAGTCTACCTAGTTTGAAATACCTACAAATTGCTTATTACATGATTTCTGATGTTGTTATTAATTAATAGTATTTTTTCGTTATTAAAGGGTCGAGAACAAATACAAAAAGAGAAATACATTTTAAATCTAGTCATCTATGACAAGACACATATGAAAAAAAAGAAAGAAAAAAAAATAAAATGTAAAAAAAAAAATCGATCGACAATGATAATTGTCTCGCTTAAATAAACATTATTCCTGATTGTGGATATTGATATAAATTACATCAATGGACGGGCTGTGTACGAAGAGGAAAGATTATTCCCTCATACTCTCCTCGTCGAGGGGAGGGATGCGAAGAACAGGGAGGTAAATGTACAATTATCTTGATACGTGGTAGAATCAAGTTTAGAACAATTGAAATCATCTAGCCTATTAATCTGACTGAGATTTGTAGTATAACTCTATAAATTATAACTTATATATATACAGTACGATATTATCGTTGTGATATTACCCACTGTCACGGATTAAGTCCGCCGGGTCTTTTCCGGTTTCGCCTGTTCCTTTCTAGAAGGAATGACAGATCTAATGGGTCTTTCTTATTCGGCATTCTTTGCAGTAGATTCAACAGAATACTATTCAATCTCTTCCTCTGCTCTTCCCTCTGCGAATGAAAATATGACAAATGCAAATAATCGCATAACACAAATACTTACTGCGCCTTCCTCGACTTCTTAGATAATTACCTGAGCGTACGATGTTATAGGCGGTGCGACTGTCAAGATCTCACCCGATCTTCGTCTTGTTCTGTTACCGCACTTGTGTTCTTTACCATGCATTTTAACGTCGCCTGATTCCAACTTTTGATTCCCGTCTATCTCTTGATTGTTATTCTTCTTCTTATCCTTGGACATCTTGATTCCATCCAGACTGTGAGGCTGAAAATAAGATATTGTACTTGATGCATTGAAAGATATTAATACGACAATCTTATTGACAGAACGATAATCGCACTTACCAGATAGGTACGATAATGTTTTATACGTTGCGGGAAGGTTTCAAATGCGTAAGGTTTCGTGCATACAGCATGCCTTGCTCTAGCTACCTTCGTGAAAAGCCGCGCTGCGCGATCCACGCGATACTCGCACACATAAGTATGTTCGGGAGTCGAGCCGACTGGACGTCCTAAATTCAAAAGCGCGTGTAAAAAAATTAATTTTCGTCACAAAGCTATATATATATATATATATATATATATATATATATCCAATAATACAATCGACAACAAAATACTGTATAATGTTTATACCTTTACAGAAAGTATGTGGATCCAGCACCCAACAGCGCTCGGCCACAAGATCACAAGGAACAGCCTCGTATAACGGTGCGCACACGACTTCGTTCACGTAGAACTTGCGCGTTGGCTCGTGATACGTTTCGTGAGGTCTAAGATAATGGTGTCCAAACACAAACCTCTCGCCCCTATTAAATAAATAATTTAATTTTAAGATCAACAATTTAATTTTTTAATTCGATAATGCAATCAACACGGTTGATTCGGCATAAAACACTTACTCGCGATTCTTCCACAGACGTTCGATCCTGAAAATGTCCATCTGCTCGTAATCGGGCTTTTGTATAGTTTTATATGTGTGTTTGTCAGGAGTGTCCCTTAAAACGTACACCGTGTCGCCCTGTCGAAGCTGCAAATCGCCCCGCAACAACGTCACATAGTGCTTTTTGCCTTCTTCTTCCTCTTCACCCTCCAATGGTATTTCCAGATCAACTTCGCGCGGCTGGCATCTCTCGCATAGGTAAGACTCGACGCTCGTGTCGGCTTTAACGCAGTCGCAATGCTGCCAAACGAGACAGCGCTCGCACTGGATCATCAAACCTTCATCCCTGCACAAATTTATCGGTAAAGATATATTTAAAATAAAGATAATTTCTAAATACACACACACAAACACAAAATAAAAAAAGAAATTATTCTCAACTATAAAAAGATATATATATATATATAATTAGATTAATTTTTTAAAATTTTATTCTCTATACTTTTAATTTTCTTATATGTCAGATTAAAAATTGATGTAATTAATGTACCTGTGTAGTCCGCAAATGCATCTAATCACATCTTCCTCTCCGGCCGTGGATCCACGAGGCGGCAGAAAGCTCTGAGACGGCGGAGAACCTGTCGCCTCCGTTATAGCATCCACAAAATCGGGTTTACTGCTCAGGTACAGTTTCCGGAGTCTCGCTGCGGCGATTCCTATCTCAGATGTTCTGCCGAAGAACCTCACGTTGTTGTCAAAGAGCCTTATCATATCATGATCAAAGTGCTCCGCAGTCTTGTAATGACCAGTGCCAATACACTGATCTATCGTGTTCAGATCAATGGGTTCTGTTATCTTTTCATAATAATCGGACAATTTTCTCTTGGGGGGTAAATTCATGAACGGTGTACACAATGGCTGACCATTTTCGTCATTCGCCGTTGCAACGATTGTGTACAAATCTTTCAATACCTGTAAAAAAAAAATCAGTATAATTAATTTACAATATATTTTTCTTGCACCAATGATATTTATTATTTTGTACTAAAAATAATGTGAAGAACTCCGCGCACGCATCAACTGACCTTCGCTAGTTTTGCAGTCTTATGTACCTCCGGATCGTCTTGCGCCTGCGCGAGTCTACGCGTTCGTACAGTTCGCGCATTGGTGTTTGTCAACGCGGTCAATTGTGAGAAGAATGCGTCAGATTGTGCCTTCGAGTCTCCGGAACTTTTCTCCTTCGCGATACTCGCATTACCAATCTTCGCTTTTCCATTCTGCACCTGAACATGCTGTACCGACTGGGCCGATTTGAGCCGTCGCACTTTCTCCAGATTCCTCAGCAGGAAGCAGTGATGTTCGCGCGCGAAGCATCGCTGCTGGTAAGACATCGGTTTCAACTGCGGCGTGTTATGCGTTAACGTCGGATCTCCCACTTTGCGAGACTTGCAGATGTTCTTGGAGTTGGCCGATTGTACCGAGTTCGATTTTCGAATGTTCTTCCGCGGTCTACCTACCGATCTTCTTTCAGTAGACTCTACTTGAGACGACGGTAGAGATGGAACGCTTCTAGCCACCCGTTGACTCTTTCCACCTGCCATATAGAATTTTACAATTGAAATATCTTTACAATCTGGCGATGTGTAGACACAAAATTTCTATCAATTTACCTATAACACCTCTACAGGCACTACTGCCGCATCTACATTGCTGTCCCTCCGACGGATTAAAAAGCGCGAAATTGTAATCGTACGTCAATTCCTCCCCCGGCTTGATGTTTCTCGATGCGAATAATGCCATGCGTGGTAGGCCGAGAACGCTCCATTTCTGCATCTCGCAATTAGGCTCGCACGAGTGATTCACGAACCTCCCATCACCGCCCATGCGATGACCATCGATCACCAGGCCACCGTCCAGATGCAAGCAATAATGATGTGTATCATTGGCATACCTGTCGTGTTTTTTTTTAATGTACATTTTCGGATTTATTTTTTAAAATTTTATTACAATATCTTTCATAATTAATATTTTCCGATATACTTGGTTTGCATATACAAATCGAATCGTACCTGGTCGCCATTCTCGACTTAAACTCCCTTTCTGATACGACTTCGCCCACGTACTCAAGGATGAAGTCTCCAGATTTGATAGCTTGCTGAGTCTTTACTCCCCATCCCTTGTCCTCCGTCATAAATCTCTGCAATCCCGGTGACCACTCGTGCTTTTGAATCTTTTGATTCTCGCACTTGTCACCGCAAGGGCATAGTTGTGGCGAACATTCGCTGAATACCATGCGGTTAATACAGTCGTCTCCGCAGCCGCTCTCTGGTTTGCATTCGCATGCTTGCGCCTCGTAGAGAGTAGTCGGCTTAACATCGTAATAAATGTTTGTCCGAATTTTTCTGCAAACAAATGCAAAGTCATTGTGTAAAATTATATATATATATATATATATATATATATATATATACGCACACTTAATTTATTATATAATACATTTTTTAAAATTATTTTTTAATAATTATTATAATAATTATTATAATAAGAGTATTAAAAAATAATTTTAAAAACTTATATTATAATTATTATATTTGACATTAAAAAAAATTTCCAACATTGATTCACAATAATCGCTATAACTAGAATTAAAAGAAGAGAGGACACATTTTACTTACTTGTAGTTCCACGATGGCACCAAATCCCGATTAGGTAATCTTGATTGAGCGTGCAGCCACAATAGATCGTACTGCAGTTGAAACGGCGTCTTCTTCTGCCGCAAGAGTTTCCCGGTCGGTATAATGCTTGGTAATTGCTCGGCAGCAGTATAATGATGCTCGCCAGTGGGGCAGACGATAATCTTCCTCTTGGCATCAGCACCGGTGAGCTTCTTAGACTCAAGGTCCTTCTTGTATTCGGAGAATATGTTGCTTGCCTGCAAGTATCGTTTCTTCCACCTCGACTGTTTCTTTCGGTTGTGTACGGAAAGTCCTGCGGGCTTCCTGCCAACCTCTTGATCCTCGCTGGCCACGTCGCTGCTGGGTGGTGCCTCGCTCTCCGTATCGTAGCCCGCGCTCCTCAGTCTCTTTGCGCTCCTACCGTATAGATTAGAGGGACTGGTCGAGCCTCTTCTTCTTTTATGATTGTTGTTGAAGCAGCCAGACAACTCCATCTTGACATTCGCCGCCGCCTGAGCGTTCGCGCGTTCCAACTTCCTCAGGTTCTCCTCATTCAGCTCCGCGATACGTTGGCTCTGATTGTAACGCTCGAGGGATTCCTCCAGCGACGCGTTCTCGTCGTAGATACGGCAGTCCGGTATCTTTTCGTATTTGATCGGGCTTGGATACAGCTTCTCGGACAATACGCTGCTATCAGACTCAACGAGGTCCTTGCGAACTCGCAGCTGGCCGGGACAAGATTCGGTCACCTCGTCCGAGCCACTTCGACTGGATGTCTCTTGCACCGTACTAGAATTGTCCAGGTTCTTCACGTCACCTCTAACGACGTGCTCTCTATTATCATTGTTCTCCACTAGAACATTCCGAGCTTCTTTCTCCATCAAAGATGCCTTATTATCCTCCACATCTTCGGATATGTCCCGATCCTTGCGTATTTCGTTTACGCTAACCGATGCCGTCGATTTAGCCATTCCGGAAGAGTCAGCGGTGAGCTTCTTCTTCTTTTTCTTCAGAGTGGGAAAGCCCGTGCGATTGATGGCTTTTCGTCTTCGCATCTTCTTCTTCGTGAGAATCATCGCCGCGGTATTGTTCATGAGATTTGGCACGCTCGAATTACCGATCTGCACTACTTTGCTCTCCGTTACAGCGTCACCATCATCGAACACCTCGGGCACATGCGTCTCCGAGTCGACCTTTATGCTCTTTTCCATACGAATGTGTTCAATGTCCAGCTTGTCATCCGATTGTGTTTTATCGGTCTTGATCGATTTTTCCGCCACTACTATCTTTTCCAATTTACTGGACTTTTCCGTGGCGGCCTTGGAACTCTTTTCCACTACCTTGTCGAGAACGCCGTGACTTTCGGACGGCAATTTCGTGACAGTAACACGAAGATCCTTCACGATTTTCTTCTTCCGGCGCGGTTGAACTTCCAACTGGACGATGGGTTTATCTTCGTCAGTACCCTGCTTCTCAGATGCCGCGCTCTCAGCGTCCCTCGGTCTCTTCTTGGGCGTTACTGGCGCGGCTTCTTCGTCGTGAATGGAGGACGTTGAGCTGCCACCACCGCCGTATCTCGTAATGGTGGCCTCAATTGCCTCCTCTATGTGGCTCTCTGTGGAATTGGATTCATTCGCATTTGCATCCGCGCAGCTCGCGTTTGAACTCTGCGAACTATGCGGACTCGACACGTGATAGTGGCGTTTCTTCAGCGGCAGCCGCTGCTCGTTCGGATTGGAACTCGTGCTGGTGTTTGCGCTGCTCTTGGAATCAGCGTTCGCCAACACTTTCTCTTTCTTCAGACGCCGTTTCAGCTTCTGATCGTCACTCGCGCTAACGTCACCACCTTTTCTCTTCTTCGTGAGTTTCTTCACGCGGAAGATTTGCGGTAGCTCTGAATGGTTGGCAGTAGTGTTGTTTCTGCCCAAGCTACACGATCTCGCAAACTCATCAATCAGCTTCTCCAACTCGTGAAGGATGCACGAATCGATGATACGTATGGGTTTCTCTGGCGGCGTCAACAGTTTCCTATGATGCTTGTGATGATGACGCTTGTGGCAATGATTGTGCTGCGTCGGTTGCATCGCCTTATCGCACTTATTAGACACGTGCTTCATTATTTCGGCCTTCAATATGTCGCCGACTGGTAACGAGATTAACGTCTGCACACCCACGCCGTTGGTCTCGTGATTCGCCACGGTTGTTTTCTTGTTGCATTTGTTCTCTTTTAAAATACGCCTGCCGACCGATGGCGCGACCTTCTTCACTAAATTCTGCTTCTTAGATACAACGGCCGCTGCATTATTCCTGTTCTCCTTCGAACCCGTTCTCTTACCGGTACTCTTTTGATCCTTGGAAACTTGATGCTCGCACGTCTTCTGTCGCGTCAACGGAACCGTGGTCTTGTTAGGCACGCACGTTCTATCTTGTCTGACTTTCCGGCAACTCCTGCCATCGCATTGCGGCACAAGCTTGCTCGCGGTAGATCTGCTTAGGCACTTTACTCTCATCGGAGAACTCGTCGTTCCCGTCGTAGTCTTTTTGATCATCGTCCTCTCCTGCGAAGGCTTCACCGGGTTACCGTAACGTTTCTTCTGATACATTGTCGGTTGTTTACCTTTTGTTCTTTTGCTCGCAGGGGATACGTCCTCTTTCGCGTCCCTCGACGCAGTCGGTTTTGTGTTAGCTCGTTTCCTGGCCGAAGACGCATCTTCCTTGGCGCCCTTTAGAGTCGATTCCTTCGTAATTCCTTGCTTCTTTTCCGTTAATCGAGAATCAGAATTTTTTATAGTTTTCAAAGACTCATTTTTTTCTTTCTCCGCTTTTTCAATCTTTTGGATCTTCTCGACGATTTCTGGCCTTAAACGCGGCCTGCCGGGTCCGCGTGGTTGGGCGGATACCGTCTTCGCTGGTCTGCCAGGTTTCCGTTTTGGAGGATACAGTACCCGGTCGACATTTACCGCCGGTTTAGTAGTGACCGGCGGTTGAATCGGTGATTGGGTTGGCGCTGGAGGACTGACAGGACTAACTGCCAAATGTAGTGGACTGTTGTCCACGGATTGAATGCCAGAATCAGGCGAGACGTTCGACACGCATGGATACTCGGTGTCGTTGTTCAATTTTTTACCGCTGCACTTGCTGCGCCTTTTTCGCGGCTCCGATAACATGGCAGTCTTTTCGACGAACTGCTGCAACAAAGTAGAACTGTACACTGGCACGGGATTCTGATCGCCGTTCTCGCTCGTGTCCGAATCCGCGCCGAGCGACATGCGTTCAATCGCTTTCGACACTAATCGACCGCTCTCGGAGTCTTCGAATCCGTCGAACGGCGCGTCCTCCTGCTCCTGAGAAGGTAAGATCGCAGTCAGATCTTCTTGATTGATTTCTTGTAGCGACGCGTGATGGTGATGCTGATGTTGCTGCGACTGTGGCTGCTGCGTCTGTTGCGACGCCACGTGTCCCGCAGACGAGTCCGAATCTTCGCTACTACATTCTGAGGACTATAAGTCGGTTCGTCAAAATCCGTGACGTCAACTCCAATGATTAATCATATTTCTTTTTCATTAATTAATTAGTGTTTTTCCAACTAGTGTTTTTCCGTTTAATTTATAATTACTAATTATAAGATAATTATTTACCTTATTTCCGTGATTGGTTTTAAGTTTCTTTGTAATATTTTTCTTGTTTTTTTCACATTTAATTTTCTCAGAGTCTTCCTTTTTTGGGCCTTTCATGGTGATTTTTAATTTCAACGCTCCCTGCAAACACGATACAATATCTTCCTATAAGAAGTTACTATATTGAAAAACAAAAACTAGTAGAATTGGAATATATAATGTCACGTTTCAATATACTTGTTCAAAGTTAGTTTCTTGAATGGAAAACGTTTGTTCACTGTGTTCAGAAGAACAGTCCGAATTAGATCCACTATCCTCCCCTTCGTCGCCGCTACTTTCGTCGTCTGACTCTGAATTAGAATCTGAATAAGAGCAACTGCCTTCGCTTCCACCAGAGCTTTCGTCGTCAGAATCAGAGTCTTCTTCGGAATCGACCGAATCTGTTCCTATAAATTTATTAGAGAAAGAGAGTTACAATTTACAATTTATTTATGCCATGGCAACAAAATTTCTAAATAATCAAGATTTGCAGCTATACCATTAGGTTCAGTAGTAGGATCCCAACTACCACCACCCTTTATGGCATCCATATCAACGGTCGAAGGGAGCTCTTTCTCTTGCTCCCCATCGTTTTCCTCCCAATTCCAATTCTGTAGTTCTAAATCCGAAGGATGGTGAATAACGGCGTTCCATCCTGAATCACCAGACATTTTTCAGCTTATCTGACATCCAGCTGGATCGAATAGAATACCATTCCTTATACTTTTGTTCACTCATCAAGCCTTTTTACAATAACAAAAAGCATATCTTCAAGCCTTGGCTTATAGAATATTCATTTGCAAATAGTCGCCAATGTCATTTTTGTCAGGACAGACAAGCTTAGCAGTTTCAAGATTTCACTGCGCTGTAAAAAAAAGAGGATATTTTTATTAATTTAAGATTAATTTTTGATAACACGCAATCAAATATCAATGTCGTTGAATACTTACTACCGAAAAAATATTTTACAAAACTGCGATGAAAAAAAAAAAAAATAAATAAATTGCCAAGAATAATTTTCCATAACATAAAATATCATTTATACAAAAATAAACCTTTCATTTTGCACAAGCTTTGATACACAAGTATATACGTCTAAAGATCTCAAAGCACAACAAAGTCGTAATATAACTATATGTGTCGAGCGCCCAATTCTCGGTGCGTATTTGAAACGTCGAAAGAAACATTTAAAAATCCTAACAAACACGTCTAAATTGTTATTCGGCCAGCAAGCTAAAAATTTCGCGGCCGTCTCTGATGACGCGTCACACGCAGATAAACAAGAGATACGTAACGTTTGCGCGAAATCGGAGCATGACGCTGCCGTGTTGTATCTGTCTCGGCTCCGCAAACGTTAATAATTGCCCCTGTCGATAGAGTCGGCGATTAAATCGCACGCTATTTCGATACTATACGTTACCTGGTTGGCGGGCCAACAATAAACCTGGCGCGCCGATATCGTCGAGTACGGGATCGGCGACGATCTCTCAACGACAGCTGTTTCCTCTCACGCGTTCGTGCGCCAGGTGTGCGTCCGTCTCTCGGTGTATGTACGTCGCGATTTGGCGCGAAATGTCGCCGCGTTAGCCCCGAAACGAGGCGGTGTCGCGTCACGACGATCGCCAGGAACGCGACGACGGGGTCGGCGGACCGCGGAGAGGACGCTCGAGCGGCGACGAGACGACGAGATCGCCTTCCCGCCGCGACGAATACAATTGGAAAGTTCGATGTTTACGTCTCCCCCGATCACAACGCAACCACAAAATGGCGTTTTCACGACGACGTTGTTGATTCGACTGTGCGCCGTCTCTCTCTATCTCTCTCTCTCTCTCTCTCTGTCTTTCTCTCACTCTCTCTCTCTCTCTTTCCCGGGCCCTGTTAGGGCGAATTGCGAGAGATGCGGAGTGACGCGTCGGCTCGTACGCGCGATTGTGTACGCACGGCAACACGGGTCGTCGCACCGGTCGCACGTTGCCGCGATTCTTCGCGGATTCAAACCCCCGGGCTACCTTACGCCAGATAGATTCGCGTGTGCGTCTCGCGCGAGACGTGCATCAGGATTCGCGCAGCGCGTTTCTGCGACACTGCTGCTTCGGCGCGCGCCGCGACACTAGCGCCGCCAAGGGCGAAACATTTTACAGCCCCGGTAGATAACATACTTACCTACCTTATCGACCAAGTTATCCGCGTCGATAACACTCTTACCTACCCTTATCGACGGGGAAGCTTGAATGAAAGAGAAGCAAATTATAGGAAGCCGTGAATGAAGAGAGAATTGACGTATATTGTACGTACAATATATTCTACCTTCGTATATAAATATAGAAATATAATATGTTTGAATACAAGATAAAGAGATCTTAACAAGTGTTCTCCTGGATTTTTAGTAAGGAAAAAGATTTATCGGACGCGGGCGCGCGTTTTTACCGAATCCATCGCAGATCCATCGAAAGAGAAAGAAGAGGGAGGAAAAAACATGGCGAGCGAGCGGGAGAAAGAAAGTCCCTAGTGTCAGCGGCGATTTCACTGTTGCAGCGCGTGCAACGCCGCCGAAAGCATAATCGCGTACTACGTCCATACAAGAGAGAGAGAGAAGGAGCGCGCGTGTATATGCGCGGGTGGTAGGGAGTAGGAATTCGGAGTCGGCAATATGGCCGGCCAGATGTGCAACGGCAGGGTGTCACGGTGGTGTTAGTGCCGCGCGCTGGAACTGGAGAGTACTCGGTCTCGTTATTTATATGTCGAACTACCGCAAGTCCTGTCCGAATCTCGCGTGTTTTCATGGGCTCGGTGATATACTGTGCAGGAGCAGGAATACGGCTTGCATGAGGGCATAGCACACGCTCACCGGCCAAGCAAACATGAAGTGAGTAATACATTTGTAACAGAGCGCGAGAGAGTGAGAGAGTGAGAGAGAGAGAATCTCGGAGAGTCGATGGACCGAGCGGAACAACCGCTACCAGCGCGTCCGAGCGCTTCGGAGTTTTTCCTCCATCTCTCCCCGAGTCTCCATTCGAACAACAATTCAAATTGCTGATGGCATCTCAACGACTCCCCTCGCTAGACGTTTGAGAATGTTACGTCGCGACGGTCAATATTCGGGCGACCGTTTTTCGTCGTCGTCGCCGTCGTCGTCGAGTACTCGCGGGTACCCTGACAATTGTAAGAGACGCGCGGTAGGTAAGAGATGCGATAGACGGTGATCCGGAGACGAAGATGAAGGATATCGATCACGCGCGACGCGAGGTCGGGGGCGGACCGTTTTGCCTTTAATTCGACCGTTCTTTAAAGTTCCCGACTCGACTCTCTCGTAAGGTAATGGCCTGCCTGCCTGCTGGCTGGTCTGCGCCCTCGACGGGGGGGCCAAGGACCGTAACGATTTTTGACAGCGCGGAATTTCGGTGGCACCGGAACAAGGGGGAGAGCGCTCTCCCCCTAGCGCGATGCACATCCGCGCCGAGGATGGATGCTCCGTTTGCTTTTGTTTTACGAGCAAGTTTTGTTTTTTTTTTGTTTTACGAGCGCTTCGCGCAGCTTGCCTTTCGGAGGTGGCGGCGGCGAGTCCTGCGTTTATTACGTCTCCTTCCTCCCTCTTCCTTCTGCTCTCCCTTTCGCCCTGCGCATATGTATATGTGTTTGTGTGTTTGTGTGTGTGTATGCGTGCGTGCGTGTGTCCCGCCCGTTCCACTTCTGTAAAGTGTGTGTCGGCGTTACGTTTTCGAAATTTCGAACTCTATAATTGATAGACATTCCTTTTTCTCGCAATTCCTCGTATCAATTATAATATATATTAAAACTGTGAAAAAAAAACCGGAAATACCCGTCGCGTTTCACTATTGTGCGTCTGTCGACTACGAAGCCCTCGTTTCATTTTCTTTCATACTTGTAAATATTAGGCGCTTTTCGCAATAACGTATTTCGGACGCGTAAACGCGGTAAACTTTCACGCTTGACGTAAAGTCGCTCTTGTCATGGTAATTTGGTTCATTTCAGGTTTCTTTCAATCCCGAAGCCGTCTCTCGTCGTCTCCCGCGGTATTTCCAGCTTGTTCCCTCACCGCGTATAATTGTCTCTCGCAAATGTCAAAGTTCAGTTAATTAAAGTGTTAAAAATTTATTTATTTATTCGAATTTGCTCGACTGAAATTCTCCGATCGAACGAGGTTCGATTCCGACTTCCTGTTCTCCGTCTCCTTGGAGAGACAAAACTTGCTGAAAAGCCGCGTTTGAAAAGCGCAATCTCAACATTCAGTTTCAATTCTGCTCGCTGCTCGTATCAGATTGCATTGATGCGTAATGCAATAGTGCTGTCGCGAAGGTTGCATGACGCGTTAAAAAATGCGAAGGTTGAAGATAACGCAACGAATTGTAGCGTGCTCTCCAAGGCGGTTCTCTCTCTCTCTCTCTCTCTCTCTCTCTCTCTCTCTCTCTCTCTCTCTCTCTCTCTCTCTCTCTCTCTCTTTCTCTGGAAGGAACGAGTTTAAGTCCAATTTTTATGAGCTTGATACATTCGCGACTCGACATATATTGGATTGATTCATAAACAAGTTCTGTTTTACTTAACTGAATTTTTAAAAAACGTTAAAATAAAATACAAGTAACTGATACACTCTCTTACTTACTTGCAATAGTTAAAATAATTAGATACCGCGTAGATAATATTGGTTTCTCAGAAGAAGTGATTTATTAATTATCTACAGCGAAATTTATTTATGAATCAACCTAATACTTATTCTCTTGAAATTGATTCGCGTGGAAAAAAATCTAAAAACGCACATGTCTGACGATTCCTTTTTACATACGTTTCAAATAACGTTGATGATTTAAGTGTAAAATAGAAACCACGGTTCCAATTCGATTCGCGGATCGTCTCGAATAAATAAAGTTCATCGCGTAAACGTTAATGAGGGAAAATAGCCGGGACTGCCGTTTATAATTAATATTGCTCTTGTATGCGCAAAATAGATATATTACGTATATATATTTTCCACATCAACCGTCACCAGTGTATTTCAAGTAATCAATTTTAGATAAACGCTTGTTTGACTAATGAATTTCGATTACGCCATTTCGACATTTAATGTTTCCTGATTGAGAGAAACAATCGATATTCATACGCTAAATACGCTAATACAAATCTGGCGCAGATTTCGCAGACTTTGTCTATTATTCCATGACTTGGGCCATTCGCGGTGCAATTGTGAATTCATAATTATACCCGACATTATATATGCCACGAATGTGAACGCGGCAAAAAAAATCTGTATATCTTGTCACTGAAAAAATAAAAATAAAGTCGCGTGTCTTGCAAGATTTGTCTAGTAATCTCGATTGAAATCGTATACGATCCGCGAATGAAATATATAACGATATATCTGATATATTATGTTACATATATATATATATATATATATATATATATATATATACATACATATATACATATGCATACATTAATTATATAGATTTGATTTAAAAAAAATGTTTTCTACTGTTTCGTCGTTGTTATTGCATTCAGACACAAAAGCATTTAATATCGCGAATGAACCCAAGTCTTTAACGGTACAAAGCGCTCGTTAAACAATGTTGATAACAATATCGGCACAACAATGAGCGCGTGCCGAGGATTTTGATTCGGGACTCTGATTTCGTCATGCAACACGCCCCGTATCGAGAGATACGGATCGAATACTTTTCGGGGAAAATGCGCGATGACTTCATCCCTGATAATCCTATATACACGGGGTGTCCCGTCGATGACAAATTCGCCGATGAATTCGTAAGCGAAAATTTCACAGAAAGCTATCATATCTGCGCGACGACACGTTTTTATCTATCCGATTAAAATATCTGATTTAAATATCTTGATAATGAAATCTTGAATGAAATTCTTTATATTCGCTTGAAATAAAATTGAGATTAAAGTCAAGCGAATAAGATAAAATCTTATTATCTGCGTTTGCTTACAACTTGTTTTCGTTCAATTTTGCTGAAGAAAAAATTCATCTGAATTCATCTGTAATTTTCTTAGAAAGAAAAATTAATTTTAATGTGATTCTTTTTTCCCACTTTTCAAAGAGAGAGATAGAAAGATTCTTTCTCAATTGTCTCAAAGTCCGATAGGAATTATACAGCCATAAATTGGAGAGAGAGGGGGGAAAAAAAAGAAAAAAAAACCGATACAATTTCTCGATAAACTCAGCTTTTCGAATACGGAAAAATGCGTCTCTTGCGAAAACCGTCTTACGTTACGTTAGACATACGTTATTATTTTCGCGTGTTCGTGTAAATTATGAAGAGAGATGACAACCTTAGGATTTCATTCTGTATATTGGTCGCCGAGTATCGAGCGTGTGAGACGAAAAGTCAGCGCGGCGAAGGCCACGAGCGACTTCCGCTCAATTCCGCGTCATTCCGCCTCGCCTTCGCGGAGGCGGTGGAGGCCTCCTCCTCGTCTTCGTCCGCGTTTTGATCCCCCTGCGGTCGATACACACACACACACACACACACACACATATATATATATATATATATATATATACACACACACACATATATGTATACGCGCCTCCCATGATGATTCCGTACTATTTTCTCGCCACTGAGCAGAGTTAATGACCACACCTGGGAAACGAACATTCACTCGAATAATGTACCCTATATTCGTGTCGGTGTACGAATGTGTGTGTGTAAGTGTGAACGCGGTGCCCTCTTTAATGACTCTGCGATCACCGGGTCGAAGTTCCTTTAACCGCGAAAAAGCGCGCTGCCAATTTTCGCATATCGAGAAAGATTCCTTTGACAAAAATTATTCATCTAAATTTGAATCTTGTCTATCCTTAAATGCAAACATCGCTTGTACAACCTTGACGATTTTCCAAGAATTAAAAAAAAAAATATCCTATATAGAATCTTCTACTTTATTCGTCAATTAATTTCATTTTCACTTTGCGATTATTAATAATTAGAGTTTTAACACGTAATCGAGTAATTAATGAACTGCAAATTAAAAATTAGAATGATAGCTTTTCAATAAAATTTTCGATCGAAAACAATCGACCTCTCACGTCGAATTCGTAACGTCGAATACGGTTGACAATGGAACGGCGAAATATACCTGGCGGAAACGTTACGTTTTGTGTCATTAACGATGATCCAGCGCGTTTTCAGACGCGTGTGCACGCGATTGTTACATATGTATAAACGCGAATCACTCCTATCGAAGAGAGAACAGATCGCCATATCGTATCCCACTGTCATTTGCTAAACCGTGGGTAAAGCCATATAATGGGTCTCAATCTCGCCTTCAATAACCGGTCTTAATTAATTTTAATGCTGCAATATGATGCAGATTGCTCGGGTAACCCACATTTACCCTCCCTTAACTAGCTCGGATTTGAAGGAAGAGCTCTATTCTATTCACATATTATGTAATTGCAGAAATGATGAGTACGACTGCTTTTTCTATTTTTTTTTTTTAATATTTTATATAATCTGCGAAAAAAAAGAACACGTATTAAATTTATGTCAAACGGTCAATCCAGATTAACGGATCAAAGACGGACTGGTAAAAATAAAACGCAATAAAAGTAACGCAATATTTTCACAAGCTTATCTTACTCCGTACCTTTAGTATATACGGGATATAACACGGCGAGCTGATACAAAGTAGTCCCAACATGTAGTTACGTGCGTGTAACCCAAAGGTTGTACGTTTCCTTTTGTTAAACGCCCATTGTCGCGCTCATTGTGTTGCACCTTGCACCGGCCGGGGAAGATTCTTTTACTTTCTTCCGTACAGGGAACGCGCGTTTGCATAAAGAGAAAGGGAGAAGGATACACTTCTATATGCAAACGCGATGCAGCTCTATATCGCATTTTTAGTCTTGATGATATAAAAGCATATATGTATGTTTCTTTGGAATGTGCGCGCGTTACTTTTTCAGATTTTCACACAGCTCCCTCATGTTTTCTGTTCTTTCTTTGAATCTTGAAATTGAATCTTGATTTCGCAGATGCTTTCGCACGTTCCACACTCTCCCCGACTTGTCTTACCTTGAAAAGAAAAAAAATTGATGAAAGTTATTTTTATTTATTTAATATAAAATGTGTGAGGGGGGACAATGGCTATTTGGCTCCGAAATCGTCGAAAAATTTGTCTTTAAAATAGAATCGTGTAACAAAAACGTCTTATCGCTAATAATTCTGAAAGGCAGAATCTGTTAAATATAATAAAAAGATCTGGATGTTACGCCATTTATATTCCATTATGTTGAGACTAACAATAAAAGAAATTGCACTTTCGACTATACGATCGGCTTGGATCCCTAAGATTTAAAGCTCGTGTTACAAAAAAAATATCCCGAGGACTACTCGAGTGTCGAGGCTTGACTTACCTATCCAATTAACGTTGATGCACAGCTACCTGCCATATGCCGCTTTTGGGGATCATATTCGTTCCCTCAAGGTGAAGCTACCACGAAGCCATACGCGTCTCTGGGCGTTAAAAGTGTACCTGCAATTAATAAAATTTGTTAATTCGAAAAATAAAGTATATTACGGAGCGAATTAATAATGAGCGAATTACTAAATTAAAATTAATAAATAAAATTATTGAAATTTTTAACGATTAAAATATTTTGTCGAGATATTAAGGATATCGCTCGGAATTTCGAGGCTGAAAATAATTCGTAGCGACACCGAAGGCCCGTATAAATTTCCCTCTGGCTTGTCGCCCGGATCGTTCTGATAAACTATGTTTCGTCCAAGACGTGTCAGCTGCTCGACGTTCCGAGGATCCGAACGTCATCTTTTGATAAGAGGATAGAGGCGCAACGCGTTCGCGCGCGCGGAAGTCCGCCGAGAATTAATAATAGAGTCGTCACCAAACGGATTCGTCATTGTCGACGAGGCTCGCATAAACTAACCGGCCGTATGAAAGCGAAACGTAATGCGTGCTCGCACGTATATCGGCATAGAGAAATAAATTCGATATCCAATGTCGCGCGTGTGCCCGTCATTTCATTCGTCGCTGCTCTCTTCCTCTCTCACCGCGCGGAGAATACTTTTCTTCTCACTGTCATCTCGTACAATGGCAGCGAGATAATAAAAACGCGACGAAAACCGCGACGTAAAATTGTCATTAAAATCCGAGTATGTGAGAGAGCAACATTTCTCTCGAGGCTTCAGGAGAGAGCAGTCTTTGTTCTCGAATTATATAAACTTTTAAAGTCGGAAATATTTCAACTAAATATTTCGGCCAACGGAAATTTCACCAATTCCGAACAAAAAAAACCTGCGTCACGATTTAATATATATATATATATTTTTTTTATTATTAGACGTTGAAATCCGTTTCGCGCGAGCGGCTCGCGAAATTATAACGCAATATTCCTCGCGATTCTATCGCGAGAGCCCGATTGCGAGACCTTTCTGGATGGTCAAGATACGATTGCACCGAGTATGATTATTTCATTTGGCGTTTGGTGAAAGGTTAACGCTCCCGTGAGCATTGCTGGAAATAAAGCGGGGTGAGAGCTGTTTTCGCATACGGTGAGCTTTGCCCGTTACATACCGCGCGATTGAGATTTACGCCGTTTTTACGCGAAATACACCTGCGAGAGGAGGAGCATCTAAGGCAATGCTCTTCCGAACGCATTCGTTCCACTTTTACAGACGTAACACACGGCAGCTCTCAAACAGTCTGATCTATCGTATACCAGGTCCGAGAAGGAAAAAGAACGAGAGAGAAAGAGAGGGAGATGGAGAGAGACGGACTCGACGTTACACTTCCAGCTGCTGATACAATGTGTTTCGCGCTTTATGCTCTAAAAGTTCCGGCATCCGGGCGGAGAGTGATAAATTCACGCGTGCGATCGGGAACGTGACAAGTCCGCGATTTCCGAAAGAAGGGCGTGGATAAGTGCATTACGTGTCGCTCGTAAGCGATCGTCTTGGAGCGTAAGCGCATCCCCTCGGAAAGTCGTGCGAAAGAAAAGATATTCGTGCCGCAAGAAAATTTGCCTCAAGTATTACGATGAGATCTTTTAGCCTCTATAATATTATTGTTCGTATAAAGAAAAATATATATTTTAACGTCTGTATCGAAATTTTCGTTCTCGCGGAAACAATGTTCCCTATAACAATGCGTGCGCGCGCTATATTACGTTCGCGTTTGCGCGCTTAGGCCGGTAATTGTCCGTTCTGTCTCTGACCCATAAATGTCATGCGGTAGCGCTAATTGACAAAACCGCCGAATATGCATACATATTTCGATACGAAAATCGCAAGCCGTTGATCGTTAGATGCGTTAGATCGAACGAAGAAATTTGCGGAAATTGAGACGCGTAGAGGAACGTTCTCTCGAGCAATTGAATTCAGATGATAATAATAATAATAATAATGAGAAAGATATAATAATTTTGATATTTTTTTTACGTAATAATAGTTGCTATTTTTTTTTTTACGTACATCTGACAATTTTTTTTATGACACGCGACACCGTCTTTCGCGTTCCGATCGCTATCCGGCCTCGTAAAATATCGGGGAAAGTCATCGACGGCGTCATTTCTTTTATCTGTCTCTCCTCTCTTACCGCGTTATCTCTCGCGTTGCAACGCAAACGTCCTCGATACACATGGATCGCGACGGACGTTGTTGCGGCCGACCGGGCGCGTTATCATTCTGCCCGACTGTGCACAGCAGCAGGGACAGAAAACGGCCGAGGAAGTGGCGGTATCTCGCCACATCCTACCTCGTCCTGTTCCCGTTTTGCCAACGCGAACCGAGCGCGGGAGTTGCTTTTCAGTCCAGTGAAAGCGACAACGAGCGAGCGAGCGAGCTCTTCCGCGAGTCGCGCGCGAGAACGCGGACGTTTAATTAATAACGAACGCCGCGTGTATTTATCGACTCGCGATTTACCTTCTCTCTGCTCCGATAATAACGCAACGGATCATCGATAATCGAGGAGGGCTCGGGGCGACAAGAGATATGATCACCCAACGGGAGGAGGAAGCTCTCCCTTCCTGAGGATCATGTGGGCTACTCGCGCGAACTTGTTCTCCAAAAGTGGCAGGACGAGGTGGTCCTACGAGGCTCACTCCACGTCCGAGGATCGGGATGCTTACGACGCTACGTCCGCCAGGACGCGTCGTCCTCACGTGACGATGCAGGAGAGCCCCGCGTTGCCGCAACGTTGCGATGCGAACGTGCAGCAACGTACTACAGCGAGCTATCGCCAGCAACGATCTTCCTGGCAGCAGGACGGCAGCCGCTCGTGGTACACGACGCACGTCGATTTCTCTCCTTTGTGTCCTTCGCCTTCTCCCTTCTATCGGCGAGCTCTCGCCTCTTCTCGCGAACCTTGACGAGAATCTAAAGAACGCGTCGACGTCACTTTCGAGATATATAACTCTTCGCGTTTTTTTATATTACGTTGTTCGTTTACGAATGATTACAAAAAATTGAATCTCTCGAAAATGCGACAAATCGGAGAGAATGAAAATCGGGATAGATCGCAGATAAATTGCGTAATCTGTCTCTTTCGCCGATTCGCGATTACCATCCTGATTGCCACGCGGCTTTCCCGAGCACGAGCAAAAGAGGAAAGTGATTCTGGTGCAACCGTGTGTGTCGCCTACGATTTTGTCCGGCTGTAATGTTTATCCGGATGGTTTCATTAACTCTTTAGATATGTCGCAACAATTGTTGTCTCTACTAGAATATTTTTAAATACTGGAATCCTCTTTAAATTTTATCAGAATGTATTTTTAAGATCGTTCTCTTATTCGTGTATTTTTCTCTTCTTACATTAAAAATTAAATTAGAAAAAAATATCATCGCCAACCTTGACATCTTTCTAACATCGGAAGAACGATTCCCTTGTTGTCTCTACTAGAATATTTTTAAATACTGGAATCTTTTTTAAATTTTATCAGAATGTATTTTTAAGATCGTTCTTATCCGTGTATTTTTCTCTTCTTACATTAAAAATTAAATTAGAAAAAAAATATCATCGCCAACCTTGACATCTTCCTAACACCGGAAGAACGATTCCCTTGTTGTCTCTACCAGAATATTTTTAAATACTGGAATCCTCTTTAAATTTTATCAGAATGTATTTTTAAGATCGTTCTTATCCGTGCATTTTTCTCTTTTTACATTAAAAATTAAATTAGAAAAAAATATCCTCGCCAACCTTGAAATCTTTCTAACGCCGGAAGAACGATTCCCTTCTTAACACAACGAAGAACGCAAAAAGAAAAGAAACGAAAAATTAACGCGAGAAATTAATTGCAGACGACCGAAAGAAGTTAATTGACTGGGGCGCAAAAAAAAACCGATGTTTTGTCGTTCGCAGCGAAGTGAGCATATCATCCGCCCGCGCGTCGGTGATGGTGTACGACGACGTGAACAAGAAATGGATACCAAGCGGCAGCTCGTCCGGCCTGTCCAAGGTCCAGCTCTACCACCATCAGGTGAACAATACGTTCCGCGTCGTCGGCAGAAAGCTGCAGGACCACGAGATCGTCATCAACTGCGCGATCCTCAAGGGGCTCAAGTACAATCAGGCGACGGTCACGTTCCATCAGTGGCGGGACAATAAGCAGGTCTACGGGCTCAACTTCTCCAGTAAGGACGACGCCGACGCCTTTGCCCGGGCGATGCTCCAGGCACTCGATGTAATTTACGACCTCTCTTTTTTCCTTACCGTTGTAATTATCTTATTGTTAGAATTAACTCGGATCAATTAACCCTAGTTAATTAACTGTCATGAATTTTACTATCCATGTATTTAGTTTACAGTGTCGTAAATATCGCGAATATCTCGAATAGAGTATATTCATCCTAGATAAAGAATGTATCTTATATTATCTACTTTTTTCGGCGTAATTTAAGATCGATAAAACGAACGAAGAACGTCGCCATTTGTTGTCATGGGACCATCGATTTCGACAGTAATTGCAATAGCCATTGCGTCTTTGTCGGGCGTTTTCACAATTGGACTTGTCATCGTTAATTAGCTTTTAATTACACGTCACGTCTTGTTGTGTAGGTGCTGAGCAATGGCAGCAACATATCACGAAGTCTCGCTCCGACAACCGCCACGACTACTCAACAGCAGACCGCCTATCAGCAGCAGCAGCAGCAGCAACAGCAGCAGCAACAACAGCAAAGCCAGGCGACCGCTCAATATGAAGAGGATATGGGATACAGGTACGTCTCGTTTTTTTTTCCTTCTCCTTGATCCTCCTTTTCGTTTTCCAACGATCTGTGGCGCGACTATTACCTCGTTACGGCGGATCATTTCCTGTCACGAGATACGATGTACGAAGCGCGCAGCAACACGCCGAGTCGATTCACGTCACGTTTCCCGAAACGAAGGGCAGACGATCTTGTTTTCTCTCTCCCGGTGTTTGAAATTTTTTCTTCTCTAAATATAACGAATCGTCGTGGAAGCACCGTCACGCGAGACGATCTTCATATCTACGGTGTCGCGAGATCATCGGGAAATAAAAATGGGAACGGTAGTTCAATGATATGGGAGATGACGACTTATAATATACGAATATAAGAATAGGCCCGTTTTTCAAATTTTCCCTGCTTCGTTCATCCGAAGCGAGTCACACATCTGTCCTGACTGGTTGCAGTCAAGGGCGTAGCGCGCGGATCTCCTTGTCCCTGGGCCATCTGCCTACAGGAGGCCAGACGGCCCTGCCCGTAGGCTCCGCCACCACAACCCCCGAGCACCACGTGACCGTTAGTGGTGCCGTTGGCACCGTTATTCAAATGGGCTGTGCGCGCGGTTCACCGGGCGACGGACACACGAGGTGATCTTCCGCGGCCTTTTTAGCCCTTAATAACCAGAATTTTAATTAATTGTAATCAATTTTTCGCACAACTAATATAATTTCATTAAATAACACGGAAAGCATGAATATCAAGGGGCAATGCTTAAGCTAAAACATAGTGTTTTTTTTTTTTTTTTTTTTTTTTTTTTTAAAGAAAGATTAATTTATATAAATTGATTAATTTAATAATATTGCAAATTTGTAACGGCAGGTTAATATGGGTTAAAGGCCATGGCGTTTATTTAGGACTCCTGATTTCCTGTAGTGGAGGCTGCGGGCATTTTTAACTACATTAGAATAATCTCCCACACATCCCTCTCCTCACACACACATACACACACACACAATTCTCCTTGCATCTTTCTTCTTTTACTTTCAAGTAATCTACGAAAGATTCAGCGATTCAGCGGTTTTTAATAAACCGACTTCTTTCTCCTCTTGTTTTATTTCGTCTTCTTCGCTCTTCCGTGTGAATGAATTAAGAAACTCGGCGCGTAAAACGAGAATCGGCGGAAAGATATTCGCGCGGTGTCGAAAATAAAATCGCAGAGCATGAGAGGGCAGGAGAATTTCACTTTCCGTCTGTTGCATTCCGCGCCGCTCGAAATAAACCTGAAATGCAGCTCGTGCGACCGTGACATTTTTCCTTCGGTTTTTTCGTCTCTTACAAAATTCAAGATGCTCGACAGATTCGATATCCGGAACGGTGATCGGATAAGAACCATTCTGAATATACAGATTTCGATAGGGATAAGATAACGAGCTACCTGTATTAGTTCATTCTCTCTATGAAAGTGTCCTATGTGCCTTGAAAATATGTTGAATTAATATTTTCTTTAGCTGTTTGGGCCCGCATAAATTTAATATTGATGCGTGATGTGTGTTTTAGGGTAAGAGTTCTCTCTATTATTGTCGAAATATATAGCGAAATAAGAAAAGAATTTCCGTAGCACGGTATCGTTTACGTAGCGATTAAATTTACTGTACGATTAATTTATTTAATTAACGATGAATTTTTTTGTATGTGTATGAGTATATTGAAAAATATTCTTTAACATAATTAAAGCGATTCTTAGTGCAATTTCTGTCTAGGATATATATACATAGGTCGTCGATTATGTCCGTTATGTTAGTCTAGTTGGCTGGCCCTACTACGCTTTGCATTAACAATGACGAAAAATTATTTGTATCTAACTTCAATTTTTGTTTGCGCAGAACCATGACCAGAGAAGACGTGGCAATAATTCAGGAACGCAGAATGTCCCAGCAAAGTCAAGGTATTAACGCTTTCTCTCTCTCTCTCTCTTTCCTAGCGCACGAATATTATAAATCAAATAAAAATAAATAAAAAACAATAACGAATGAATATTCTTTACAGCAACCGGCAGTCCTAATCCTATATCACCAAGCTGCCCACCGACTGCGCAGCAGCAGCAGCAACAGCAGCAGCAACAGCAGCAACAATCCGGTCACCATCGAACTTCGTCGGCACCGCCGGCGCCGCAGCCGCCGCAACAGCAGCAATCGGCATTAATGCAGGTCGGCGGTATGGCTCCGGCTCCTCCGCAAATGTCGACCGGACCGCCGGTACCGCCACCTCAGCCGCCGATCGCACCCCCCGCCCCGCCGTGTCCGCCAGCAATGATGAACTTCAGTTCGTCCGCGGCACCAACGCCACCGATGATGATGAATCAGTACGCGCAATCACCGTCATCCCAATCGAACCACGCGAATCAGCAATCCCAATCCATCTACGTTGCCAATCAGGCGAGTCAGTACGTTGCCGCCCCTACGAATAATCAGTACGCAAGCGCCGCTTCCGTTGGCGGCACCGGAAGCAGCGGTGCGAGCAGCGTCGTGGGCCAGAGCCCGAATCAGTACCCGCAATCCGGCAGTCAGAGCAATTTCTACGGTACTAACAGTCAGACGAGCAATTACGCTACAGGAGGACAGACTAATGCAGGCCAATACAACCAATCGACCGGCAATCAGGCCGCGCAATACAGCAGCGGTGGTGGTAATCAATACGGAAGCAGTAGCTCCATAAATCAGTACGCCGCCGTTCCGCCGCCGCCTGGTCCGGGAAGCCAATACGCGGTCGCGCAACCCGGTCAATCGCAGTACGGCGGCATCGTGTCCCAAGCGCAAGCACAGTACGGCGGTACAGGCAGTCAAGCAGTCCCCACAGGCACCACGAATCCGTATGGGACACCATCCAACTCGGTGAATCAGTACGCCGCCGGCGGACACCATACGGTAGGCGCTAACGCTTACGCTCCCATTGCTAGCAGCGGCCCGCCGCCGCCCCCGATGGTACCGCTGACCGGAATCGCCGCACCGCCTCCACCGCCGCCACCGCCCGTACCTAATGCTAACAATTCCACCGCCGGCGCCGCTTCCGCCTCGTCCGTCAGTTCTTCAAGCGATCCACCGCCCGATACTAATTCGTTAGCCGCTGCTCTTCAAGCTCGTCTTAAGAAGAAACAGGTAATTTTATTTTTTTTAAACTTTAATTTTCTAACGGGAATAGTTACTTCTCGTAAAGGTAAAGCAAAACGGGAATGTTATTAACATATTAGTATATTAGATGTACATAAAAATAGCAATTACCGTAACATGCAAATATTACAACAACGAATCTTTTCTGTCGATAGCAACAATCGCAGCCAGTGGAAAACAGTGGCTCGAGCACTAGCAGTAGCGGTAGTGGTAGCGGTGGAGGAAGTGGCAATTATGGCACTTTAGGAAGAGGCGGAGGCGGCGGAATGGCTTCCATGATGGACGAGATGGCAAAGACTTTGGCACGCCGACGAGCTGCCGCCGAGAAGAAGCAACCTGAACAACCACCGGTATGTAGATATCGATCGCGTAACTTGAAAACTTTGTGCATAAACACGACGAAAGATTGGCGAGAGAAAAAGAGAAAGAGAAAAATAGAATGATTCTTTTCGCAGGAACCGGAAAGTTCGCCGGACAAAAAGTCTTGGGACAAGAATAATACGTCGAACAATAAGTTCTCTAATGGCGCCGAATCGCCGAAATCGGTACGCAAGAGGTTCGGCTCGGCCTCGGAGGATACCCTCCTCAAGGTAAACGGAGTTAACGACGGAACCTCGTTTACCGCGCAAGAGATGGAGGCCTTTAAAGTGGAGATAATCAAGGAAGTGCGTAAAGAGTTCCAAAAAATGAAGCAAGAAATAATCGATGGTATGGATATATTATAGCAACTGTACAAAATCTTTTATTGTTCGATAAAATGTAAAATGTAAATTTTTTTTGTTTATACGAGATATTTTATATTTCCAGTCGTGAGAACAGAACTGAATAAGAGATAAAGAAGACGATAAAAAAGAAGTAAAGGAGACAGAGCCGAACTCTCGAAGCCGAAAGGAATAAGACAGAGAAAAGAAAGAAAATAAAAAAGAAATTAAAGAGAGAGAGAGTTTAATGACTAGATCGCTCGATATCGGGGCGACATTATCGAGAACCATATACAGGTTTTTACAACGTATTTGCAACAGAATGTAGTGTGGTTACATTCATGTATATTGGACATTTACGTGTAAGTAAATTAATCCAATTTAGTATTTTAAGTGATAGTAATCCTTTCGTTATTTGCTATATAAATAACAATCGTAACGAAACGTTGAATCAGTTGAGTTTCGTTTGAGTTTAGTTTTATGGAAGAAGTCTCTCGATACAAGCACAAGGGATCACGAGAAATCCTTATAAGTTTCAAGCGAGAGAAACATTTTACAATATAAAATAAATACACACGCACAATGAGATACTATTAAATCGCTTTGTAGATTAAAGAAGATATCGATAAAGACCAAAAAAATGGTGTACTATTTATAAATATATATAAATAATATCAATCTCTATACACATGCATAAATATCTACAGTAATAGGCACATTTTGACAAGTTTATAATCGAGGCCAGTCAAGCGACAAAATTTGAATAATTAAAGTTGATATTTAATCAACTAGACGAAAATGTTTCACCGTGATATTTGATTTAAAAATCGCGAGAGACTCAATTATTTCAACGTCCAAGTTACGCGTCATATATTTTCTACCGCATATGGTCCAGGCAGGGTTTCTAAGACTTCTTTTGTATGACGAAACATTTTTTTACACAAGAACGATCTCATTGTAGAACATTCTATACAGAATTCTTTCGTCAATGTCGTGGCATGTGTTTTCCTCGCATTTTTCGTCTCTTATTTTATCGGCGCGGTGTCGTTATACGCTGCCGGTTTTTAATCATTTATGCGAAACACATTGCATTGTCGATCTCCGAATGAAAATATAAATGGGCGAATACATTCCAAGATACATCCCACGTTCTCCGATACTGCGCTAATCTCCTAGGACACGTTAAACATTGTAAATAGCAATAAAACGATGATAGACGGATGCCACGATCGTTGATTGTGAAATTCTAGAGGATACGCTATATTGCGCATAAAAACTATAGTTTAAGAAAAATCTCCGTGTTAATCCATTCCGGGATATCTGCGAATTACGACTCGACGCACATTTTAGCAATCGACGCGGCTAATTTTGTTCCTCATATTCCAAGCTACTGTCGTACATCGAATCGCATTTTCTTCGGTTGAATAAAAAAAAAACTTTCTTGAAACCCGGCGTCTCTCTAATCTCTAATTTTTCATGGCTTTCCACGCGATTAGTTTCCGGCTTCTATCCAGCTTTCTTTAAACAAGCATCTCTGTTTAGACAATTTTTTTTCACTCACGTGCACGGATAAGCTGTTGAACATTCATAATACGATAAGTAGTTTATTTCTCATATCTCATCTCTCGAGGCTATTTACTTTACACTCTCAACGGATGTACGTATACCGCGTGATCGATCAAATTTTTACGCGAAGAGCCACGGCTTCTACTATTCAACCGACTCGTCAGTTAGAACGCGATACGCAATAATTACACTTGATTCGCTATTACGATCGCGCGTTCGAGAACTACTGATAATTAATATTAATATTTCGTGAGAAAAAAAAATGAGCAGGATATATTTATCTTGTGATTTCATTCGGTCGGTAATTGTTCATCGCCGACTCGCGTGATTTTCCTCGAAGGCTGAATTTTACACGATTTTTATTACACGCAACGCTTTACCGCGCTTTATTATACGTACATTGGCACGCTTGTTTTACGATAAACGTAATCATAAGGATAATCCTCGATAATCATTTCGAAGAGATTAGATGAGAGATAGTTTCTAGTCGAGTCATGGAGTCGAGTGAGAGATAATTTCGCAAGGAAAGGTGTACAATTTTGACAACGAGCGGCGGTAAAGCTTATCTTCGACATCTAAAATGCGATTTGTCGTTTAACTTTTATCGATTAGTTCTTGAAATTCTCTGCCTTCTCTTGTAATTTTCTGCCTAAACATCGGCTATAATTTTACGCTAGCGTGCTCGCGATATACGCGCGTGATACAATTATACATTTATTTCCTTGCTGTACTCGTCGCGAGATAGCGTTTCGCGTTCTCTCTCTCAGCGAAAACAGCTGTCGCCTGGCTACATCGCACGCAAATATTTTCGCTGAGAAAAGCGCGTGTATATGATGCGATTTGTGCGTGCGATTATCTTTTTATATAGAGGATTTACTTCTTTTCCTTCTACCTTCCTTTGCCCTTTTTTTACGTCTATATATTTTCTACACTGCATCCCTTTGTACATATAAATTTATCCGGTGTGGATTCCCCCTCCTTCCTTTTCAGTATAATGTATTTATTTTATTCATCTTCTCTTCTTCGTTTTTTTTTCTTTTTCCGACACGGCGGTACGATTGTGTATATGAGAGAGGGAGAAAAAATGTAGAAATATATCGAAAGGCTTTTCCTCGATATAGACGAAACTCTATAAAGCTCGTTCTTTTATTATTCTGTCACTTATGCTTTTCCTTTCGTTTGTCTCTTTGTTCTCCCTCCCGCCGATATACCCGATGTTTCACGTGATTTCTGATAAATTTGAAATTGAATAAGGAAATAAAGAAAAAGAGAAAGAGTGTGTGTGTGTGTTATTATATTAAACAATAATAAATTATATGAAAAGGGAATTTTTTACACAAAATATATATATATATATATATATATATATATATATATATATTATTATACACTTGTATTATACATATATTTGGGTTTCTCTGAAGCTCTCTTGATTCGCCAAGAGAGCTCTTCATCTTTAATCGCTCATAACTCAAGAATTATTGGCATATCGATATTTTAGTTGAGGAAGAATTTTTTTCCAAATTGCTCCGTAGAATCTATCGTTAAAATTAAACGCACAATCATCGTGAAACACCGTGTATAATTACATGATATCAATGCGTGTAACCGCGCATTGATAGCATTCTGGTTTTTTTCCTTCACTCGGTCCTCTGTCACTCTCGTTAATGTAACGCTTTTTTATCGCGTAATTAGAGTCCACGATGTTTGCGACTACGCACTATCGAAACTGCGATATGCATATTAGTTACGCATATTTTTTTTGCACACTTAGATACACGCAAGTACGTATATTGATTATATTATGGCGAAACTATAATTTTCATATCGTAGTCTTAAAGCGGGTATTATAGGAGTGTGTTTGTGTTATGATTGGAAAAAGTTATTTGACAAGAACGAGCCGAGAGAGAAGGCTTGGATATAATAACGAGGTGATAAGGGTTTGTCGCGACCGAGGCCATTAATAAGCACTGTGTATTGCGATGTGATTGCTATGTTAATGATCGAATATACATAAATGACTCAAAATTCGACGCATTTAAAACCAGTGAAACCAGCGACGAAAATTTTTCGGCGATTTAATCGACGTTGTTCTATATATTTATATCTTTGAATCTTAAACATTATATACAAAATCCATTCCATTCCATTATATAAAAAAATTACTACTTATTATATTTTTCAAACGATAAGGTGTATAAATCATATAGAAAATTTTTGGAAATTGATTGATTCCTAATATTATTAATTAGCGCACAATGACAATGTAATCTCGCAAAAATTGGCGCATATTTTTCAGTCGATGTTTACACAAATCCGTTTATTGGCAATTTGTCGCCGGTTTCACTCGTGCGAGTGAAAATGTTCATGTTTAGGCTATTCTTAGGGACGTGCGTGGAATGACTGCGGAATTAACGTGTGTAAAGCATTAATTACTAATAAGCTATGCCGTAAGCGTCACGATATCGCGAAGAATTCCATCTTCGTGGTGTCCTTCATTTTTAAACGTCGCTTTGTCCTGCCTTCGATATAAGCGATATGCGAAAGAATCGTTCGTAATAATAGATAAAAGAAAGAAATAGGGACGAGCGACTTGCACACGCGATACGTGTGGTCTCCTAGTTGTAACGATCAAATGCATTTTTCAAATGCAATTTCTGGATCACCGATATTTAAATAAAATTCGCGCGAGATACAAAGTTTCGAAAGAGCGAGTTTCTTCATGTAAAATAAGTAAAAAAAAATTGATAAGCACAACCGTTATGCACACAAAGCGATAATCTAACGCGACGAATGTGAGAATCATCCGGGCTGTTTCGCATCGATAAGAGGGATGAAAACCGATTGAAATCGATATCGTCAGCGAGTTCGGATTTCACATGTAACATGAGAAGGGGAATGATCTCTGTAATTATTCTCTCAAGGCAAGGAAAGCGCATAGGTAGTAGGATACACTACGCAGATTGCGGCATCTCAACTCGACGGAATCATCAGCTGTGTGTCAAAAGGAACACGTGCGCGAGGATGCATCATGCGAATCATAAGTCGCCGTTGTTGGCGTGCCGAACTTTACCTCCAATTGTGATATGTTGTGCTGAATGATCCGCGCGCGAATCAAACAGCGTCCGTCAACAGCCATCGACTGCCAAAACTCGAGATTTCTCTCATAGGTTCCTCGCAGCGTACATGTGTTGGGATTCTTACGGAGCGAGAGAGTAGACCTCGTCGATGTATAATCAGCGCGTTTTTCATAAACCGTTTTTTTTTTTCCTTCTTTCTAAGAGTTCCTTTAGCGCGAGGAGGACGAAATCCACGAGTGCGATTTGTACTTGCTGATATTGTTGATCTATATATTGTACATCGATCTTATTCCAAGAAATCTGGCGACCATCGATTATACCTATTACATTATTTCAATTTCGCGTTGTGAACCCTCTTATCATTTCCACGAAGATTAGACTTGGACTCTCCTGTATTTCTTTCTTTTTCTTTGCAAATAATTTATTTTTCACGCGAGCTAAATCGCTAGCCGGGTCGCGCAAGGACCGCTCTCCTGAAAGTGGAAACGAAATGAGCTCAAGGACGCCGCGAATGTTAATGTAATAATTTTAAGTGAACGAGATATAAGGAGCGACTTTGTATCGAGGAACGCGTTCTTCTTAATCGTAGAGGAAGCGCGAATTCTACAGCGAGCACCGAATATGGCCACTACTTCGTTTTCGTAAGACGTATCTTGAAAATATTTGTATGTAAATGAAGGACAAAATAATAAAAAGGATATACGCTGTAGAGGGTATCCTCTCTCTCTCTCTCTCTCTCTTCATATGTATATGTATACATTCATCCAAATAGATTTATGTGTATAAAAGTTCGACACACAATGTCGGATTGCGGCGGATAATTGCAACAATAGCTTACGTAAGTATCATCATTCTTTTCTCTTATTGGAACGATTTATCGAAGAGCTCAAAATAAAAAAAAAAGAGAGAGAAAAGACACGCGCGTAAAAAAAATCGATATATTTATATAACAAATTCTTATATTTTACGAATTAAAATTTTATTTCGATATAACATTTATACTCACGCGAATATATTGTCTTTCTCTGTTTCTCTCTTTTACTCGGCAATATTCTTAAGTAAAGCATAAGAGACGATGTTTTCCGATGTGTTTATTCCGCCACGGCCTGGTTTCTTGAAAGTTATGACGACTATAACGAGATATAACAAGGAAGGGGGGAGGGGAGAAAAGAGGTTCTCTTGATTAAAGGTAGAGATATAGATTTCGTGTTCACGTGCCTTCACGCACGTGTCTCGTGCGAATGAAATGTTTCTCGGAGCTATTTTTAGATCGACGTCATCGCGTTTACGCGCTATCTACAGCTGGAACGAAGCTACTTCTGGTATGATATGAAGGAAACCGGACGTTGAAAGTACTCTCATGACGAACATCAAATGCTAATCGGAGATATTCGATACAAAGTTCAATGTAACATAAATGATTATATAATGTAATGATATAATATATAAAGAAAGAAAGAAAGAGAGAGGCAAACACGAAATTGGTGTCAACTCAAATTTTATACGTCAATTTACTAATAAAAGCATTAGGCTAAATGTAAATTCAAAAGATATAATAATATAAATTGTATTATCTCGCAACAAAAGATTATGAAAAAGATAGGTTTAAGCCGGAAAGAGAGAGATCGTGCAAGAGTTTTATGGTGTGTTGTAAAATAATACAATCGAGTATATCCCGCATCGATTGTCCAGCTCAATTTCGGTCAAATAGCCGGCACGGTATTTTTGTTTCATTCAACCATCGATTTTCAACGTTAACCCCGTTTATTCGGTCCCTTTCTTGCTTTGCCCGAGATTATCAGATCCAGAAGTTCGATATCTCGTGTACGATGCGACCAACTACAATATTTACACCGATGATGGATCGATCTTTCATTACATCATCGGCATGCGTTGACTCAGCATACGTACATACATTCTTTTTGATTACGCAATTATTTACACGACGTATAATTGATCATAATTAATTTAAGTCACGTGATAGTCTATAGTCAACAAACACGCATGACTTATAGTCAAATTATTCAGGTATTTCAAGACCTAAATGTGCAAACGTAAAAAAGACAAATAAAAATTAATATGAAAAAACAAGGATAAAAATTAATAAAAAGATATTAATAAAAGGATAAAATATTATATATTTATATATATAATATATATATATATATATATAAATATATATATAAATATATATATATTTATTTATCTATTTTAATTTATCCATATTTAAGAAGGTAATTTCCAAGCTTTTCCGGAACACTCTTTGATTCTATCAATTTTTTATTTTTTGTCGATCTCTGATATATAATTTTACTTTCTGTTTTGGAAACCCTTGATTTAAATTATAATTTCTAAGGATGTTGTGAATAGTAGGAAGATCCTATCTTTGTAAGGGGCTAGGGAGGTCGACGAAAGTTCGCCGGAAATAAACGCGAGTTCAAACACAGTGATCTCCCAAGATTATTCGCCTTTGCATTGTAAATTACACGTCGCTCGTACATGTTTGCTACCATAGTATAAGTCTAGTTGCTTCCGCCTTTACATTCCTATATTATTTTTCTTTCTCCTATTTTTTTCTCTCCTTTCTTCCCTCCGACGTCTCAGTATATCTGTCTCATCTTCCGAGCGCAAAAAGCGGTAACACACAGTGCAACCGAAGGGAACACACGGACCTTATATTCTGCGTGTCAAGGTAACGGGCGATGATTCGTCGTGAGGTCGACCGGTGGTGGTTGCGCAGCGGATCGATATGGGACCGCGGTACCATGACCGGCGACATATAGGGCGGACCAGAAATTCTCCGACACTCGCAGCTTTCGTCGAGAATGTAAAAAAAGTCGGCATTGTCGGTGTAAATAAGAAGGAAAAGAAAGGAGCCATTTTTGCGCGTTTGCGAAAGTGCGGAGATTAATTAATCGACTCGAGACTCTACTGGTCCGAATTGTTTGTTTATTGCAAGAAATTTTTTTTAGGTACTTTGGATAAGGATAAAGATAAGGATAAAAAATATTATGCGTTCGATGCTTTTTTTTTTACGATTGGAGCAAGATAATACGCAAGATACTTTTTAAGGATCTCGCGCGCACGTTGTCTCCTGTCAATCTCTTACTTCTTATATACCCGACACGTAACTTTGAATGACCCTGTGCAAACTCACCCCATGGAGATACACGTGGTTCCATTCCTCGATATATTCTCGGATATTTGACATAAAATTTCAATCCGCGGTAGGAGTGAAAATTTTTATAATTCACACTTGAGACTCTAAAATTTCGATACGCGCGATTCTAATTCCTGCACAAAGTTTAAGAAAATAAGACTCTTCAGCTTTAAGAAATGGAGCAATTTAAATATCGTTCAAGTTTTTCGAACGCCCCGTTTAAAGATAAAAGATTGTCAATCCACAATGACTCGTAGAAAATACATCGAAGCAAGTTCAAAGTTTTTGCCGAGAAAAAAACTCGGGGAGAAATAAAATCTGCAGCGAGGAGCTTCACGAGACACCCTATATTTCGAGATATATAGGGCAATGTCTTTGTCCTCGTGATCCCTTCTCCTCCCTTATCGCGACGAAGCATCTCGTCTCCTCTTGTATAGGGTGTGAGCGGAAAAGCGCGGAAAGGAATCTCCCTCGGGGTGACACGGGGACGAGGAAGTTTCCCCGAAGGGAGCGTACTCCCTCGCGCTAGTCGGACTCGGGCGGGGGTTGCCCCTCCGAGTCGACCAGCAGCGAGTGTCGAGCGGACACAATCGGCCGATTAATCGAAAGTCAGAGTCAGACTGCCGCGGACCGCCGCCGCGACCGGCGTCGCGTTGCATCGCATCGCGTAGTGTCTATCATTTTTTGCGCGAGAAAGGTAAATCATCATCGCATTTATCGTCGGCATTGTTGTTGTTGTTGTTGTTGTTGTCGTCGTCGCCTCCTTTCCGCGGAGCGGGATAAAGTGCTTAACGCGAGTGAGATACGCCGCGTACGAGCGCGTGTCGCAAGTCTGTGTGCAATTGATAGTGTAATTGATTGTTATCCTTGATATTCTGCGAGATTGAGTTGAACATCTATATCCGATTAAATAAGTATGGTGATTGAAATTATCCGATAGATTTGATTTGATTTGATTGAGGGGATGAGAGACACCGCGCTGATAGGTCCAAATGAACGCAGGGATAGTGCAATTCTGAAAGAGCGTTATTGCATGGATATGTGTAACAAAAGTTTATTCTCTTATCTGTTCTCCAAATTGCTCGTTTTTTGATCTAATTAATCTGGATCTAATTAATCAATCTGAACGCCGATGCGGTTGCATCCGAACGGAGAGAGACGCAATGCGCAAAGATGCTGCAGTTACGTGTATTCCAAAGTGTCCCAATTTTGAGTGTGAATGTAGTAAAATCTTTTCGTTTGTCGTTTGACTTTTTGTGCAAAAGGATATCACTTTATTATTCGCAAATATAAAAAATATCGCATTCGAAATAATTTTGACAGCTGCGTTTTGGGAGCAATACTGCTTGACATTTGCGCGCGAGTTTCTTCCTTGTGCGATTACCTTATTAAATTAATCGGGGGAAATTAACATAATGTCAGGGACGTCGATAGGCTCTTTCTTCATTCGTATAACAAAAGTCGCCTTGCCCTTTGTCAAATTAATCGATACCCAGCAGCACATTTGGAGCGGTTTTATAATTGTAAATGTGTTCACATGTATATATATGTATGTATGTATAGGTCATCGTTAATTACGTTGGCTATCAATGAAAATAATTGACACATGAAATCGCTTTTGTGTGTACACGAATCTTTTGTACTCGATTCTTGTGTACTCAATCCTGAGATTGATCGATTGTCGCGTAATCGGGTCACAAATTAAAATTAAATCGTTTCTCGAAAAATGCGATCTAACAAAACATAAAAGAACACATCTCTTTTCAGAATAATAAAAAATTAATAAACGAGTAATATCAAAATGATTAATTAATTATTCAAAAATTAGAAGATAAATTCCTGTGAATTAATTTTTTGTTCGATTACTTTCTGAGAGGTAATAAAAAAAGCAAAAACGTGCGTATTTAACATCGCGCAACAATTATGATTCATCATAAAATCTCTGCTGATGAATTTTTAATTTTTTTTATATTGGTATTTTAATTTCACTTATTCCCGGCGCGAAGAATGATTCCGTCTCAATGTGAATGTACGTCTGTAATGTTTATTTGCCCTTTTTCAATCACGAAAAATATCATACTATCGCATTTCGGGAAAGCGACCGATGCTTTTTGATCGAGGACGAGACGTGCTTTGTTTCGACACAAATCGTCAACAAAATTCTTCAAGGTTTAGTGAAAGGTCGAGCAAAACGAGACGATGGCGATTTAATTTTGACAGACGGACGAATTCACGACGACGAGATAAAGAGATAGAACGAATGCTTACTAGACTATGCAATGACCGCAATAAAAAGTGAACGTGTACTTTCCATGTGCTGGAGAAGGCGAGGCGAAAGTGTAACGGCACTTGGAACAAGACATTCACCAAGTTTCGCTCTTTCGCTCATCGAATAATGACTGTCATCGATCACGTCATTCGACGTAAACAAGAACAATTCTTTCGAACAGTTACGCTTCATAATATATTACTAATTGTAAGAGTTGAAAGAAAGAGAGAGAGAGAGAGAGAGAGGGAGGGAGAGCCGCTACAAAAATGCATTAAAAAAGTAATTAATTAATCAATTAGATGTTCTTTTTATCCTCTGTCTTGCTTTATTATTCATGTCTTATTTTATATCCGTTTTTCTTTTTATGCATTATTACAAGTCTCATGTAAAGCCTTTGGACGGTTCACACTTACTGTAAGGAGAACATTTTTGAGAAAAATTTTTATCCTTGAAATCTTTTCATCGCTCAATTTTTTAATACGTTTTTCTGTCGGCGGCTTTGTAAGCTCTCATTGTTCTTTTCACGGCTGACCCGTCCCATTGATCCCGATCATTGACTGATAATTCGAGATTGAACTTGACTCTCCTCTCTCAATGTGGTCAATAATATTTTTCGAGCACGTGACACACGCGTCTCTCTCTCTCTCTCTCTCTCTCTCTCTCTCTCTCTCTCTCTCTCTCTCTCTCTCTCTTTCTTTCTCTCCCTATCTCTCGGGCGAGGGAAAATGATGACGGTCAAGTGATAAAACATCGCCAAGGTTGCTGGCATGCAATTCTCATAGTTACATCCACTCGTCGTTACCTGTTATCGCTTAACGCCACCAACGAACAAAACCGGCAATAGCCGGCTAAAAATACTCGTTAACGTGCGAAACGGCAAAGTGCAGTTGTAAAAAAAAATTTGCCTTGAATTTTCCACAACAGCGTAAAGCATATTATAGTTTAAAAAAATCAGATATTTAAATTAGAATAAAATTATTAATATTAAACAGAGACTAGAATCTTTTAGATAAAAGTCAAAGAAATTTTAATTAAAATAATATTAATAGAGTTGGAAATGATTTTTAATCTAAAAAACTTATTTTGGCTCGAGAATCGCACCAAGAGCTCTTCCCAGATAAAATTTATTCTCCGTATGAATTCGCCGATTGTAATAACCCGCATGGATATATCATGTAATTGACATTACTCGCAGAGAGCTTATCAGTCGATACCGAATAACAAGTTCTCTGTTTTTTTTTTTTTATAGTCAATCATCCTGCAGATTTAATCTATTATCTTTGTTTCAGCGCATGATCTCATCTGGGCGGATAAGAAGAATACAATGCTCACCAGCATATTAATCCAATTAATCTCAAAGCAATGACCTAAGTAAGTATGAAATAACCTCAAGTTTTCTCGTGTCCCAAAAGCATCGTACATCATGCGGAGATAGTTGTTGATGTTTTTCTGGTCCCTCGAGTTTACTTCCTACAGATTGATAACATCGGCTAAAAAATATCACAGCTTCATGCTTGACCATCGCAAAGAACGTTAAGGTTGATCATTGTCAAGAGAGCCTGAAGAAAGCTCGCGATTTTCATGTCCGATTTCAATCGGATAATCGAAAGTTGACAACATCTGCGCTCGTAAAGGTTGGAAAGGGCGAAGGAAGACGCGTGACCTCGAAGCGAACGGTCGGAGTCTGACTGACCCCGACTGTTCGACCGGGGTCAGCGAGGTCGCGAATCTCTCCTGAGCAGAAGCGGAGACATAGACACGCTGGGTAGACGACGTAGACGACAGGAACACGTCGTCCACCAGTGCCGTAGTAACGTGGCCCAGGGGGAGCCCAGGGTATATGCGTGTCGTATTAATAGCCAAGTATAGTGCGGTGGTGGGGCCGCGGCCGCTCGCGGGTGAAAATAGAAAAGAATGTTTTTGGAATCCAATTGGACTTGGTTGGCAGAACGATGGGGCAATATGGCCGACTTGGCCGAGCGGGTGGACGATCTGATATGCAGTTTCGACTCGGCTGGTGAAACGACCATGGATACGTTATCGATGCTGATATTCGGCTGGATGCTGTTCGGCTTAGTGGTGTTGTGCGTCGGCAAGTACGTATACAATCGCTTCGTGCTGAACGAGCTCGCTGTCACCGCCGCCGCTTCTTCGTCGGCGCAGCTCGGTAAAGACAGCCATCACGGGGAGAGTGGTGGTGTGTTGACGGGTACCGTCGTTGGAAAACTATTCGACAGATCCAAGTCGACATCACCCTCGTCGACGTCCCCGTCGCCGCTCGTCAGGGCTGGTACCGGTGGTGCAGGTGGTGGTACCATCACCGGTGCTAGTGGTACCGCTAGTGCTGCTAGTGGTGGTGGTGGTGGTGGTGGTGGTGGTGGCGGCGGCGGTGGTGGCGGTGGTGGTAGTGTTGGTGGTGGTGTTGGTACCGGCGCGGTAGCAGGTGTGAGATCACCATCGCCGGGAGGCTACGTGCCACCGACGCCGCCGATCAGGAAACGCCTGACCAGGAAGACCTCCGGCGGCCTTGTCAGCCCGTCCCGAAGCTCCAGGGCGCTGCATCTGCCGACCGCGACCGGCGCCGACGCTGAGGCCGTGCGCTGGGTTAACGAACTCATCGTGTGGCTGCACTACGACCTCGTGATCCTCAACGAACTCTTGGCCACTTGGGTGGTCTCCCTCAACGACATTACCGCTGGCTCCACCGACGAGGTGAGAAACACTTGTTTCTTTTACGACACTTCTCTCGTACTTATCGCTATGCCGACTTCTATCCTTTTAAGCGATTCGACCTCTCACATCGGCAAATAAATGGCGAAGATTTTTTTAGATTTTTTTTTTTGTGATGTTTCTCCAAGTCGGGAAATTTTAACATCTTAGACGTTTGGTAAAAAGTTCATGATTTTATAGTAAGAGAATTTTACTATGAATATATAATTATTCTATGGAATGTCTTCATATAAAACATGGTGTGTTGAAATCTGCGCGAAAAACTTTGCACGACTCGTCACGCTCGATAAGGCGAGATACAAATTTTCCTCGAGGCGTGGGTGACTCCAGCAAAACGATGAAAAGAGAAGGGGATGCGTTTGTGTGTGCGTGTGCGTGTGTGTATGTGTGTGTGCGTGTGTATAGGTATGTGTGTGTGTGCGGGCGTGCGTGCGTGATCGCGAGGTCGAGTAGGTCGAGTGCTTGAATCGAGAGCACAATGACTCTCTTTTTAGATGCATATATCGCTGAACTACAACAAAGCGAAGCAGAGCTCGTTTCGACGTTACAAATACTCGCAATTATCAGCACATTGTCTCTTTAGCGAGATTAGTCACGTTGAAAAATCTGTGTTTGACAGAACACTCGGTTGCACCATCATTTTGCGCTCGACATGTTTTGCGTGCTTGAAATTACGGACACTTTTCCAAATCTTACTACTATTCGATGATTCATCCGACGAGAAAATGCAATATTGTTGAATCGTGCGGAAAATGGGTGCGATTTAATTACTTTATTCACGCCAAATTCATTGCTATTTATTCGCTTCGTGAATAATCATCATTAAAATCTATAATCTTTTATTATTTTCATCCTACACATTAACTCTTTTCTTGAACGCATTAACGCTTATGTTGACAAATAAATTAATTAGTTAAGTAAACCAATCAATTAGAAGCAATTGAAGGATCGTCTAATAGCAACACATTACGAGATAGTTTATATGACTGATATTTGTCTCGACAACTATAAATTACGGTGAAATACTGTATCCTGCTTTAGAATCGACCGCGTAATTTTTGTTTCTCGCAGAAAGACGATTACCGAATGGCCATTTTCAATGGGTCAAGGTAAGTTACATCAAAGGCCAATAGTATATAAAAAGACGTTACGGTTCAGCGTTGTCCTTGCCACGTGTAGCGGATGGCGTCACTTCGCTGGAATAACTCAAATTTCTTCGGGACGCCAGTTCTAGGCTTGGCTTAATTGCCGGCATATTAGAGTGCGCGCAGTCATTATCTTTATACGCGCAAAATTTTATTCAATATTATTATTTTTTATTAAAATTATTTCCCATGTTATCATTACGTAAACATAAATGACGATACTTGAATGAATATTATGACGTATCACGATGTATCATAACGGATTTCATTAATTATTGTATATTAACAAAGAGAGATAACGGAGAATAACTTCAATAAAAATAATAATAGTCATTTTTAATCAAAATTATATGAAAATGATTAACTCTCCTTCGGCTAAAAAATATATTTAATTAATAATAAAATCTAAAATCATATGTCTGAAATATTTTTTGATTGTTTTGGTTTAGAACATCCGGTATATTTTGTTATGCACGGATTGTTCGTGACATGAAAATGCTCACATGAAAACATAAATAAGTTTAATTCCGAATGCAACCAAGTGTGGTGTCATGCAATGCGCGTTTGTGTGCAAACGAAGTAATTAGCACGCGTGTGAAAAAAAACGTGACGCAGGTGCAGCGTTATACGATATTCCGCGAGCGTAATCTTTATTAGATATTGTTTGCATGTTGCAGCACGGGGTCGGTGTCGAATTCGTCCGCGTTCTTCCCGAGACGCATCCCCCAACTTTGTCAAATATCTTTTGCGAGTGTGATTCGAAGAACGATGTGGTACGTAGATATTTCGTTCCCGTTTTTCGCTCTAAAACCTCGCTTATTGTTAGCATCTTGTAAAAAAAAAAATTCCATCTTTTTATTTCCATCCATCTAGCGGCTCCAAAACTTGAAAGGACCGACGTTAACGTTAATCCATTAAAAGTCATAATTAATAAGAATTTTCAAATTAAAATGGGATTATTAGATAGATCGTGAAATTTAATGTTCGGAAATTAGAGATACGGATTAATCACATCTCGAGAAAAAATAATCCATTCTCTCTCGCACCTTCAGACTATCACGTGCGATTGCGAGGCTACTCCGGCTTTGCAGCTGAAGGCGTTTCGGCAACGAGGCGACAAGGTGGAAGTTAATCACTATCGGGTGAACGTCAATCGCTTTCGCGCTCGTCTCAACGTCGTCTGCATCACCGAGAAGCTACTCGTCGATCTGAAATGCGACGGCTGGCCGGAGGTACGTGTTATCGAAGGATTTCCTGTGATGTAATATGCGGAAACGTGCGTCGCGCGCGTGCGATCACAGTTATTTGTCACTCGTCTCGAATTCACGACAATACGAGTTTTACATAATCCTCGGTCTATTGTGCCAATATCGATGGAAGAAAAGAGGAATGCTAAAGATTCTTTTCGCGTGAATTTTTCGAATCTCTTTTTTTTTTAGCCGAGAAATATTCAAATAAGAGAGAGAGAGAGAGAGAGAGAGAGAGAGAGAGAGAGAGAGAGAGAGAGAGAGAGGAGGAGGAGGAGGAGGAGGAGGATAGAAAATTGCGGGCGCGATTTGTGATGAAGTAATATTATCTATTTTCCCGTATCAGGTGAAGATTTCTCTGGCAGCGGTGGGCACAATAAAGAAAGACTTGGACGAGAGCCAGTTGCAAGAGGTGGTGACGGAAATTGTGGTGGGTGCCTTGCGAGGCACCAATGTTCACCTCAATCTCTCTCAATATCCCACCTGTCCCCGATTATGGAGAGAACCACCTCCTCAGCCGGGATTCTCGTATCCCACGCATTACGACAACGTGGTAAGCATCGAAACGATCGATGATACCTCAGTGAGATGCCAAATGCATTAATGCATTTATTTATTTATACGAATGTGTGATTTTTTCTTATTTTTTTTCTTGAATATAATTTACTTTTATCGAAAGAATAAGGCTTTTACATTGAAAGCTCTGCTTATATATTATCACGCCATTATTATACGCACGCTCGCTCGCTTCGCTCGCAGAACGTCTCGAACTCGATGATATATCAACCTCCGCAACAACGTCTTCAGGGACATATCGCTCCCTCGTCGGTACCCATGCAATATGTGCCCGGCGAGAGGCGACTGCTCGTGAAGGTTGTGAGGGCGATGGATCTCGGTGGCCAGCGAGGAGCCGTGGATCCTTATTGCGTGGTGGAGTTGGATGAACCGCCGCAAAAGAATCAGACCTCTATAAAGAAGGACACCAAGAATCCTCTATGGGACGAAGCGTTCTTATTGTAAGTGAAAATTTATATGTTTGCGATTAGATGACTTTATTATTATCACTTTATTTTATATATTATATATGCAGTTTTATTATTCCTCGTGTGTTCTCTCTAATTTATGAAAAAAGATGTCGACCTTGTGCAAGAAACTAAGCTCCGATATGCATTTAGCGATATTAGTCACAACACGACCGAAGTGTTGTTAGAGGTGTTCGATCACGTCAATAGAAGCCAAAGATTTTTGGGACTCGGAATCGTGGGCGTCGAGGAGCTTCTCGCAAATCCGAGTCAGCGCCAAATCATACCTCTTCAGGCACGGCCATACGAGGAGGATGACATTACAGGCACCCTCACCGTAGAGGTAACCGTTCTTATCAATTAGCGTTAATTAATTTCACAAATAAGACATCGCTGAATGTAAGATATCTCTCGAAAAATGTTCGAATACTTTTGAATATATGCTACTTTTTTCAATTTCGCGTACTTTAAATATACATACATTATTTTAAATTTTTGAAATGTCTTTAAAGCAAGATACTTTTATAATAATTCGTTACTCGGCGCTGATCTCTGTTCGTTTTACTTTTATTTCACAGTTTCTGTTTATCGAGGGTGCAGAGGTACCACAAATCGGGACCAAGCCCTACAAGGTCAAGGAGACGATAAAGCCAGTCTCACCTACCCGTTCCTACAACCAGACGAACGTCATCGGCAACAATAGTCTAAACTACAACAATGGTAACAGTACACTTATCTTGTACGACTCTGCCGCACAGTCTGAAGGGGGTAATTACAGATCAGTTATCAGGCGTGATGTGTGTGAACATCCCCGAGAGATTGGTTTTTCTTTCATTAGTATGTACAGTAACTTCTTGAACCTGTTTCACCTCCCCCGTTTGAAGACAGACTCATGTATCTCGTGACTACAGTTGGTTTGAACCCTTAGTATAAAAACGCATTTGATTAAATTATATTATTGTTTATCGCACGTCGAAACCGATTCTCCGAACGTAGTTGGCATGAAGATAATTAGATTCTCGTCCCCCTGTTCACGAGTAGAATGCTCCCCGAATGCAGTCAAGTGCAAGCGCCCGGGAGATAATTTATTTTTACCAGAGCTAACTTAATATACAGAGTATTCAAAATTCTATACATTTCTTTTCTTTCTGTTAATTTCTTTATTATTTCCTAAATTTTACATCGCTTGCAATCTCACTAATCGATAAAAATTGATAAAAAAATCGATAAATAGCGAATGGAGAAATATGGAACACTCTGTATAAGATGGATGTATCGGTAGATAGATGTGTAGAGGACTTGAAATAAAATCGACGCTTTCGTAGGGATAGTCAGAGAGAAAGAGAGAGTCGTAGATTTTATTGAATGAGTATAACAATATCCGCGGCAAAAATTTATTAGGAAAATCATCTTTGCAGACTATCTAACAAACGGTAACGTCGTGGATGCGCCATACAAAAGCGGGCAAACAAACGGTAATAAGGGAACCCTGATTGTACACAGTCAGCAGAGGGTAAGTTTGTTAAGCGATTATTACCGCACTTTTTACTGCATGAATATAACGCTCGTCTGATATGGAATTGTGAATAACTAAAAAAATCAGGGGTGGTTTATATAAAAAAAAAAAAAAAACCCCCCGAGTGAAAGAGTGAGAAGTCCCCAAATGCTAAGAAACCCCGTAGAATAATTTGACACGAAAATAATTGATAAATCGATAAATAAACGTTGTTTTTGATTCCCTAAAAGTTATTTGCTTCAAATGCCGAAGATTATTTGTCCCTGACGAAAATGTAATCTTCCCGATCTTATAACAATTTTCATGAAAGCATGATTTCTATTTGGTTTCTCTTGCAGCAACTGGAGCGGCAGGTTGTAAAGGTAAGAAGGTATTCAAGTGTTATATACTATTTTGCATTTTTTGTGTGGTCAAAATAATTTGATTCTTTGCTTGTAAAAAATAAATTTATCTCGAGGAAAATTTTTCAACATGACATAACATTGAGACACACATCTGACATGTCGAAGCAAAGATTCGAAGCTTTCTTCAGTCAAAACTTGCTCGTTTATTCAAAATTTTCAATTTACTTCAATATCGAGCATCTTTTTTCCTTTTTTTTTAATAAGAATATTAACCATGGTTGAGTGCTGTGTATTTACTAATGTAACAGGTCGCTCTGACGGAGAATGGAAACTGGCAAGAGATATCCCCGGAGGTAAGTGAATCCGTATAATATCGTTTTCGTCTTGATAAATAAAATTTCCCGATGATAATGAAAAGTCGATTTTTGTTTGCATTTTGTATAATTTTCGAATACAAATTCTTTGCAGCACGGAACGAAGGATATCAGCGCTACCTCAGGACCAGAAAGTACGCCTAATTCCTCTAATTCAGAAGGTAAGATTTTTATAGTAATCCAAATCACACAAAAATTATATGAAAATTATAATTACAATTTTTAACTGTATAATTTTAGTATTAGAATTTGTGTGACTTTCGATTATATAATATCGTCTTTAAGTATTTTTCTAATGATTTACGATATCTAATGCATATGCTGCGATACTTTGGCAGAGAGAGGAAGGACACGAAGGAAACGACGCGATTTCTTTGGCACCATAAAGAAGCGATTGAGCCGATCTAAGACGAGAAGCAGATCAGTGGGTCCCGAAGGAGAGATCAATCACGAAGACGCTCATTCAAGATCCATATCTGCCGATAGAGCTCGCGATCCTGGTTCCGGTAAGATCTCCACATTGTCTCTCTTAGGTATTCTCTACGTTTGCGAATTAAAAGTGTGAGACATATAATTTTTGTCGTTAAGACGTTTGTAGCGATATACACGCGCGTGTTTGAAATTTGTAAAAAATTCACTTGATTCACAATAAATATAGTTCACGAAATCTATCAGTCAGATTCTCGACTGCTATCTTACTATTTTTAGTCTTCTCATCTCTCGTATTGTATTGTACTCATTCGTACGCACTCTGTCTTGCTCGCATATGTGTTACTCTCACGGTACTCGACTTTGGTAAGTGTCTTCGCAAGGTAGGACGTAGTAGTGCAGCGACTTTTGCTTTTCAGCGGTAGACAAAATCGGTGAAGCAATAAAAATCGGTGGCACGCAATTCACGATTCGGAAAATATGTTTTAGAAGTTCGAGTGAAATTGTGTCCATTTTATTTACTCGCTCTTTTGCTTCACACATTTCTTTTGCATTTTTCTTTTATCGCGTTATATCTTTAATAAACGACTTTTTTCTTCTGTAGCGCATTTATCGGTGCCAGAGCAATCGCGACGATCGAGTTTGAGTGAAGCATCGGGTATAAGTGGAACATCTACGAGGACATATATCAACGAAGCCTCCACGCTCGTTCTCGAAACTTTGGAGAACGGTATAAAGAAGTAAGTTTTTTTTTCTTTCTCTCTCTCTCTCTCTCTCTCCCCTCTTTCTTTCTCTGTCAAATTCTCTTTTTGTATCGTTAGAATAAAATATAATGTCTTAGAATAAAAGCGTATGTTTCCTTTCATTTCAGGCATTACCTCGTACCTCTTTCCCTCGCGCAGAAAAGTAAATGGAGGAAAAAGGGCACAAAGTTGCATATATTTAACGATCACACGTTTATCGCCAAACACATGGCTGGGTGAGTGATGTGTTTTACGTTTCATAAAAAAGAGTCTTAGAACGTATACCGAATTTGAATATATTTAAACGATATATATTTAAACGAATTTGAAAGAATGATAAAAATGATTCAAATACGAAATGTTTCATTCATTTTTTTTTTTCCAGAGGAACGGTCTGCGAGGTGTGTAAGAGAACTCTCGCGCGAAGACTCGGCAAGCAGGGTTACGAGTGCAGGGACTGTCAGATGAAGTGTCACAAGCACTGTCATGTGAAAGTCGACATAACATGTCCTACGTCTACTATCCAGAGCATCGAGCTGTGAGTATCACAGAAAATCTAAATCAAATCATTTCCGAGCGAGATATTTTTCTCCAAACTCTAACGGAAGCTACAGAGTTTTTATAGAATCGAGATCTCAAAAATGTTTAAAGCGTTTTATTATGATATTATATGTATATATCTGTTATAACTATTTTTATTTATATGCATATCTGTTATCACGATTATGAGTGTGTATATATATGTGCATATCTTGATATTACGAAATATTTCTTAACATTACTTTTCTCTGACCTTTTGTGGCGTAAGGTCCCTACTGCCAGTACTGAGCGAATAGGATAGGTAAGACCCACTGAGAGTTTTGAGAAATGAGTGAATTTGTGTCGCGCATGAAAAAAAATCACGCTTGTAGACCTGATCAGTATATCCGACGTGTCGGATAATCTGTGCTTGCGGATAAGTATTGATCCTGCTTGCTCCTATTTTTTATCCGGTCTTTCGTCCTGTTTGCATATTACTCAGATTGAATTAAGTGGTATTTTTTTCTTTTTTGATATGTTATTGCAGAAGCATGATACCGAATGTATACATATGTAACTATACACGTGTATCGATTAATATCTCTACTTTATTTTTTTTTTCATCTGTCTTTTGGAAAACGATCTAATACGCACTAATGTTTATCATTTTTAGGTCGTGCATCAAAGTTCCACCGCTCGAACGAAGACCATCTATGCTCCTCTGTTCGCGATAGAATTGCGCGTCATACGCGCGATACGTTACACTTCGAAGCGATTTATTTTGTAACATAAACGACAACGACCGTTTAAAACGATAATCTTCATTTATTAAAGTTTCATGTTTCACGTATTAGTTCTTCCATTTTCTCGAGACGAAATTTATAATTTTAATTCACACACTCGTTGATATTTTGCGAATACAGTTGTCTCACAGGAAGAGACGGAAAGTTTGCATTAAAGAATATTCCCGTAACTACATATTTATATCGTTTCCGAAACTCTCTCCTGTCCTGTAATAATCGTGATACAACTCGCGCTTCATCATTTATCGTCAAGTTGCAGGATTAATTTTGTCCGACGAAGGATCGTTGAATCAAACTCGATCGTACTATCTTTTTATTAAAAGAGCCAAAGACGCGATACAATTAAACATTTTGTAGATAATGAACGAATTAGAATGAATTTATCAAATTCCTGTAATTCTCCGTTTTCCGCAGAACGCACACGTGATACAAGATGCTATTGCTGCGTAAAGAAAAACTAATAAGAATAATAATATTAATAAAATACGTAACGCTAATCACGTTAGCAATCATTATAATAGTAATCGTTATAATCACGAGAATATTAAGTTAGCTATATGTATAATTGAAAAACAACTGCAAAAATGCACCAGATTGTTGCGTCTAATTCTACCGAATTAAAATTTATGTTTTCCTTACATGTTTAACATACGTGGATCGTAATTATGTACCTGTATAGTTTTGCCTTAATAGTCATACGTTATCGGAGAACGGCGAGGCTGCCTTATTTTTGTCATCGTATTTATAACGGCAAAGTCACAGACAAGTTAACAAGAATTCTATCGAACGTACATCGATGTAAATAAATACAGATCCAGGTCCACACACAATCCAGATCCATACATACTCGAATACCTAAGCATCTCTCTCTATGCAAATTCAATAATATCAATAATATCAAAAATTTTCTAACAAAAAACCAATTCATATTTCGCTTATTTTCTCCTATAAAAAGATGAAGCTATTAAATTTTTTTGAATATGTTGGGAGTAAGAAAACGCTTAATTATACTTATATATTACTTGCAATGTGCTTTATGTAAAATATCCAATTTACTCAACTTACAATTAGTGCATTTTTGCAAATTTGGATACAATTGCGAAATACTTTTACGATTAAATTGAGACGAAAAAAACGCAAAAAATTGTGGCAAATGTATATTCAAAGTTTTCATCGATTATATATACTTCATTTGATTATATTTTATACGAATTCAATGGATAAAGTCTCTTCTGGATACCAACGCAGGATGCATCGGAGAAACATTAAATCGTTAAGGTAATTTATATATTTAGATATATCTCTCGTTGTAACGAATATTAGTCATGTCCGGAGTACAAAATGCAATCAAAAATGCATGCGAAGAATCAACATTGGATCTAAATACGTAAATCTAGGCATCGATATATAGCGATATATTTGCAAGTAGTAGAAATGACTCTAAAAAGTGACACTAACTTTCCGCCCAAAAGACTATAACGATTAAAGCAATCGTGAGAATATTTCTTTTCGTTTCGCATTTTTCTATGTATATTCTAAATAACGTACCAGCACCTTCAACCATTTTTCTCTGACCACTTTCCATAAGCACAATTAAACTGCTAGAAAACTCCATCGACCAGCTTCGTGATCAGCAAACGAATGGTAGTAGCAAAAAAAAAACGGTGTTACAAAGCATACATGTCGTTCATTAATTTAACACGTGCACGCACTATGCATCGAAATAAAGCGAGAAAATCTTACTGAAAAAAAACAGTAAAGATTGAATAACAAGAGTTCAACTTTTCTCGTAGGCTGTGAAGCATTCTTCTAGCGAATCGAAAGTTATGAAACGCGCGTTTTACGCGTGGGTTTCATTCACAAGTGAATTTGCCTTTCCGGCTTTAAAGATGAAAAGAGAGGTTGTGGATTATATAACTTTATATATAACTGAAAATTATTCATTCAACGATTTAATATATCGAAAGTATATATATATTTGCTGTAATATATTATTTAATTTATTATATTAATTTTCTATTTAATGTATTTTCACAATAGGAAGGAGAGAGAGAAAAAGAGAGAGAAAGAGAGAAAGAGAGAGTGTGAGATAAAATTGATAAAGAACATATGTATATATTTAATAATTACATATATTCTCGATATTGATCGCCATATCTGCTAAAAATTTATTATATTATCAGGAATATATTATATATACGTATTTTGGATATTTCTCTCTTCTAGAAATTTCCCTCTCCATCCTTCAAAATCTGTCTTTTCTTCTTCTGCCTGTGAATCTGTCAGTGATAGATTAGAGACTCACGATCATCGAACAAGCATAATTTTTAGAGCGTTTAAAATTACGCCAGTAACCAGTTTTTGCACGAGTAACTATTCTTTAAAAACACCGCATAGTAGCGTAATCGAAAGTACAATAAAACGATCCTGCGAAGCAATTTATCGTTAAGATAATTAAACGCGACAAATGAACAGTTTTTTCTTCGTACGCTCTGCAACGCGCACATCTCTGTTCGTATCCCCCTTTTTTTTGTTTGCCGAAAAAGATACCGTGAAACGAATTATCGTAATTATTATAACATCGAAACAAATTACGAGGCGTTGGCTGCGCTAAAAAAAAAGTATAAGCGACGACGATTGTGCCTATAATGAATGTTGTTACGTAATAATAATGTTATACACTTTTCACACATATAAAAAGTCTATTTATGAACGGTATTTTCAATTGTTCTGCAAAAGCTTTTTATTCTCGATCCAACATCGGTCGTATATCTCTCTGTATGTACGTATATAATATGATGTAAAGAGACCATGACGATGTCGATTATTATGCATTGCCGATTTATAATAATACATACGCGATGATAGTTGCATATATATATTACTATTAATATATAAAGTATAGCGGAGACGACGAAGAGACGATGATAATGATGTAATGTGTGTAACGTTACAGAAAGTAATATATTGTGATTCTACAACGTTACATCTCTCTAGCCAATCCTTCATTTTTGTTCCATCCAATTTTTCGATACCGATTTTGTCGATATCCTTCATTTATTAAGAGACGATCAATCATAATTAAAACGTTGATACAAAAGCACAAAACTTACTTGATAACTAATAATTATTACGTATAGATACAGAATTCAAAAAAGTAAAAATAAAAGAAATATATTTTTCCTTTTTAAATAAAAATATAAATAAATATGAATCTAAATAAATATAATATAAATACGTATAGATTTCCGAATCAGTAAAAAATGGAACTATTATTCGTCAGATATGAAATTATTATTGATAAAAAATTATGAAGATACTGATGGTTTCCATATTTTACGCAGCTCAGGAATAAACTTTTGCAAAATATTTATATTTAATAAATATATTATTATACTTATTTCAATTAATTTGACAATATGAATGTTTTATTATATTATATTTTATTTTATTCTCTCTCTCTCTCTCTCTCTCTCTCTCTCTCTCTCTCTCTCTCTCTCTCTCTCTCTCTCTTTCTTTCTTTTCCTCGTGTATTGTGTAGCTTAGCGCTCCATTGCTTTGTCGAGACGGAAATTGCTGCACGTGTCAAAAGTGCATGACTTGTTTTCTTCTTTCTTTTGCCGATGTATCATAAACCTCGCGTGTGTAGGTAAATACCGGCGTAATCCGCGATTTTTTGCACCTCTTGGATTATCGCTCGTTAAAGAGAAGCATTTCAATGTGCGAATTGAGGGAGCTTAAGAGATCCGCATAATGAAGCGAGGAATTTAGTAACTTATACGCGAATGTCTTTCGATCTCTATTTTCTCGGGTAACACTTGGCAACACCTTCCTTTTGTTTCTCCACGTGCCACGTGCTCACAACACATGTCAACCACAGACGTGGAAAATCTTTGTCGCTCCAACCCATGAAATTGTATCTCCGCAAAAAAGATACCCTTTCCGCGGTCTATAAATAATAGTTTCACAGATGAAATATAATTTTAATTCTTGAAAAAAAAACAGTGATTTCAATGATACTAAATTTGAATGTAGTAGCTATTTTGCGTCGTGTATCTACTGGGATTAATTAATTATTACAATAATTTTGCGAGATATTTTTGCAAAAAATTTCAATATGTAGAAAGTTTACGTTTTCATAAATTATGTTTGAAATCTGATTTTACAATTTACGCTTATAATATAAATTAAAGTCAAACTTTTCAAGGGTTATACACACACACACACACACACACACACACACACACACACACACACACACACACACACACACACACATACATACATATATATACATATAAAAGATTTCTATTTTTTATATAAGAATTTTCTTTGAAAATGAATTCTTTCTTCTCTAAATATACTTTTAACTTTAAAGTTAACTTTAATTTATATAAATTAAATACGTCACATGTCATGTTCTACATTATATCACAAATTAATAATAGCTTCAATAAGTACGTGTTAGAAATTAGCACACGTTAGAAATTGGTTTCTAATTCTCTTTTGAACTGAAAGTCAAACATCGATTGTATAAATTTTCCAGAAATTCACATTATTGCTGACACGTGCTTATTGAAACCATGATAAGTTTGTGATATAATATAGAACACGACACGTGACGTATTTCCTCATTGCATAGCAATGGTCACGTTTTTCCTTGAAAATTCACTAAAGGTCGATCGTTGCGATCACGTTAAATACCGTGAAAAAAGCGGATTATGTATAGCGGATCATCCAGGCTCATCGTAGGTAAGATTCCATTATACAGTCATTGTAAAAAAAGCCATTGTAAAATCACAAAAGATTTAACTTATTGAAATTTAGAGAGAGAGAGAGAGAGAGAGAGAGAGAGAGAGAGAGAGAGAGAGAGAGAGAGAGAGAGAGAGAGAGAGCTCCTTTGTTTAATTTACGTTTAAGGACAAAAATATATATATTTTTTACTTTATATATATTATATATGTGAGGCAATTTTTCAATCCAAAAATCTTATTTTAAAAATATAAAATAAAAATGTGTCACTCACCGATTGATGCGCAATAACGGAGTTGTTGACTACGTTGATCTGTAAAATACAAATGTAAGATTCAAATTATAGCAGCGTTTAAAATAATTAATATTTCAATAAAATTATTATTATACGTATTTATTATATTCGTTCTTCTAACTCAAATATTTAATAAAATAATTATATATATATATATATTTAAGTTATTCAAATCACAAACAAATAGATGAGAATAGGCGCCATTGGTTTTTCGCAATTAATAATAAATAATTAATTACTCACTCGAAGGTGGCTCCGCCATTGCCCGAATGCCTCCTACACCTCCTTCTCTTCTCAAATTGGCGGGATTGTACTTACAATATATTGCACTTCACTCGCGAAAAATACAATTAATTACAGTTCGCGCGCGAACTGTTTGCGGATGCACTAACGAGATACTTTGCACGATATTCTCAAAATTAAATTTAATTAAGATTCGTCTCTGTACAAAAATCGCATTAAACGTGATTTCATGCGAGACACAGTAATTATCGCATAGTAAAATGACGCGAAAGATATACTTATTGATTAAATGTTTGAAAAATTCGAAAATCAGCAAGTTTAATATCGCGCGATACCACAGGAGTGTAATTAATGAGTTTAATTAAGACGAACGACGCGGAAATGTACACTCGACGTCACGAATACCTTCACGCTTGAAGATAGCTGTATTCAGATCGAATCACAGATGACTATACTACTAGTATAGACATCTGTGGATCGAATTCTTCCCAAAAACAATCATAGACATATAAAATACATAGACAATTTCTATGAAACTGATAATCACGATGCTCGAATATCTAGACGCGACTACGTTCAATCTGAAGGTATCCTGAAACGTAAAGGCTTCAACACCGAATGTATATGTATGTATAATGGAATTTCGATAAACGTGCGCGCAATATATACATAAATAAACAACATATAATTGTCGCGAAATCGATATATTGTTCATTTTACATAAATGAACAAGTCGCGCAAAGTAGTCATGTCACTTCGCTTACGTGAATCGTTAACTTTTCTCGAGAATGAACCGCGCTTAGTATCTCTCGTCACGACCGTGTCTACAGAGATACTGCGACGATACATAGAGCCGCTAACAGCCGAATGTCAAAGAGTCGCCGCATGTAAACAATAGCGCGCGCTAATACGCGACCGCCTTATTATTGTTCGCGCGGCGACACTAGAGGGGGGGAGTAAGCAAGTGTCTGCGCTCGGCGTGGAGAGTGGAGAGCGCAGAGCGCAGATCTATGTGTCGTATTATATTCCTCGATCGACGAAACGCGCGCGATCGCGACGAGTGCTGCGTAATACGAGACATCAAAAGATACCAATCATTCGCTCGATTATTCGGTATAATTACGATTATCAGTTCGTACGACTGATAATTTTAGCGAGAAACGCGTTGCGTAAATGTAACGGCTACTTATATCGTAAGCGTGTATTTCGAAAAATTCGTTTGAAATCCTTCGGGGAAGGATGCGTCATTGTCGAGTTTTTCCCCGCCGTGGTCGCGAATTTCGCGTCGTTCCTCCGTCGTAAAATGTAATAAAGTGCGTATCGAGAAATGTGTGCAAGGTTCTGCGCGAACATCACGTTTAGGTTATTCGTACTCGTGCGATCGTAATTACTTAATGGTGTTTTCGTGAGCGAACGTGCGAAAGGAGCAACGAAGGATGGGATCGAGAGAGAAGGAGTAAGTAGGAGGAAAAGGAGAAGGACCTGTTGCGTATCGTCTCGCGGTGAGTTGAATCATTTTTTATTTTATAATTGCGAGGTAATGCATTTGCGAAAATTACATGTCAGATGAAAAACTGCCAGTCAAGAAGAATGAGTTTTTTTGCTTTTGAAGGTTAGCGGTATATAAAATATCGTATGATAATAGAGAAGTACGACGGTAAAATATTCTGTATTATTTATTCTTATTTAAATTGCTTGATATCTGAAATCGCATTATTTATTTCCGTACCTGTCATATATATGTTAAAAGAAAATTCAAATTGTAAATAAGATAAGAATGTATTATAGATAAATACAATATTTCATAAATTTGTTGCCTCGGAATTGATGAACAGATTAATACAAACATTTAATTTTGAAAAATATATACTGTATATATAAATGTATGTATGTATGTATAATCGTCGTACAATCTTTATTTTTCACGCATACAAGGATGCATGAAAAGTTCATAAGATAGAGCTTGTTATTATTGCATTACATTAAAGATGCATTATTTAAACCTGCATTTGCTGGTTTAGTTAAAATTTAATAATATTTTATTACAATATTTTATACATTATTTTAATATTAAAAATGCTTATATATATAGTCCAATAAAGTGTAATGTAATTGCGTGTGTTTTATTTAAATGTCAAAAATATGTAATATAAGTACTACGATATTTAAAATCTTTTACAATAGTACTCGCGTTTCTCGAAAGTCAAGCGATATAATATATAAATATACGACACAGTTTGTTACTTCCTCCCTCCAGTGTCTCCTCCTCCGGGAGAATGATAACAAGGCGGTTGTATATAATAGCGCGCGCTATTGTTTACGTTTACGCGTATTGTGCCGCGACTTTGACATTCAGGTGTTAGCGGCTCAATGTATCATCGTAGTATCTCTCTGGATAAAACGGTTTGACGAGTCGTCGGTCGTATAATTAAGAGATATTAAACGTGTTCGTTCTCGATACAAATTAACGATTCACGGTTCAAGCGAAGTTACGAGTTACTTCACACCGCGCGGCAGCTAATTCTCTAATTAACGATTCAGAAAAAAAATAATTTACTAAGAATCATAGGAGGGAATGACTCGCTATAGTCTGAAATATGACGATTATATATGTATATATATTCTACATTATAGAGAAAAAATGATTTGTCAAAAGGGGCCTGGAAGAGAGTTTCTCTCTTCTAGAAATATTTCTCTCGCTCGAAATATTTGCGCATATATTTAAATGTATGTTTCGTGAAAAATTCGTGACCGTCTGTCTTGCATTTCATGCATCAAAACATTTTTGAAAAGATTTCTTTTATTTTTTATTTTATATAAAGAAATTGATATGTTTTTCTTTATACAGAGGAATTGTATATAATAATTATGAAAGATAGCATAGTAAAATGAATATCTTTATTAGTATACATTTGCGTCAAAATGTAGCCGACAATTTTCTTACATACATACATGTAATGTGTATATTACACAAACACATTACAGATAAATTTTCTCTCCTTTGTGTTCTTTTTTAAAAGAAATTAAATATTAATGTATTGCATTATTATTTCTACGATATCAATTATCGAACCTTGACGAGCAAGCGTTGAGTTATAGACAATGAAAGATCGAAAACAATTATTTAAAGGAAAAAAATATTTCTGATTTCTTTGTTGATTGATTTACTTCTCATAAATTAAGATGAATAAATCTACCATATAACAAAAAGCAAACAGTCGAACTGTTATATGTAACTGATTCTAAAAAAAAGGTACACGTCCCTCTCGGACTATATCATGTTTCAAAGATTTAGAAAGTAAATCTAATCGATTTAACCCTCGACCTTTTAATCGTGATGAGGATCAAAAAAAAGATCTCGAATTCGCTCGTGTCTAATCAAGTGTACGTCAAACGAGCGTGTTAAAGACGCCTGTTAAGAATTTTCTTAAAGTGCTTTTAAAGGGTAAGATGGCGTGTCGCTTGACATTTTGTCAGAAGTTTAATGCACGCAGTCACGCACGTTTCACACACACATATACGCTCGTCATGATTCATGATGCACATCGTTGATGACGCATGCAATCCGATCCGGCAGCATCCAAAATTTTTACCTGCATTCAGAATGCGGCAAAGAGATGGGTGAGGGGAGGGGTGGCTTTATGCATCTCCGAGGCGGATGGAAGAAGAACGGGGATGAACTGGGGGGGGGGGGGGAGAGAGGGGGATGCGATAGGGTCGTCCAGTGTCATTCGTCGGTCGACCCAATTGCAGGTCAAAGTTCTAGTTTTCCGCCGGGCGTGCATGGAACGAGAGAGAACTGGTTCGTCGCTATGACAACGTGACGTAACGATCGCGTCATCAACGGGATGAAACTGGGAGGGTCGACGACCCTCTGGTTTCAGTCAGCGTTTCGTTCTGGCCAGCCGGCTAGACGCGACACCCCCTGACGGGGTGAATGGGGGACGCGATGTCTCTTTCTCTCTTTCTCTCTCTCTCTCTCTCTCTCTCTCTCTCTCTCTCTCTCTCTCTCTCTCTCTCTCTCTCTCTCTCTCTCTCTCTCGCCATTGTACTGGATACATCGACTTGAGCCCGGCATCCTTGTCGTGACGTTGGCGGAACGTATTCATCGGCCGTGATATAAGCCTCGTTTGTATCTTTTATTAGATGCGACCGAAATCTTAGGTTTATTTTCGTCAAATTGCAGACAGTCAACGATTAAAGATTGGACCAGAGATGTGTAGATACGGAGCGCGATGATTTATAGAATTAAATCCTCCGCAGAGTAAAACCTCTCTCTCTTTTCTCGTACAAAGAAAAGTCTCGTTTTCGAAAAATTTTGAAAATTAAAGCGATAATTTTTCTTTCCTCTTTTCTTCAAAAGAAGAAAAAATTACAATCCCCGAAAAAAAAGAAAAGAAGGATCAGGCAATTGATAATAATCGCGCGAAACTATTAACATTTACGTGTAAAAAAAAAAAATTGAGGCGCCGGTGAGATGATGTCCGCGGAACGGAGAACGGCAGGTCGACGCTGGGATACCTGACGCGATTACCTGACGCACGTACGTATATAAGGGATGATATTCGGGATCGACCGCGATAAAGGGTCGAAGGCTACGGGATTAAGCACCTGATCGAGTTCGTTCCGCACTGCGCGGCGGAATTGCCGTGGCGACCGGAACTGGGACGCGTTGTCAGTGGCCTTCTCAATGACGTGAATGACGTCACTACGCCAATGGGAAAACTGGGCCAAAGACATAGCGTAGGGGAAAGAGGAAGCGAAGGATCGGACGTGTTGTCCGACGTGGAGTCCGCGTCGGAAGCTGCATCTATTTCGAGGAAACTATTTCCGCGCGTTTTACGTGACCGATGGACGTTTTAGCCAACAGAAGTGATTCTAATATCCCGTGTAGAGGACCAATAGAGTATTCTTGAGTATTTTTTTTTTCTTTAAAAGAATAATAGAGGAACAATAGAAGATTTCGGGATCTTTAAGATATTACAATTCAAACCGAGAAATACTTTGAGATACTATGATTTAAACAGATTGATTATCATTATCAAAATAAATGTTAAAGTTTGATTATTTTGCTTAGCATTTTTCCACTCGTAATACAATAATAATGTTAGGTTGAGTTTGACGATGATAATGCAATCCCGTTTTATTGAATCTGTCCGTAAGCATCCGACAGGGAAAAAGTTTAAAAATAAGCTTATTGTTATTTTCAAGTAAAATTCATTTCAAGATGGATAAAGAAGTTTTCACGGTGGCATTACAAGATATCAGCATCGGCAAAAGTTATACGCATAATCGATATCCACACAGAAAAAAGATGATAAAAGAAAATTAAACAAAAGATTAAAATTTCAATTAATTTCTTAACTTGGAATGAATGGTAATCGGAAGAATCTTGATTAAAATCTGGAAATAAGTTACCACATTACAGAAAACATGTGAGTTATTTTTAAATGACAAAGAAAGATAGACAATGACAGAGAGGGAAAGAGAGGGAAAGAGTTAGCGGGGGAATCATTGAATGAACTATGATATTTCATGGCACTGGAGCGTACCGATTTGCCTTGTCGAAGACTCGTGAATGGGGCTACCGCGCACATCTGACGTCACATAGAGGTGCAAACCCCTGTAACTAGGTCAGTCCTTAGTTCTGTCATGGCCATGGATAAAAACACATACTGTGTCTGCGGCAAACGTATCTGCGCTCTCTCTCTTCTCTCTCTCTCTCTCTCTCTCTCTCTCTCTCTCTCTCTCTCTCTCTCTCTCTCTCTCTCTTCCTCCCTCTTTCTCGTTTTGTCTTCTTCCAAGAAATATCGTCTATCGTTGGACATGTCACGTACAACCCTCAGAATTCTGACAGACGCGTTTAGGTTACTATTGACGCATTCCGCGTATCCTTCGGAAAGGATGACCTTCTATTGAGAATATGAATGAAGGATAGCGAAATGATTCCAATTTAACGATGCTCTTATATAAAATAATACTCGCACTTTTTAATATTTTCCTGGACTCTATGAGATTTTTTGTACGAGCGTCTTATGTCGTAAAAAAATAATATATAGTCGTGTAAAAATTGTAAGGTTGAGTATATCATTCTTCAAGTGAGATTTTTGCGTTTTGTTACTTTAATTGTATTATTTCTACTCTTTCCAACCTAGTTTTGATGATATTTAGCATTTCAACTTTCTAATAATACAATGATTATTTTTAATGAATTTTTATACATTTAATAATAATGGGGAATAAAGGAAAATTTTTTGTAGTAGTACTTAAAAAGTCTATTCATAAATTATAAGTATTCTAATTTTGGAAGTAACATTTTGAATCATGCGCAAGGGCGTCCGCAGGATTTTTTCTAGGGAGAGGGCAGGGCATGATTCAAAATGTTACTTCCAGAATTAGAATACTTGTAATTTGAAATTTATATCTTTTAGTAAAAGCTTTCTCATCGCGACAAAGTAGGTGTATGTCGAGAAAGGTTTTCTTTGCATTTTTATTTTTTTTATTTTTATTTATTTTTTGTTTTTGCTAAATCCAGGGGAGGGACAAATGCCCCCTTCTCCCCCCCCCCCTCCTGTGGACGCCTATGTATATGCGTGTGTGTATGTGTGTATGTGCGTAAAAAGCAAAATAAAACAAATTTAAAAGATTTAACTCACAATTTTGAAGGCTATCTCAAGGAAAAAGAATTGTTAGAGATAATATCATGGTAAAGAGAGATAAATATACTGCTAAAAAAAATTAGAGTATAGAAAATATTTGCCGAAAATTGGCCTTTGACTGCCGATCACTTCGCGAAAAATTATCATAGACGAATGATTTTTTTTCAAAATGAAGCTTGAAGTCTCTACTATAAGAATGTGTTTCTATTTTTTGCATGCAATGCACTCTTACCCCTGTAACCCCTGAAATCTGAGGGCATGTTTGGCATACTGAAAATTGCAAAGTTGGACGGAATGCACGGACGTGGAAAAATTTTTTTCGTGGACGCCGTTTGCATTGTCATAAAGTTCAAATCTTTCATTTCAATTTGAAAAAAAAGCGAAGTCGCTACGATTTTTTTCCGCAAAGTTACAGCCCTTCAAAGGACGATGAGTAAAGTAACCTGATTTTGGCCCTGGCGATGGAACCTTTCTTATGCATGTTTTCTTATATTTTTTGATGTGCTGAATCATCATCAAACGTTTGATAATGATTCAGCACATAAAAAAATATAAGAAAACATGCATAAGAAAGGTTCCATCGCCAGGGCCAAAATTAGGTTACTTTACCCATCGTCCTTTGAAGGGCTGTAACTTTGCGAAAAAAATCGTAGTGACTTTGCTTTTTTTTTCAAATTGAAGTGGAAGATTTGAACTTTATGACGATGCAAACGACGTCCACGAAAAAAATTTTTCCACGTCCGTGTATTCCGTCAAACTTTGCAATTTTCAGTATGCCAAACATGCCCTCAGATTTCAGGGGTTACAGGAGTAAGGGTGCATCGCATACGAAAAATAGAAACACATTCTTAAAGTAGAGACTTCAAGCTTCATTTTGAAAAAAATCATTCGTCTACGATAATTTTTCGCGAAGTGATCGGCAGTCAAAGTTGGCCAATTTTCGGCAAATATTTTCTATGCCATAATCTTTTTGAGCAGTGTATATTGCAGATATCCTTGAACTTCATAATTCTACATTCTTGTTTATTTCTTAATTAATTATGTCGCGATTCGGCGAAGGAAAAGAAGGAACAACGATTTTAGAATGAAAAACGTTTATTTGAATCATAAATTATATCGACATAGACAAAACGACATATACAAAACATTCAGTCCTGAGTATGATTGATCTTCACTTCATTTTTTTGTTAGCGACACTCGCACGGCGATTATTCTGTACGATTGCATCCATCGTACTTAACATATATGTAATGACGGTCCGACTGTGGCGGATATGGTTTTATCTTTTTTGCCTCTCTCGCACTTTCGCTAATTGATAATACCTAATCACGTATAGTCACATATGGGAAGGATCTACAAGGCACTAGAAATGAATCGCACAGTTTTTTTTTTTATACGGAAATTCTCGCAGACTTCGGCGTATTCTCTCTTTCTCTCTCTCCCTCTCTCCTCGCAAATAGCGTAATTTTTCGGTTCTTTTTTTTTTCCTTTTTTGATATTAAATTTCTTTTTTATTTTGAGATTAGTATGAGACCGCCGGGGTCGTAGAAGATTTCCTTGACGCACAGTCATACGTTTCAGTTATTGATTGTGAACAGCAATAATTATACGTAGAATTGATTACATCAGCCAATTAGTTAGATTAGCCCTACGCTGCATAATCATTTACGTAACGATAATCACGGAAAAAAACAATCATGATCGATATTAACAAGGCATTGTATATATACATATATTTTCGATTTTAAGAGGAGATAATCCCCAATTATTTTTAGCAAAATTAAACTTGAAATCGAAAAGTAATCTATGTATGTAAAAATAATAAATTCTATAAATTTAAACATTAATGTTTCGAATTTTTATATGTATTTAACAATATTTCGGATTCTCAAAGATCTGAGTAGACAGATCTAACAAGTGATCGAAGTCAACTCTTTGCTCGTTAATACCGTTGAAAGTTATGCATTGTCTTGGAAAACAGCGAATCAATGGTCTCGCTTATGATTTTCCGCGCAGGATACAGTGCAGATCCGTCGATTCTAATTTTTATACGATATATGAATGCACATATTCTCATAGATATTTACAAAGATAATACTGATATTCGTTCTTTAATACTATACTATATGAATGACCGATTTCTTTTTTGCAGAGTCGGAATAGAACACACGCGACTAAAACGTCCTATAACCGATATTTTTATTGCGCAAGAGTTGTTTTCTCTATGTAGGACGATAATTCGCGCAGCTATCTTATGAGATGTTAAGGACAGTTTCCTTATTTTTGGTCTGAAATAATGTCTTGAGACACCAATCTTAGTTTCTTAATTATTTATAATTACTCAATATATACATGAGCAATTCCACATCAAATCGGACAAAAATCGACCTTTTTTTGATCTCGTATTTTTTTGATCTCGTATTTTTTAAATCGAACGTAACTTTTTTCACGTGAAATATACATAAAATATGTATCTTCTTATTTTATGTATATTTCAAGTGAAAAAAGTTTCGATCGATTTAAAAAATACGTGGTCATTTCTTGTCCGATTTGACGTGGAATTGCCCATATAAACGTTTGCTATTAATTAGGTATTTTATTTTAAATGGAATTTGATGTATTATTAGTAAAAAATATGACGTAGAATAAATTATTTTTGAAACAACGAAAGAATCTGTTTTAGAAATTCTTTAAGGAATCTATCCTTAAAAAATATTTATGCACAAATTTATTCGAAACTAGTTTGATATCAGAGAGATTTATTTATGATATATACGCGACGATATAATTGACTTCTATCGCGCGACTAACGGACCGCGTCTCTTAGTGCCGATTAAAAGTAGTAACGTGTTATCACGTGTCGATGGCGATGGATAAACGAAACGGGAAGTACAAATCGAGGAATAATCGAGGAATCATTCACTCGATCTTCGAGTGTGTATGTACCACCCTCGCCGCAATATTCAATTGAAGTCCCTTAAAGACCCGTTAGAATGCACCTGAGAGTCGTGTCTTGTCGCGTATCAAATAATTTAATATCTTTTTACGATATTTCTCTTAGTAATTTTATCATCGCTATTGTTATTATTATATTGTAACTTCTCGCATTTTTCGTTAAAGAGTCATTCGTCTCGAAGCAATTTCCGAGTAAACTATTTTAATGCAAGTTACAATAAAGATAAGTAGCATAAGATTAGTGAAATCCTACATAGTTTTGCTGATAAATGATGGATTAATGTACATTAAATCTATCAGTCTGCATATTCGTACGCTAAATATCCTCCATACGCTCAGTCAGAGAAAACATTAGTCCGACTCGAGATAGATATCGTTAGTTAAAATGTGACTGTAATTATGTGTGCATATACATACGAGAAGTATCTTGGCTTTAAACACCCTACGACACTTGATACAGCAAAGATTTCAGTAAAAAGATGTTGCAAAAGTATTAGAAAGTGTCGCGCAGACGATCCTGAATACATGGAGATTCGTCTCGTTCTCTCTGTGATTTTTCGGAACCAACAATTCGGACAATCAACAGAGTTGGATGTTCATACGTTATGCTCTATGTTTATTACTTCCGTGGTTCGATAATAATTTTACGCTCCTCGTAGATCGAGAATCATCTGCGCTCTTAATATATTTATTTAATTCAATTATCCCTTCCCTTGAATTTGACGTTTTTTTTTTCTTTCTTCTCTGTCTCGACGACCGACCGATCTGAGCGAGTCCGGCATTACGCTTGACTTATACTACTTGAGAACATAAGTATCTGATCGGAGAGAATGTTTCGCTTTGCATACGTCGAGAATTGAGTAAAATAACTGTCGGCGAGAAGGATATGTCATCGCGAATCATTGACGATCCAAACGCGACAATCGATCGCGCATATATTATCCTTAATCCCCCGCACGAATCCCCGCATTTCCCCGGCAGAGTGTCTTTTGGTCCTGCGGTACAATATCTCTCCTAGTTCGCCTCGATCTATCGATAGAGCTCGATCAGATCCTAGCAGGAGCAAGTCCGTATCATCTGCTACTGAAGACCCGAATTTCGGGGGACCCTCTGAGTCGGTAGACCGGAAAGTCCGCGGACGTACATGTAGGATACCGGACTGCGCAGGATTCTCTTGGGGCTCTTCTTGACATGCTTCTTCTCCTTGTTATTCTCCCATTTGGACGAGGTGATCTTCAGACTATCGAACGCTCGGCGCAGAGTCTCCGCTGTGGAAGGCCTCTTGAGGGAATCGCTGTCGCTGCTGCTGTGCGCGTCCGAGGGACTGGACGAGTAGGACGAGGGCGAGACACCGTCGAGGGATAGACTCTTGACGTCATTGAAGGGACTCCAAGTGCGTTCCGACGATCTCTGCACGCTGCTACTGAGCCGCTCCTGGGATCGCGTCGGTCGTTCCCGCAGTCGTTCTAAGTAGCAGTGCGTTCTCGGAGATCGGCTGGACTTGCACAGGCGTTCGCTGCTGCTGGAACGCGATAGGCGTTTGCTGCTTCCGGTGCTACCGTTGCTGCTGCAGCCGCTGTCGGTGCTGCACTCGTCGTCGCCGATCTCGCCCACGGACGTTCTACCTCGATGATGATGATGATGATGGTGATGATAATGATGCCGATGATGATGCTGAGGTGATCGACGATCGCTTAGATCGGTCAGTTGCGTGGAGTCCTCCATGTGGTTGGACATTTGTCCTGTCACTTGAAATGACACTCTTCCACGTGTGAGAGATTTCGCAATATCCGAGATAATTAATCAGATGCAGGTTATCGCTTGGTTATTATCCTCATTCGAGTCGTGATTTCAGACACAGAGAGAAACACTTGTTACACATGTTATGAATTAGACGCTAGACGAGTCTAATTTATTCACTGTATATATTTATCTTTCGTATTTGTTCGATCGATCGCTTGATTTCTGGATCCCTTCTTCCTCGGTAAGACGCTTGTCTACCTTGAAATTACGAGATCGAACTGAACTCGATGCACCAGACGCGCGGTCTTTTATACCGTCGCAGGTGAAACGCGGGAACGCGCGCATGCTTCGCCGTCCACGTGAGAGTACGTGTGCTGCTGGAGGAGTGCCGAGAGGGTGTAGGAAGCTGTGGGGTTGGTTGCAACTGCACGGACGCAATTGAAACGAGACATCGCTACGACAAAAGACTTCGATTCGAAGAATAAACATCACGTTTACAAGGAAACAATAACGATAAACGTGACTCGTATAATTCCAGATATCTGATCTTTCACGATGATCTTTCACGATTCAATTTGAACGATATAATAAAAAAAAAAAAATGACACCATTTATCTTACAATTAGTGGATTTGCTTCAAACATATAATTTGTTAGTAGACACTTTACATATCATAAATTTTTAGAGGAATTATAAGAGAATTTTTAAAAAGATATATATAATTTAGGAAAAATTTATATATATTATAATATCACATTTATTATTTATTAATTGAATAAATTTTTCCGGTTTGCGAGTTTCATGAATCGTCCATGAATTCACTCTTTTGGTGCTGTTATCTATCACTCGTTATAATTACATCGTATGATCGCGCGATTTTTGATATTTCATCTCGCAGAATTTTGATTATGTGTCGAATACAATCATGACGAGATAATGGCCTGTAACCGATGTTTAGAAATATGATTTTAATTTGATACTCTTGGGATGCTGCTTCTTTCCTCCTCTTTCTTTCTCTCCCTTCCCCCCTCTCTCTTTTTCCGTTCACGGTATAGATCTTGGAAACTTATGCCGCGGTTATTGAACTTACCCTACCGATCGATGTCAAGGGGTGGATATACGCGAGAGACTGTACTTTGGAAAATCAATACGTGCAGTGCCAATTATTCAGCAGCCAAAAACATTTGCATCGTCAGCATCAAAAGAATCGCCGAGAGAAACTGGTCCTGACTATTATATATTATTCTGATTCGCATTCGCAGTTCATGAATACGATGATCATAATTTTCAATTGTCGTAATAAGATGGATGACCGTTTGACAAAAAAATCGGTAGATAATTTAACCGTTTTTTTTCTCAAATATCTTAATATATATAATTTTTCCATTATATTCATTTATCTTTCGAATATATCGAATATAATAGTTACAGTCTCTCCGAACATTTATATGTGCATTAACTACTATACATATACGAAACTAACAATAAGATGTATATAAAATATTCCGCACAAATTAATCAATTATATGATAAGTAGAAATGTCACGAATTAACTTTTATATTCTTCGGCGTGTAGAAATTGCAATTCTCCTCCAAGAATAATTTTTATGCTTTAAAATTCTTAATGCACGCGCTCAAGTTTTTTGACCGAGATACGGTGAATTGTACGTGTAATTAGCTGAGAGTTTTGATCTAAATCTGACGTATTTGTGTCATCGAAATTTTTATAATTACATGTGCTGAAATCGGGACAAATAGTCGTAAAATAATTGCAGGGTACAATAATAGCCGATGATTGTGCTAATAATCTCGATATCTAAATTACACGTAATCAGAGCCAGCTAATATTCTGATGCTGCATTAATTTAATTTATATGGACGGAAACGTGCAGCGGCGTGCGTGCGTGCGTGCGTGCGCGCGTGTGTATATGTTTGTGTGTGTGTGTGTGTGTGTAATAATTATAAAATCGATATTTTTCCACTATTACCATCGCATTCGCGCGGAAAATAAATAACGCGAAAAAGGATTATTTCCCGTTTCTTTTTACCATTGCCATATCAGTTTTGTTAATATACAATATTATGGTAGTTTAGATAAAATACCTGTATAGCGTATAGTAAAAGAGAACAACCGGGAGAGCGTTCAGATATTTGCAGTTAATTAAAAATTTTTCCGCTTATCGCAATAAATACTCTCTTCTCTCCCATTTAATTTAATTTTATATAAAATACACTTTTATGAAAGTATTCCTTTGTTTTTCAATATGACGAAAATCACTTGAAATTGCAACCATCGATTTTAGAATAATTAGAATAGACGGAGCGGTATACAAGGGAAAGTTGAGATTAAGGGGGGAGTACAGACACTTTGGTCCATTCGGTTTGACTCGGTATTATTCGGCTCACAGCTATTTGTTCCTCTAATATATATGAAGATGCGTGTCATAATTTAACAGTTACACACACACACACACACACACACACACACACACACACACACATCGCGAACGACAAATAGCGAATGACATTGAGACAAATCAAATGGCCCGATATGAGACCCTGTAGAGTCCCTCTTTCCCTCTAATATCAACCCTTGTCCTAATTGGTATTGTATTACCTCTATATACTTTTTTAAAAAGCAATAGTTAAAACGTTAAAAGAGGTATTTTTAGAAATATCTGAAGGATAGATACGAAATTTATCTGGAAATCTGAGGAAACTGATCATTATCGGGTTACGTGATATTTAATGGTAGCTGGAAGGAGGGGCAATTTATATAATAGAGCACATGGACGCAACGTGATTTCCCCCACTTTTTACAAACTACAAAAGTATTGTTGTATTATCATGTGTACTTAAAATACCCTAATTATGCGTTTACATTGTTTTACGTATCCAGATAAAATTGCTTCTAATTTTATTTCCACAAGTTCTATTTCGAGAATAAGCTCGAATTAACGCTAACGGTATAAGACAATAATTGGATGAGAAAATTCATGGGATAAATTGATGATATCATTATGAGAGCTTTTTGCGAATATACATTTCGATCATTACTAAATTCTTTATCTACGAAATCAATGACGCACTCGGGAGTTGCATACATCATCATAATTCATAAATAAATTAGATATCATTGTAATTAAATCTGGGATTAAAATTTTTCATTAATACACTGAAATCCTCAAAAGTATTTTATTTTTATAAATAAATTGATTTTGCTCTTTCTGTCTTTCTGTTTGCTAGAGTGTAAATATAACTTTCGTTGCGTTATTTATAGTTAAATCATTCATTCAGTTAAATCATTAAAAAATAATAATTATATAGCACAATAAAATCCATATGCGTTTCTTGCGTTACAAATTTTTTATATATCTCCCTAATATATCTTTTTTAATTTATTTTTCTATAAAAGTGAGCAATTTGTTGTTGCAATCTATTGTTGCAAATAGATTGATGCGAATTTGGGATCAATTTGAACACTCTTATTATATAGATATATCTTTTTAATCTTGTTTTATTCTTTTCGTTCCAACTCTACGTAAAATCAGGAAATCTTAACATCCTTGATTTAGAATTTCTTCCACTTATATTTTTATTTATGATCTTACTTAAAAGTACTATTTCTTCTCAAAATTTCGAGTATATTGTAGAGCTAATTAATCAATCCGTTAAGCGATAAAATGATCATATCGATATATCGCATTGTTTTCTCCGGCGCGAAACAGAAAGTGGGCGTAGGACCAGAATACGCACCGAATCGCGCGTATTGTTGTAATCCGGTTACGTGTATACTCATCTCGCATTTACGTAAACGATTAACTTACTATTAATATTACTATTAATCTCTTGCCTTACAATTTTTCACATCAGTGCACGCTAGCGTCCGCTAGATAAGCGTCTTGTCTTCCGTTCTGTCTACCTATGCCATTTGATCAAATTCAATATATATAGTTACAAAAAAGGGAATTAAGTAGTAGTATCATATAGAAATTTGAAGAACGCGCGATAGTTGAATGTAGCGCTCATACCAACCACGAGTCACGTGTTTCTCGGTTTTTGTATGTAATCTGTAACACGTGTCCATTCATTATCGCCGGGCAAGAGATTAATATTATTGTCGATGGTTTGCATAACTGCGCACAGATTGCAATGATAAAAATTCAGCCGATAACGCATGTCGTACAATGCCAATCGCGAATGCACGTAAATAAACGCTCACACAAAGCTCACTTTTTCCAATCGATCGCTCTCGTTGCCTTTCCTCTCGAAAAATAGCGGTCGACTCAGCGATTCTCTCCCTTTTTCTTTCTTTCTACCCTTTCACTCACGCGTTAATTAATTAATTGAGGTTGGATAGACATTGAATAGTTACACAAGTTAGTGTATTTGCACGTCAAAGATATTTAATGAGATTTATTTTCGATGTTAATTACGTTCGAAAAATTGCATGGCTTAACAGCAAACAGCTGCAGAAATCCAAGATTCCAACTCTATCATAGGACAAGGTTACATAAAAAGTTTTTTTATAATTGTTTAAAAACTTTAATTGGTTTTTTTATAATTTGATAATTGTTTAAAAACAGATCATTATTGAATATTTGAGTGTGATTATATCAATGAGAATTGTGAACGTGGATTAGATAATTGGAGACTTTAAATTTCATTAATCTCTCGACACATCGATATTCTACGTGTCATGTAGAATTTCGCATGTTTATTATTTATCATTGATTTTTTTATTTTAAATCCTATGCGCGTAAAATCCCAAAAATTTCTTGGTACAATTTACAGTCGTTACAGGTGCGCTCTGATATACAAATCATCGACGATAATTTAAAATAAAATTTGCCTTTGCAGCTGCTATGATGCAACGGATCGATACAACAGAACATGATAACGTGATATAATATCGCATATATATATTATCCGAGAGCTTACAATAGACATCTAATTATGTGAAAGGTGCTCATATATCGGGAATACCACATATTGCCTGCATAATTACATGTTATGTGTGTCAGATTTGAACAACTGGATATAATGTAACGTAACGCAATATAAATATAACAGAATCAACACATTTATGCACCCATAATGATGAAAATAACGCGCAAATTTATATGGATTATTTTCTGCAATAATTTACGTGACTTTATACATTATACAAAAGATATTCTCTTTAAGGATTTATAGAAATGTGTTTAAGATATCTTTTTACTATAATAATGCTTTTTATAATGGCCAAATTTTATGATTACATATATATATAAGGAGGGATATAATTAATCGAAACGTTCCACATTTTTCTAACTTATACAGAACATCTGTAATTGCATCTTTGATGTCAAATTTCTGTATTTGCCTGTGAATGTGTTTGCTTTAAATAAATATACGATAAATTCTTTTCGATCATTAAAATTTTTTTTTATCCGCAATAACGAAGCAACGCTTTGTCGTCAATTAGTTATTCGAATTGTTTGTCATAAAATCCAATTATTAAATTTTCAGCTTTGTTAACGGCTTAACTACTCTATCTTGCGTATGGCATTTGCTTTAATCTTGTTACACAATATGTCACATGTGAAACGAGAAAATTACTGCAGTTCCAGCTTGGAGTAAACAAACATTTTTCTTCACATAAATAAGATATCAGTTACACAATATATGTGAAAAAAATAAGTTGAATAAAATAAATAATCCGTATCCATAATTTCCTTAAAATTAATTTTATACATATGGCACATAACATCTAAATTAAATTTTACACAAATACAGTTTATATACAATATATATTCCATTTTATATACTTTATATATATTTAAATATAGATTTTATAAGAAAATAAAATTTTATATAAAAAACTTTTTCCAGTTTCTTTTTGCTTTAAACGTTCTCTATGTCTATCTCTCTCTTAAAGTTCAAGATTGTTTCAATCAGAACGGAGCACTCTGTGTTTGTTTTAATTTATCGAAGAAAATCGCGGATATGAAATTATGCGAATCTGAAATTGCGCAATTTTCGAGTGATTTCTGATTAGCATCATGCATTGCATATTTGCATTCACGATTACTATCGTGAAAAATGCTTGTCACATATAAATAGGATGACTGAAGCGATTGTTCAGGTTGTGTGGTGTGATTTATGGCAAAATAACTTGACGTAACAGCCTTTGTGACAAATTATTAATAACAAAATAATAGGAGGAGGATTACCTTGCACCAATTAGCAGTAATTGTTCCTCCCAACGCATTACATGCGGATCATTTAATCGATACTTTTTTTTCTCTGAATGTTTTTAATTTATTGAGACATTGGACGAAATATCGAGAATTTTCTTCATTTTAATGCAAAATTGCCCCCAATAGTATATTTTCATTCCATTCTACAGTATCTAATAAATTTTCCTTAGTCATGCGATTTAAAATTCCGCCGAACGGTTTTGAAAATTATTTTTGACGCGAGAGAGTAGCTCGCACATTTCGACCGAGATTCCTCAGAGAGATCGGTTGCGCGAAATTATATACGAAACGCCTGATTACAAATCCACCAAGTGCGTCCTGTTACATAAACGAGATTTCGACGCATATCCTTGTGCATCCTTGATCGAGTTCCTCCACATTAGTATGCACGAAAACGAGAGGACGCAGCTTGAATAGAGAAATAATATATTTTGTCTCTTTTTATGTATATCTAAACAATGTAACTCAAGTTGCATCATTTAAGAACGATATAAAGTTCGAAATAAATTTCTTTGCCCAATTTATTAATTTATCATTGCGTTTATATCATGTTCACACTCGATATAGTACTCTAGAGAATCCTCGACGACTTTATTCTGGTCTATCTGACTCCATCCCACATGGGAGTTGTCTTAAAAGACTGCTCGAAATAATACATTGATGTAACGAGTCCGTTTATTATGTGTTTGCTTGCACGTCATCGATGATTCTTTCAAGATACGTATGCATTGTCTATTCAACCTACATCTTCCTGATGTTATATTGAATGAAATGATTGAGTGAAAGAATAACATTTGCATCGCATACCTGCAGATGAAACATAAATATTTCATTTTACTCGAATAATTTTATAAAAAAATCTGCGCCTAAAAGCTTGCATATGTAAACTCAAAAATTTGTTTTGAGATCAAGCCGAGTTCAATAAATGTGGATGCTGAACACACGAGACGGAAATGTAAATCTCAATATATTTCGTCTAAATAATAGCGAAGAAGGATGGGGGATATGATTGAGAGGAAAAAAGAAACGCATAGAGAGAGAATTTGCTTTTAAGCGACTTTATTGATTCTGAATCTTGGATGCAAATGGGAAATTATCCGAACGGGGGGGAGGTGAAAAGAGAATGAGAAGAGGGGTGAATCGCGGGACGATTTTACGAGGAGATGTGACGGGCGATTTTCGATTTTCGATTAACTTGTTTGTGTATAATATCCATGGAGATCGGTCCTTGGTCTCTGCGCGTTGCCTGGGTCCTCCGATTAGGCCACATAAACTACGCATAGCTCTTACAAGGCGTACGGCAAGGCCGCGTAGCTCTTATAAGCGTACGGCAAGGCCGGGATCGCCGAGTACGCGCTGTATGCCGGGAGGCTGTACTGGCTGTAGGCGCTGTAAGTCAACGGTGCGGAAACGATGGGAGCGCTGTAAGATGTCACAAGAGGGGCGCCGATGATCGCTCCGGGTGCGGGTGCGGGTGCGGGTGCGGGTGCCGGTGCGGGCGCGGGCGCAGCCGCGGCGAATGCCAGGAAGGCGATTAAGCACAACTGCAACAATGACACCTCGATGTAACATCAATGCTATTTACGCGATGATAATGATAATTTTTTTCTTGCCTTTGTGCGATATAAAATCTTAATATCCTTTGTTTTATAGGAAATATATGTAAATACACACGCACAAATCTTTCTCTGTACAATACTTCAGATTTGCAATTTTTTAATTTAATTTTTAATTTAATATTATATTCAATTTGTGTCGAAATTTTATGAAATCTTATGAAATCCTTTTTTGTATATTCCTCTTTTAGGACGTTTATAAATAATTGACACGGAGAATTCGTAGAATACTTTTAGAAGAAATTTAACATCTCTCTCAATGGCGAAAGATGGTAAATATATTTTTACGCGAATCACGAATGTACAAAAACGAGAATTGTTTGTGCGCCGTGTTATATAAATAAAAATTAAAAACATGCAAATCCTAAGCGAGTATAAATGGGATTTCCGCGAGATTACTCTCGCGTTTTCCAATCGCTAGATTGGAAAATACGTTCAGTTAAACAACGCGACGATTATATAGAGATTCGTAAACGTACCGTCTAAAAACAGGTGTCAGCGAATACGTACGTATACCCGATATTCCCGATATTCCCGATATTGACAAAGACAGAGGTCGGCGAGACGCGGATGGAGATAAAGACCTCCCTCTTGATCTCGGTAAAAAATCTCAATTGACTTACCAGTTTGAACATCTTGGAGAGCTCGTGTGTCTGTCTGGTTTGCAGTCACAGTACGATAATACTCCAAAATACGACGTACCGCGTCTTATATAGGAGTAAGGAATCCCTGCCGGACATACCGCGAATCTCCTTACCTCCAACCTCCCTTCCCCGATCCCTCTTTTGCACCTTCTTAAGCGCACCTTTGGGGAGGGCGTCGCCTTGTCTCAAGCGGAAAACGAACGCGCACGTTCTTAGGTCGCGATTTCTTCTCTTTTCCCGTTTCTTTCTTCATGCGATCGCCGCCGACCAATGCGAGCTTTGTTGCGCGACCGTGCATTAACACAGGGTAGGGGAGGACGTGATGATCCTTCAAGGTCGCTCGCATGATGGCCAGGCGTGGTCGGACTACTCTCCTTTTCTGTCTCATATACGAACGCGAGTACACGGTTGTAAAAGTTTCTCGACAAGTAAACCTGTTATATTGCACGCGGAAAGCGTGCCTAAGAAAATAAATGTACCTAGCTAACTTCGTAAAATGATCATCGGGCAATCTCCGCATTTTACGAGAGTATAAATCTTACATTTTTCACGACAGGACAGTATTTTACCAATTTTACAGTATTGCATTTTCCAAGAGTAAATCTCTTCAAAAAATTACGTATTACATCAATGAAAATTTAGTAAAAGTTTAATTTATACAATAGTAATGTGTCAAGGAAAATTTTTGTTAATGATTATTGTTGAACACATTTGAGAGAGAGAGAGAGAGAGAGAGAGAGAGAGAGAGAGAGAGAGAGAGAGAGAGAGAGAGAGAGAGAGAGAGAGAGAGAGAGAGAGAGAGAGAGAAGAGATATTGTCACATGGAAGTTTTAAAATTTACCGGTGGAGATCAGAATGCAATTTACAATCTGTCCTGCGATAACTCATCCTGAATAAACTCATCGCGAAAAATTCAAAGATAATAGAGAGGCAACCGATAATTATCCGCAGTGATCGACTGCGATTTTCATCTGACGAGGATCTAATCACGGGCTCGATCGACGACCACATTTTAATGCAACGGTCTGGTTAATACATTTATTTTTACATCCTTGATAAATATGAAGGGTTTTTTATTCTGGGATGGACGCAAAATTATAATGCTGCGTGATTGCCTCTCATTAAAGAACGCACGTATAAAGTTGTGACTTGATTTTTATCGCGATGCATCGAATGAAGAATTCTACGGATATAGACATACACATTACACATTTCCTCGGATATTACTAAAATATCTGTAATTTCGTTTCTTATATCGAGTTTTTACAACATCAATATATGTTATCTGCGCGTTACTTATTGTAGATCTACATATAAATTGATATCTGATGAAAGGGACCTTTGAAATTATTCTGAAACTTGATTAGAGATCATAAGAGAGCACTCTCTCAACACCTACGTCCTACATACATACTGATTTGATCGCTCCAGAGTAACCAGCCTCGTTTAGCCCTGAACCTTCGACGAGTACCGTTCTTCGAACGTTCACCTATGAACTTCAAATTTATTGAGACGCAATCGCGTCTCCCGTCTGATGGGTGCAGTTTGGGATAAACATCCCTCGCATCGAGATTTCAATGGTACGGTATAAAGTACGTTCCCCCTCATTGACATTCACATCGACTCATGCGTGCGATGTCGCTAAGAATTTCGAGAAAAAAAAACGTATCTGTATCCGTATCTTTTTAATCATATAGATAGAGTTGTGTCGGAGAATAGAGATCTACGTATCCAAGAGAAATATGTTTTTTTGCTTTTGAATATTATATACAAAAAAAAAAACAAAGTGTATATCTAGTAATATAAAGAATTTTTTTACTCTTTAGAAAGTCTATCTTTAATTATCTAGTTATATGCAACAGACAAAAATATTAATAACGATAATAATATTATTATCACAGAATTTATATAAATTTTTGTTCGCAAAATCTAAAAAAATTTTAAATTTTTTCGCAATTTTATCGATTATTAATATTATTAATATTTTATAATTTCTTGACATATGTAGATTGTAATATCTTTAACACTATTGTGGACAAATTAATCTACGATTTAATAATATTTGTGTCCTTCGATAACTATCGCCAACACTCTAGCATTTCGCGAATTAATTATTTGCACTGTTAACTGCAACAATTAATCTTTGATCCCATCGGCTAGAGATTATCATCAAAGTGGAGAACAAAGAATCACGTAAAAGCGCGCGATGCAATTGACAGATGTATTTCTGTTCGCATAATAGCAATAAAAATTGTTGTGTTTCGTGCAACAACTCCATTCGCTCGTACACAAGAGAATCGAAATGACGGTTTACCCTTGGTATTTTAATGTCACGACAGGTTAATTCGCTTTCGACAAGTTTTATCGACACCGGGGGTTGGCACGCAAAATAGGTTTCGTTTCGATTTCCCTTAGCAACATTAAGCTTCCCTTAGCGACTTTTCCGTTTTCGTTCCCAACTATTAATCCGCCCTCAAGCTCACCCTCCCTTTACCTTGTTCTATAAACGCCAGTCGCAAACAAGATTATCCGTACGGATTGGAATAAATTGTTTTAGCGTTTGCTTCGTAAAGAAGATAAAATAAGTGGATTAAAAGGAATCGATACGTAAATTCATTTCGTATATCATATATAAGAATTTTTAATTTCAAATTTATATGAGAACTCTAAGGCTGTTTAAGAATTTTTGTCTATCTTTTTTTTAAAATCACAGTTTTAGCCTTCTGTATACATTCTTTTATTGTTAGATTTTTTAAAATTAATCTTTGATTTTTTAAAAAGATTAAAAATTGATAATTAAAAAAATCTTATTAATTTCTCCCATTTTCTTTTTTAAAATTTGTATCATGTTGAATATCGAGTTTTCGCGATAGAAAATTAAAAGCCGATAAAGTATACCGCCTGCGTGCTTGATTCGCGGATAAAATTCAAAGGCGACGTCCTACATGTTGAAATGGCGAAAGGCTGACGTTTCGCTTTTCTGGAGAAGCGCGTTTCCGTTTTTATCTTTTTTCCACGTTAAAACGTATGCAAATCAGGCGGCAAGCCTGAGGCAAAAAAAAGATTTGTAATTGCACCCGACGAATTAATATAAAGTATTACGAAAATTAAACAATGTTTTGTTAATTAACACTCAGAACATTGTTTAATGTTCTGGGTCACTGACGTCACGATACCCACGCATGTCTTATTACATATAAAACGTAATTATGCAATTAAAAATTTCAACAGAAAGAGAGAATTTAATTAAATGCGAGAATGAACAGCACATAAAAAAAAATTTGTATTCATTTTATTACTCGATACATACAATCTTCATTCGAGTTTTAATCGAGCTAACCGAAATCGGCGCAGTGCTCGACATGTTAATGATTGTATCAAGAGAGGGAGAGAGAGAGAGAGAGAGAGGCTTTGATCGATCTCGAGCGATTAAAGCAGTGTTCCGTAGACTCGGCGAACTTGAACTTGAGAAAAAATATGCGGGCGTCGCGCCTTGAAGTTCGCCTCCGTTGGCTGATGAGATCCGGTTGACTGAGCGAGAAAGAGAGAAAGAAAGGATCGAAACAGGATCAGCCGTATTGAGAAAATTATACTAGCAGAGGCCATGCGACGTCGACAATCTCGTCGACGGACGAGTTTCGCTCTCCCTTCGCGCGGTTTTGCTTTTATTTCCTTGATTACGCCGTGACGTAAATCGCCCGGGGCACTCTCCTATATTAAGCAAATTAAACTCGTATCACGCGCATATAAGTTCGCGTTTCCTTCAGCTCGTTCCAAGTCAAAGAGATCCTACGGCCAGGGAGAATAATCGAATTGCGCAATCTGTGGACGTTATTTCCAGAGAGACTGAAAGGATATTCTGAAAATATTTCTCCGTATTCTGAGGAACATTACAATTAATTTCCTCCACAAATTTCCAACGCATATAAAGCATATATTAATAATAATAGTAGTAACTTAATACGACAATCGAATATAATAATATAGTGTAATATATCGTAATATTCCTGTATAAATAAACTAATCAAGATATCTTCTTCTGTTTTAGCGAAGACCGCAGCGAGAAGAGGGAAGCTTCAAACGGATGTGTAAGTCGAAGGACGATGCGGACGGTAAGTAAAGAATACCATGGGTCTGAGATGAAAAAAGTTGAGTATTTTTATTGAAATTAACTAGAGTGTTACACAAACTTAACATCGTCGCGATGAAAAGACTGCTTGAGCGACGCTTGATCCGTCAAATCCATCGATTCGTCTATGGAGATCCAAGTTCGAAGAGTAGAAGAAGTCCGGTCGATTCGCGAAACGAATTACAGTAAAATTGGCGCCGAGTAGGCGGCATATGCGGCAGGTGCAACCGCATGAGTTCCGTAACCGTAAGCCGCTAAGGGGGCTGCTGCGTAGGCGAGAGGTGCCGTAGCTAGGTGTGCCGTAGCTAGGGGTGCCGCAGCTAGGGGTGCCGCTGCCAGGGGTGCCGCGGCGAGAGTGTTGTAGTTCCTGGCGATCACCTGGCTGCTGCTGGCTGTCACAATCGGCGCCGGCACCGCCGCGAATGCCGCGGCCGGTGCCGCCAGAACCGCTCCCGGCGCAGGTGCGGGAGCAGCGCAAACGGCGGCCAGAAGAACGGCAGCGAGAATGCACTGCAAGAAGCAATCGGGTTTGCGACCATTAGTTTGCGAAATGTCACGACACGATGATCTAATTAGGGAGCGCGTAATAGAGAATGTGTTTGTCAGTAAGATCTAATTATCTAATTGTTTTATCTATGTTATCTATGTTATATTCAGATTTATTTTATTTTATTTAAAGATATATTTCTAAAATATATATTCTCCCTCGGATAAAAATAATGCTCTTCGAGAGCTTCTCTCTTTCACAGATTTCATGTGTGTATCTTGCCGCGATGAAAAATATATGGAATGATGATGGCGAAATAATCGAGTAAATAATATTCTAATTTTGCGAATATGTAATCGGCTCGTTATTGTCAACAGTTAAATAATTTTATAACAAAATTCTAATTAATACTAAATAAGGGCACTCACCAGCTTGAACATGCTTGTACGGTTTTACGATTGAGAGGAAAGAACTCTGGAAGCGAGGAAAGAACTCGAGGGATCTGCTTTCCGAATCAAAAGGCAAAAGCCTTTATACCGCGTTGTACGACCCCCAACTACCGCTTCATCAAGGTCATTGATGTCTCTTGGTTAGCGAACACTGCGTGTCGATGCGTGTAACGTGTCTCTCTTTCTCTATTTCTTTCTTTCTTTCTTTCTTGGCACGACTCTCTTGAACTCGAGCACGACGAGCATCGTCAAGTGACTTTCCTTTCGAAGCCGACGTTTTCGTCATCGATTTGCAACAATTTAACCTTCAATTAATGACTAGTTACGCAGTGACGTTACATCTACCTTTGTTCGCCAAATGTCTTTTTTTGTTTAAACACGTGAATTTATTCAGCCTTCTCCATTTTTTTTCACGCGTTTCGCATCTCAAGAGCATTTGGATAACTTTATCTCTCTCTGGAGAATTTTCCTCTCGATATCTTTTCCTTGTACTTTGAGGGAAACGTTGAAACAGATGGCACATGTATTTGTCATTCGTCTCTGTCGAGGACTCTCTCCAGTCCTATTTAAGGAGTCTGTGAAATTCGAACGACCCATAAGACCATGCATCTGCTAATTTGGTCTAACGAATAGGACTAATTTCGCTAATTGTTACAACACAGTGTAAGCCAATACTGGACGCGTTTCACATAATCATTTTTCCTGTTGCGCCACATTGTATTCGGCTAGGTGTTTAGGTAGGCAGGATTACGCAACCGTCCGCAATACTCATTTACATAATTCCGATTGGGCAGATATCTATTATTGATGTAAACATTCTATTTCCTAGGATCGGACGCATCGTTCGATCCAAGGTCATCATGGTCTCGGATGAAAAAATCAGTCGTCATTAAAAAAAAAAAATTGAAATCTTTATCTCAAAAACGTAATATCATGCCCGGTTCTTTTACTTTGAGAAGTTTAAAAATTTATTTTTTACGTCACATCTCATTAAAATGAATTATAATGTTAATCTTAGATTATATTTACAACACGATAAAGAAGGTGCGTGAAGATCTTATAGAATAATAATGATAAAGAATTTTAATTCGGATAGCTTATGAGGCATAATTTGAAAATATTTTTAAAGAAGAAAATATTGTAAAGAATTAATTTTCGATTGATATAATAAATTCCGAAATATTTTCGATTCGCGCCAAATTGTCATCGCGAGTCCGGTCGCGACTTTAGCACGACATTTTAGGTCACACGCTCTGATACCCTAGGTATGCCCGACAAATTTACGTAATGTAGCTTCTTCGGCAAGTAAATCACGTACCCGAGGAAAGTGCGTCGGATCCATGGCCGGCCGAGAAGACCGAAACGAAAGTGATCGACGCCGCTTCGAAGGAATATCGCTACAGATAGGAATCGTCGAGTCGAATCTCGAGTTCCTGTTTCGTTGCGACACGCACAACGACGGGGCAAGAAAGAGATGCGTAGGGTGCCCCGAGGGCCTTCAGTCTGAATTACCTGGAGCAAGCGAGCAGCTACGGTAGCTGGAAACTCGAATCCCACCCGACCGCATCGCAGCCTCGCAACCTTGAAAGGTGTATCCTGCTTCTGATCGCGCGCCACGACGGCAAAAACAAATCCCGGCGATCGTTTGCATAAAGTATCTGTTCGAGGGCACAAGTCGATCATTGATCCCGGTTGTTCTATCCCTTCGATTGCCTCACAAAGGAGCGTACCATAAAAATGATCGGAGAAGGAACAAAGAAGAGTAATTGCAAAAAGGATGGTATTAGTCTCGTAGTCATAGAATAACAATGATTCCCATGAGAAATGTTTTAAGACGAAACAATGACAAATACACAGAAGAATGAAATAGATGTCAGACGAAATATACAAGTAGCATAAATTACACTTTTTATAATTTAAAAAAAAAAAAAAGAAAAAGTGGGATGCATATAGGTTTGGAGGTGCCATATCGCACTAATCATATTTTCACATTTCCGATATAACACACGATACAATGTTGAAATTTTTTTTTTAAATTAGATTACGCATTTAGAATTTACGCGAAAGCAACAACGATGATGGTACGATTGCATCACATGAACTAGACTTACGTTACCGACTTATACGTGTCGTAGGTTCTGTCTGAGCGGAATAATTAATTATTCTGATTTTTCGCACACGCTTGTATATCGTTATTATTTCTACATAATACGCATAAATCGTCGGACAAAATTCGGATCAATGCTTGCAATCTAAGTGTCTTGAGTGATGACGAAAATTTGGCTCAATCCTGAAACGGAGAGAGAGAGAGAGAGACCAGTCGCATAGTAAATTATTCCGGATACGCCCCCGCGAATTGTACAACAAATAGTAGTCACGAGTGGGAGAGAGTCTTTGTTCCCGTAAGGGGACGGCACGATGTATAAAAGACACCGAAGTAATCGAGAATAGCATCGCAGTTTTCGCAGCGAAGACAATCACTTACGCTATCTTCATCAAAATGTTCAAAATCTTCGTAAGTTTTTTTTTAAATAATTTAATTTATATTTTCGCATTATAAAAGCGTAAATAATACGCTCTTGTTGCCATTTTTATTAATTTAAATAAATTTTGCACACAATTTTGTGAAACGATATGTTTTTCATTAATATTTATTCGCAATATATTTTATGTATGTGTATATATATATATATATATATATATATATATAAATATATAATATTTGTATATTTTTAAAAATTATTTTTTAATATTTTTTAAAACTATTAATTACTTTTTTCCACATATATAATCTTTTGTATCAAAGCAACTTTGAAACCGTAATTCTCTCGATCGCAAATTGCTTACCCGATATTCGATATGACACTGATCGAGCCTTTACAACTAGAATATTTGAAATTTACATGATAAAGGCTATCGTCGGCGCTCTGCTCGTGGCCGCCTGTAACGCCGGAGTTGTACCAGCGATTCCGGCAGCGGTGCCCGCGGCTCTGACGGTCGGGACTTACGCCAGCAGTTACAACGCGCACGCTATCAACCATGCCATAGCCGCTCCATATCTGGCGGCTGCGCCCGCAGCCCTCTCAGCCTCACCATTGACATATTCCGCTCTGCCGGCCGCGTATTCCGCGTATTCCGCCCTGCCGGCCGCATATCCCGCCCTGCCGGCCGCGTATTCCGCCCTGCCGGCCGCGTATTCCTCCCCGATCATCGCCGGAAGACGCTGAAGACTGAGAATACGCTGAAACCTAGACCAAACCGACCTCCGAGATCCGATCTGTCAAATATACTGCCGGGCAACATTGATTTCTCTTTCCATCGTCATGATTTCTTTTACATTGTAAAGGTAATATAGCATCCACAGTGATAATACAATATTTTTGATTCGCTAAATTGATATTGATTTATTTGATATCCATACCCGATCCTCTGCATGAATCTTATGGTCATTACGATCAAGCTTCGATTAATTTAATCGTTGATTAATTTGCAGAACGATCGACAGCAGAATTTCAAAATTTTTATTATATTATATGAGAGAATATAGAATTATCGACAGAAATTTTGATGTTGGTCGTCCTGTAAGTTAATCAACGATTAAAATAATCGGATAATTAATAATAATTTGGTCAAATTGGTCCTTTAATTTTAACAGCAGTTCCTGATGTGCAATTTTGTAAATCGATCAATCTTTTATAAATGCTTTTTTTCTTTTGTGAGTTGTAATAAAATCTGTTGCACACACAAGAATACACGTATAATTTATCTCGTATCTAGAAATATATTTATATAACAGAGAGAAGTCATGTTGTTATATGTTATACACACGGAGTCATTTCAATCGACGAGACGATTCAGAGAAGAAATTTCTTAATGAACCATTTATTCTCGAGGATTTCTCTGTAAAAAGAATATTTTTCAGGATGAGGAGAAATACAACATAGATTTACTTATTCCATTGTCATGTTCTATTAATATCACTTACAATATATTAATGTTAATAAACCTGATACAAATATATTCTGTGCCACATTTTGTACTTGTAAACATTTCTTTTGAATTTTTTCTTTTGTCGTGTGTGTGTGTGTGTGTGTGTGTGTGTGTGTGTGTGTGTGTGTGTGTGTGTGTGTGTGTGTACACGTACGTACGTAAATGTATATATTTATATCTTAGCAAATGTATCTCGTTTGTTGTGTCCTTATATTTATGCACAATGCACAAACTATGATCGAGGAAATAAAACGCGAATAAAATGCGTTTAAGTAAAAGAGTTGACGCGCAACACATGAGGATAAAATGGTAACTGTCCTTAATGGCAGAATCATTGTAAAAAAAAAAAAATTACACGAAGGAAATTGACAAAATATTCTTAAAATAATCGTACATCTCTTTCAGTGTGCACACGAGTAATGAAGCGTAGTTAGATAATCGATGAAAAAATGTGACAAAAGTCGAGAGAGGCAACGCGAGAGATAGATCACGTTGTCGCCCTCTTTATATATAATCGCTACATTCAGCTAAAAAAAAAGCTGCATACACAATATATATAACAATGAGCGCCTTTCGATTTGGCACAACAGTTGCGATATTTTTAGATCTTTGGTTTCGATAAATGGCTAATGAGCGTAAATCTAAAAGAGAGGAAGCGACATGGAAAATCAACTCGTACGTTGCACAGGAACGTGTTATATTTATGTATGATAAAACACACGTCGATTTGTTAAAATAGAAAAAGAATATATATCTTTCGGGAAAATGCTCGATAGATATCGTGTATATTTCGTAAGCGTAAGAAATGTAATGTAATATTTATTGAGAGTCGAGCTTTATAAAATGGAAATTTTCAAATTGTCGCGATTTATTTCGATAATGGAATTATACGTTGATATCACTATAATTGTAATCATCACTAATAATTGTTTGTTGTTAGATTAATCCGCGAGAAAACAAAGTTTCAAACCGCGAAATTCATACGATCTTGAATACGCATTCGTAACAAACAACACGTATTTAGACAAACTATTCACGGTCGCTGAAATTCTCGTAAACGTATATAGCTAATGTCGCCTTCGCTCTATGACATATATATATATAATGACTAGAATAAAAAGTGAACATTACAATCTGTTATCACCATGCAGATATACTTACAGCTACCGCGTTAGGCATCTCGATTGAATTATTTCACAAGTATTAGCATCCCAGATATCGCATATTTTATACATATCCTATTATTTGATTGAAAGAGCACGTGTGCGCAAATAAAATTTATATTATTTATTGTTAAAATATTGTGCCAGCGCATATATATTTAACGGGGTATAAGTAGAAATCCTTCCCTCCCCCTTTATAAAAGTTTCTCTGATATATGTAATTGCTATACTTTAATTTCTCTCTAAATCTATAATCGCATAAAATAATCTTTGCAGAAACTATCTGGGATGCTGCGATTATCACCAAAGCCACGTTACACGGAGTATTTCTGAATGGAGTATAGATCCGAAATAGAAGAATATATATAAGCTAAGAGCTAAATAACAACTTCTTAATAATCTTACTTATCACTGACGGACGTGGCACTGGATCACGATGTATCTCTGCTACCTTTTTTTCATTTCAACGACCACTCTATATAAGATATACTCATCACACACATCATACTGTTCTGCATATATACTGCTTATTGGAGGAAGGTAAAGAATAAATAATTTAACAGCTATACATTTACGGAGATAAAATTAATTCTCGTCTTTCGATCATCGTTCTCGTGGAATAGATTTTTTTTTCTTCGTAAAATCTCGGGCTACTTAATTTTTTTTTAAAAAAATAACATCCATTCTAAACGTCATGGATGTGTCGTATGTATGCCTTTGTTGCATATTTATCGCATTAAACGTGTTAATCACGTTACGACCATCTGCGTCATTATACGATATTACTAATTTCTTTATTAATGTCTCTTTTAGTCGAAAAACTTTGTTTTTTAGATCGCTTTCTTTCTTCCTTATAATCGCATACACAGAGTTTTCCGTATTTTTAACTTGAACATTGAACTGACTGCGAGAATAAAATATTATTTTGGACTATACTTTATAAATAATGTATGAAAATGGCAGTTTCCATCTCTGTCATTCGGACGTATCACAACGTAAAACAGTGTGCGAATTTAAATCACTAATAATCCCGATATATAGTATATATAAATTCGCTTAGTGTGAAAATAATGACAAAAAGATCTACAGACACATTTGCGAATACTGAAATAAAACTTACCGAAGTGATGTTGAATCGCCGCGACATTCACAAACGTCAATAATGATCAATAATAACCGGGATAATGATGGTATCCGGGTCTCGGAGGATGATACGGGGCCGGACTCACGGGATAACTGGGATTATATCCTGGTGGAGGTGGAGGCGGAGACAATATTCGGCCTTCACCGGCATCAGGTACTACATGCGTCGCAGCCGAGCCGGCCGGTTGCGGGCTAGTAATGACGCGAGTGCCGGATCCGTGCAGATGATGCGATCTGGAGAGACTCAGATCGACGCTGTGTCGACCGCCTGGGGTGAGATCTAGACTGACTACCCGCAGAACATCGCTGTGCGACGGATAAGGCGGCGGTGGCGGTGGCGGGGGCGACGACATAGAGTAACTACTCGTTCTGCTGAGGTCCACGCTCTGCCGCTCGCCAATGTCGTACAGATGATGATGATGGTAGCGTGTATTTTGCACCTGGGCACCGAAACTGTGATGAAAGCCCCTAGCCGACATGTCCAGACCCTGAAGCTCGCCGCTATTGAGCATCAACGGCTCAAAGTTGGATCTCTCCCGGGCAAAATCCTGCTCGCCGAGCGAGTCGTATTTATAAGACGTCGACAGGTCAAGTTGCAACGCCTTCTCCTTCACAGATAGGCTGAGATTCTGCGCCACCGAGTCGCCCTCGTCGCTCGATAGATTATCCGGCACCTGATGATGATGATGCACGTCCTGATAGCGCGGATTCGGAGTGGCCGATGGCGACACCAGGTCTTCTTGCTGCATGTGAATGTAATTCGGCGAGGAGACGCGCGGCAGCTCCTCGTGATGTAGATATTGCTCGATGTTGTGAGTTCTCGAAGCGTTGATGTAGTCGACCGGTCGGTGCAGATGATAATCCACGTGTAAGTGGCTAGGAGGAGTGTGTCGATCATCCGGCGTCGGCGCGGGCGACATTAGTTCCTCTTGCTGCTGGATATAAGAGTCCAGATGATTCGGCGATCGCGACTGCTGTATCGGTGATTGCAACTGGCTCGAGATAGAGTATAGATTGGCCTCACGATCATTATCCTCCAGGATCGGGCTGGACACTGCTCCTATATCCCTCTCGGCGGCGTCCAGGGCTGCCTCGACTAGCAGACTTGCGCTCTCAGTTCTACGATATACGCTCAAGCCCAATTTATTGCTGTCCATTATCAGATTTGGCGCCGTCGTGCGCGAGATCACTTTCTCGCCGCCACCGTCTTTTCTGCCGTCCTCGAAATCGTACAAGTCGGAAGATGGCGCCGAGACTGCCGGTAAATGAACGGCGATATCGGACGTAGGCGGCGGATTAAACTCGCCTAGCCACTTTTTGCTACCCTTGCTCTGCACTCTCGACGTGCCGTACAAATCGACCTCCGTTCGCACGTTCTCCATCGTCGTCGTGTCGAGCCCGCTGGACAAGGATGCGATCGTTTGCGGCGACGGGGTCGGAACCTGGGACTCTTGTTGCTCCGTCTTATACTTGACCGTAGCATTCGCCCCACCTTGGAATGAATCCATGATGGCATTGTGAGCGGAATTCGCCGCTGCTGTCTCGACTTTCAAGCTGCTCTCCGAGCTACAATCGTCCAGGGACGGTAAACTGTTGCTGTTATCCTGCTAGAATACACGATGAAAATAAGAATTCGAAAAGATTTCGTCAACGTTCGTTACGTAATTATCAAATACAACTCACCTGTGAATTTCTTCTACTAGCGTGACTGGTTCTTCCACAAGACACGTCTTCGATGAGACCACCGCTGTAAGCGTCAAAGGTATACGCTACGGATCTTTCAATTTTGGGCATCATCTCTTCCGTAAGGCCGTGCACTTTCTTGTAATGAAACTGTAGACACTGTTTCGTGGTAAAAGCCGCCTTACAGCTATTCTCTTTGCATCTGATGAAGAAGAAAGAAATAAATCACATATGTAAACGGTAAACGATATTAAATAAGAAATAATGATCGGCGATCTAAACTTACTTAAATGGTTTGACGCCGCTGTGAGTCAGCATGTGTATCTTCAAGTTGCTTTTGTTCTGGAACATCTTTCCGCATCGATCGCATGTGGCTGCGGCGACGACGTCTTTGTGGTGAACCTCCTTCATGTGTCGTTGCAGAGCCGCGCGAGAGCCCAAGAGTTTTAAGCATGATTTACATTGAAATTCCCTGAGCACTTCGGACATATCTGCGCAAAAAATTTCAACGTATAAGAAATGTGAGAAAGAAAATAATAACATGTAATGTAAATATAATGCGTCGCGAATCGTCGATTTGCGTGCTCTTACCGCTATGCATTCTCTTGATGTGTACTTTTAATTTTTGCGGCTGACAAAATTTGCGACCGCAAAAGTCGCACAGCGGCCGCGACCGTTGCGGATTCTGTGCGCATCCGTAAGTTCTATGCATTTCCAAATAATTCAGTCTTAAAAAGAACTTTTTGCAGTATTGACACTGATATGCGCCGCGACCTCCATGCAACTCTGCCGCGTGTTTCATGATATTGTCCTTGCCGAGAACTGCGGCGCCGCAAACCTAAAAACACGACAGGATTCGTCTCAGTACACAACAGTAAGTAAAGTAAGTACAAAGTAACGTAGCAAATATGTTTATTCAAATATAAAGATATTAAAGTATTAAAATACCTTGCAATGATATTTTCTTATGGTTAAACTATAATTTGTGTCGTGAAAGATGCAACAATGCAATCGGTAATATATCGGGTGTGCGAAATTGAGGTTGCACCCTCCGCAATCTGAAAGTGATACGAGTGTGGAAAAGATCATATGAACTAGATGTTAACTTATTAGTTTGACATATATATATATATATATATATATATATATATATATATATATAAAACCTACATACTTGTTTTGTCTATTTTATTCTTTCTCGTCCAGGCGGAAGATTGCGAGTCTGCCCAATAAGTGAGCTCCATCCCCGACGTAATATTCTGGGTCGTAACAAAATGCAGCAGGCCTTGTTTTGTCGTAAGCATCGCGACGTTCCTCTTCTCCTTCGTCTCAGCCGGTCTGAGGTATCGAATCCAATTACTCTTTAATGGATCTGTAGTACTGATATACACACTCTTCCCATTATTATCTATCTGAAAAGAAATAAATTCTTTGCCGTAGAAATTACTTTCACGACGGGACTGTATTGTAATAAGTACATTATACGAAGATCGCACAATGAATCAAAGTAATGATAATACCTCCCAAATATGACGCATGGAGAAATCGTCCGGGATATCCATTTCTTTCACCGACATGCCGATGAGCGGGCCCAATTTGGCGCGTATCGGGATCGAGTTCTTGGCGTAGATGCTGAGACCGTGATCGGTATTCGCGATCTTTAGCTCGAGACAATCCGGCAGGGAGTCCCTCGCGTACAACGGCCGATCAGCGTCCACCAGCAACTGTTTCTCCTCTCTCTGCACTTTTGATTTGGTCTTACACTGATCGCTGGATGTCAGCGGCTCGTCGTCCGACTCGAAGCCATCGTCCGCCAATCGGCCGTAACCCTCCGACATCGGGTCTTCCGACTTGACGGCCTTCATTACCTCCGCGTTCTGCTTGTGCTTGCTCAGCCACTCCTCGAACGTGATCGCGTCGACTATCGTGTGCAGCGGTTCCGTAAAAGGACACACATCCTGCAAGTGCGGAACTTCGCATTCCTGGCAGAGCTTAATTTTGATCGCCAGTCTCTGCGGCTCCGACGTTACGCCGTCGGTGTTCTCGGCGATTTTTCCGGATCCTACGGTCGATGACGGCAGCTCGACTTCAGGCGTACACACGTCCTGCGTCTCCTCCTGAACGATACCGTCCTGCGGCGCCTTCCGTACGTCATGGTGTTTCTTGGTTTTGTGCTCGTTCGCGTGTTTGTGCTTCTTTCGCCGGTGCTTGAACGTCGCCGCCTCGTCCGGAGCGTTATTTCCGGAAGTATCCTTCGCGGAATTCTTCCCCCTGATTTGGTCGTCGTGACGCGGTCGCTTCCGTTTCCTCTTCTGCTTGCGATCCTCCGCGTCCTTCGATTCATCGTCCTTCTGCGACGCGTCGTAGAAAGTTGCATTCTCGTATCCCTGCGATTCCGCGTAACGCGCCGCGGAACTCGTCTTGCTTTGAGACTTTGAGGTCTTTTCAGGTGCGTCCGCAGCTTGAGCCACTACGGTATCGTTGATGTTGGATACCGGATGTAATAAATATTCTACGTCCTCGTTTAAATCCTCAGCTTTACACTCGCATTTCGGAAGGATCGACGACGACGACGGCGCCGCGTCGTTAAAGTGCAGCTTAGTAATTCTATCATCCTCTAAGGGATCCTCTAAGGGATCCCTCGCCAATTCGCCGGATACATCATCAACGACTTTCTCGTCGCATCTGGCATCGTTATTCGTCGTATTATTTACATTTATAAATCTTACACTATCTATGTGCTCAGTCTTCGTCGTAACGGATTCAACGTCCTTTGTGTTGATTCCGAAGCTTACGTCTAGTTTTAATTTAACGTCTAACTCACTGACTACCGTCGTCTCGCAATTGTTCAAGTCTTTGCTTTCTAGCGAAGTACAGTTCTGCACGTTCAATGTGTTCTCGTTGGTGCATTCGGATCCGCTATGTCCGATGGTGTCGCCGTCCTCGATGCCGTTCTTCGAATGTCGTCGTTTCTTTCGCTTGTCCTTGTGATGTTTTGTCTTGTTCTTATGATGCTTCGACCTCGAACTACGTCGCACGTGTAACTTGATCGCGTCGTTCAGCACTTTCGACGACACTCTCTCACTTATCGTACCGGAAGAATGCATCTCGACCATGTTCGACACGGGATCTTGCCTCCGCGAACTTCTGCGAACGGGCTCCACCTTTTCCTCTTCCTCGTCTGCGGCTTCAATCTTGACACCTTCCTTATCCTGATCCCTGACCTGATTTGCCTTCCAATTCTCCTCCCCATTGCATTTACCGTCTTGCCTGTGTATTAAAAATTCAAATATATTAGAGACTTGTATACTTATATCTGCATATTCTCACGAGACTAATTATAAATGGATCAATGAAAATGAATAAATGAAATTTTGTTCTCCAAGGAAATTGTTCATAGAAATAATGTGGGCCATCTAATTAAACTTTAAAACGTCCGATTACAGCTAATATTCTCTGCGAACGTCGCGATTGCCGCTCCTCGTCTCGCGATTTTCAAAAGGCCGCGGCGCGATATCGCGCGCGCCTTCCGCGACGATCCGGCTATCGATCCGGCTTCGGCGTCGCTCTCCTCGCAACTCCTCGTTCGTACATCGTCCCCCGCAAGATGGCGATTCGACGAAACGCGTAGGGTGACAGTAGAGGGAAAGCCCCGTACGCGTGACAGCTAGGTCTCCTGTCACGCGTCGATCGAAATGTTGCCGAGAAAGGGATCTGACGCCGGGTCTGTCGGCCGTATCGGCTTTATCGGCAACCACGGGTCGACGATGATGATGACAGCGGTGAGGCAGCGCCATGAAACGTACCTGGTGACGGTGGCGACGGAGTCGGCGAGGTCCAGCAAGTACACCGCGACATCCTCGTCCGTCGTCAGACCCAGACGTTTCTTCAGCGATAGCCAACGCTTGCCGTTCCTCACGCCGATGTGTACGCTGCGAAAGTGCTGCTCGGCCACTTCCGGAACGATCGCCGCCGCTGTCGCGCCGGGCAGCGCGGTGCAGCTTCCGTGCGGCTGCTGTTGCTGCTGAACGCTTCTCGTGTTCCCCGGCTCCCTCACATGCCGCGAGCCCTTCTTCGGCATAACTACATCGTACAGATTCGGCCGCAAACAGATCGGCTGCGAGAAAGGGGAAAGAGAGAGTATATATATATAGAGAGAGAGAGAGACAGTAAGAGAGACCGTAACGACGGGACGAAAATCCGTGACGGGCCCCCGCGAAAGGGCACCTCCGCTAGGAGGACGCGCACCGATATTATCCTATCCTCTTTATGCTCGCACCGCCGCCTGCCACCGCCACGCCGCGTCACCCACTCCTCCCACCCTCGCGTGCGCGCCATCCCTCCTCCTCCCCCCCCCTCCTCGATCATTGCGTCTCTCTCTTTCTCGCTCGATCTCCGTCTCTCACTCACGGGCAGTCCATTTTATTTTATCGATCCCGCGGACGCGAGACGCAACGCGCAACGCTCCCCGCCATCCGCGATTCTCGTCGCCGACTTTTATATGATCGACGTTATATATTCGACCGCCTATCGGCGCGTCGAAAGAAAATCTCGGCTCGTTTCTATGTAAATGACGCGCGACACCGTACAATACGCGAAACGCGAAGAGAAAATGAGTAAACTTTGCAGCTGAATGAGGAGAGGGAAGGGAGAGGGATATAGCAAATACGATTGACCATTTCGATGAAGCGCGATGACGATTATTCTGCCTACATATCGTTATGTCATCTATATATATTATCTGTCTATTTATTATCAGATAATTATTTTCTTATGTATAACATATCTTTTTATGTGTATGAACAAAACAGATATATAAAATACTTGTTTCGACACATGCTTGTAACATCCGAAACTAATTTGCTGGATCTAAAAAGTAAGAACCAATCAGCAACCATCATTTCCGACCACGCGATTGGATGTATCATCACATGGGCTTCCGCGCATGCGCAGTAATGTATTCTTTAGTGCTTTTCACGAACATTTTTACGTAAATGAAATTTAGGGAGTTGGCTATCTAGTAATACATAAAAATCTATGCTTGTGATCAGCTGATATCGGTTGCTTGCTGTCGAGAAGGTACGAAAGTGTGAAGAAAATGTCGCGCAAGGCGATTAAGGCGATTAATTGGGCGGCACTCGCCGAAAGAATTCCGGAGGCGGAAAAAACCGCATTCTCCGCCTTCAAAGCCAAGTCTGATCAGTACCTGCGACGGTCAGTAAATATATGTATCGTTTTTTCGAGATTGTCGTGTATACGAGCTATTATATAACTCAATCGGAATGTTTCTTATTTTCAATGAAAATTACGGGATTAAATCTTTACGATAATTAAGTATGTTGTGAAAAAAAATGATTAAGATTTAAAAGATTTAAAAGATTTAAAATATTCTTTAGCTCGTTACTTTGGGGAGGATAGCAATTGCGTGTACATAACCTCTGTTGGAGTAACTTTACTGTAATCCGATTGTATTCAACACTTATTAAAGCGTCACGTATAACTTTTATCAACTTTTTATATAAAACAATCGTGAAATTATTATATTACTGATATGTTTAAGGAATAAGAAAGAGGCGATATATATTGATGTTTTAACATTATTATGGATTTATATTTTCATATTTGTAGAATGACTGCAAACCCAGAAACACCTCCGAAAATTGACTGGGCGTATTACAAGAAAAATATTGCTTTATCTGGATTAGTCGATAAATTTCAAAAGAAATACGAATCCTTTGCAGTGCCATATCCAGCAGATAAATATACCTCGCAAATTGAGGCTCAAGAAAAGGAATTGGTAATGATCGCAATCGTGAAATGTTATATTGATCATTATTTCTAAATTATGAATGCATTGCAGTTTGCTGAAATCGAGCAATTCATTAAGGAGTCGAATGAACGCATTGACACTGCCAGCAAGGAAGCCGAGAGAGTAAAGTGTTTGTTACCATTTTCTGAAATGACAATGGAAGATTTCCGAGACTTCTGTCCAGATCAGGCTCTGAATCCTGACAAACCAACAGTTTGGCCGCACGTACCCGAAGTACAGCCAGAGAACGAGAAAGGACGACCGTCACATTAACATGCTATAATATATGCACAAAATGGTCGAAATGTAAAATGTAGTCATAATTCTAGCATATGACTCAAAATTGTATATTAAGTTGAAAAAAAAATATTGTGTTCTTTAGCTCTGTGTTATTGTCATCGTATGCATCTAAAAGTAAATTTATGCATCTAGAAATAGATATATTAATCTTTTGTGTGACAAATCACATATATTATGTGCATATAAGTGAAATGCAAATACTTGGATACACAATCAGAGAAACAAATTTAGTAAAATTATTTGGTATTATTAATTGATGGTATTTGTTAAAATCAAATTCGACGTTTATGAATACATCTATCCAGTGATTTTGTTAAATTGAAGCTTATTTAGTCGAGATTTAGCAGAGACTCGAATCCTACTTAGCAGAAACTCGAACCCAACTTAGCCGAGACTCAAACTCTGCTTAGCGGAAAAAATGTATCTTATAAACATAAATAGCAGCTATTTAGCAAATGATTTACAAATATTGAATAAGATAAAAGAAATATATGTATCACATGAGTATGTTTGTAAAACAATCATGTTTAACCGAGTCTCGATTAAATAGAATTCGAATGAAAAAAGTTTCATTTAACAATATTATTATAATAAAACATATTTTAGTTCATAAACATTATAGCTACTTCGATAAATTTACAAACATCGAAGGTACCACAAGTAGAGCACTCTGTCTAGTCATTTGTCATATCTCTTTTTCGTGTGAATAAAAGGACGTAGTAATACATTAGTCCTTTATACATTAAACGCTCTGTTTTGTATTCATTATTCTAGAAGGAATCGATAGAAGGTCGTAATGGGTCATAAGTCGCGCGTTATTCCCTAGCTTTGCTGATCTTGTACATACGCAAAAGCCATTATGCAAATTTTTTAAATATTAATGAGAAACAAAAATTCCTATACACTGGCTCTCGTATAATTATCGCCTTTTTCCCTCGTTCGTTAGGAATTACATGAAATTAAAATTCAATCGCAATCCCGACGGTTCAACGTCACGAAATATGTTATCAGCGAATCAGCATACAGTCGACAAAGAAAGAGACGGAAGTAATCGGAAAGTTAGGAAGTCTCGATTTTTCGGGCGCCCAGCTGAGAACGAAAACTCTCTAGAAGAATCTAGTAGTGACGATGGCACGGGCACACGCTGGACGTGGTGGGGTGAAAATCCAAGCCAGTGTGTAACACCGAATGTGTCCTCTCATAACCTCTGAAATCAGGCATTTTCGAGCTTCTGCGGTTTTCGCGAGGCGGTAATACGAAGTTCGACGAGTTCGCGCTGATTTTCTTCGGATTCTGTACGGATCCTGGCGTCCTATTTGCGCGAGATTTGCTCCCGAGATCGGTGAGAAAGTGACTTATCCTAAACCTAAGCGTTTTTCCTAAAAAGAATTTCGGTGGTGCGCGGAGGAAGAGGAGTAGTGGAGGAGAAGGAGGGTAACGTTATCAGCAACAGATGCTGTTTGTGCGTAAGATGCGTCAACATCGAAAACGCGACATTGCTCCACGAATTCGTCCTTACGACTCTGGCTAATAGTGCCCACGTGCTTTCCCGCGCAGAATTAACGCAGATCCCTCTGGAAAATTTCATGATAGAGTCTGTCCACTAAACGCATGTAATCTCACTAGATAAAAGAAAAGTCGAAATTACACAAGTTGCTTACTATGCTGCAAGCAAATGCTGTAACTTGGAAAAATACTTGGTTATTTGTTTGTGGCAAAAGCCGTGGAGTAGCATTAATAAATGGAGTTTTTTGGACTTGACAAAATTCTCTTTTGATAATTCAATATTAAACAATACATTTTATGTATAATTACGAATTTTTACATATATAATTTTGCTCTTTGTGTTTGATATAATTGTACATGTATAGAATATTTTTATACTTTTATATGAGTTCGACAAAGATTTGTATATACATGCATTTATTTTTTATTATAGTACAGTACATAAAATATTCTTCTCACTTGTTATTACTACAATTGTAATTGTAGAGATGTATGCTAGCTCAATAATATTGATATTTACCTTTCTTTTGATGTTATCGATGAATCAGGTAACTACAAGTAACTACAAGTTACATCTATAAAGTGTGGGTCATGCAGACCACTTGCAGAGTAATGTAATGAATAGCTGTGGGAACTCTAATATTAGCACGAGGCTACGTGGTTCCAAGTGTGAGACTCAAGACGAGTCTATAAATCAAGGAGGGGAGATAGAGAAAGAAGACAGTGTGATAACAAGTGGTTACAATATAAATGATCTTAATGTACCACGTAGCACCCTGGTTATTTGTCAACGAAACTCCAACTATTCTTCGGATCACGGCTTTGCTAGATTTAAGCCAAGGTTTGTTTTCCTTTATTACAATCAATAGTACATTATCGCAACGTCTTATCGATTAATAAGGATCATTTATGATAAACTATTTGTGATAGACTCAGCGGTGTTCCAAGAAATGAATTTCGAATGGCGCGTGGTGGCAGCTCTGCAGACCGTGCCAGAGGTGGGACACGTGGAAGAGCCTTCAAGAAGACTCTCAATGATCGCGAGTCAAACTCAGAGTCCAGCTATCACTCTACATCTAGACCCAAGTTTCAAGAATCGTTGAAAAATCACGAGAATGCACAGGGCAAATACTATGACGATAAAAGAATAAATGGTAATTCACGTACTTACTTTTTTTTTTTTTTTTTGTTATATGCGCAAATTTTATTCTTTAATGAAAATTTTTTCCTTATTCTAGAGGACTCGAGAATTTCCAAACTTTTGCGACGACTGTGTCGCGAAGATGATTATGATCACTTCATGGTGCTTTGCAAGCAAGTACAAGAGGGTATTCTTGCACCTGAAAATCAACGTTATATACGACGGAACTTGGAACTTATCTGTGACAATCTGTTAGATATTTTGCACTCTGGCCCTGGTCAGGAAGCAAAACAACAGGTTGCAAAATGTTTGGGTCGAATCGGATATGTGGTGGAACAAGATTTTAAAAGGTATATCACAATCAAGTAATTTTTGTGAAAAATATATTTTTTATTCCCTTACATGTGTTTACAATATAACGATGCAAAATTATAAAACTTACATATTATTTCTAGATATATGGACTGGACCTTCAATAAATACTCGTTGGAACGTAAAGATGATATAAAATGCTTACTAATAAAGTCGATTAGCGAGACACTCAAGATGGATGCCGAGACATCCAAATTGAAAGATTTCTCTGTGGTAAATAATATTTATAAAGGGAATTAATAAAATAATTAACTTTTTCATCTCTGTTTGCATAACAATGATTATTAACCATAATCATATTTGCATTACAGCCGATGATGTCCCAATTACAATCGATATTGGAAAATGTCGATAGAGCAGATTTACTGGTGGCGACTGTCGATGCTATATTACTCATCATAGATTCCTTTCCAGAGACATTCACGAATCACTTTCGCGATACCGTGGACATACTTGTAGGTTGGCACATTGATTCCACGCAGCAAAAATCCGTCGTCATTTACGCGAGTCGATGTTTGCAAAAGCTGCGCTCGTTTTGGATATCAGATCTGCAGTTCACACTGACATTGCTAGGTCAATTCTTGGAAGATATGGAGGGCTACGATGAGGAATTGAGCTCACCCGAATCCGGTCGTATCTCACCCGGTGACGATGGATCTCCTACACCAAGGGAATGTATTCTGAGGATCACATCTTTAATATCCGTTTTTAACACAGTAACGAAGAGCATATCCGAGCATTTAAATCCAAATCTTGCTCCCAGCGTGCAATGGTCTTTTCTAACAGATTGTCTATCGAAGATGCTGAAGACTGTTGTCAAGGCGATCGAATTGGAAAAAGAGAACGACATCTGGCCCAAAGTCATATCTAACAACACGGAGAACTTGATTAAATGTATAAAGAACGTCAATTCGTCACAGAAACATGTCGAAATGCTCTCTAAACATTTCAGTAAAGACGAGATTACCGAGGAAAATCTCGTCAAGATGATGAAGTCACTGATGATAAATGAAAAGAATGATAAGAAAAATTCTAAGGTAGCTTCTGATAAAGGTGCTCTATCCAAGGAAAAGAGACAGTTGTTAATGAACTTGCTGCGATCGGTGGAACCGAAAGTCAAACAAATCGATTTGTCGGAAGAGAAGGAGGAATTGATCGTGGTCGCAAACGAATGCGCCTTCTTGCTCCTCGGCTATCTTCAAAGTCGCATTGCAAAAAATCACGAGCTTCTCTATAAATTCATCGATCTTCAATTGCAGAGAGTCAATATCTTTTGGGACGATACTATTATCTCGATGTTGACTATCATATCGAAAATAATAAAGGAAGTGTCCGCGAATTTGCCGTTGGAGCTGGTGCACACGCTGCTCGGCAAGAATTCGGCGTTGTTGAAACTAAGATTCCGAAATTCCATTCCCATTCAAAACGCGTGTCTGGGCGTGTATCACAGCCTTCTCAGCTTGAAGAATATTCCATTGCTGCAGGAATCTTATCGCTATATATTAGCGGATTTGGAGATTGCTTATAGGCTCATAATGCCTGATATGGATAGCTTAGTTGTAGACAATCCGTTAAACGATTTGAATTACATGAAGAGGAACATTGAGATTGTAATTACGTTTATACTGGTTGCGCTTTCGGATATAGGTGAGCGAATAACGTCAACAATATATTTACGATTATGAAATTCTTTATGTACAACGACTTCTTTTTAGCAAACGCGAGTAATTCTATTATCGGAATGTGGGCTTTAAAGCCCAGCATCCTCGAGCTTCTCGCAGTCAAATTAAAACCGTACGACTCTGCACTGTCTACAATCAGCCCATTCTTGCAATATAGTATTCTATATTTGCTCTATTCGCATTGCTCCAGGTAAAATAAAATTTCTCAATCCCTCTTTTAATAGAGAAATTCAGAAATCCCAATTGCGTGTAATTACGATAAATGAGTTTTCAATAATTAACTTATTACAGGTACAATCACTTTGTTCCGAGTTCTAGCTTGATAACCGGCAGCACCGCTTGTCGGCCGATGGATATGTTTCCCGGAACTTTAGATGTACCGACCACATCACCTACTAGCGGCCATTTGTCTATAATTCTCAATCTGATAGCCAAGACATACAACAAAAGGACGCCCGTACGAATTTTGCTTCTTTTGTCCAATTGGTTGCAAGAGATTTGCGTACAATCCGAAAAATACATCGGGATCTTGAGTAAAACTCAGGAGTGCCAAAGTATCATTGCGAGTTTAATTAATTGCGGCGCTACGACCAATGATGACATCGCGAGCGCGGTGTGCAATCTCTTGGAGATCTTAATGACTGCGAAGAAGGTGGAATGGAAGCAAGAGACTTATTCGAGTATCGTAGATCTAGCGACGTTGCATTTAACATCGTGCAACAAAACGATCCGCGAGAAATACGGCTCGTTGCTGATGTGTATGCCCATTAACATTGTTATACCAAAGTTGAATAAAGAGTATTTATTCTCAGATACTAAGGTAAGCGCTTGAAGTTCTGAATGTAGCAGCAATATACACGCAGATGTAAAATCTTGTTCTAATTTTTAATTCGAATTTTTATTTCGAACGCAGAAAATACGAGAAATCGAAACATACTCAACGGAATCATTGATACTCGCTCAAAGATTGCACATGCGAGGCAATAATAACGGGGAATTATTGGCGCAACATTTCAAAACATATATGGCGTTCCTGCTGCAAGAGCATTACCTCGACGCGGCCGGTTTGTCGGAAATATTTACTCTATGCTGGCCAGCTGTGTAAGTATCTTTCGGAAATATAGGATATGAGATGTTGGATGTGTGAGATTATATATTTATATAAAACATTTCTCCAGATCGGAAAGTCAAACTACGGCGAGAATGTACGACTTGGCGCTGGCAAATTGTTCATTCCTGTTCTTCTGGAGCGGTTTCGAGGCGGCGCAATACTGTGTGATCAACAAACTCCGCACGTTTCTAGGGAAACCGCAGGAGACATTTACGTCGATCGAGAGTGCTCTGAAAGTTCTGGCTCGCGAGATATCGTACAATACGGACGTGGTGATGAAGAAGGAAAAACAAAGCTTGGATCGCATGTTGCACGAGCACACGCGGGTACGGCTCTTCATAGAGTTCCTGGAACATCTGGAGAGAGTGATTCACAACGCAGCAGACGGTTGCGCGATGGCACTTTTGCCGTTGTCGAAGCCAGTCAGGACCTTTTTCCATACGAACAAATCGACGTGCAAAGAGTGGTTGAATCGCATACGATTGGCTTTGTGCGTCGTCTCGTTGCACTCTGGCCTGGCGACGAGCGCGCTGCGAAACGGTCAGAAGCTACTGGAAGATTTGAGTAACGCTGATAATACGCAGGGCATAGAGTTCGAGAGAGCAACATTGTGGACGGCGCAGGCGATGGTCGCTCTGAACGAGGCGGAAGCCTTGCAAGGACTCTACGTATACGCCAAGACAAAGGACAGACAGTTTCCGTGGTTGAAAGCTGCGATGAAAGAGGCCGCCGGACACTACGAATCGGCGGTGCAGGTTTACAAGCAGATTATCGACGAACAAATGCACATTAAAACGGAAGACGACGAAAACGGCAGAGCCGCGAGACTCGAAAGTGACAATCAAGTGCTGGGCTTTTGCATGCAGCGACTTTCCAATTGTTATAAAGCGGTCACCGATTGGTCCGGATTAGTAGACTGGAAGTTACAAGAGAACGATATACTGACGCAAGAAAGAAACGCCGTTTTACGAAAACAAATTGCCGAGAATATCGTGCCGCAGCAGGCGGATTGTTTGAAGAAATTTGAAGAGGGTGAACTGATCTGCTTAGATGACCTGACGAATTGGAATTTGCTGGACGACGAGAGGAAGAATAATTGGAGTTGCGCGAAGGCGCTGAGTGAATGCAGCAACGGTCTGATGAACATTGCGTTGAGGATTCGCAGTAACGAGTTTGAGGACTCGTTCGAGGGCGTTATCGAGAGTTGTGAGAAGGTCGCGGCTAAGACAATGCAAGACAGTTTGCGAAATGTACCGTCAGAGTATCTCAGTGACGCTATATTGCTTCAGTATTCCGCGACGGGGCTGAAGAATCTATTAAGCAGTAAAAATGACAAGAATGTCTTTGAATTGTACAAGATCGATAAGATTAATTATATTAACTCGAACATTTTAACGCAAGTCTTGTGGTGGTCCAAGTATTTTGACCAATCGTGCGACAATAGTTCTACGGAGGTGGATAGTCTACGATTACACGTCATTAGAACGGCCAGGAAGGAGGGCAATTTTAATTTAGCGAAACGGGAGATAGTCAAATACTTCAAATTGGAGCAAGATTTGATCCAACTGAAAAATTCAACCGCTGCTTGCACTTTTGTTGATATCACGAACAGCATGTTGAACGGGCCCGTTCAGGTAAAATGGACCAAGAATAGCATGCGCGCATTCAGAGAATTTTCCAAATTGCTGTACGACATGGAGAACACAAACGAGGCGTTGAAGATATGCTGCGTAACTTCTTTGGGAATTTCGCAGGCGATCGTCAGCGGTGAGCAGTCCGCCGATTTGCGAGAGATGGGAACCAAGCTTTTGCTTACCCTGGGTAAATGGATACAGCAGGACGTGAATGTAAAGGATAATCCTCAGTTGGAGGAATTGCTCAGATTCGAAGCCGTGCATAACGACGGTCTGATGGATAAGTTGTTCGGTGACACGATCGATTTGATCCCGACGTCAGATATGATAATCGGCAAATTGATGCAGCTCGGTGTGAATCAGTGTCCGGATCTACCGCGTGCTTGGTCCAATTTCGCCGCATGGTGCTACAAATGGGGTCAAAAAATCGTGGACAATTCCAACTCTGGTCAATTGACGGACACCGATCGGTTCAACATACAGTCTCTACTCCCGATGGATATAGCCGAGGCCGATCTTAACACCGTCTTCTGCATACTCAGCCAGAACAAGACCATACCCGAGGACGAGGGCGACATAGACACGAACGACGTAAACACGTCCGACATGATAGAAAATCAACTGAGAAACGTGCCGGTTCTGAATCACGCCGGCAACGAGCATCTTCTCGGTATGCTGGTCGACATCTGGCGACAGGCGCAGAAGAGGATCTACTCGTATTACGAGCTCTCGGCAAACGCGTACTTCAAATATTTACAATTGGCCAATAATGAGAGCAACGAGTGCGATACTATCACGGCGACGTTGCGGCTACTGCGGCTCGTGGTGAAGCACGCGCTGGAGCTGCAGAACGTGCTCGAGGCCGGTCTCTCGACAACACCGACCGCGCCTTGGAAGGAGATTATACCGCAGTTATTCTCGAGGCTCAGCCACCCCGAGGCGTACGTGAGGACTCAAGTGTCTGAGCTGTTGTGCCGTGTGGCGGAGAATTCACCGCATTTGATTACGTTCCCGGCCGTGGTAGGCGCCGTTTCCGGTCAGAAAGCCTACGACAAAGTCGTCTACGAGAAACCCAACGACAATGATAGTTCGCAGAACGAATTGGAATTGAATGCCGCTGAAGAGGACGAGGTGGTCACCTCGTACAACGACGAGCACGAGGGTTTCATGGATTCCTGTTTCTCGCAATTGGTCGATTGTCTCTCGGGTCGCATCCAGGATTCGGTGGTTCAGGTGAAGGTGCTAGTGAAGGAACTTAGACGAATCACGTTGCTGTGGGACGAATTGTGGCTGGCGACTTTGTTGCAGCATCACACGGAGATCACCAAGCGATTCGAGCAGTTGGAGATCGAGATTCAGCGGGTGCAGAACAACGTCTGGCTCGCGCCCGAAGAGAAGGACAAACTGATCGCGGAGAAGCACAGAATTATTCTGAAGCCGATCACGTTCATATTGGAGAATCTTCTTTCCATGACATCCGTATCTGCCGAGACGCCGCACGAGAGAAACTTTCAGGAGAAATTTGGCGCTTCCATAGAGGAGGTCATAAACCGATTGAACAATCCCAAGAATCCGGCGAAGCCGCAGATAGCTAGTTTGGCCCTGAAGCATTTGGAAACCAAATTGGCGCAACGCGTGCACCGGCGAGCCGCTTATTCCCTATCGATGACAGATATCAGCCCTATCCTAGCCAATCTGAAGAACACGTGCATCGCCATGCCGGGCGTCGCTGCCATCGACAACAAAATTGTCACAATCATGTCGGTGGACAACAACGTTCAGATTCTACCGACCAAGACGAAGCCAAAGAAGCTGATATTCCACGGTTCCGACGGTCACGTTTACACGTATCTGTTCAAGGGATTGGAGGACTTGCACCTGGACGAGAGAATAATGCAGTTCCTAAGCATATGTAATACCATGATGTCGAAGAACAGCGGCACGAAGGTGTATAGGGCGCGACACTACTCGGTGATCCCGTTGGGTCCCAGATCCGGTCTCATTCAGTGGGTCGATGGCGTGACGCCGTTGTTCATACTCTACAAACGATGGCAGCAGCGCGAATGCGCTATGACCAGCAAGACCGGCGGCGGCAATTCAACGATTATGCGACCGTCGGAATTGTTTTACAACAAGTTGACGCCGTTGCTGAAGGAGTGTGGAATCAGCTTAGAGAACCGGAAGGAATGGCCCACTCATGTGCTGAAAAAAGTGTTGGAAGAGCTAATGAAGGAGACCCCCAAGGATCTATTGGCTAAGTTGGTTGCTTGTTGCAAAAATATATATTTTTTTTTAATCGATCGTTTTTGAAAATTCATTTTTTTTAACGTACATTGCAGAGAAATCTGGTGCAACAGCATCAATGCCGGTAGCTGGTGGCAAGCCACCAAGAATTATTCGTATTCCGTTGCGGTAATGTCCATTATCGGCTACATCATAGGCTTAGGTGACAGGCATCTGGACAATGTCCTCGTCGATCTCAATACCGGCGAAGTTGTGCACATCGATTACAACGTCTGCTTCGAGAAGGGAAAGACCCTACGCGTCCCGGAGAAAGTGCCGTTCCGCATGACGCCCAACATCAAAGCGGCTTTGGGAGTAACCGGCGTCGAGGTAAGGACAATGGAACGTCTCTCGATAACGCGGAGAGGAACAGGAAGAGGGGGAAGAAACGGGGAAAATAGTGTTTATACTATTATTTAATCTCTTTTAATCCTAGAAAGTCTAATCAACGATGAAACCGCGTTCATCGCGTTTGAAAATTGATTCGCGTAGAGATTAAAAATTTGCAAAATGTTTGCATTTTAATATTGCACGATAACTTGTCGCAATACTTTTACAATTTTTTCAACTATATTTTTGGTCTTCGAAGAAACCAAGACATTTATACATACAAATTTAAAAAAGAAAAAATAATTTTTATACAATTTTCTATTAGATATTGAAATTTCCATCGAATTTTCAACTCTATAGAATTAGATTTATAAAATTGTGTTCTCCGATTTGTTCCCCTCTGTTAGATTAGATTGACAATCGGACAAATATCCGTGCAAATTGCCGTTTCCGGGTATACCATTTTCTACATTCGTTCGCTGATCCTTTAGCTCACGTTGCTTCTCCAAGTACATTTTGAAGCTCGAGTTTAAATTTTCATTCGGCGATTTGAAGCGCAAAATTTTCTGAAAGGCCTTGCGGAAGTTGGTGCTTTTCCACGCGTATATGAAGGGATTCATTCCGCTGTTAGCGAGGGCTAATGCAAACGCGGATTTGTAATATAGCATCGTTAAATCCGTTCTCATGTCACCGAAGGACCGTATGCAGACCACGACCCAGAAGGGAAGCCAGCAAATTGAGAAGCAGCCAAGTATCAGCAGCACCACCTGCGAAAATTCATACTGTTATTTCACTTACTCGTAAAACTTTCAAGTCTATCGATCGGTCTCTGATGCGAAATATGCTACCATCATACCTGTACACTTTTGCGATCATTTTTCTCAGCGATGTTGGGAATAACGCTGAGATTCATTCGACGTGCGTGCATGTGCGCCTCTCTCCAAATCTTCCAATATAATAGAAACATCGCTATCCAACTGAGAAAAAAGGACGGCAGCAGTATAGTCATTATGTAGTATCTACAAAAAAAAAGCATAATTCATTATTTTGTAATTGAAGAGAGAGAGAGAGAGAGAGAGAGAGAGAGAGAGAGAGAGAGAGAGAGAGAGAGAGAGAGAGAGAGGTGGAGAAGCTGAAATAGAAAAAATTGGAAATATTAAAGCGATCGATCGAGAAAGATAATTTACGATTGCGCCGAGATGTGATATAATGATATTTTTTTACACGCCTACACGCCACATGTTCCGAGCTATTCTGGAATATCGAAATTTCTAATCCATCGCCGTATCGGATTATCAGCGAATCATCGATGAATCATTGCGGCAATCAGTATATACCTCGGCAATATCGTATCCAATTCGCACTTCTGCGAGGTGTGGATGTCGAAGCAATTCCAGCATATCGGAATCGATGACACGGCCGTAACGCATGCCCAGCTGATGGCTATGATCAGGAGCACGCGTTTCCTCGTCGCGTACGCATTGTAACTCAACGGATGCACGATAGCGATGTAACGGTCTATGGCGATCGCTATGAGATTGCATATGCTTCCGCCGCACGCCAAGTCGATGATGACGAAGCGGGAGATGCATACCGTCTTGTTGCGGTTCAACGTGGGATCCACGTAAAACGCCAAGTGATACGGCAACGTTACACCCACCAGGAGATCCGACACCGCCAGATTGAGTATGAAATAATTGGAGATGACGTTGCGAAGCTTGCGGGCCCACGCGATGGCCAGTATCGTGAGAACGTTTCCCGAAACGATCACGACGAACAGGAAGCTGTCTACTAAGATCCAAATGTATTTACTGGTTTCAGTTGCCGGTGGATCGGTCGACGTAGTCGAAGCGTTTATGCTCTCGTCAACGCTCTCGTTGTTCTCTTTGAAATACATAGTTCTGGAAAAAAATAAACTAGGATCTTTAAACGTTGTTAGATATATATATGTAAGATTCTACATTCTCTTTGATAAATTTGCGGAGAATTTTTTGAGATTCAAGACTATCCGTATCTTAATTATTTCACCTCTAAATTCTGAGATTGTGAAGTCTATTTGAATTTTTATAAGCTACAAGATTTTTCTTTTTCTAACGGATACATTGTATTTTTAAGTAAAATTAGCACGGTCCAAGTTACCGTATCTTTTTTAACGCCATAAAAAATTTTGCGCGGATAGATATAATTACAGAAATCAGATTGAATACGTATTCATGGCGTGTCTGGATCTTGCGATTGCCTGGTGAAGATGCGCTCTCAGTTGTGCGTTGTGTAAAACTGCTGCGTGAATACAATTTCTACGCTAGAAGCATATGATAAAACGGTCAGTCGGCTAATACATTCAAAGTCGTAGCTCGAGGTCTCTTACCTTGGCCATTTACCTTCCGCACACACGCAGAGAAAAAACAGGTTTTCGATGGTACTCTATGAAACAAAGCAAACATCACCGGATCACGATTACGTAAATCGATTATGAAACGTTCGACTGAATCTCTTTTATTGCAGAAAACTAAATGATGGAAGATGACTCACCTCGCTTCTGTTTCGTCACTTTTTGAAGAAACGGGAGTTTCCTCTTGAGGAAGCGCGAGTTTTTTATTTTCATGAGAACGTTTATAATACGTTTCGACGAGAGAGTAGATCAATACGGAACGATCTGCGACAGATACGACACTGGGGCTCTTCGTTCGCTTCGAGAGTGGTTTCATTTATCTGTTCATCTGGTGCGGTTTCCCCTGGCGAAGTACCGTTTCACCTATCAGTCGCTATCAGTGGTCGGGGAAAAAAAAAGTCGATAGGAAACGAATAAATGCAAAATTACGAGCAATCGATGGTTGTTATATTCCCGCCCCCCCCTGGCAATGAACGCGGTACATAATGGTAGAAATTGCTATTTATGTGTCTAGGGTATATTTAGGTTCGCCTGCGAGCATACTTTGAGAGTGATGCGTAGAGGCCGCGAGACGCTCCTGACCTTGCTGGAGGCCTTCGTCTACGATCCTCTGGTGGATTGGCGGGCCGGCGCGGACACGAGTATAGCGAGTTACGGTGCTTGCCAGGCCAGAGCAAGGTGCACCGGCGTCGGAAGGAAACAACTGGAGCAGGAACTCACGCGTGCGATGTTCGCCGTAAGAACGGCGGAGATGCGTGTCGAATGGCTGGCTAATCGGTGAGAGACAGGTTTCAAGCTCGATGAGTGTCTTACCGTTTATTTCGTTTTAGATTTAAAGGAGAAATATATGTTATTTCCTTTTTTTTTACCATTTAAAAAAAATATATTTCCTGTTTTTTAAACATATTCTTATTTTATAAAAATGTGAAAAGTCTCGATAGTAAAAGACATTGTGTTTCTATCAATTTATCTCTTATTATTATTTTATTGAGCTAATTATATACATATATTAGAAATATAACAAGTTATTCATAATGATGATTTTACGATGAAATATCGCAGAGACGAATTGGCTAAAATCTTACCGCTGCTGTGTCATCACTTGAACTGTTGGATTGAGACGACCGAAGCGTCACGTCAGTGTCAGGATTTAATGCAGGACCGACATCAGCAACTCGCGTTGGTGAAGGAGGCGCAGGCGATGGGTCGGAATCACGCGTTGTACTCGGTCGTGAATCGCTACAACTCGTTCAAGCGAGCACGGGACGCTCACGAAAAGGCGAAAGCTGGTTTAAAAGATAAGATTGAGGAATGCGAGAAGCAGATTAATATGCATAATGTGAGTCTTGAGCGATTAATCAAATATGTTTCAAATTGTAATGTCTCTTCAATGTTTTTTCATTGTCGATTTAGATCGCGTTGACTGCGGTGCGAGGACCTCAATTGGGACAATGGCTGGCGGAATTGGGAACCTCGACGAATCAAGAGGACCACGTGGTGTTTGATCTCGTGAAGGAGTTTTTGCAAAACGCCGGACAGAGTCAAATGATACTACAATGCGAGCAGTCAGAGAACGAATTGACGCAGCTGGCTACCCAGCAATCCATTCTCATACGCACCTGTTTGGATCTGTTGAGTCAGTATTCGGCTATCTGCAGCCTGTATCCTCTCAGCACTCTGTCGCAACATCGTACCGTGCTCTATCACGCATGGGCCAACAAGCTATTGACCTCAGGCACCGTCGAAACGTGCCACGAGGTCATGACGCAGTTTGAGGGGAATCTAAATCCGATCAATCCGATCAATCCGCAGGTCCAGCAAATAATAACCTTCTCGTATCAGATGCAAGCGATCCTGAATGATTCGAACGAGAGATTCAAGAAAGCTTACGAGAGAATAGTATCCGAAGGCTTGCCGGAAGCCGGCAACAGGATTGAGAAGGCGTATGCCGAATCGAAGGCACAGATTGTGGGATTTCTGCGACGAGAAAAGGGCGCGGAAAGAGCGCTCGAGTGCGTCAATATTACCGCGCTATGTGCCTTGAATAAACGATACCTGATGATGGAGGGCGCCGCCAAATGTGCCGGAGATTGTCTGGTGGATCTCACGTCTCGCGAAGGGGATTGGTTTCTGGATGAGATGCGTTTGATGTCATCGCTGATCGCCGAATTGATCACGCTGATACCGGAGAACCATAAGACGAACAACGACCCTAAGATCTCGCTGATACTCAAATGCCTGAAGAGCGCCGATTGCATCTACAAAGGTTTGCAGGAACTTAATTACAACTTCCAGACTATCATACTGCCGGAAGCGATGAAGACCATTATCACGGAGGAGCCGAGCGTCATGCGAATGATGGGCGAACTCAGCGAGATCATAATAATGACCGGGATATCTCTCGGTGATATTTTGGCGCAGCTCGAGATGCATCTTCGATTCACTGTGATGGAGATGGAGAGTCCGCATGCGATGATACAGGGTATAGTGGCTAATATGAGATTACGATTCGAGGCGTTACTTTCGCGACCGGCGGAAGTTCAGGACTTGAATCAGGAGGAAACTTTGACTCCGGGTCAAATGCTGCTTATGGGTTTCAACGGTTTATTCGAGAAATTGCAGATGGAAGGTAACGCCTTGGTCGCCACTTTGAGCTCGCTGGACATACCGTTAAATTGGAAGAAGATCGATCAAATACGTGAAGCTAAAGAAATGTCGGCGCCAATCTTCAACAAGGCAGCTAGACAAGTTCTAGAGGACATATTCCTGATTAAGAGATTGCATACGATACAGGAATTCTTCATGATGTGCAGGGACATTGCTACCGCGTTCAAGGGCGGACTAGCGAATGTGTACGACGACGAACGACTTAACAAACCTGTCCGAGTGTTCACGGCCGATTACGTTTCGAGACAATTGCTCGGAGTTACGTCACAAACATTGGCGATTGCCTTGTGTTTCCTGCTGCAACGCATGGGCCTGAACGTAACCACCGAGATCGAACAACGAGATATCGGAGCAGAAAGCAAGGTCTCACTGGAGGAGCTGTGCCGGAAGATGGTGGATCTGTGCTTGAAGAAGGGATTGTTCTCGGGCTCGACCCTGGCGCAAGCGGGCGCGTTGAGTAGCACGCTGGAAAGCGCCTGGCGACGGAAACAAGCCGCAAGATTGGCTCAGCAAAGCGTCGAAGTAGCCAGGGCCAGTTTGCAGAGACTTCAACTTCAACTGATGGCCCATCATTGGTTGCACGAGGATATCATGATGCTGAGATCCAACATAAATCCAATGAATCCTCTAAGTGTGTGACATATATTTTATTGTTTCTTTTTTCTTTTCATCTATTTATTTTTCGAGTAAATTAAAATTTTTTAAATTAAAAGTTTTTCGAGTAAATGTAATTATGCATTTTAATTGAAATCTGAAATATAATTTCTTCAGATCGGTCCACCTTCATGCTGGAGCTGCGTAAAACTGCGACGGCACTATCGAACCTGCAGTCGCGAGTATGCGAGGCTCGTGAGCAGCAACAGAACCTCGTCTCGAGCGCCGTACAACGTCTCAAGTGGGCCGCCGGCGCTAATCCGGCATTAGGCGAGGTCATGTCCGCGTTCGATAACGCGGTGTTATCATCGTGCGAGAAATTGACTAGACAACACAATCTAGCGGCGATGGTGGTGAACACGTGCAATTCTATACTGCACTACGAGGCTCTGAGAACCAGAACATCGGAGAGCGTGACGCACGATGCCAATTTGGTCAAGCTAATCAAACACTGGGAAGAGAGTTGTGTGCTGACAGCCAACTTGAATATCACTGTTACCATGATAGAGGAGAGCCTCGTACAGCTGTTGCAGCTGGAAAACAACGTGGACACCGCGTGGCTGAAGCAAGCCGAGAAGATCGTATCCGAGGCGATAGTCGATACCCAGAAGAAGTTACAGGAGAAGCAAGAGGCTCTCTTCACCGCCGAGGATTATTTGAGGGAACGAGTAAAAAATCTACAGAATGTGCTCGCCGAACATCATCGACTTATGTCAGACGTCAGAGTGTTGTTGAAAACGATGGTGAAACAGGAGAACATTGTCGGTCTGCAAGATTTCTTGTCCGCCTATCGCTCCTTCACGGAAAGCGTATCGACGATCGTGAAGGAACTAGAGTCCAATAATTTCGATTCTGCCCGCGGCATAGTGATCAAGAGCGATTTAGAGGCGATGGCAATTAAAGCACCCGGCTTGTACAATCAACTGCTGGAGTTTGCAAGCGAGCACAAGTTGAATCCGGCGAAGGGCGCAGAAAAGCCGGACAGTCTGAAGAAGAAAGGCAACAGACTGGTACGACAAGAGAGCGTATGCCTGAGTCCGAGGAAAGGAACACCATTAGCCAGAGATCCGACTACGGGCAAAGGTATCGATAGTAGCTTCTAATCCGCATCAGCCGCGTAGATTTTCATAAATTTTTTCAAAACTTGAAAATTGCTCGTTATCTTCTTTCAGCCGTACAAGAGCGGAACGCCTACGCGCTGAACGTGTGGCGCCGCGTGCGCATGAAGCTGGAGGGTCGCGATCCGCAACCGACACGCAAGTACACCACGGCCGAGCAGGTGGAATACGTGATACGCGAAGCGCTGAGCAACGACAACCTGGCCTTGCTGTACGAAGGCTGGACACCGTGGGTCTGAACGAACGGCGGTTGGCGCTCGCGCGCCCCAATGGCTCGATACTCGTCTCACACGACGGTACTCAAGCTCGTACCGTCGTATCTATGTCGTCCTACGTTGCCGTAGGAGGCAAAACCACTCCGCTCGAAACCAGATATGGCGGAGTGTCATCCGGGGAAACAAGTCAATCAAGAAACAAGGTTTTTGAAGGCTCAATCTCTCCGGCGCGACAACTGAAAATCCACTGTGCTGAATGCTGATTCTATAATTGTCTCAAAAATCGAGGCAGGCAATCTATTATACTTCTGGAGACTCTAACGAGTGTCTCTTCTTTCTTTATTCCTTTATTTTTCTTTATTTTTTTTTTGTTTTGTCTTGCGAGGGAGAATAAGAATATATGTATGGTATATTGGAATTTGGACGGATAAATGATAGCAGAGATAAGTATTTTTCTTTTGGGAGCCACGAATTTTTGGGGGAAGCATAGAATCGGCTGTATCCTTACGCTAACGGTGTAGTCGCGAGAAGTTTGGCTGACGATATATTGACGGGAAGTCCGATGATAATGATGAAAGTCTCGATCGTAGCGACGATCCCAATTACTACCAACTACGTATAAATGCAATATAATTGCGTAATGTCATAGATGGCATCGGGGATTAAAAGCATCTGGCATTTCAATCGAGTCATCTGAGTCGGTTTTTCGTACTGATGTAACGATTATGATTTTAGATGTATGTATACAGGATGTATACACAGACATACATTTGATGATTAATTCAATCAGGGGACCGGGATCATACAAACACACCATTGCAGCATTATTTTTTAATGAGATGAAACAAAATAAAAGACAAAAAAAATATAAAAAATATCCGCGATTTAACATAGAAAATTAGTCTATTATTGTTAAGTTACTGTATGTAACTAAATACGTTCAAAATCGGCGCATATGAAATATATATATATATACACACATTAACACACACATTACAGACATCACATTACGTCTCCACAAATATACAGATACACATACATACATACATATATATACGCGCGTACAAATGTAAGTATTTGGAAAATTTAATGATCTCGCGGTGCAATCGCAATTTATCGCCGATTATAATGGGACAAAATTTCTACGATAAATACGCGCGCATAATTTTGCAAAGTTTATCACGTCGACTCGGTTTGTGAGTTTTTTGATGTTAGTATCGGACGATCCAGGCCAAAAAAAATTTCATTAGCTTCGTAGCCAACATTGTGACACGTGACAGTGTCCTCGCTGCTCTCTGGCGTTGCACATTTCGCCGAGTCATGTTTTAACTGCTTGAATAATGCTGTCGTAAATAAAGATTTTCACATATACATTGCAGAAGTAATGATAGACACTCGTTTCTTTCAAACGTTTGTTGCGAATTTACAAAATTATAATATTTGTATGAATTTTTTTTCAGTTTTACATAACTCATTGAGTAATGTGTATAGAATGTTTTAGGAGGAACCTGTCATGCTATACATATGTATTCCACAGACTAGAATAATGAAAAGAAATCTATATAAACATAAGGTCGGTAATGTCCTGGTTGATCGTTAGAAACGCTCAAATTTTATAAAAAACAAAACAGTTTAAAAAAGTTATAAAAAACAAAACAGTTTAAAAAAGTTATAAAAAACAAAACAGTTTAAAAAAGTTATAAAAAACAAAACAGTTTATTTATTATATTTTACTCGAGAACAAATAAATAATTTGTTATGTAAAATAAGCATAAATAATTCAATAATTATTTATTAATTAAAATAATTTCTTCAAACTGTTTTATTAAAAAAAAAAAAAAAAGAGATCGAGACATTGTTAGATCTTATATATAGAATTCTTTCTTCTTATTTTATCCTCTGGAACACATTTGTATAATACAGCAGGTTTTTTCTAAAATATCCTATAGAAATGACACACCAAAATGATATACAAAAATGAAATCGGCCAATGCAACATTTTACGGAAACGTGACAGAATTTCATAGCGCAGCTCTTTTCAAATTTTTTCTCATACAAAACTTTTTTCGACGAACTTTACACAACGAACAACTACGAGTTTGGCGTAGACGAATTTTATTTGTGTAAAACCTCGAAGAAAAGAGAAAATTGATTATTTATTATGTAATTCCACACAAAAAATACGAAACCTCTACTATATTACTTGATGCAATGCTGGAACTAATAAGAGAAACACTATTGAAACAAATGTAAGAGTACTTTCTACTAATTTACCTCTCATCTCTTAGATGTTGCTTTATCATCTCTAACAAAAGGCATCTACGAATAATTTCCAAAGGCGGAAGGTCTTTAGGTCGAGAGATTTTATTAAAGAAGATGAATCGTACAAAATAGCATGGATGTAAAATGAATGCTACTGCATTATTCTACATACATATATTTCTGCAAATGTTTATATATATTTCCATTATCCAGTCATTTTGTTCAGTTTCCAATTATCGAAAGTTCTACTTCTCCGGTAGCCATATGTCAGAAGTACAATCTCCACCAGGATATCTACACAAAAATTGACGGCACGATATGAAATTATACGATAAAATAAAATAAAGTAAAATAGTTTATTTCTTCAAAGTAAAAGCGCATCAAAACAAAATCAACGGAAATTTAATTTGCAAATATCCGAACTTATTAAAATTAGAAAAAATAGAACTTAGATTAAAAAAAAATGAAAAATTTGAAAAATTATGAGTTTATTACTATACAATTTGAATTTCACTAATTTATCTATATTTTTTACAGAGCTAAAAGAGAAGAATCAATAAAGGTCTTCCTCTTTTATTGACGCAATAAATTATGAAATATCTCTCACCGCATCTCATGCGCCAGCAGAATATCGCTCTTATCGGTGCCGAAATCAACGAGGAATTGATGGTCGAGCTTCATGCCGCCATTCTCGACATCGATATCAAGCTTCATCATCGTCGATCCATATCTAGAAACGAGCAGAATATTATTAGATCGCACGAGCAGATTGGGTAAAAAATTTTATGTCACGGAAAGAGAAGGGAGAAGTAAAATGGAAGAAGGAAAGAGGATCGGAAAAGGTTGCAGCACTTACTTGAAGAGATCGGGATAAAACTGTTTGTCCCATGGCTTAAAGATCGACGTGGTCACGTACAAACGACGTCCGTCCAAGCTTAGCTGCAACATTTGCGGCGCACCGTACAATCTCCGTCCCTTTACGTGAACGGGATCGGGCTGACTATTCATTTCCTCGTCTTGAATCACGCGTATTTGCGAATCGCTTAATATCGATCCGCCCAAGAAGACTTGACCAGTCAATTTCGGATTTCTCGTGTCCGAGATGTCGTACTGTCTGACGTCGCCGTGCAACCAGTTGGACAGATACAAGTACTTGTCATCAAGACTCAGTAGGATGTCGGTGATCATACCTGAAAGGGCGAAGGAAGACTCTTCATAATCTCTTCGAGATCGTCAACGGACAAGGAGACATAGATGAAGAGTATTGTTACTGAAAGTTTCCCGTCTAGTACGTTTTAGTCTTGTTTGAAAAAACAAAATAATAATTCTCGTAGCACCTGACATCAGTGGCGTGACCCATCCTTCGACTTTCTTCGGCAGCACCTGGATCACCTTTTCCGTCTTCCACGAGTTGTCCTCTGCCTTGTAAAATCGGTAAACATTCGACGTTACCGCACAACCCACGAATCCTTCGGCTGCCAAGGGATCATGGAGAAATCGAACCTCGAGGGGCGCGATTCCGTCCTCTCCCAGATTGATGGTCTGTTTCAACTTTCGCTCGTTCCACGAATAAACGTTCAAGCTTCTGCCATATATCTCTGCAAATCAGCAAATGATATTTCGTAATCCGCGACAAATTAATTCTCCCATAAAAAAATCTCGTCATAAAATTATATGCGATTGAAAACTTACTAGGATTATAAACATCCTCCGGAATGTATCCCTTTTTAAAAACTCTAGGTGCACCCCATTCGGTAGCGACGAGCGCATCGTGATACGGTTGATACCAGAAATCGTATCCAAAGTTCGCTTTAACGTCGCCTCTCGTCCACGTGTTCTTCACCTCCAGAGTCTCCGCGTCGATGCAGAAGAACTCGCCCAATCCGTCGCCGTTGAGATTTCCCATTGTGGAGATCGCTATCTCGCCAGTTGGCAAGCAATGCGAAGTGTGCGGCGTGGATATTCCATACTTGTGCATCTCTTTCGGTTCCAGGACCTTGCAAAAAATAGTATCACTTTAGCAAGCGATAAAGATACCTTACCCAAGTTACATATCTCCGTATGCTGTTGCGATATCGTAGCGTTATCTAACATATGTATATTATATAATATTGCAGCGTATGTCACATCTGCGTATGAGAGATTTCTCGTGGAGAATTTTTCTGGGACACCCTGTACATTCGTACGCGGTACCTTCTTAATCTTGGGCGCTCTTTCGTCGCTCGTATCAACGAGATAGACCCGGTCCGACATAAGGCACGGTAGCACCAGGGTGTCGCGTTTACGTGACGAATCGTGACAGCTGCTACAGATATTCCAGCCGGAGTGATGGAGCTCGTCGCCAACCGCCAGCATTCTTAGTTTGTGTATTATCTGACGGGGAAAAAAATCCTGTCACGTGAATTTCTTCTCGCAAAAGTTTCCATATATTTTTTTTCAAATAATTTTATTTTACCTGACAGTACGTGGAACTGTCAGGATCCACGTCAATCGTGCAAAGGACATCAGCCTTCTCGGGATCCGTGTGTATTCCAATGACGTACAGGAGTTTTTCGCGCGGTCCCTCCAGCATCGCCGTTCTCGGGCTCCTGTAGCCCGGTCCGCAACACGCTAAGGTCATTTCAAAGGTCAGTTTAAAACAATGCGGGGCAATTATGATAACAGTTCCGATTATGACAATTGGATGGCGAGCGATTATAAATGTACAGCGCGATCCAGCGCTGGTCCGATCGTTCAAATCTATAGCGCTGAATTGTTTTATATTTATCGTAACACAATTGCGACCTAATTGCAACAATCGGGTATCAATTGACGTATACCTGTTACGAGATACGCACCTCTCTTTTCTGCCATTCTGTAGACGTAACGATCGACCGACAATGAGAAGAACTGGAGAACTCGATCAGCTGATACGTAGAAAGAGAGAGGGAAAGCGTGTTGTTCTCGCAACCTGTCCTAGCGACTCTTGGCGCTTCTACTGCTAGAAGAGATGCTGTAAAAGAGCGCAATGCACGAATCCGTCTCACCGATTGATAAAGAGAGTGATTGCTGCAATCATCGCGTGCAAAGTTCGGTTCAATAATTTGTCGTAATCGGGAAAGATAACGAAAAGAAAAATAAAACTCTGCACAGCGCATATGATTCATCGAAAAAAAGATTATACATATAAGCTATATATAGCTTCATGAATGCTAGTTTCATGCATCATGTATACATGATGAATAGGCATACAGATTACGAGGCAACGCTTCTCGACATGGAAAATAATGCTACTGTATCGCCAGACCGATAAGAAGTGTTTTTATTAGTCGGAAGATAACGTAGAGTGCACGGCGATATGATGTTATATAAGTATATATGTATATATATAAAATATACATAACTATACCTCGTTGCGGTTGGAGATGATCGATATAATGAATATCTTTCCGAAATTTCCTTCGCAATAAGTAAATAGCTATCCAGTTGATGAAAAAATCTCTAACTCAAGTGTGCAATTTTCGGTTCCTAGCTCATTGTCAGTCGATCCACCTACAATTATGCTCCAAGTTACGTTTATTGAATTACACAAATTACAGAGTCAATCCGGCGATTTAAATACATTAAAAAAATCAAAAGTCTTGATTTAACTCCATGAATTATAAAGAGTTAATTCAGGTTTTTTTTTAATAGAACGAAAGAGTCGAAAGCAATTCAGATTTTTCACTCTCTTCGTAATCTTCATAAATAATTTACGATCCAATAATCGAGTTCAACGATCACAGGGTAAATATGAAAAAAAAAACACAAAGTACACACAAACGATTTATTTTCGCATCTTTTTCCAAAATGAGTTATAAAAATAATTATGCATGAGATTTCCCTCTGCAAGAGAGAAGATCTGCGCCTCTCTTATGCGCGCACATCAAGTAAAAATATGCTGTCCGAAATGACACGTATAATTCGAGGGAGCGTTCGACACGTTGGCTGTTTGATATAACACGCAAACATAAATGCACTAAATCGTTATTGTGTATCGACTTCTTAAGAGTATCTCGATAAATACAGAGCGTCCCAGATCTAGAAGAAACACATTTCGATAATAGCTTTCTCGACAAATCTTTCAAGATTTTTTAAATATTATCTCTAACATTTTATTGTGTCTTTAGAAAGATTTTTTTTTTTTAATTGATCGAGAAATCAGCGAAGAAATTTCCCGCAAATCTGGAATAGTCTGTATATTCGGCCAAACTATACGCAAATACTTGACACGTATGTACATATATTAATTTAACGGATATTGCTAATTGCTTTTGTGAGGATATGTTAATCGCAAGGATATCGTGATAACATTCTGCAACCAAAATTCATACATATAGAAATATTCACACACACACACACACACACACACACACACACACACACACACTTGATGCAAGGCAAACTCAATCGAAATTCTACAGTTCGGTGATCTCGCGGATAATTCTCGTTTTTCTGTAGATGTGCATTTATAATAACAATTGTTGTTTGCGCGACAAGATGATACAACTATTCGACCGCCTTCTGATACTCCGCATCTCAAGCGACAACAATTCTTTGTAATCGCGGAATTTTGTTAATTGGCCCCCACCTTGAACATCTAGTTTCCCACAATGTATGATCGACTTATCGTATCTTCTAGTTTCAGAAAATAGACGGAATTCACTATCTAGAATATGTGTGCTCCACACTACGTGTGCATTTTTTGTAACGTGAAAATACGATTCGCTTACAAACAGATGATTGTCTTATCAAGTACAGAATTAATTTGTTATTCCTACATACTAGATCGATGCGAGAAAGAGAGAGTAATTAATTAATTAGCTATAAGTTGGTGGTTAAATTGATTAGCCGAGTGAAACTGTAATTATCTGTATTTTCATAAGAGGAGAAAAATTCACGGTTCAAGAGCGTGCGTTAATTAAAGATAAATTAAATTCAGTGCAGTTTAATTGTCCGCGCATCGATCTAATATATCTTCCGTGTCCTCTTACGTCCGATAAGAATCTCTCGAACCGGTTACAGATGATCGCGCGACACGGCGTACTACTTCGGTCGTCTTCCCCTCGCCGGACGTCCGCCTTTGTCTTTGTTTCTCGCCGAATAGCGCGCACACCAAGAGATTTTCCCGATGGAGCGCGACCAGCTGCCGCAAGCGATTCCGCGCGGTTCCCGTCTGGGCGACGATGTCGTTGAGACCGCCGTCGAGTCGGTCCAAGCTGCCGCTGATGTTGGCGATCATATCGAGGAGCAGACCGTCCCGCTTGCGCGCCTCCAACGTGAGCTTCCTGCTGAGCAGAAAGACCGTCAGGCCGACGATTATCAGCAGCGTTAGCCCCAGCAAGTTCCTCTGCATCGACGGCAATGTCATTTCCAAGGAATACGCAGATACGCCTCTCGCACTCTCATCGCATCGATGACCTGGCGTGTTTCCGAAGAATCGAAAGGACAGACTCGCTGAACATGACGTTTCTACTGCGTTGTCGTAGAGGAATACAGACAGTCTTTCTATTCTTTTCCACCATTCGCCATGTTAATCGAAACTCGATCAAATCGAGCGAAAGACACGAACGACACAACACGCGGCCGATATAAATAATAACGGGCCGGGGAAAATACTATGACGCACGTTTTTCCTCAACATTGGTCGAGCCAAAAGCCAGACTCTCTCTCTCTCTATCTATCTCTCTCTCTTTCTCCGGAGGCTCTCGATTTCTGTTCTTTTTCCGGCACGGTCGCCTACGTTTTTTATCTATTATTAAAGGCGGGGCGCGGCTGTGTTTCGGCATGCCACCCGTTCTGCCGCTGCTCACCAACCGATCAAATAACGACCAAGATCTCTCTGGAGGATTCTGCCTCCACTGTGCTAAATCTCTCCGATAATCGACAAGATACTCGCGCTCCATCGATTTTTTCGCGAACGATTATCCATAATGTACCCACGTCCGCGCGCTCGCGAATCTTCAGGTACTCTGGCGAAATTGTCTAAGGCGTTCGGTGCAGTTTATATTCTCTATTCTATGGGAGAAAGATCGAAACCTTGTGGAATTCACCTCTCTCTATGGATCTGCGCTCTTCCAGATCGCGCAGCTTTGAGTGCCAGTCATGAGTGCGAAAAAGGTAATTGGCTTTCCCTGAATCGCTACAGCCTCTGATACAGGATTCTGATGGATCCTAATTATGATAAGCGACGACTTAGTATTGCCCGTCATCGATCCAAGAAGGCTTCACTCTTGTTCCGAATTAGTACTTTGTACACGCGACGAAATTTTTTCGTTCCGCTTTCAGTTTGGCACGTAGTGAATCTTTGATATGTCGATCGCGTGCTGACGCTCTTGGCGACTAACGATCCATCACTCGAAGGTATTGGCAATGTCACATGTCGAAACGTCATCCGCTCGTAAAAACGCCGCGATCGAAGAACCGTCGCGAGGATGCCATCGCCGCTCGTACTTGTTGAACGTTGCGAGGTCGGACCGAGGACACTTGCTACTCGCGGGGACACTCGCCCGTCCACGTGTAGGCGCGGCCGTCTCATCCCCGAGAGCGCGCGACCATCCCCGAGCAACCCCGATGAGCATCTTCAGGGACGTAACTTTCCGTCTAATGTCCACAGGTCTAATTTCAATCGCTGGACCGCACGAGATACGCCACCAAAGTATGTCTCAATCGACATATATTAATATCTCTTTCGCACAATTTATCTTTCTCGATTTGTCGAAGAAAGTTGTTGTACTGTTATTTAATTTGATTTAATTTCTCTGATATCATTTAGATTCTTCGCGCGCGGCTCGGATTGTCGAACAATGTCGAAAAATTTATTAGAAAATTAGCAATGAGTAGACATATTCTTTCCCAACGTCGAGCCAGGATGATAATGATTCTCGCCGGAGAAATTCTTCTCGTGACACTCGATCTAACCGGAAAAACTCGAGAAGACACTTTCGCGGCTGATGCTTCACAACAGACGCTGGGAACGGTACTGAGAGATCGAAAACAACCGCGATCCGACATGTATGTACCAAAATAGTTAGCGCATGCGTCTATTAATCAATAAAAGATACCCCTTTGTTGCGACCGGCTGTCAGATGACTCGGAAACGTCGTCGGTGACTCGAGAGATTGTCGTACAGTCCTCGACGATCTCAATCAGATCAATCTCGTCCAACTCACCGACTAAAGCGATCGCGAACCACGAGCGCGATCACTTGGTTTTCTCCGGCGCGACGTCGAGCAACGACGGTGGCACTTCTCTGAATGAGACCTCGGCGTACTTTCGTGAAGGGAGAAACCTGCGAAGAGAACGTAACGAGAGAGTTGCATTACGAGGAGAGGCCGCGAAGAAAATGTCGATCGTGATAAGCCCAGTACTTTATGCGCGCATAATGATTACGCGCGATTATCGTTATCTCAAGTATATACGATCTATGAGTTCTTATCGTTGTCGCATCTTTTGGTAATGAAGTGACGACGAGCAAAATTCAACGGTCGCTCTGTACGCCTAACGAGTGACATTTTTTTCTTTTTTCTTATCAGTGAAATTCTAATTCGGTTTATAAAATATACGTACTTTAAAAAAAGAGCGCCGATATTACGTGACAAACGTTGAAAGATAAAGTAAATTCATTTATTAATGAATTTGAATAGACTTGATGTTTATGAAATTTATCTTAATCATACTTTAAGAATACGGGTGTATCCTAAAATATTTAAAATGTTATCTTTAATAGTAATTTAACTCAATGGGACAAATAAAAATAAGAGAGAGAACGAAGAAGGAAACGCGCATAAATTAAAGATGATTGATAAATCTTGAAACTTTTTACCACGTACCTTCTCATAACCGGCGTAATATGATCAGGATCCACGCTCTCCAAATCCACGCCGAATGCGTAGCTCGCGATAATGCCGGCGACGACAACGATCGCCGCTCCTATAATGCTATAATGCATAAAGGATATCTGAAATAGTATCATCGGCTCCTTGCCGGGGTCCATCCAAGCGGGCGTCGGTATCGCGGTCGTAAGGGTCTCGTTCAATGGGTAAGGGCAACCGTCCGTCGACGTGGGCAGCGAATCGTGCTCAAGCCTGCCGTGCATGGTGTGCCATTGAGCGCCTCCCACCAACCAAAGCATGCTAATTAAACCGACACAACCGCCCAATAGCACGCCTTTCGTGTTCGCCCAAGGTACCAGTATTCCTAGTACGAAGAGGCCCAGCAAAGGTCCGTCGGTCACGCCACGCATACTCAAAGCTATCTGAAAGACCGGGCCCAACCGCTCGACCAGGAACACCAAGCCGACCGAGATCGCGCCGGTTATCAAAACAATGCCCTGAAAAATCAGTCAGTCAATTGAACAATTACTTAAGCTTAAATCACCGAGAGAATAGGAATGTCATAAGGTATGTTGCTTGCCTTCATAATGTTGGCAGCCGTAGCTTCCTTCTTGGGGCTATCAGTGATCCACGAACTTATAAAATCTTCGTAAATGGTACCGGAAACGGTGTTCAAACTAGCGCTCATGGTCGCAAGCGCGGCGCTAACCAAACCCGCTAGGAATAATCCCGGAAGTCCTGGCAGATGTCCAGCGACGTCCATCACGTAGTAGGGTAAGGTCTGATCGGTGCGGCTTATTGCCTGTGAACGATATAAGATTTTTCACGATTGAATGATCATAATTATAACGTGATAAGAAAATATATACGCAATAATTTTCTTTTTTTTTTTTAAACATTACAATAATTTTTTTAAATGCGCGAATTGAGAATATCATTTGCTTGCACCTTGGTCAGAAGAGGATCACAGTCGTAATATTTGGCAAACATGATTAATCCGGTGAACACGCTTATCAGTTTGACTACGATCAGTCCTATCGCAGTAATCACTATGCCGCTGCATAACAATAAAAAAAAAGAAACATGCAATTAAAAGTATTATTCCTGAATTTTCATGGGATCTTCCCGTTTTTTAAACGATCCTACAATTAATTTGCAACATAATTCATTCAGGATAGCAGAATGGCAAATATGAAATCAGTTGGTGGAATTTTATCGCAGATTATAGATCGTCTAGAGAGTGATCTTACTGAAGGGCTTACTGTTTGGCGTCGATTTCTCTGGGCACCGACAGAAATCGCTGCACCGTGCCTGGATGAATAGCGAGATGTCCGATCCATGTTGCTGTCATACCCACAATCATGCCCCAGAAAGTGTTTCTCGCGAACGGACTCGGATCCATACTGTAATAAAAGTGTGTGATATCATATGGAATATAATATAGTATAATAGATAAAAAGTTTATCTTTGCGCTTTCGTTTTACTTGAAGAAGATAAGACGACCGCCTTCGCCGGAAATTCTCCAAACTTCTCCAACGCTGCCGACAGACACTATTCCTAGCACGAGAATCGCGAAAAGACCCCCGACAGTCACGGAAAACTGTATAGTGTCCGTCCATACCACCGCTTTCAAACCACCCTGCACATGACAGCAAAAAAGAAATCCAAAATTTAAGATAATGTTAAATTCTCTGCAAAGTTTCAGATCATATAAATTTTAAATTCTTCTCAAACTCGAACAAAACTTGTGACTATAGAAATTATTTTTATTCCACTTTCAAACTTAATATTCTTGTATTTCTTTATTATAGTTTATACTTTAATAATGCTTAATGGATGACGAATCTTTTTTGGTAGATATTATATTGACATAGATATAAATGAATGAATGAATTATTATTAAAATAAAAATACAAAATAAATTAGAATTATATATTAAAATAACAATTCTAAATCATTTTATTAAAAAAAAAAAATGATAAAGATACTTTTGCAAATTTGAGTATAAGAAATAGACAAATTAAATTAAAATTTAAAGAATAAAAAAAATTTAATGTAAAATTTAATGCAAATTTATAATAGGATAAAAATAAAGAAATTGTAAATAAAATTAATCTATAAATAAATATGTAGATTAATAAAAATAAATTTGAAAAAAAAAATAGTAATGTTTCTCTCATTTGATCGATGAATGAATAAGTTAATAGAATTTTAAAATTTAATAAATTAATTATTTTAACATTAATTTGATTAAAACATAAAAAGATAATAAAATTATGAAATATAAAATTGATATTTTTATTTCAATTAAAGAAATTATATAAAATGGAATAATTTTTTGGATAGTTAAAAAAATACATAAAATTTCTGGTTTTAAACAATGGTAAACACTAAACTTGTTTCTTCGTGCGTGCTACTTACAATGCTGGTATAAATGATGCACACGATGCAAAGCACCGGCGTTATCATGTGAACGCTGAGATTGGTGACTTGCGCGAAGGCGATAGCGGGCACGTAGATGACAATGGGCACGTACATGAAGAGCGAAATCGTGAACAGCACCGAGGCGAGGATTCTGACCGGTCTGGCGAATCTAACTTCCAAGTACTCGAAGGTGCTGGTTAGCTGCAGCTTGTAAAACACTGGCAGGAAAATGTAGGAAGTGATCACGGCGGTGAGGGTCGACGTGATTACGCACGCGGCGTACTGAGTCCCATGACGAAAGACTTCCGCAGGAATGCCCAGCAAGGTAATTCCCGAGATGTGGCTAAAAAGTTACAAGTTCCATGTGAGATCGAGTATATACAGAAAAATGAAAGATAAAAATTTGTTAATCTGCTTATTCATTATTTATTACACGAAGGAGAGTCACTGACCTAGCGATGATGCTCATCGCGACAGGGAAGCATCCCATGCGTTTGCCGCCCAGAAGATACTCCGTCGTGCTATCTTGCTTGCTGAAGAAGCCAAAATACACGCCGATGAGGACGCTGACGAGCAATAACAGACTGAAGAGTGCATAATCGAGCCATCCGAACACAAAGTTACCCAAAGTGATTTCTGTTTGGTTGAACTGGATCCCAGCAGTGGTGAGGGGATTCTCCATTGCTCGTCTCTTCGAATGAATCAACGATCGATCTTTTTCTTACGCGTAATGAGTACGGAGAGCGCGTTCCGCGATACATATAATGTTTGGAGCTCTTCTCATCTTTCATACCTATTATATCTGACTAGTTTGATCTGACGTAAGAATCGAGGAACAGGACGCAATCTGACTTGCAATACGACGACGTATTATAATCCTACCGTGAGAGAATAATTTACGATCGGCGTGATAACGTATGTATCTGATAACGAAAGGCGATGATGAATAAGAAAAGGAAATGTGACGAGAACTGCGTTCGGAGATAACATCAAGTTTACAGTAAACGAGATCGAAAGGAAGGAATCGACATGAAGGATCGAAATATTGATGATCTTAATCGTGGCTTATTATGTGACTTGTCGACTGAATAAACTTAACTTTTAAGTTTATTAAATTATAACTATAATCGCGCGCAGATATGTACATCAATTGTAATAACAGCAGGATATTCTTATGTTCTAAGCTTACGATATACAATATCATGATTGGTTGCTTTTGTCCAGCAAATATAATATTTAGCTACGCTTCTTCAAATCTTCATATAAAATACGTTGAAAGACGGAGATTAATTATGTCGATTTCGATACTGCAATTTTTCGATTCTCAACTCTATTTACACATTTACAAGCTTACGATTCTATGGAATTTTCCAAAAGAAAACGCAAAGAGAGATTTGGAATGTTTAAACACTGTATATTTAATCAAACCTGCTCTCGCGTGCTCGAATCTAAAAGTTTCTCTGGTGAAGATAACAGCTGGATACCCTATATCACCGTACAAAGTAATATACGCACCACAGCAAGATCTGCGGCAAGAGGAACCAAGCGGGGATTCGATTAGTTGATGACGAAGAGAACAATCCAAAGTAAAAGTTTCTCTGAAGATGCATTCGCAATTGGGGATTGTAGGGTGAAAGTTGCGCACATCGCCGTAGAGGTGCATCCCACCTATTGTCGTCTCGCGAACCCAACAGCAAAATGTACTGGCCATTCCAGTTGACGCCCAGCTTGGCTCGCAATTCCAAAATCGAAGGTGTTTCGATTTTGATGGTGTGACGAACGCAATTTCCTGACGAGGTAGTCAGCGGCGAATCGAAGTCGGTGCAACGAGTGGATACCTCTTCAGGAATGTTTCTATCTATCGGGATGTTCTGGGCAACATATAGATCCAGTTCTGTGATGCCGATAGGAGCTTTCCAGGCGGAGAAAGGCTTTCTAGTAGTACTCTCGTATGTCTGACCTCGCAGCATTGCCGCCCATCTCGATTGAAATATGGAGGATGGCGTGTCGTATAAGAACTGATAAACGCTATCACTCATCGATCTTTTCTGTCTTTGAACTTTTTTATCTTTAAATTGTTTCTCATCTTTCGACAGTCCATTCTCAACATATAAGCTATTTTGATAAAGCTCTACGTTATGGATAGTCCTAGTATCGGTAACGCTTCTTTTGAAAACGAACTTTGAAGTGGTATTATTAAAGTAACCGGAAAAAATGTCATCTCCGTCATTCTGTCTTTCAGCTCGCTGTACGTAACTTCCGATCCTGAGTATTCCATATAAATATTTCGAACAATATGGATCGTCGTAATAGTCCCATTGACCGACCCATAATTCATCTCCCGAGTATATCTGGAGTTGCCGTCTGGACCAGAAGCCGCCCGCAGAGCTCTCGCATCTCTCACTGTGCCAAAAACCTCCGATCATTGCAGGTAGAGCCGCGGTTTGATGAAGAAGAGGCGGGCTTAACTGGGTGCTTCGAAGTACGCTGCTACATATCGGGCAACTTGTTATCTGCAATATCGGAATTAACAATGCTCTTGATTTGTGACCTTGTTACGCCTTATATCATATAGAATTAAATGTATGGATAAAATACGATATGTAACAATTACGCGATATGTAACGATTACCGCGAGAATCTTCAATTTTTTCATCGCTGATTATGTTTTATTACAGCAAGAATTTTATTTAATATAATGAATTGTCTATAGATGACAAACTCAAAGAAATCTGAACGAACGTACTGTATCTTCGCGAATCAGTGGAGTGGATTGTAACAAAGTTGGTTTGTAATTCCGGCGATGCACATTGGGAGAAGGGTTGGCCAAAAAAAGTTCAAAGTGTGGAAGCTCGTTGGATGAATCATTCACTGGGACCTTCTCCTGCACTCTTAACAGCTTCAATTCGGTGAATTCGATCCCGAAGGGCTCCAAACAATTGATATCGAGCTGCTTGTTTGTAGCTTGCAAAGAATTGTAGTTGGGACCTTGCCACAGCGACATCGGCGAGTGTTGTTGCGGCTGCTCGTAAATCAGCGCGGAACTATAGAGTCGCCATTTCGGCTGAGGACCGCAAGTCAGATTCAGTTTGTGTCCGAATTCTTGAGCGATCTGCAAAATCAATTTTCAATCACAAACTGAGTTGATTTTACGTTTCGCATTTCTTAATATTTCTACTTGAACCACACACACACATTTTATGTATTCATATATACTAGATAGATTAGATAAATTTGTCTAATTCGATTTATGGCAATTAATTTTCCATTCAATAATTTTACTTTACGTTTATATAATAGTTTATTGACTAAATTTCTCTGGCAATCTAATCAATTTGTAAATACCTGTGGAGTCAAGGGTACAATATTTACGGCGTCTACGTGAAATCTTGTCTCGGTAGCGCCGGAAATGACGATGGATGGTCTCAGTAATTTGATGGAACCCCGAATTATGACAGTATGTGTCGCTATGCTGCACGACTCGTCGGCGTAATGATAACGCAATAGGAGAAATGTGCCGTTCTTGAAAAAATTATATTTCCTAATTATGTACTGTGGGCCGGCTCGCATCTCGCATCTGTAAAAAGAAAAAAAAATCATGTTGCAATTTCTGCTTAAGATACAAGCTATTTGTGATGATATAATTTATGAAAGAAGGGAAAGAATTACTCTTGAGACAGCCATGTGAAATGCAATCTGGAAGTACTATTATCCTCGATCGTCGCAAAGTTTTCCTTCTTTATCTGCATAATATCCCTCTCGCATTGCATTTCTGGATTTATGGTGGTTTCTGGAGTTTCACTCGTCGTAACTGGACTCGTCCTTGCTGTAAGATAAACGACGCAACAATTCAGCAAGGCAATAAACATGGAAGGTCAACGGAAAATTTCCCTTTGACGAGGTGAATGGCTGTAGGACAGAAATATATAGAGACAAATTCTCTATAAGTGACACGAGTTGTAAGATAAAAAAATGACCACCCGCCGATGAGTTTGTTTAAGATTTAGGAGTCAAACGGCCAAAAGAGGCAAAAGACGAATGTGTTTGTGATATTAAATTATCCTCAACTCGGTAATATGTGCCCATCGATATGTGCCCATTGATCTTTTGGGTCTGCTACCTGAATGGAATAAGCTTTCCACCAATATGACAAGCCAATCTTTGTTCCGCGATCTTTCGTCTCCGCGGGACTTCCAAGTTTGACAATTCTAAAGTCCCTGCTGCGAAAGGTCAGACTATGTCGCACGCGACAAAGATTGATTAGACAGTTTTATAAAAAAATTAAAAAATAAAAATTAGTTTGTATCCATAATCCATCACAGTATAAAGAAAAAAATACATATATTTTAATAAAATATTTTTTAAATATTTATACATTTAATAAAATATATACATATATATATAAGAGGAATAAATGTTATTAAATGAAATGACGTATCTAAATTACGTATATAATGTAACGTCATTATTACACTTATTCAGTGATAAGCGAAATCATTTTATCTTGGCATATTTACAACGATGTCATCAATGTCACAGCGTAATATTGCCAAACAGAAGGTTGTCGGAAATTACGATCTCTCTACCTTGATGAATCAAAATTTATTTAGCATATCGCGAAGTCTGTCGAATGCTAACGGAGAGAAAGAGAAGATAATTATCTTCTCTCATAATAGGCAAACGCACGATAGCAAGTTTGCGCATATTACGTAATTTATTAACAAGGCAAGAGAAAGCCAGTTTACGTCGGTTTCGTGCAGAGAATACACTATGTGTCGTCGAATTTAACACCCTTTGACATGAAACTTTTTCGCAATTTTTTTAAAACTTTAACGACTTTACACAATTAACAAATTAGCTTTGAAAACTTTACACAATTCACAATTTACTTTGCATCTCTCTTTTTTTTACAATTTTTATGAAATCCAAGCACAAGTAGAAAATACATTCTCTTTTACAATTATAATTACTTTTACTAATACAAATTCGTCGAAAAATTCTTTTGTTTGAAAAACGAAAGGAAGCATTTGATTAACTATTTGACACATTGATAAAATTCAAGTTTGTCGCGCAGACTCAACCGACGCATAATAACAATGCGAAATGCCATCGCGTGCCGATCGAAGAGATGCTGCTTGCAATAGCAAATTGCTAATTGTAAGAAGAAATCAAAAGCGAAAAGGGGAAGTAGCATCCGTGGGATGCTCTCGCAGGACTGTTTAATATTCGATCGACGCCCGACGTCTCGCCCGCTCCTCTTTCGTTGCGTATGCTATCGTTGCCATTGATATTCCAGCTGTGCGCCGTTGGAACTTTGACAGCGAATTGGTAATGCAACAATCGACGACAACCACCGCGATGCGTAACGACGACTTTTACACTCTGGAATTTTTAAATTTCAAGAAATTAAATTATGTAAAATCAGCTGATTTATATCGCGCACGTGTTCCTCTGCTAAATTTTTTTTTTTTCGATGGAAAAGAAATACGCCGACTGTCTATAGTTTAAGAAAAATTACTTTGGAAACTGCGTGTCGTATTTCGTTTTTAGCTTCACTCGACAGACAAAGATCAATCTGGTCACAATGTTTACGTCTATTATTTCGGAGACTCGCATTCTTTCGGATCATCAACGAGAGAAAATCCTCCCATTGTGAAGGCAAAACTAGTTTGTATCGTGACTCTTTATCCGACTGACTAAAAGACAATATTTTAGAAACTATCTTTCTCGGTGATAAAATGATTTTTGGAATTTGCTTCGCGTTACATCTGCTACGATGTCGTCGGTGGTATCTCGCGTCTCCTCATCAGCATAACACGTGTGGCTCGTGTGCTCCTATCTCGCGCACATGTGCTTCCTCTTTTCCAAATACTCGAATCCGTCGCGTTCCCTTTCGCCCTAACACTTTTTGATACATATATAAAAACTGTCGCGATATTAGAAACTCTTTGCAACGCCGTGTTTCGAGCGGCGAATGTATGGCGAATATTATTCATGATTTACCGTATTTTTTTTCTCAAGCGCTCGAGCATCGCGAAAATTCTAATATCGCGCAACAGATTCATTCGAAGATTTATTCGCGTTTTCTCTTTCCCTCATTGGATTTCCTATACACGACGGATACTTACTCGTCAGAACAGCGACGACGACGATTAATGCCGCTGCGACTCCCATTTCGCACGTTACTTGTCTCTCGTAATATCAATTAATAGCGAGGACACTCACACGCGCGCGTATTTTTACGTTTTTTTTCGCTTCCAGGGATTCTCGAGCCGAACGATGACAACTCGTCCTCGCGTTGCACTTGCCGCTGCAACCAACACGTGTTCTCCGGAAGACTCGATTCCTTCGACGACCTACCCCAAAGCTTATATAGCTTCGTCCCCACTCTAACTACCCGCAACCACGAGTATCTTCCCGAACGTATCCAGCGGGGGACTCTCGAGCGAGAGGGAGAGAAGCCAAACATATATTCTCATCTTTCCCTCTGCGCTCTGAGAATCGGGCCGAACCCCGCTGCGAGGGTTCGTAGATTTATAAAGCGTCCCAACTTGGTGGCATAGTGCCCCACTGAGTCCTCTGGCTGAGAAACGGATATCCCGGTCTCTCGCCAGGACGAAACTGAGCTCCTTCTCTCTCTCTCTCTCTCTCTCTCTCTCTCTCTCTCTCTCTCTCTCTCTCTCTCTCTCTTTCGGAGATAAACATTCATACATATCAATTCGTACGTTGGCGTGCGCACGAAACTCGGACGGCAGGTTGTCCTGGGTTGGAAAAATATGGGCGATGAGAAAGATGATATTGTCTCGCGTGCGGCAATATAATCACAAATAGAGAAAGTAGAGGGAGAGAGGGAGAGAGAGAGAGAGAGAGAGAGAGAGAGAAGGGGAGAGAGAGAGAGAGAGACTCGAGTGGGCGTAGATTAATCCTCGCGCGATGGAAAATTATACATACACAGTTATACTGTACGCAGTATTAAAGATGTAACATTGATTACATCTCGTATCATAATTAAATTACGTGAAACTAGCCTCTTTCATTTTTTACAAACTCGTTTCTCAGTCTCGTTCAATAAAAATAAATTTTAGAGTAAAAAAATACAAAAAAGGAGATACACAATGTTCATAAATATATTTATAACCTTACCTATCAAAATTTCGAAGAGTAAAAAAAGTTGGCGCCAAATTCCTCTCGTTTGTTTAGGGCACAAAATATTGTTGGCAGAAATACAGTTTTAACGCACACGTGCCGGCAGGGTACGTCGAAAAATATCGAAACAAAAAAAAAAAAAATCGGCGGAATCTCTTTAGCACACTTGGGCGCGTTATTACGTCGTGCGTGGAAATCTCCTGGAAACGAAGTGAATTCAGGGGCGGAACGTATCGCGATTAGCCTTCGTCCGGGCGTATCTTTATACTTTATATACGTACCCTCGCGCTTTACAGAGATGTTACACGTTTTAAGAGCGATCCGGCTGCACAATACGGCGAGAGGAGGGATAAAGGGGATGCCTTGTTTTCTCTCTCTCTCTCTCTCTCTCTCATATTTGTCCGGTGACTTTTCCGATTTCGATTTCTTCATCGACCATACATCAGGGATCGTCGACACAATTGAGACGTTTGCGTGAACGGGGCGGGAAACTGTGGTGGGTGGTCGGAGAACATCTGCAGAGAACTCGCATCTGCCTTCCAAAGCGAATTGTTGACGCCTAAAATCATTCGATCAAAAAGTGTCTCCCTCAGCGTTCTCAGATATCCATTCCTTTCAACTGTATTCTCTATACTTTTTTCAATTTTCTTTTTTTTCTCTACACATAAAATATACTCGATTATTACGTTCACGTACCTGATTTCAAACGCAGGACACGCGTGCATTGCGATTTTTGCGGTTAGAGAAAAAATGAAATATGTTTATCCTTCTTCTATCTCCCTTCCTTCGAGCAAAGTCGGAATGCACACTAGTTTACGCAAGAGAGAGAATTGCAATGTCTCTTTTCCCTCTTTATCGCGCGAAAAAAAACTCCCTAAACATGAACAATTTTACCAGAGCAGAGAGAAGAATGAAAGGGGCCACGCCGCCGTTTTTCGTCAAACGGTTTTTTCCTAGCTGGTACAGTGGCGCTAACTGGATCCATTTTAGAGCCGGCCGGAACTACATGGCCAGATCCATTTTTCTGCCACGGTAAAACGACCGATTGGTTCATGTCCGTGCTAGATCCACAATTTTTTGGTTCATGTCCGTGCTACATCCATATAATTGTGGATCAAAAATATATATCGGAACTTCATAAACTTATTAATATGTTTTATTAAATGCGTGTAACGTTTTGGCATTCTAGTACATAATACGATATAAATACAGCGATATAAATTTTTACTAAAGTATTTTTACGTACATATATCCGCATGTGCAATGAAATAAATTTTCTTAAATCAATTTTTCTTAATAAGTCTTAATTGAATATAATGTAGAAAATATCTGTAATATATTACTTTTACTTTTTTCTTATTCTTGGAACTAAGGTATCAAGCATTTAAGCAATCATGCATTTTAATCAAATTATGATTTTAATTTATAGCTTATTATATTAATTCTTTTATATTAATTTATTCTTTACTTATTATTAATTTAATGAATTTTTTATTTATAAATTCGATTGGATGCGTAGTCTTTTGAAAATAAACATATAATAGATGCGCTCCGCTTGACGTTATATTTTCGCTTCGAAGACTAATTGTAAGATTCTTCACCCTATCTAGTTAAAAATTATCCGATTTATGTCGTGTTTGATGTCGTTTTAATCGCCAAAATCTCATTAATCCATTAAGATTATTTTCAAGTTGTTTAAATGCAAAATAGAAGTTTTAGTTTTCATTTCAAAAAATGTTTACATTTGTGAATTGCTATGGATGGGGAGAGCCCATTGTAAGAGACTTCGGAACTCTTTGATGATAGGTCATCTCGCTCGCTCTCTACTCGCGGTTTCGCTCTCGCTCTTACACTCGACGAGTCGCGCTAGACAGCTCGGAAAGATAAGCTGATCCGAGAATCGAGATAAAACTAAAACTTCTATTTTAAAATTAATCGGTTTGAAAATAATCTTAATGGATTAATGAGATTTTGGCGATTAAAACGACATCAAACACGACAATCGGATAATTTTTAACTAGATATATAATTAAAATTTTGATTACATATTTAATTTAAATAATTTCTTTCTCTTTGATTACCCGACTAAATACATTTACGATCTGTTATTGATTGGCACAACTCATCTCGCTCCTTTATGATTTGTTATAATTTCACAATCCCTCAGTATTATTTTGTACAACATTCTGTAAACATAATGTTGAAGATCCTCCTAAGAAAGGACCACAACATTCAAATTTAAATAAAGAAGATTATAAAATTATAATATATAAAATTATAATATATAAAATATAATATATAAAATTAACCGTATTATTAGATATTTGAATAAAAAATCGTACAAATTTATTTGATAAGGGTAGCATTGTCAATTTATAAATGCTACTGTTATAAAAATTGTATTTTAATTATAATCATATACTTTATGTCCCATTTTCGTTATTTATTCCGTTACGATCTAATTAAATAATTTATTACACTTTGATTACCCGTCTACATATATTTACGATCTGTTATCAGCTCATCTTATCTCGCTCCTTTATGATTTATTTTGATTTCACAATTCGTCAGAATTCTTTTGTACACCATTCGGTAAACATCATGTCGAAGATGGTCCTAAGAAAGGACCACAACTTTCAAATTTAAATAAAGAAGATTACCAGCGAAATCTTAGCGCTTTGGACCTTGCGCCCGGCTCTCACTTGCCTATTCCACATCTCCTGATATGTAAGTATAACAGAGCCTTTATTTTAATCTACTATAAATATATATATATATATATATATATATATATCATATATTTTAATTATAAATGTAATAAAATTATAATTTATATAAAATTGCATTTTAATTGTATTTAAAATTTATAAATTATAAAAAATATTCTTCTGTTGTTCATTACATTTTTTTCACGTTATATTTTATTTTGAAAATTAAAAATTATATATGTGTATTATAAGTTACATTTTAAATTGTAGTTTTAATGCTGTCATTATAAAATTATCCGCATTATTGGATATTTAAATAAATCGTATATATTTATTTGGTACTGATAAAATCATCAATTTATTAATTCTACTGTTATTAAAATTGTATTTTAATTATAATCATATACTATATGTCCCATTTTTGTTATTTATTCCGTTACGATCTAATTAAATAATTTATTTCACTTTGATAACCCGACTACATATATTAACGATCTGTTATTCATCGGCTCATCTTATCTCGCTCCTTTATGATTTATTTTGATTTCACAATCCGTCAGTATCCTTTTGTACACCATTCTGTAAACATTATGTTAAAAATAGTTTTAAGGACCACAACTTTCAAATTTATTTAAAGAAAATTACCACCGAAGTCTTAGCGCTTGAGTTCTTGCGCCCGGCTCTCATTTGCCTATTTCTCTTATCCTGATACGTGAGTATAATAAAGCCTTTTACTTTAATTTATTATATATCATATATTTTATTTATAAATGTATTATAATTATAATTTATATAAAATTTTATTATAATTGTTTTTTTAATTGTACTTATAATTTATATATTTAATGTAATATACTTCTTTTGCAAATTACACGAAGAATTACCGAGAGAACATGTATAATGACAATATAATAGAAATTCGTTAAATTAACATATTTATTTCTGAAGTATATATTTTTAAAATATTCATAAATTTAACCGCTGTGTTTTTATACCAAAGAATCATTAATAAATTCGGGAAATTTTATTTTAAATTTTACAAATATTACGAATATTGCTAAAGCTTTCTTTTAATATTTAATATAAGAAATATCGAATAAGAGTGTAAAGTCTCGATGTTCATTTAATGATTAAATATTATCTTCTCATTCGCGAAATTTAACGATTGTTTCCTATATTGCAGAATCGTGAGTAAATTAATAGACTTTTATAATTTAATTTCAATTAAATTGGTGTATTTACAAATTTCGTATCGAATCGTTGGGCCAGTTATTATCCATTGAACGCGATGATAATGCAATGTTTTACGGTACTTAAGTCTTATTAAGCTCGTTTTATGTTTAATTATTCGTCCGCGAAACAGAATATATATCCTATTCTCTTGATTGATTTTATGATATTTGCAAATTTATATATTCACGTATTTATATATTCACGATTTAAAAATAAATCAGGCATTAGGTTCTATATCTACAAACGCATTTTATATATTACAGACGTTATAAAATTATATAAATTATAAAAAAAAGATTATAAAAAACATTCTGAATAAGCGTTGAAACACTTTCTCGTATAAAGCAATAGTAATTATATCGTTGCTCTGATTGTTTCAGGAGTTACGCGTATATATCGAGTGTATACGGTGATTGTCGATTTATTTGTTCGCGTTTCTCGCGAATTTTAAATCGCGATTTATCTCGATTCGTGATTTAATTGTTGATTAACATCGAAGCTTCGTCTATCTTTTCTCGTATATTTTCTTTGAAATCGTACGCAAAAGTCTACGCCAGTCCAAAAAGATTCTCCTACAATTGAAACTTCAACGTCAAATATTAATAAAAGAATTATAAAAATGCGTAAATATAAAATATTATATATATATATATATATATATCTAAATTATAAATATATATATATATATCTAAATCATATATATATATATATATATATATATATATAAAATTAATTATTTATTAAATGATTGATGATATATATATATATCTAAATTATAAATACATATATATATATATCTTTTATATATATATAAAATTAATTATTTATTAAATGATTGATGATATATATATATATATATATATATATATATATATATATATAGTGCGCTAGACTACGTCAAGGCCGCATACCATATATTATTCATAATTCGATGCCGAAATATTATAATATATATATATATATATATATATATATATATATTATAAT